>JAGKPW010000155.1:2023750-2698333 GCA_019926035.1 Melaleuca alternifolia | reverse complement strand
AGAATGGATATTAAAGCATCCTGCAACTGATCTATGAAAGATTCCTTTTAATAAAAAATGATGATGTTTTGATGATTACACGTTTTGCCTCTGAAATCCACTGCCTCTGAAATCGTCTGAAATGATGATGTTTTGATGATTTCCTAATAACTTAATGTCTATGGCAATGGAATGATATGAAAAGATGCATTTTCCCTTACATTCTTGTCGCTGTGTTATTTTCTTTCTTGATTCGTCAAAATCTGAATGTGTTTGAGATCAGATTGCTCGTCGCTTGTTGGGTAAAATTTTGATTGATCTGAGGAACACACGGGAGGAGGCAATCAGCATTGCTGAATTGAAAAATAACCATGACCAAGATTCAAAATCAAACAGTGGTGACTGGGACGATAAAGATTATCAGTTGAAGCTTAATGGAAAGAATGAAGATGGGAGAAGATCAAGCACTACGAGCGAAAAGTCAATTGATCAGGATGATGACGATGATAAGGAGACAAAATACCGGTTGGACCCGAAGTAAGTACTTGAGCTTATGAACTTAACATCCTTCACTAAATGTTGGTGGATTTCTGACGTTTCTACTCCATTATCTATGAGGTATGCAAACGTCAAGACGCCTGATCGCCATGTCCGAACTCGTCTTTATTTCACATCGGTGAGTTCGAATGAATCCCTACGAGTTTTCAGTTTGACCAATTTTTCCATAACACTTCCGGTCCCCCCACAACCAAGAATCTCTCCTTTCTCAAAAGAGATTTCTGTTTACTAAGATGACAGGGACTCTCCAGTATGTGCATCTCTATTAGGTTGCATGAATTAAAAACTCTAAAGTTTTAATCAAATTTCTTTAAGGGCTTCATTTTTCTACTTTAAAACTGACCTGCTCTGAACCTTTTGTTTGTCCATATTATTGCTGGATAATAATATTTACCTTGCGATACATTGTCTAATAATTTTGCACCAGTGAAATTGGTGGGAATTACCTTTTATTACCATAAACAATACGAGTAATTGTGTTACCAAAAAAAACAATAAGAGTAATTGCTATTGATAAAGCCTGCATCTTTCGGTGTGGTTTTGAGCAGCTATTTCATTTCGCTTCATATTTGCTCCTAATTAAATGTGCAAAGTTTCCCACCTAAATTTGTGTTTTTTTAATGACAGGAATCACATATTCACTCCATGATGAACGTTCTCCGCTATTGCAATCTGGACGAATCACTTGAGGGAGAAAAAAGTCTTCTCTCTAATAGTGCACTCCAGCGTCTGTATAGGACAAAGGAGCTTGATTACATGAGTTATATTGTGCTGAGAATGTTTGAGAATATAGAGGTTCGTGTCTTGTTGCACCCTTTCCTCTCAAAATAGTGCATCGTAGTTCTTTTACCTTCTCCGCATTGTAACAACCCCTCGGAAAAAGCACAAGAAAAACCCGAGATTACATTGCTGATGCAAGTTTTACTGCAGGTGGACTTAGACGACCCTCACAGATTCCGTGTAGAGATGACTTTCAGCCGTGGTGCAGATCGATCCCCTCTGGAGGTTTGTAATTACCAAGAGAAACTAGGACTTCCAAAAAGGAAACATATTCATGATTTTCGTACTTATATCGTGTGGATGGTGAGAACTGACTTATCAGTTCTGCTACCTTTGTTTGCTTATACACCGGTCCAACATCATTTCTACTACATTGTAAGGCTAAACAAATCAACTGTGTCCTGGAGCTATTCTTGCATGGCCCGATTTGCTATGTCAATGATCATAGTAGCTTGAAGAACTGTCTGGAATAATTTTCATGGTTTCATGTCTTGGGAAATGATAATGCGTTCCATCTGATGTCCGCAGAAAAGCCGCAGCGAGACTCCTTCACTGCATCAAGAGCACATTCTGCCAATCATGGGCCCCGAAAGGCTGCAAGAGGCCGGATCAAACCTGACACTGGAAAAGATGGAAACGATGCTTCACCCGTTTGCTATGCCACCAGAAGATTTCCCCCCACCAACGGTTCCTCACGGATTCACAGGCTATTTCAAAAGCGCCAACGTCCTCGAGCGCCTGGTGAACCTGTGTCGCTTCCCTAAGCATGCTAATGGTAACGGCAGATAAACGAACAGCGCCACTCCCTTTTTGGTTTCTGATAGTATCACAAAACACCCAAGACTTGAAGCTCTATACAAGAATATTTCAAAGTGTTATGAGCATTTTTCTACAGTTCAACCACCATCAGGTAGGTGCTTGCTTTCTTTTCCCATTTGAACATCTTCGATTCTGTACATATAGGCGACCGCAAATTCTAATAAATAGTTGAATCAAAATTTATTCAGCTTCAACGTTTTACAGCTGTTCTCTCTCTCTCTCTCTCTCTCTCTCTCCTGGTGTGGGTCAATATCGACACCGGATTTCTTGACCGTGTTTATTGGCCATGGCAGAACTGCACTCAATTCAAAGGGAGATAATCAAGGTAGGTACATGGGTCGAGTTTCCGGACTCAAGCTAGTGAATTCCATGTTAGCCTAGAAATTAAGAAAACGGAACGGGAACTCCTTGTTTCTTGTTCACAATAGCCATCACCAAATACCGAGTGCCCATCCCTATCGGAACCTGCTCATCAGGCCCTTCCCAGAAGGGTGCCTCTCCTTCACCCACGAGTTGCCAGTACCCAGCCCTTAACGACTCTGCTTGTTCGTCGGTACAGTTCTGTAGCAGCGCTTCGACTCGAAAGTTTATCCCCAGAGCACCAAGGAACTGAGACTGTGTGATCGGACCATGAACCGAAACATCCTCTGTAGGAAAGTCGGATGTATATGAAGTGAGAAAAACTGGAAATACAGTTGATCATACACTCGCATGCAAAACCAACCGCGACCGGTTGTTCACCAAATTATAGATCTTAAATTTAGTGCACCGGCAACAAGTATGGTGGGCTTGTGCACCTGATGCTTCCTTGGCGGAGTGCTGGACGGCAGCAAAATCCACGTACGCGCTTAGGTCAGCTGAGCCAGGATCATCCAGTATATCGACAAACTTGTGTTTCCGAATTGCCTGCTCAAATCACGGTCTGAATATGAGAGAGAGAGAGAGAGAGAGGACCCATCTCGATGTAAAAAGCATCTAGTCAGACGGCATAGGGCGTGAGCAGCTAATAGAACGGTGAGTTATGCACAAACTATTCACGGATTAAAACGGTCCTTCATTTTGCATGGGTACTTTTTTTTTTTTTTCCAATTTTGGGAAGAAGTGAACTGCGTCAACTACCTTCCTTACCAAGGACCCATCCCCAACGTAGAGCAAGCTCGAGCGTACAGTTATATGCACGAGCGTTCACAGAACGCATTATACAGAGAGGATCGCCCTATGATAGATATTTCTATAGATAGGCTGTAATGTGCAGTAAATGAAAAGCTTGAGAAAAGTATAATAGTCAGATGCAGACCTGCAGACTGTCCGAGATCACTCCATTCATACCATAATCAATTATAAGAGCCCCGCCTCCATCAGAATTTATTCTCTTAGCAATTGTCTGTGTCAAGTCCATTGCCATGGGGCAAATCTCGATATGGTTAAGCTTTTCAATCTCTTCTTCTGCAGCCCACTGGAAACGTTTCATCAGATACAGATTAGCAGGAGTGGGCTGTGGAGAGAGAACAAAGCGGAACCTAACAATCAAAAGGCCGTTAAATCACTCCATCATAAAAATAAAAAATATGAAAATACAAAATGATCTTTAAACAAGAGAGATCAATGAAGATCCAAGTCCTTACGATGAATCTTCCTGAATATCCACTAATTTCTCACACCAGCCACGAGAGGTCCTCTGTTGAAACATGGCAAGACCAGTAAATGAGATATTATAGAACACCAATCTACTTAAATAAGAACATTTGGCAAGGAACATGGTTTCTCATAAAGGAAATAATGCTTTTTCAGGAAAGATGTACAACTGATTCAACCACACATTAAGATCACTAGTAGTGTTATGACAGTTTTGAGAAAAGAACTAAAGTTTCGACAGGATGGTAGATACCTCGTATTGATGTGCAAATATAATTTTACGCTAGATCCACAACTGCCTTAAATCCTACAATATCATTAGAGTAGTGTAAAACTTTGGAAGGCACATTTGTCAAGCCCACCTATCTTAACGACAAGCTGGCATTAAGGGGTTTCTTCAACCTATGTATGAAGCAAATGCAAATTCTCCACTTGGAAAAGAGATTTCAACAAACAATGCGATAGCAAGAGAGATAGAAGACAGGCACATATCGGAAGATTTAAACATGCAAAAGTATTTGTACATAGATCATCGAAGCAAAGAGGTATTAACAGATCAATATACATGAGGATGACAATGCAACAAAGCCTTTTGCCCTTCAAGTGAAGCCAGCACATTAGCAGGTTGAGTTATATCAGGCAATTAGGAGACTGTCCTAAGTTTGAATCTCAAGTAGAGAACAATATGCACAAGCATCTAGCAGATCAAATTTCCTTAAAGCAACATCAAGAGATAACATAAAGGACACTGAACTGAACTTCTGGAACTAAGGCCGAAAAAGAAGAACTAACCTGAAACTGGTGTATTGGTAAAGCATCATAAAACTCATGTGCAACGATGATTGTTGGCACTGGGACAAAATGAAACAGATGTAACGCACCAAAGAAAGAGATGCTCAGTTTGAAAGAACTGGAAAGAGTTAATCATCCCATCTAAAAGAAACCAAACTCAATAACGATAACATGTCTTGGAAACAAAGAAAATATATATTTAGTGTAGAATGACCTTAAGCATCAACACCAGACACATAAAGAACAGCATCACTTCACTACAATTGGCCTTGACATCACATACAATCATTTGTGTCTCAGTGAACACCAAAGGCATGCAGTCATCACTGAAACCAGTGCTTAAAAAGAAAATTCTATTTCCAAAACGACACTTTATTGCTTCAGTGCCTATACAAATTCTCAGACTTCATCAGATTTAATTATGTCAATAGCATGAGAAACAGAAAAAATTATATGTACACTGTTCACAAAATCTAAATTAAACACTGATAATGCAGGATAGATGGCTTAGCATAAAAAGTTGTCTCACCTACTAATTGGAAATGTACTATTGGTATATGTATGTACGACCAAGATACAGTTCTGCTCATGTATGTCTTAGTGCCTCTAAAGAAGGAGATAATCTGTGCCTAGGTATTTTTTTTTTTTTTTTGGTAAAGATCTGTGCCTAGGTATTGTATGCTTAACAAATGTAGTTTTTCATATACTTCTTTTTCATTCCTAGAAAAACATAAGGAAGCAAAGATAAGTCCTTACATCCTGATGGAACCTGCTCCAATGCAGTATGCCACGTTACTGGAGCCCCCGCCAAAGTGCTAATAGTTCTGTGTCCAACATCTTGTGAAACATTTTCCTCCTCGATACACTTCAAGTTGCTATGCTGGAGTTTCCTCAATGTGGGACTGCACTCCACCATGTGTATGTGCAATGCCTCTGTGAACTGTTTGAACTTTGATGTACCCTATAACCAAAGCTACACTATCTCATCAGTTGACTGCCATATAATATGGACAAAGGATGATGCAGCAATAATGAACAAAATCTTCCTTATCATAGTTTCAGAAATAATAAAAGCAGAGCATAAATTTCCTATAACTTCTCTCAGGCAAAACAATCCTTCACAATAGAGCATCGCTGTGGACATACGCGAAGAAGGTCGGCAATAAGAGTTCCTCGTCCGGGACCCAACTCAACAAGGTTGACTCTACTTGGTCGTCCCATCTGCTCCCACATGCACATGGTCCAAACACCAATCATCTAAAGATGAACAATATATATTAGCAGTGCAAAAATAGTTGACCATATACTGGAAAAACCCACTGAAGATAGATTACTAAAGGACCCGATAAGTTTAATTTTCAGCACCCACAAAATTCATATGACTCAGATATATGTTACGGTATAGGGTGACTGTGCTACTGAGCTTACCTCCCCAAACATCTGACTTACTTCAGGAGAGGTTATAAAGTCACCTTCCATCCCAAAAACATCACGGTTGATGTAGAATCCAGCTTTTGGGTTAGTCAGAACTTCCTCCATGTACTCGGCAACTGAAATTGGCCCACCACGAAACTGCGAAAGAAACCAGTTTCTAATATCAAATTGCAAGTGCCGGCATTGCTCAATTAAGCATGTCAAATGATAGATGATGTCTGTAAATGGCCATGGAAATCAATTAGTCTAATTGTTCAGATGGTATGCAAGGACGGGAGGCTTCCATCAATCCAAACTAAGTGTCGTACACATAGAAAGCTGTAGCCTTTCTAATGGCTCTTGTATATTTAGAATCAGATTAACCAACAGTCTAAGGTTACATTTCATCAACTTAATCATGGAAGCTGTGTGAGTGCTTCCTCAGAAAGACACATGGGACTTATTTTTCAGCTTTATCATTTCCAACCAAAAGGCTTTCCACTGGTGAAAGCATTTCATACTTCAAAATGTCGACTCTTACTGAAAAGTAACAACGTAACACGTGAACAATACAGTGCCAAAATTTGTTCCTTTCGCTGAAATAAGAACCGATCACATTGAACCATATTAAACTTAAAGCAATAGAGCCGCCATAAAGATCCCTGAAGCCCCGTATGCCGCACCTTACCTTGGCACTTACCCAAGGTCACATTCACAGGCACGATCGGGTCATTTTCACGAACACGACGCGGTTCGCCTTAAAGTACATTAAAATTCAAGCTAAACGCAGAACAGGGAAAACCCTCCGTACCTTGATGATGCCTTTGAGGTGCTTAACGAGCTCAGAGTCTGCGGTGGGTTCATGGGAATGCTCTACAAACAAACAGAAAATGAACTTCACAAAAACATACATCATCATTCAAGAACATCTTTCCTTAGATCACATTCGAGAGCTTAGGCAGTACCGGGAGGATTGTAGAGAGCCGAGCGGTCGACGGAGATCGTGGCAGAAGGTCGGGAAGTGGAACCGTTCGCGTCGTCGTCCACCTGTTTGACGAAAGTACCACCCGGGTCTGGAGCCGAGGTTGACGAATACAAGAGCGAGGACTCGCGAGGCGACAGAGAGAGAGACGAAGGGGGACATTGGTTGAGGAGGCGATAAGATGAAGAGGCAGCGCAGGCATTGGAGAGCGCTCGCCGAGCGGTGGACGTCTGGAGCAGCAGCTTTCTCAGCATATTTGCTCCTCTCTCTCTCTCTCTCTCTCTCTCTCTCAAGAAGATGCCTGGAGTGACGCTGACATCATTAGCACTGCGAAAGAGTGAAAGATGGGGGGTCGTGGCAAGACGGACCGGACCCGGTTCATAAGCCGCGACCGCGAACCGTTCCTCGAGAGATGTTGAACCGTTCATCCACGACTCGGATCGGTCGATAGCAGGCGAAAGGAGCCTAGACAAAGCTGATGTGATGGAACTGACTTGAGGCCGCATTCGGTCAGCCAAGACAATATAGAACTATACGAGATTTGTTGTGCCCTATCTTTTGTTCGGTAGATGACCGGGGACAGTCCAGATTATAGTTTGAACAAATAGTACATAAATTAGATAGATAACTATAAAAAAAAGAAAGGCAAAGAGGAGAACCCTGTTCCACAGCGCAGATAGGGCAACCGCCGCGCTCTAGGGTGGCCGGGACAGGATAAGATTTGCCTAGACCTACCCATGCCCGCAATCCAAAGAGGAAAACTCTCGGGCAAGCACCACATGCTGGTTGCATAGCGACCATAAGTGTCAGTAGGTCAGGTCAAGTTGGGTTCTATGATACTCGACCTAAAACATTATAAATGTACACTTGACCCGATCCAATCCGAAATAATGTAAAAATGTAACCCAAATATTAAGATTGGGTTGGGTTTGCATGTGTGTGTGTTTTTCAGGAGATCAAGATGAATACGCATATTATTTTTGGGTCGATCCGAAATACAAATTGACTTGACCTAATTCGAAATATTATAATGTCAAAACAATTAAGTGAATACTCGACCTAAAAAAATAACCAAAATTTTGAGACGGGTCATGCGATAGCATGTTTCGGATCGGGTACATGATTTGGTTTTGACACCCCCTTTACAGTGGCTAACTGGGGGAGCCAAAAGCCATCCTTGCTTTCTTTCATTCTTTATCTTTCTTCTTTTAAACCATTTTTATACTTAATCTGGATAGGGATAAGATTTGTCCCACTCCAAAAGTTAGCACAGCTAACCAAGCCTTTTATATTTACAGATCCACCTTTGTCTAATGCTTCCAATCGGGCCACCATGCGCCCCCAAAAACATTTGTTCCTGCTCCCATTAAACTCACCAGTATGAATATCAAAAACAAATAAAACATGTTGTCGTATAATGTGAGATAATATTATCTTCAATGTTTCTCTCACTTGTGAGGCAAATAAGAAATAGTGACTAAAGTTTGATTGACAGAGGCAGACGCACGTACACAAGAGAGATACCATGCTAGAAAATCCAACATAAATATGTGAGCTAATAGGTGAAGGGAGACCGTTGAGATTGTCTAACTTTGATATGGATGTGAGAATATATGCAGAAAATAGAACTGTGTAATGTCCTTTTTATTTCGATATGCTATAACGAAGAGTACACGAGCCTACTTATAAACTTAATTAGATGACTTGATAAGATAAAATATTAGTCAAAGATATGGATGATCAAAGTTAAATAGTAAACATCTCCTAGAAATATGCACTAACACAATAGACATGAAAAATCAAAGGGAAATATACCAAATATCTCTAGGAAACATCCTAAATAAGCATCCCCTCAAACTCAATGTAACGTAAAAGAAGTTAACTTGAGTTTGGATAAAACATCCACACACACAAAATTGCCGTGATGGAATGTTTGGTGCGCTAGAGAGGGAACCAGCTGAGCTTGATGTGGCAACTTATTTGGCCATTGTTTGTTGCCATGACTCCTGTGTAGACAATGCAACGAGAGGTTATCGTCACATCAAGAGTTTGGTTATCACGACTCAAGGTCATGATAGTTTCTAAGTAGAGTACGCAATAAACAGATAATTTTGACGCTATTGAACGGGATGAATGATATCGAGGATTGATTTCGAAAGACGGACATTAGCTTTTATTGGAAAAGAAGGTGACGTGATATGCGAGATTTGCACTTTTTGTGAGGGTGGTTGTTCACCGGAGGTGGACTTGGGGGTGCATCGGGCCAACATGCACCCAGAAAAAGGGTCAGATCCATCCAAAGAAACAAAAGGTTTTTTCTTGCTTAATTCAACGGGAGTTAATAAGATTTCGCATCAAGGATGGACAGCTTGTAAATTGCCAACTGTAGCTATAATTTAGTCCCGATTTAAAAGGACAGTTCAGTTGAATACTTCGGAGCTGTTTTACTTGTAGTCATGCACGTCCCTAGTGAAAAGATTTGTATATAGACTTAATACCCTAATCCTAATTTTAAATCTAATCTCAATTCGGACTTGGCTAGCTGATGAGGTCAACTCATTTGATTTAGAGCCAAGCTCAAGCCACTAGAATATATGGTCCGGTCGAGGTTGAGCTTGCCATATTCATATTGATAGATTCGCGAGGCTAATTACTGAGCTTCAATTACTTAACTTTTTTTTTTCAAAAAAAGCATAGAGAACTTAAAAATAGATGCAAAGATTTTCATAATCAAATGAGCTTAAATCAAGTCATCCTTATGGTTTATAAATATTGAACTTGGGTATCAAAATCCAGTTCAAGGTATAAGCCGATTCGATTTAAGTCGAGTCAAATTCAAATATTTCAACTATCAATCAAAATGAGTTTGGAGTCTTTTGGACATTGAATTTGAATGCTCGATCGAACATCAGTCGAGGTTTGAGGTTTGAGCGTCCAGTACCTGAGCGAGACGTGCTCGAGCTTAGCAATGCATCATCTCTCCTCGGTTCGATTATGCACCCAACCTCCGGTTGTCCAAGATACTCTTTCTTTTCCTTGTCTTTTTCTCCTTTCCTTTTGCCATGTTAGATATTCCATCATATTCTCCACTAGACTTGGAACTTTTTCTTTTGTCTTACGTGTCCAAACACTCATCTCACCGCATAAAAAGGCCATGTTCAACGTTCCATCTCCAAAGGGCATGGCCACTGATTCTTACGGCCACTGACCAATGCCTGTAAAATGCAGATTCTTCTATCCCTTTACAACTGTAATTGTAAATGCAAACCTGAATCATCACCATCTCCAGTCTCTAACTGCGTCTGCTTGCCTGGAAAACTTCATTGTCCGTTCATCCTTGACAAGAAAAGGTCCTGGGAATGACTTCCTATTTTCTAATTCTTTGGGTCTATTTTTTCTTTCCTCTCTAGTTTTCAATGTTCAGTGATGGTTTAGCGCTGGTCCTGTTAGTCCGGGGTCTTCCAATGGACTATCCCGACCAATTCGCAAGCCTGTACTTGTCTGAAAACTGGTATAAGATACACGCCCCTTTCCATTCAGTTGAATCTTTTGTTGTCGCTTCTATGCATTGGAATTGAGGTTCACTGGAAAGACTCTTCTTTTTAGTGAATCCCCATTTTCGCTTGGACTTATTGTATCTTGGGGTTCCAATTACTTTATCAATTTACAAACTCAAAACATGGGAAAGTTCATTTGGTTCAATAATACGATCTTTTGGTTTTTTCTTCCTTCTCACAGTGAATAAACAAAAGTTCCCCAGTACAATCGGCACTAGTATTGTATGATGGTGATGTCTGGAATATGCCAAGTTTACTGTTGGTGAAGGACAAAAGAACCCTCTCTCCTGCCCGTCCCTTGCCCGCATTCCCAGTTTCAAACTGCCCGTCCTGCCCGAGGCGGAGCACTTTCCCTCTTTCTCAAGCAGCCCTCCCTCTCTCTCTGATCTCTCAACCTATTCTTTTGACTAATTTGGCAGAACAAGATTGATTTTTTGGGTGACAGACGCACACAACTGTTCATCGGTCTTTATCATTACATATGACCTTGTGAAAGAATTCCCAACCCTTCTGTTATGTACCAATCGTCCTTGGTTTTTTTTTTTTTTTTGTGTGCTGATTGAAGATCGTTCAGTTAAAAATTTTAGCTGGGTTTGGGTTGTATGAGGGAAAGAAGAGTTTGGTTTTCTTCTTTCTTCCCGTGGCTGTTGTGAGAGTTATTGTTGTTGCAGAGGTTGGTGTTAGATGGGGTTAGGGCCTGATTCGATAAAGGTGGAGAATTGGGCTGTGGGGAAATCAAAGGAAAGAGAAGAGGAAAAGAAGAGGGGGAGGAAGAAGAAGAGGGATGGGAGGGAAGGAGAGGTTGGGTGTTGGATCAAGTTGAGGTTCATGGCGAGATGTTCTTGCATGCCTTTTAGATCAAAGGTCAATAACTCCATCAGCGGAATCAGTGCTAATTATGGTATGTTTCTTCAACCTCTTGTTTCTTTTATTTGCTGGCGAAAAAAGCGAGAGAGAGAGAGAGAGAGAGAGAGAGAGAGAGAGAGAGAGAGAGAGAGAGAGAGAGAGTTAGGACTTCTGCTTAATCTTAGACATAAGTTTGTAGCTGTTGAGTTGGTGAAAGATGTTATCTTTCTGCCGAGGGTTGGTGAAGAAGAGTTTGTTGATCATAACATTCTTCCTTAAAACTGATGTTTCTGGTCAGGGGAGTATAAGGAAAAGAAACCGGTTTTTTTCTGACGCAGTGAGTTTAAACTTTGTTATTTCAAGGACTTGATTCGAGAACTGCTCAAATTATGCAAGCAGCTTGAACAGCACCTGTCTATTTCTTCATTTTTTTCTGATGCGGGAAATTGGTCGCTTATGCTCTGCTGTTTATCTCGTCAGTGGAAAGTAAGTCGACCAACTCCAAAAGTGCAGATGAACCAATTGTTCCAGTAGTCTCCTCTACTATTAATAGCAATGCAGAAAGCACTTCATCGACACCAATGTTCAGTGAGGAGCTCAAGGTCGCATCCCATCTCCGGAAGTTCACATTTAATGATCTTAAATTAGCGACGAGAAATTTCAGACCTGAGAGTCTTCTTGGCGAGGGTGGATTTGGATGTGTCTTCAAAGGATGGATAGAGGAGAATGGAACTGCACCAGTGAAACCTGGCACAGGCCTTACTGTTGCGGTCAAAACCCTTAATCACGATGGGCTTCAGGGTCACAAAGAGTGGCTTGTATGGCCTCTTTCACTCTTTTTCTCCCTATTTTGTTTTAATTTGGTGCTAGATCATAAATTTTTGTGGATGTGATGCTTATTTGGTCTAATACTGTTTTCGGCCCTCTGGCAACCTGTTATTCAGGCTGAAATTAGTTTTCTTGGTAATCTTCGCCATCCCAATCTAGTCAAGTTGATTGGTTACTGCATTGAAGATGATCAAAGACTGCTAGTCTACGAGTTTATGCCTCGAGGAAGTCTGGAGAATCACCTCTTCCGAAGTATGTAATTGGGCCCTTTTCCTTTGGCTGCATATTACCAATTTAATCTTTTTGAGCATTCTATGCTTTCAATGTTTCAGTATACTTTTGGGAACACTGGCCTGCCGATTAGTAAATGAACAGATGCATATCTTTCCTACAGATTTTAAGTGCAGTCACATGTTAGGTTATAACTTTCTAGCTAATATCGATGCTTTTTGTGTACTTGAACAATTATACGCTCCTAGGCACTGCATTTCTCCTATTTATAGTGCAACATCGGGTACAATCTCAGAGAGACTGATCCACCTCGCTGACATGTAGAGGAGCTTCTTTATTTGCCCTTTTGGCTCAGCCTCTTTTTGTAAGAATCCATTGTCAGTTTTGACCTCCTATGTCAATCAAGTGAATTGGTCTTTAAAATGGATTGTTCATGAAAAATTGTAGTTTGCCCTGAAAAATCTGTTTGGTTCTGAATTACATCTTTGCTAGTTGCACAGTGCTTGTTTTTGTACGATGGATTAACTTTTCCTGGTAAAACCACTTCATATGCAGAAGGGTCCCTGCCTCTTCCGTGGTCAATCAGACTTAAAATTGCCCTTGGTGCTGCAAAGGGGCTTGCTTTTCTTCATGAAGAAGCTGAAAGACCTGTTATATACCGTGATTTTAAAACATCCAACATTCTTTTGGATGCGGTATGTGACTCAACAAATGTGCTGTTGCCTCAAGCATTTTGCCTTTTCTTTTGGCTTGCTTTGCCTAAAAAAGTGTTTGCTTTTGTAGGATTACAACGCCAAACTCTCGGATTTTGGACTTGCCAAGGATGCTCCCGAGGGAGATAAAACTCACGTATCGACCCGAGTTATGGGGACTTATGGTTATGCAGCTCCAGAGTATGTAATGACAGGTTAGGGAGTCAAATTATTCATGTATAATGTCTTGCATTTTCATATGACTACTTAATCATTTCCTTATCATGTTGGATGCCCCTCTAATTTAGGTGAGTTGGGATGCCTCCTACACTTCAAATAATTTACTAGGGAACATTTTGTTTGTGTTATAGAAGATTGATTCTGGTGGCCATATTCAAAGCTAGTGGTGAATATGACAGTTTCCGTAGTTCAACTAGACTACTAATGCCGATTTTAGTTGTTATTTTAGCCCTTTTAGATGCATTACTGGATGGTCTTGGTCAATCTGAGTGAACTACAATAGCTGATAGTAGTCCACATAAATCGGTTGGGTTGAAACCTAGGTGTGACAATATTGAACCATGTCATCAGTTACAGACAATATAGGCTTCAAAGTGGTTAGTCAAAGGATTCTTATGGTATTTTAACCTTCCCAGATTCAACTTTTGCTGACAAAGGTGTTATGATAAGACATGCGCCACTTCTGTCAGATGGCTAAGTACTGTCAAGCGATTCTTCTTTTATCTTTTGATGGTATCCTAGTACGTTTGATTGAGTTATTAGTGCAACCACAGAGAACGTGTTTTTCCTTATCTTTTGTAGTCGGTTAGTTTTGATTTGCCTGCTATTTCACATCATAGAAGTGCCTTTAATTGCTTCATGTGAAATGGCCTAGAAGCTATGTGATCTGACACTACTTTTTTCTTGGCTTAGGTCATTTGACATCAAAAAGCGATGTTTACAGCTTTGGAGTTGTCCTACTGGAGATGTTGACAGGTCGAAGATCCATGGATAAGAACCGACCGAACGGTGAACACAATCTAGTGGAATGGGCAAAGCCATTTCTTGAGGACAGGAGGAGGTTTTATCGGCTAATTGATCCCCGTCTCGAAGGACACTTCTCAATCAAAGGTGCCCAGAAGGCTGCTCAGCTGGCAGCCCACTGCCTCAGGCGGGACCAAAAAGCCAGACCTCGCATGAGTGAAGTTGTCGTAACCCTGGAGCCTCTGCTTAACCTCAAGGATATGGCCAGTTCCTCCTACTTCTTTCAGGCCATGCAAGCTGAACGCTCCAGGTCCAATCTGAATGCTAAGAACAGCATCAGGACTCAGGGAGGGTTCGTGGTGATCAGGAATGGGCAACCGGGGAGGAGTCTATCGATACCGCACGGTACCCATCCTTCTCCAAATAACATTCCCCGCCTCTCACCAAAACCCAATGGAAAAGTATGAGTCCAACCCCACACAAACTTTCCGTATACATTGTCTGTAGTCCCACTTAAGGATATCACCAAGACTGGAGATCGCGTAATGTCGAGAGAGGCTGAGATTGCTTCCATCGACCAATCCAACAAAAGCAATTTGGTTGGCTGTCTTGTGGCTGCATTGCCCATTGACTTGGGGTAAAGGCATGATCCTATCTTTCCCCGGTTCAATGACTTTCATATGTTGAGCTATGTAGGCAGTAGTGATTGGAAGAAATCCCCAGGTAGGTGAGCTGTTTGTAATTTAAAGAGAAGGATGTCATTGTCATGTAAATTTTCAAGGTGGACGAAGATATGGGATCATGAATTTGTGCGTCATTCTCTTTGAGGTATGATGCTTTTCACTCCTTGACGCGTTCCTCCTTTCTTGGTTCATCAGAAAAAACACTCAATGTAATGTTGTCTACTTGCGTGAGATTGCATTGTAACACTTTCCCTATCCCTAGCCAAGAGTCTTAATTGGCACGAATGTAGATATGATGCCTTTCATTGAATTCCTATTGATGATGCTGAAATTTCTTGGGACCCTTTTTCGAGTCTTGATCTCGGTTCATCAAAGAACATGTATGTGATGTTCTCGACGTGCGTAAGATGACATCGAAACCACTTCGCTGTTTTACACCAAGAGGTTGTATCGGCATGATTGTCATCTGAAAGCTTTCAGACAGGTCCGCATGACGCGACATTACAAGCAACGTGAAGGTACCATTCCGGATTTCTGAGGGATGATATCGGTTCCTCATGGGTCATGGGAACCCATACCGCTCCCACTACTACGAGCGCGGAGAAGAACCATATTCGGGTCGGCATCTACAAAATCAGATTGAGAGCGACCGTTCAATAGTCAATGCAACACAATCACATTCCTAAAGGCCTTCAGTCCGCCACGGACGATATAGTATTATAGCATATCCTCCTCTTTTACCCAGTTTTCCCACATAATCTTACCATATATAGCGTACATAGACAAACGGGAGCGAAAAGAGCAACAATCCAATTTCATGTGTCCAATCAAGAGGTACTGTGTCCAGTGAGGGGGATGGTGATATGGAAATAGCTACTTCAAATCGTTTCATCATGGGAAGCAATGATTCCATGCTCTGACGAAAGGATCGTGCGCTCCAGTCAAACAGTCTCTAATCCAAAAACAGGCTGAAGAAAAAGAAAAGATCTCGATTGATCAAGTCGACGCGTTATGGTGAAAAGTACCAACAGAACCGAAGCAAACTCTCAAACGACATCGTTGCTTATTGTAGAAACAGCGTCACGAATCGACAAAAATCAGAGACTCTTAGGTACTCCCCAAGCTCGCATGCTTTTCACAAGATGCATGCGTTGAAACAATGGCGAAAAGCGGAAATACTAGCGTGGAGACGCCTTGCGATTATCACAGTTCTTCGTTCTTCCATTCGATAAATTGAAAACTGAAGATTCTAAAAGTAACCCCTAGGGTTCATGACGAGGACCTTTATTTTTACACCTTCAAAAACCACCCGAAGTGGGAGAGAAACCGAGGAAACCAGCATTACTCTCAGAAAGAGATTACATCCAACCCGAAAAACAAATAGAACCATCGGTCTGATCGGAACTACACAGCTTCCTAAATTCTTTCGTCCCATCAATGCTCCATGCCACGCGGAAAATACTCTCGTCATGGCTTAAGAGCCAGGGCGAGACCAACCTTGGCACTCTTGTCAATGGATTTGGTGTCAACCTCCCCAGAGACGGTAAAGAATGACCTTGGACGCCACTCATGCTGAATAAGTGCGCTCGCCTTACCAGAGTTGTTGATACGTGCTTTCAGCGTGGTCAATGGGTCCAGCGCATGCTGGGTTCCGACAGTTATAGTGTTCACATTGGAAGAAAAGCTGTGGGTAACCTCAGCACCGATGGCAGTGCTTGTCACCGGGTTCACAATGTGGTAATAGGATGCAGTAAGTGCATCACCCTTGTTGTTCCTGCGTAGACAATGAGAATGTTAAGCGAAATATGTACAAAAAGAGTGGAGTATCCACACCAGCTCTACACAAATAATAAAGCAATCTAGTTTCATTCTCCAATTCAGAAGGGACATGTTGCTATTAGAACCAGGTCAATTCTGAAAAAACTAGTGGACCACCTAATCTAAATGTCAGAAGAATGGCTGTACATTTAAAGAATATATAGGTGATAGAACTTTAAAACAAATACAAGCTATAATCAAGACTAAAGGCAGGTGACAACTTCAGAAAATTTCCACCTGTTATCTAGTAATGTCAACATAAAAGAACTATATTTTATCATCCCAACTACCATGACCAAATGTTATTCGACAGAACACGAGAGATCCAACATGGAGTACGAGCAAGGTATAAATATATAGAAATTTCTAGGTAGATGAACATGAAATGCAAACTACTCACAGGGACAGTGAAGCAATCAGATCAGCATTCGAGAAGCTGACACCAGCATTGCATTTGGTGAAATCGCTTGTTTTGCTGTCAAATGACAGATCAGTGCCAAGTGACAAAACATTAGTTCCTAGCACAGCAGCAAAGTTGACAACAGGATTTGCCGTCAATCCAACACTTGTGCTTATCCCAGCATAGTCATGCAAATATTGTAGCTCAATCTGTTAATTGCAAAAGTCAGGAAGCGCCTTCTCTCAGTAACAATGTTATATCCAGAAAAGGAACTCAATAAAGCAATGACAAGCCCAAATCAGATGATTAACCAAAAAAAATCATCATCCTTTTCTAATCAGCATAAAAGATGCCATGAGACATTATCACTCACCTGGCCAGACCTTTGATCTGGGACAGTAAAAGAGAATATTGTCTTCAGTCCAGGACAAGGTTCATCGACAGTGATTTTTGTGACAAGCTGCATATCATGAGGCAAGGTTAGCAAAACCATGAAACAAATTGAGTGGTACCACAATATTCATTACGTACGGTATTAGAGGGCCAACTTATTCTTCTAAATAGATTAATAAGATCAAAATGTATGATATAGACTTAATCTGCCACATAATAACTTCTTGCCATGAAAAGCCTTATTCTATGATTATAAGATGCAGCACACCAATTGCGAATCCCCTTGAGCCATGATCCAGTACTTGGTCCCTAGTTTTAAAATTTCTCTCCAGGATCGCCGAAAATCGAATTACTCGACTCAACTACTCAAATAGTAAATAAAGAGAGTAAAATAGGCTCTTGAAAATTGTCTCACTGGACTCAACTACTCAAGAAGTAAACAAAGAATGTTCTAGGGTCCCATAAAGCTTGCCTCCTACAGGTACATATTACAACCTAATTTAACAAATTACAAGAAACAAGGGTTAATGCTAATTGATACTACTAGCCCATTGTTAATAGCAGCAAAAAGTTGCAGTTTAACTATAATGTTCAGATGCTAACTACTAAAGAGAACACAGAGACTTCCCTCCCTTATTACTATAAAGAATAAACCAAAACCATGTTTCAAAGGATCACAAGAAACCAACCAGAGATCCCGATAAGCATTTTCTTGTACACCATATACTTGACAGCTGACCCATTTCCATTCTGGTCATATAGTTGGCTTTGCTAATGACAAGCAATCATCAGAAGTTTACATTCATTCAGCATACCACTGGCCACTAGCCATTTCTCCATTAACCCCCTCCCACCCCTTGACAGCCCCAGATATGATTCAGAGAAAGAACATGCTATAAGAGAACTTTTCACTTTCTTCACGTTATAAAGTTACAACACTTACGTTGGAGTTCGTGTCCACTTTGACATCAGTTGTGACATTCTTATTCTTCAGCTGGGTATTAACATCGGCCAGAAACAGCTCACCTTTCTTTGTTGCAGCAGATGTTATAGTCTGCGATATCATTACGAAGTAGTTTCTCAGTTGCATTGCCTCTAACAACAGAAAAGAAATAAATAATATGCTGCAGACTACGATACCAGACAAGAGTAAGCTTTTCATCCAGCTCAAAGTGCATAAAAAATTAATATCAAAGACAAGGCAAGAATATCGACGTCTGACAGTTGCTATAATAGCTGTGAAGGAGCTCAAACTCAAAGCGTGTGTTCATCAAGTTTATTACGCTTCTTATTTGCACCAACAATGAAAGCCAAATGAAATCAAGTGAACTCATTAACCAACTTAAAGACATCATTCTTCCGAAATTATTAAACGGTTTGGACCTGGAAATCACTTTTCAGGTTTACTGCAACCACGTCCGAGTTAGAAATGTGTGGTGCTGTATGAAAATACATCACTGTTTTCAAACATACGGAACGTTAAAAGTCCCGAACAATCTCTAAAGGAAGCTCGATCAGCCAAAACTACATCAAAGCCTAAAAAGAAACAACCATTCACCAAGTCTATAACACTCCGATTTCTTTAAGCCTTCGACGGCTAGACATCGACATTTTAAGACCGGAACCAAAAGCAACTGGGGATACACGACCACGAGCAGTTTCAAATCGCAGCTCAGTGAAGTGAATCAACATGCAAAGGACTCCCGAAAAAAATAAGAACAGAGGAAAAAAAACTCACGACTCCCGTGACCGAGGAGGTAGTGATGGTGAACTTGTGGTCGCTCTGGTAGTCCTTGTAGAGAAGATCTGCACCACAGACGACCACAACAAACGCGCGCACGAAATCAAAGAAAACCTCAAAGCGATTCGACGAAAAAAAAACGACGGGCGAGAAAAATCCCGCGACACGCGGGGCTCGAGAACGAAGGGACGAGCTCGAGTAAGGCAAAATCGACGACGACGGGGACGGAGACGGAGACGGAGACGGAGACGGAGGAGCCACCTTTGGCCTTTTTGCCGATGTCGGAGTAGAGGCCGGGACCTTTGCCCATGATTCTCCGGCGGGAATGGAGATCTCCCAGTCGCAGGGCGCACCGCCGAAAAGTTGCAGAGGGGGAGAGAGAGAGAGAGAAGAGAGGGAGATGACACGGAGCAGTGGACGAAGGAGAAATGATTGCGTGGCAGCACGACACAGAAGCAGAGAACCCTAATTTGCGTTTTCATTTTTCAATTTTCTTCTGTCGCCCTTTTCGCCGTAAAAAATATTGCGTAGACAATTCGTTCCGGAGATTTTCTAACTATTTTTTTTCAATTACCAATTATTTATATCATTAATTTATTTATATTTCAACCATCTTAATACATTTCAATTAAGAATACATAATGCTGTTGACCGTCAAGCTTATTATGAAAATTCGTGAATATATATTAAATAAAAGTGAAAATTTATCGAGTCAGTTGAAATTTTATGTCCCAATATGAATCGATGAGAATACTAATATATAAAAAGCGAGTCCGCATAATGATCCTGGATTGAAAAGTATGATTTTTGATTTGACAAAGAGCCGCTCGGATTAGATTAAGAGGTAAATACGTTAACATTATATAATAATTTATTTTTGACGAATTAAATTAGGAAATGTTTTGCGTTAACTAAGCACTTTGAGCCATTATAAGGTTCGATTAGCTTCTAATGCCCAAATTTATGTCATTTCAAGTCCCCCTAATTAAGTTTTAGATAAAGGGTCACACTAATTTAAGACGTGTTTATGTCGGTACCATCAGAAAAATAATAGTCATCAAGAGTAATTATCAAATAAGTCGACGTTCAACAATAATCAATTTTCATAAAAGGCGAAATTAAGCGCGGGCCAAGCAGCTAGCGTCTGATTGATTCACTCGTCTGTTTAAGTTTCGAGAAATCAAGACATGATGCTTCTGTCTCCATGAAGAGTGAGGATCTGGGTGTTCTGGGTCTTGATCTCGAGGTCATTAATGGCGTCCTGCCACGGGGCGCGACCCTGTTTAGGAAGGCAAATCCTTCATTTCTGCAAGAATTCACGACTGTTGTTGCAGTTTATGACTCTTGAGGAAGGAGGAGGAGACATTGGCACTCCTCCTCGTTCAAACGACTGCTTCAGCAAGCTAAAAATGGAAATGTTCCCAGATCACACGTGGAACCTTCGACGAGTACAATCCGTGTTCGATCACGCGGGGCTACGGTATATAAACTCGATTCAAGCGACGAAGCCTTCTCTCCTCTCCCTCTCTCTCTCTCTCCCTCCCAAGCGCGGCATCTCGAGCGATCGTAGTGATGGGTGCTCTCGTTTCCAAGAACCCGAAGAACCAGCCAGCACAAACTCGTAGTCTGTTCCTGTCAATGGCCTTTACTCGGTCAATTTTCCGCTACGAGAACCCAGGTTTTTAGGCACCTATGTAGTGAATTCTGATCTTATGGGATTAACATCGACACGAACATGTGGATCGAAACGTAACAGGACAGGGTCCAATGTTGTCAAACAGCTCTCCTCTTTTGCTGTCAAATGACAGACTGTGACCACTGAAATAGTGATCGGTTGTCCTCTTAAACCGGGCCTTTTCTTGGACACCATGCTTTGTTGGGGAGAAGCTATATAAGCGCGCGTTCGCTTTTCAAATGCGTTCAAGTCCTGAACCAAACCGACGCCGACGAGAGGGACGACATCGATGGCAAGAGCCTAGCGTATTTTGGTCGGCCCGACAAGTAGTCCTGGCAAGGTCTGATAGTTAACCAAGCGAACACCGCGGGATCCCACGGCGACAGACCTTAGCCATCACTAACGTTGTTCATTCCGAGGATTCAGAGGACCTGTCGGTACGAGGAAAAGGGAAAGCCGAAAGAAGTGACGATCGAAACGAAAGTATATTGGGAGAAAGAAATGGAGGCAATTAAGCTCGTCGGGTTCATCTTGGCCTTGTCCTTGGCTGTTCTAGTTCCGAGCCTCGAGGCTCATATCGCGGAGTTCGATGAGTACTGGCAAAAGCGCGCGGAGGAGGCCCAGAAGAATGCTCTCGAGGCATACAGCCCCAACCCCGAGAACGTCACGGAACATTTCAATTCGCGCGTTCTCAGGTGAATGGTCTTGCATCGATAGCGTCGGTTGTCAAAAACATCGAATCAGCACGAACGAAACGTTTCGTTTTCTGCCATAGTTGGGAGAGAATAAGGTCTTTGTTTTCACGTCTCGATATGTTGCAGGGTCTTGGGAGGATCCAACAGTACGAGGAGGCAATTGCACATGCACAAATACACCGGCCCGTGCCTCGCCACGAACCCGATCGACCGGTGCTGGCGGTGCAAGAAAAACTGGGCAAAGAACCGGAAGAGGCTGGCCAAGTGCGTGCTCGGATTCGGCCGCAAGACCACGGGAGGCAAAAGCGGTAAATACTACGTCGTCTATGATCCCTCGGACAACGACATGGTGAACCCGAAGCCTGGGACGCTCCGCCATGCCGTGATCCAGAAGCAGCCGCTGTGGATCATCTTCGCGCGCAGCATGATCATCAGGCTGCAGCAGGAGCTGCTGGTGACGAGCCACAAGACGATAGACGGCCGGGGTGCGAATGTGCACATCGCCTACGGGGGGAGCATCACGCTCCAGTTCGTCAGGAACGTGATCATCCACGGGATCCGCATCCACGACATCGTGTCAAGGCCCGGGGGCACCATCAGGGACTCTGTTGACCACGTGGGGTTCAGGTCGGTGAGTGACGGGGACGGCATCTCCATCTTCGGCTCGACCAACATCTGGATCGACCATGTATCCATGGCAAGATGCCAGGATGGGCTCATCGACGCCATCGAGGGCTCCACTGCCATCACCATCTCGAACGGCCACTACACCCACCATAACGACGTAACGTCCTCTATCTCCTTCGTCTACCGATGACCTCAATGCTCCCATCCTCGATGAAATATCGACCAATCTATGGATTCAGTCTAAACTATATGTTTACATGCATGCGGGTACATGTGTGCAGGTGATGCTCTTCGGCGCGAGCGATCTGTACGATGGAGACAAGATAATGCAGGTGACGGTCGCGTTCAACCACTTTGGTCGGGGGCTGATTCAGCGGATGCCGAGGTGCCGTTGGGGCTTCTTCCACGTCGTCAACAACGACTACACCCATTGGCTCATGTACGCCATCGGGGGGAGCTCACACCCCACCATCATCTCCCAGGGCAACCGCTTCATCGCTCCGCCCAACTTGGCCGCTAAGGAGGTAATATTACAAAAAGGTCTAAGGACTGATTTAGTGTCCCGCTCACGATCATCTCACATTGCGCGCGTTCGGTTTAATGTAAATGCGAACCCGAATGAATGACCAGGTGACCAAGAGGGACTATGCGACGCCGGACGTGTGGCGCAGCTGGACGTGGAGATCGCAGGGCGATCTGTTGATGAACGGAGCCTTCTTCGTGCAGTCGGGGATAGCGCCGAAGAAGAACCCTTACGGGAGGCTGGACATGATCAAGGCAAAGCCCGGGACATTCGTGACTCGGCTCACGCGCTTCTCCGGCACTCTCAATTGCAAACCTAACCGCAAGTGCTAAGTCAGACGCTCAGAGAAAAACATCGTTGTACTATCGAGTGTTCTGGTTGGGGGGGTTAAAGAAGAATGGGGAGACGAGAAGGATGGACCATTTCAATTTGAATGTTGATAAAGCAATTTCTGACTTCTAATTAAATTTACTGCCTAATGAAAAAAGCGATAGCATCACTTCCATTTACGTCACCCGCGCGCACGGGAAATTAACCATCGGAAGCCAGTGAGAAGCTTAACTCTGTGGACTAAACAAGCTGCATCACCAGCTAATCTAACAGCTGATAGAAATGGAAAATGATTATGTTTGGTCATAGAGGGAAACTTACTTACCAAGATAAGATAATGACACGATAAGCCAAGGATAAGTACATGTATGTCTTAATCCTGTTCTGTCTTTTGGCCCAAGTCAAGCTGATAGGGGACTAGCGGAGAGGTTTCAGTGTACTACTTCTTCCGAAGATCAGACAAATTATGGAATATGACCACCTCTTCTTGTCTACAAATCTGCATTATGGTTTGCTAGGGCCACCACACCCCCATCATACCCACCATGCAGATTGCAGAATCAATTATCACCACCATGGTAATGTGATCCAGTGCATATTGAGCGCGAGATTTTTTGTATCCCAAAGACCAGATTATTACTCGGTATCTTTCTTTCGTTTTCTTTCGCTTTCTTCGGGTAACGAAAACAAATATATATGGACGCCATATCATATGTTATGATTAATTTGCAATTAGCGCTGTGGCTCGCCGGATCAAGTGCCAATAGACCTCTGCAAGCGCGAAGACTTTTCCTAGGGGAGATGGTTCCGAAGCCTGTGCCGCACGATCACGAAACTTCGATGTCCCTCCACAATGAACGTGCTGCGCTGAAACATGGCATGAAAGAGAAAGGAATCTGCAGGGACGAACGGTCGGCATTCGCGTCCAAAGCTCCTGAAGGAACTGAACGGAATAGGATGGGAGGTTTATTCCCTAGAGAAAACTGTCTCAAAGCATCGTCTAATTATAATCATAATTACAATTAGTCGTCACATCATGAGCTTCTTCAACTAAACGGACGACGCCTGGCCCAATTAATTATCACATAATCTGGACGACGGATCCAAAGAAAGAAGCCGGAGGGCAAGAAGATAGGGCAATGTTCACTGCCGGATCAGCCAGAAGGATCGGCCTCGGGCTTGCAGACACCTACTTTTTCCCCATTTTGTTGTTTATATTTATGCTGTCATAGTTGTCCTATCAGCGTGTGTACCACGGAAATCATGACACTCGAGGCAATTTCGAGTGTTCTTCTCCCTCTCGCTCGTGTGACACGAGATCTTATTGTCGGATTTAGATCGAATCTAAACCCTGAACCGTAGGCAAATTGAATTAAAAATGAAGAACTCATGAGCTTGATCACAGTGACACCGCCAAGGTTTTGATTGAGCACATGAAAGAGCTTGCATTTTTCGAAGAGACTTATATCTTTAAATCATCGCTAATCTCTTTGCCGTCGTTCGAGTCTTTGAGTATCTTGAAAAGGGCCACATGATCATACAAGAATTTGATCGCCGGTCCTGCATCTCAAAACTCGTAAAATCATTATCTAGACTGGGTCTATTATCGAGCATTAGGCCAACAAAGCCCACCTTGGCTCCAAACTCGTGTGGATGAACAAAAGTCTTTGCTTAAGACTCCGATAGACCAGGTTAATCTATGGGCAATCCGACTATTGAGTGATGGTACATGCCCACTGAACAATATCAACCGAAGAACCCAATTCGTCCAAACTCCTAATTACGACTTCAAATCCAATAAACCATGGAATAATTGTATACTCTGCCTCGGGCCGTCAGACAGAGTAAAGACAAGTCCTTGTCCTGCATTGCTCCGAAGTAATCGCCCACCTCGTCTCGTTCCAAAAGCGGTCGTGACAACTAGAAAACAATCCGTGATTAAAGAAACGAATTAGAACCTCAGCGATATATATATATCTTGTCCATGGACTTGATATTCTGGTCAAGCCAAAGCACAGGCAGGAAGAGAGCAGGAAGAAGAACAAAAGAGTAACTGCATCAACCGAGAGAAATGGAAATGGTGATGGTGAAAACCGAAGAGACCACTGGGAAGCATCGAGTTCGCGTGGCGGCAGATGATGAGGCACCACGGCCGCGCTGCGTGAAGAGGCGTCGGAGAGACCCAGCTTCTTTGGTTCTGCTCGGTTGCGACGACAACAGGACTCAGCAGCCACAACAAGCCGACAATGTGTCTTCGGCCACCACCGTGAAGAGGAGCTCGAGATTTCGCGGGGTCAGCAGGTGCAGGGAGTGGCGAGACTTGAGAGTCCGTCACCCAGAATATTGAATACTCATTGAATCTTGAATCAACCATCTCTAAACCAATATTTGTTCTGTGGACTCGACAGGCACAGATGGACTGGTAGATATGAAGCTCACCTGTGGGATAAGCTCTCCTGGAATGTGACCCAGAGAAAAAAAGGAAAGCAGGGTATGCTTCAAAACTTGCTCATTCACATGAATTCTTCATCATTCCTTTTTCAAGAATGCTAATGTTGTTTCGTGTCATTGCACTTGGTCGGATCGTTTTTTGTCCTGTAACCTAATTGGGGAAGAACAGTTTACTTAGGTGCTTATGATGAAGAAGAAGCTGCCGCGAGAGCATACGATCTAGCCGCACTCAAGTATTGGGGGATATCAACTTTTACCAATTTCCCGGTACGCATGATTCGTGAAAAGAATCAATGTCTTTCTCCTGTTAATGATACCATGGAAGATAAAGCATCTCTTCTCAAAAAGCCTTTAATCATCCACAGATATCAGATTATGAGCAGGAGATAGAGATAATGCAGAGTATGACAAAGGAGGAATACCTGGCTTCATTGAGAAGGTGAAAAAACGACTATCAAGCAAAGCAATAGTAACCATCTCAAGGACATTTGAGAATTAACCTTCCCTGACTGAAACATTCCTGGTTATCTTTCCGACAGGAAAAGCAGCGGCTTCTCAAGAGGTGTATCAAAGTACAGAGGAGTTGCCAGGTGATAGCTCTATCAAATTCATGGTTTTACCACTTCACATCTGTCGTACAAACTCACTAGAAGAAAGTTCACCATAAACCTAGAACAAGAAAAGAAATGCTTTAACTTGAATTCGCACATGCTGTGCAGGCACCATCACAATGGGAGATGGGAAGCGAGAATCGGGAGAGTTTTTGGGAATAAGTATCTCTACCTCGGCACCTACAGTAAGCCACCGAATGATTTTTACATATTTAGTAACATCCTGCCCTCGGTATTAGGGCAATTACCTGGTCCCATCAATCTATTTTCCGGTTAAGATTATATGCAATATCATGCTTTGGCAGGCACCCAAGAGGAAGCAGCTCGCGCCTACGACATCGCAGCAATCGAGTACAGAGGGATCAATGCCGTCACCAATTTCGACTTGAGCACTTATATCAGATGGCTAAAGCCGGGAACAAAGGCCCCTGCTGCTGCACTTGAGCAGCTCAGTTCCCTAGAACCTCAGATAATTCCGTCGACCAGAAATTTCACTCCGCAAGAAGAGTCCGACAAGTCAGTGTTGTTCAACGCCAATACTTTCACAGCGGACTACCTCAACTCTCCTCAAAAGCCAGATGTTTTTGAAACTAAAGTCCCTCTTAGCGCATGCAACAAGTCTTCTTCACCTACCGCCCTCGGCCTCCTCCTTCGATCATCGGTGTTCCAAGAATTGGTGCAGAAGAACACAATGCTTTCCGAGGAGGAAACCGATGGGGAAGAAACAAAGAACCAACCAGAGTCAGGCAATGAAGACGAATTTACAAGAATCTTCTACGCGGAAGAGGGTGATTTCCCATTTGATTGTTCTTCAAGCCAAGATGATATAGGTTTGCAGCAAAGAGAGCTGCAGTTCATTTTGTGACTAGATAAAGCGACTACAACATATCCAACTGGTTCAATATAACGACTGCAGGTCTCTTTTGCCTTAAAAGTGGTGGAACATAATGTAAAGAAATTTTGTCTGGAAAAGGGATGTAAAGGTTATCTTCAATGTCAAACAATAATACATAGCTTAGCCTACCACAGACAATGATCCTCTTCACTCGTGATAAGTTCATAAAAAACCAGAACTAGATTCTGGAGTTTGGTTCTCTTAAACTAGATTTGAGAGTTCTTTACAAGTATTTGATCTGTGTTCTTATCACATATTGATGTTGATATTACTGCATGGTAATAGTGATGAAAACATTAAACCTAAACACACACCACAAACCAGTGCAACTAGAAATGAAGATCTAAGAGTGTGCTCATCACTGAGTATAGTGATTGGCCGTCAAAAGTTTATGTTGGCAGATCTATTCTTGAGGAATAAGAATGTGCTAGCTACATGTTATGCTCTAGTATATTCACTTTTTCTTTCAGATTTGCTCGATTTGAAAGATTTATATATACCCGTTATGTATTATCTTGAGAAATGAATGAAATTTTTCTTTCAACTAAAAAGAAAAAAACAGAGTTAGCACGGGACGCCATTGCAGAAAAAGAAAATGGCTTGCCTAACAATAGCACAATTGCAGATGCTGCTCAATTTGGTCCCCAGTGTATGTGCTTGAACGAGCGACAGTGACTAGTTTCATCGCCTATTAAACAATCTCTTCACACGCATCAAGAAGAGAATCCGAAGTCCACTGAAAATAGCCGGGTAGATAATCTTCAGGTTCGTGAAGGTTCATTTTCATGTGAAGTCATTACATTTTATTATAGAGGATCCTCTTCTGCTAGCTTTGTCATCAGCAGCATCTCCATCTCATATCCACAATCCACCTTTCTTCCGCATACGGTCTTCAAAATATCTTCTAATGCGTAGATTGCCACTATAAACGTATACAGAAGCACCATGAGAGAAGTAATCGTGCTTACGAAGAAAGGTTAAGAATATCCCAAAGATTGAGTTCCCAACCTCCAGAAACATCTCGTTTGTCCCTCCGTAGCATACAGAGCTAATCCTCTGTTTGTCCAATCTGAGACACGGCCAAGCAGACTGGCTGGGAGTACTTTGACAATAAAAATTTAAAAAAAAAAAAAAAAAACCCTATCTTTGAACTAACGCCATTTGAGAAATCTTTGTAATCCTGACAGTTTTTTTTTACGAGTCTCTGAACCCCAAACACAGAATCGCATCATGAGTCCAGCCTGGGGCATTCTCAATTTGTGCATCAACATGGTTCACTTATAATTAGCAAAAGTTCGCTCCTCCACTTGTCTCAGACCTCTTGGTCTCGATGGTTATGATTTCAACTCAGGAAGAAGGGGAATTTCAAGTTGCCTGCACATCTAGGAGTCTTGATATTGGGTAGGCAGGAGTTCCCTGACGAGCTGCAACCTCACTGTTTCTAATCAATTAAGCAGGGAGATGTTGATTGAACCTGAAATTTCCTCAAAGTCTCTTGCTTTTACTATATTGACACAGATACATCTCTCTAGGGTGGAACATCAGTTCCCACCTTTTACACGGAAAAGGAGAAACGAAGTATCTTTATCAGGAAAAAAATCACAAAATCATCACAAGGCACAATTGTGGACAGATCAAACAAGTTCAAGACACGAACAGTTGCATATTGCTCATTTTGAAATACTGACATGAGACAGATGATGCATGGAAAATACATTTTCCTAAATGATATTTGCCTTGCCTTCCTTTCAATGGGATTGAAAACCAGTATCCTCCTATGAAACTAGATCCAACTTAGTCTCACTTAACATTTCAACAAACTAGTCATTTTCATTCATTTATAGCTGTCCTGGACAGGATGAAAAGCTGATACAAAAGGAGTCGTTTCCAGCAGTAGTAATTCAGGGACACTGTATACGAGTTTCTTATTGCAAAAGCATTAACATGATTGATGCCTCCAAGAATTCCAGAGCAAACGACTCGTGAAGACAGATTCGCACAATAAAGTGAAGACTAAAAGCAGTTTACCCTTAAAAAATAATTCAAGCTCAGCAGTTATTTTTACTGCAATTATCATCCCGTAAACTACAATGTATCGAGAACAACTGAAGCTTGCTATCAAAAAAAAAAAAAAAAGCAGCTGATTCTCAAATTAAGATGGAAGCTCAAAATAAATGATCAAAGACAACTAAACCTCTGGCTGCTGACCTCTCAAATTTGCTGTCACGCTGAAATACAAGTGTCTGTATTGCTTCCGTTCTTTTTTACATGACTGTCCTGCTTCTCCCAGTATCATCAAAACTGCTTTCTTTTATTCCTAAAGATCCTATCGCGTTTAGTCCAGACGTAAAGGAAAGTAAGCACACCCACTGCAGAAATTGAGATCGACACCCACGGAAGAGGTGGATCCTTAAAGCAAACAAGAGATGCCTCAAGTTCTTGTGATGCATGGTAAACAAGTGAGTGGATGCCATACAGATCATGATCAGAGGACCTCAAGTAGTACAAAGCCATCTCAAAATCAAAATGCGACAATGCGGAAACAGCTTTGTCCAGCTTGTACTTGAACAAATTCCATCTTTGTATGAATTCAGCATGTCGATTAAGTTTAAGAAGATTTCTGTCCCCACCATGCGACATTATGGATTCGAGAACATCAATAGCACTAGTTATGCTGTAATTCAAAGACGTTAGGAGGACATTTCTCCGCGCTGCATCCTTTTGGACGAATGACAAAGACGAGATCTCCGAGAATGGCCCGAATGGTGTCTGCCCAACACTCCAAGTATAGTCCACCAGGGTGTTATTATGCCTCGAGCTCCATAACAGATGAGTAGGTGAAACTCCCCACATACTCTGCAAGATAGATCCAACTAGAGGACGCTCAAGATCCCTCGTCTGAGTAAAGACATGACGGCCATTGCAACTGTAATCACTCACGGTCTGTGTATTCTTTGTCCTCACTGCGATCACCATATCCTTAAAAGAAACAGACTGATGATACCGGTCGAGCAACAAGAGAGTGTTTAGATCCAAATCAAACACATAGACAGGAAGCACCCTGCCATAATCCTCCTCGGGGAACCCCGCCAACCTCCTAAACTCCTCAGCCGAATCAGTCAATATCTGATGCAAACGCTTTGAGTCCAGATACTCATTCACGATCAGAGTATAATTATCAAACAAGAACCTGGAAGTGTACGAATTCGTAGCTCTTGAAATCGCGAAAGAACAAATCGGGCAGTCCTTATAGTTCACCGAATACTCCTTAAAGCTCAAAGACTGATCACCCAGCAACAACCCGCCATCATTCACCTCATCCCTGAACACCCTCTCGATATTCTGCCAGTCCAAACCACTCAAATCTCTACTCTCCGAGCTATAAACATGTATGAACTGAACAATCAAGGAGTTCTCGAAAGGGACTGGAATTCGCAGAGAGGGCACAACAAGTACCTGGTATGCGCTCCAGACCAGAGATGCCAAGTCCGCGAGGAGCGCCTTGTTTGACTTGGGCCGACCGTGCAGCGCCGCGAGAGGATGGAACTCGCCCCGAGGCAAAACCCCGTCGCCGGACAACGCGGGCCCATAATCGACCGGCCCCGCTGCCAAATCGATCCAGACGTACCTCTCCCTCCCGGTCCAAATACTCCCCAAGCATTTTGTGAACCCCGGGGAAGAATCCCCTGGCGTGTAGCCATACGCATACGGCTTCTCCTGCGCCCCGAGATCGAGGAAATAGACGTAGACCCCCTCGACGGGCTTCTCCCTCTCGAAATCTTGCCGGATCAAGCCATCAACGGCAGCGTACGAGATCGAGAGGAGAGAGGAACGGAGGGAGGAGGGGGACCTGGCGATCTCGGCGCGGAGGGCGTCCGAAACGGAGGAGGAGAGGGAGGAAGAGGCATGGGAGACGTCGAGGTGGAGGGAGTGGCGGAGGGAGAGACGGTGGGAGGGGCGGCCGCCGGAGGGAAAGGGGGCGATGACGTGGAAGTGGCCGGAGGGGAGGGAGGCGGAGAGGAAGGAGGAGAGGAGGGAGGAGGATTCGGAAGGGAAGGAGGCGCCGACGAGGCGGACGTGGACGGGGACGGAGAGGGTGAGGGAGGAGAGGGAGTCGACGAGTCGGGTCAGCAGCCGGTTTTGCTGGCCGTGGCCGGGGTGGGGCTGGAAAGACAGGGAGGACCTGAGGGAAGAAGGGAGGGAAAGGAAGGAGTCGTTGGTAGCCTGCGGGTCGTGGCGGTACTGGCTGGTCAGGAAGGTGTCGAGGCCGACGATCGGGGCGGCGGAGGCTGCGGCGGAGAAGATCGCGAGCAGCAGGCAGAGCCCTAGGGCAGCCGCGGCTCCGGGGGCCATCGGGCGGCGGGGCGGCGGAGGTGGAGGCGCAGTGGGTGTGAGTGAGCGCTGTCAGTGTGGGACAGCCGGCCGGCCGATGGCGGCGGTGGCGGCGATCGGAGCGAATGGAGAGAATGTTGGCCGACCCACCTTCGTTGGGTCCGTCGATGGAGCTGAATCAGCCGAAAAGGGAAGACTAGAAAAGAGAGATCGATGGGTCCAATTCAATTCAAGTCCAGAGGACTTCGCATAAGTGCCATTGAATCATTTCTAGGGTTGTTGCCTTATGTCATTAGGCATGGCATTCTAAGTAGAACGACACTACAATTATTTAGTTTTCACCTGCTTGCCCCGAGTTTTATCCGGTGTCAATTTGTCTTTTTCAGCCATCCATCTCCAATCATGTATTGGTCAAGACAAAAAGATTTCACGACGGACTCCCTCGATCCGTAGGATAGAGAATTTTCGCGATTTGCTGCCGAATTTTTTCCGGCTCAAACAATTCATCCGACGCGACTCGTCCGCTTTTCTCAAAGAAATAGTGGTTGTAATTTAGTTTAGAGTAATTAGACTGCCGATGTATTGTAATTTAGGAACATATTTTTTGAAAAATTATTTACTTTTCACAAAACAAATAAAATTATGAAATTAAAATCAATCTTTGATCTTGGTCCCAGGCCCAAGCAATGGAATTAAATATCATTAGAAGCCCAACTAGAATCCACGAAGAGCCCACTAAGGAGATGGGCTTCACATTTTGATGCAAAGTGCCCCACTCTGAAAGCCTCCTCCATCTTTCATTCATTCATTCTTCCTCATTTCCCTTTACAGACTTCCGCAACAATAGTTACCTCTTTGCCTAGCCACCAAAAACAAAACAAAAACAAAAAAAGATTCTCTTTTTCGTCCACCTACTTTCACGCATTCTCTAATCTAATCTATGTACTCTAAAGGTCACATCGACCAAATTTGGTCGGATCTGGCCTTATAGGAACTCTGATTATAAATTCACTGAAGGCACGCGGATTTGATTTGACAAAGTGTGAAGGCACAGAGATGAATGGCGGAATTTTTATCAAAAGAACAAAACAATCTGTGGCTCTGCTGGCCTAAAAAGAAAGGAAGAAGGAAATGTCCGCCTCTTACACAATGGGAAGAAAAAGAATTATCAAAACGAAACATGTGTACGCGCATGGTAAGACAACACCAATTGTTTAAAACCAAATTGAATTTGACACATTTCAATGTGTATCAACTCTCAAGTGTCTAAGGATTCACCATCCTTATTTATGTACATAAAGATTATGTTTAGCAACATTTCCGTTGTTCTTCTTTTAATTCATTTACTTTTGAAAATAAAAAGACAACATAAACCCATTTGTATAAGTCAGTTTAATTTTTTATTCCTTGGAATAGAATAATGGCAAGGGATAAACTTGGAACCTCGATATAAAAGTAATTTATTTTTTATTAGTGGGAACAATTTCTTGGAACGACTATCTTCTTCTTATCTTCTCCTTCTTTGTTTTTCTTCTTCTTCTAATCGGTCATCATCTTGGTGAAGACCAATGACCCATCCAACGACCAATCAGGACTAGGGTTGGTGAGGGCGAGGTCGCAGTCGAAGTCCACCTCTCCGACAAGCCTCGTTGTAGGTGGGCAAGGTCTCGAGACTGCGGACAAGGGTTGACTACGAGGTTGTCACTAGGGACCGATGAGGTTGGCCAGCCTCCCCTGACCTTGGCATTACTCGGGACCAGCGAGGTTGAACTCGCTTTGCAGTGCGCACTTTTTTAATTTTTACAAAACCCTTTTTTTATCAAGAAAATTTGTTCATGAAATAGAAACTAAAGAAAATTATTTTTTTCAAAATAGAAGCGTCGCTAAACATGATCAGAAATTGAGGACATGATGGTACGGTAAGATTCATCCAAAAGATCGTACGTCGATCATGCGGCATCAATGATTTGATGGAACCTTAAAGAAGTTGAAGGCTTGGAGATGATCTTTCACAAGTGTCTGCGGGAGGATGGTCAGAATGGCGTCATAGGGCATGATGGTTCATCTCTTTTTTCCAAAGTGCCGCCTCTGACGATCCCATCGTTCAATCCTCGCAAAACGATGCGGGACGGCTTTCCGCGTTGAGTCATGGGGATTTCCAGGCTTATCGATTGCTCTGCGTTCATGCAAATCTCGCCTATTCTCGAAAAAGCTCTTCTTCCTCGGGACTCCGGACAACGAAAGGGGTTCGCGATCGACGGACGAAATCTACTCTCGGTTTTCATCCGATGTCTCGTGGGATCCATTCCACTTCTTCAGTAGCCGATCGAGATTGATTCGCATCGTAAGATTCACCCGCGGTTCCTGCTTCGTCCGTCCGGCCTCGTTCATGCACTGCCCACAATGCGCCAACCCCAAGAAAAACTGTTTGTTTTCTTGCAAGCTCGTGGTTGTCTAGATACATCAAAGTTAAACGACACGTACGTGAGTGGTCAATGCATTGCTTAACAACAGAAAAAAAATATGGAGTAGAAAGAAGGAAGGGCCAAAAATTGCATAGAACAGACTCGGATTACGATGATTGATTGCTCAGGTGATCCTGAGGAGCTACTTGCATCGCAACTCGAACAAAAAAAGTAGTAGGATCCGGAAAAAAAAAACGTATCAAAGTTATCTAAATATAAAATTACGTACTCATCTAATAGGACGATCGATGATGACATTATAGAATCTTACGTGATATTAGAGCAAATGCAGCGAGTTCGAATCAATTTTAAGCCTATATCTGACAAGAGAAGAAGAGATAATAATATTTACATATGAAACTGTGCTTTCCTCTAAAAAGCTCCGTATCTCCGCCGAATTCGAGTTCGAACTTGTGTAGATTGTCCGAAGGCTATTGAACTCCCTTAGCATGATGTATGGACGACGTCGTGCTTACGTAATTAGTCCGGGGAGTTTACTCCTTCAAACGCATCAAAATCCAAAACTGCTAATGCACCCACAGTTACGTGCCTCTTATCTTATTTAATTACTCTTACTTTGGATTTCTCCTCCTCCTCCTTTCTCCTTTCTTGGATGTCATCACCTGACTGGCGTCAACCCACACGGCACGGGCGTAAGCCTAAATAAAAAGGATAATAACTATTCAAGAAAATATTGTGAATTTTCATTATATCAAGCGTTTCAACACTCGAGACACTCGTTAACAATACTTGCCCATACCGATCATGACATAAACCATGACTACATAACATCCGGGTTTCTTCTGAAAAGTCGACACCATGTGCCCTATGATACCGGATCCGGACATAACGGGAATATACACCTGTTTTTTTGTTGTTGGTAAAGACGGGAATATACACCTGTTGATGATCGGAAAATCAAAAAAGATACCGGTAAAATACCAGGACTCCCCCTCAGGCGGTATCGAGCCGTTTAGCACCTCGATGTCGACTCAGTGGATTCGATCAAAGTGATAGGTGAGTAAAATTGCCATCCTAGATTTCGCTGTCGTAGGAATCACATGAGCGTGTCAGGGCAAATCTTGGGGGAGATACCAAACTCAAAAGTTATGCTTATAATAGTGTGGATGGAGGGATTTACATGGTTTTAAGGCGGATTCTGTCAAACCATCCGGCCGCCCAAATTACGAGACCTATAATTCTTCACGGGGCCAATCAAGTTGAGTTGAGACTATAACCAATGAAAGGACCTAATGTTACAATGAGATGGAACTCAATTGAGCAAATAAGCAGGTCGTTGATCCAAGTTGCGTGCATGATTGGAGACAATCGCTAATGGCCCGAGCTTCCGTCAGTCCTCACCCTCGTCTGGGCGAGGGCTTGCAGCCCTTGCGCGGTGGTGGCCCCATGGCTCGTCACCACTGTCGTGGCGGCGGAGAGTTCGATACTCCCGGCTAGCCGCCTAGCCTTAGGGGATCACAAAAACGCTCAATTTCAAGGCTTTGATGTTGATCCAGATGTTGAATACATGAATTCGATCCTATGAACGAATGAAATTGCTCAATACAAATGTTGTTCGGTAGGGGAGATTTTCCTCCTACCTATGTCTATGGAAGATGAGATCTGTTTCACTAATGATAGAAGCAAAGTTTTATAGCCACTCTCATTGTCCTCTCTAATTAACCCTAGAGACTTGTTTCGCCCTAAATAGTAAATAGCGACCTTACAAGGTACAAATTACAAAATTGCATATAGATTATGCATGACTACATAAAACGCCTCTGGCAGCCGGGGGCGCTGCCCCTTAAACTCCTGCCGGAGCGACCCCCGTGCTATCCTATTGTTAGGGGGCCTTTCGAAACCGCCTCATAATTTCTTTGATAACAGAATACAAGACATCAATCTCAACACCATAATGCATCAAAGACGGGATCGGGCGTTGTTGGATTTGGCCCAAATGCTTTCTTGACTTGGAGGCAAGACCAGAAACCCACCAAGGCAAGTTTTCGAAATTACTCCGGAAGGGCAAAATCTGGAGGATCAAAACCGTTTTTCTTTAAACTTTCTTGTGAGACATGATGCGAAAAAAGGGACAAATGCATCAAAATTTCAAAAAACTCGTGGAAACATTACATTCTATAAATACAATGAAGTCCTTCCATTAGAAGTAAGTCGTGTGCTCTATCAATGTATTGAAGACGATGGCCGCGCGGCATATGAAGAGATCAGTCACATCTGGCACAAATGACCGAAGTGACCAGAAGCGCAATTCGATGCGGGAATTAGCGATTTGATCAAGGCCGACACCCGTTGGGGATTTCATTTCGCAATTCAGGGATCTTCACGTCTGTGTCCCGACTTGAACCGAATCGGGGAAGGGTAAATTTTGGCCGCCAAGGCTCGAAACTAGTACGAACGAAGACAAGTACGATTCTGAAGGTTATTCAATTGAACCGAGTTCGTCGGCCGAAGCGGCTCGCCATCGATCAGCTGGCAAGCGCAATCGAGTTAGAGACGGACTTTTTTCTAACTTGTGTTTTTGACTTAGGTGTGATGTGTTCATCATAAGCAAAGGAGTCTCCATAATTGATTTTGTGATCCCCAAAAGTCAGAGATCGGGATTGGGCCGAGAAATTAACCAACACTTCCCTTTGGTTTTGCTAAGTCTCAAGAGCTCGGTCTAATTTCAGTTGACCAGCCGTCGAGCTCGATAGAAAGCAACCGATCACAAATTAGACTCTAGTTAATTCGACGCGATTCGAGTTAATTATATGCGAAGAAAAAAACATGGATATGTTTTCCGAGACTGGGTGCAAACACCAGGTATCCAATGACTAAAGTACTACTATTGTCGTATGATGTACGGGTAATAAAATTTTGGATACGCATAAGTTTCATAGCTCGATGAGCGAGTCGTCCAATACATACCCCGGATTCGAATTTCTTTCGAACTATTCGCGTGATCACCGTGATAACCTTTTTCTCTATGCGCTCTCTCCATCACCAACTGCTCCTGTCAAATCAGATGGCTATAAATTAATCATGCACTAGGGCCTAGCAATTGGGTTAGGCTCTGCATAGCGTGTACTTAAATTCGAAGTTTTAGCAATGGTCCTAACTCGATTAAGTTGGATTTTGTCGTGTCCTTTTTCCAAAGACTACTTTTACTTAACAAGCCTGCACCACCTTGCAAGAGCCGCGAGATGAATAGTGAGCAGAGCTTTATTCCCATCGGAACCGTAGTAAAATCTTAACATATCGTATCATGGCTCAACTCAATCTTAAACCTTTCAACAATTTATGAATATAATTCTCTCAGTCAATTTTGATCTCTTAAATTAAGTACATGTATCATAATTGGAGTTGATTGTGACGATTTTTTTCACTTTCTTTTAATAATTCAAATTTTTATTTTTATTTTCATTCTCTTTCAATTTTTCCTTTTCCAAAAGTTCGGACTAAATTGGTAAAATCGAAAGTGTTTAAAACTGAATCGATCGATCGCCGTACAATTAGCTTAATTTTTTTGGACGATTTATCCCTATTTTTACAGGGAACCACCAACTCTTCCAAAAATTTACTAGTACGGAAATAGTTAATGTATAGAACAGTACAAGCGTCGCACGTAATGTATAACCTCGTATCTTGTTGAGCTTGTCTAGTTTAATGAATGCTGTACTGGATCGTAGGTGAGGCAGAGAAAACTAACACCAGAATCTTTGCCTAAAGTTGTCAATTCCAAAAGGGCGTTTATTTCAAGGAAGATAGAATGATTTAACAGTTATTTCCTAAAATAATTATATGCATGGCTCAGAACTGATAAAAAATATTTTAGTTATTTACGAAAATATTTAGATATAAATTAATTTTGATAATGAAATTTTTTTCATCGAATGAATATTTCAATCTATATAATGTGTTATTTTTAAGAAAATAATTTCCATATCATTTGCTTTTCGTGAAATAAACGAATTATGCCGACACAATTCAATCAATACTCAATTTATTATTGTATGTAACTAAATGTCTTGAAGTTTAGCTCAACTCGAGGTAAATCGAAATGAAATTGAAGAACATGGATAATGATGATAATATATTTTTTGGTTCGCGATATTCAGAAAAGCTTCACCATGTTAAGATGAGGTATGTAACAAAATTAAATATATACTGAGCTAAAATTCTACTCATGCCCACATCCTCTTGGTTTATTTTATTATTTCATTTTCTATTGGGTAATTCAATCGAGCGATGTTCCTAAAATGGATATTGCCGGTGCAATTTAAAGCATGATGCATACAAAAGAACCGAAAAGATTTGAGAAAAATTATTTTCTTCACAGCACTAATAAACCTAAATGAAGTCGGTCGACGCTTAACATCGATCTATCATCGGATTCGAAATATCACGCTTCTTGATACATATAAAGAAGATATGATCACCCGAATTAAAAACAAAAAATGATATTAAGACGGCAAAGTTGCAGGAGAATATATTTAAGTGATACCATGTTGCTTTTTTTTTTTAATTTCCAAATTGTCTTATAATAAGTTCTTTTTTTAATTGGTTCGAAATGCAGAGCCCACGTGCTCGAATTTGAGCGAGTCTTTTTAATATTCACTGCCTACGTAATCGATCGGCAAGTTTCTTGATTGAAATTAGTGTTTTCTCCTGAACTTCAGATCCTCTCCTCAATGGGTTTGCGAGAAATCAATCATCATCTCCCGATTGCGAGGGTCGAATCGCAATTCTCGAGATAGGATTTTTCGAATAAATGATCACGAGGAAAAAGAGGGAGAGAGCAAGCACAAAGGTCGCACGATGGTGGTTGTCGGCCCTTGTCGGTGCTCCGGCAAAGGGCACGAGCATGGATGGGCGGCCTCTTTCCGCCTCTCTCTATGTATTTCGCCTTTCATGTAGCTACTATTACATGCCATCAGGGATCGACGTGACTATTCGCGTCACCTTAATCAATAAGTCATGCCTCATTCGGCAAAACCATTCGGATTGTTGGTCGCGAAAAGAGGACGCAGTGTCATGATTCCAAGCGAAGTTAAGTACTCGATTGTCGCTGTTCGAGCAAATTAGATCGTCAATTCGACAACAAACAAGAAATATCCGATGACGCAATTTATGCACAGTTGGATAGAGCCAGTAGCCAAAAGGGGGTATCGAGTGAGCTCGAAATACAACTCGTGCTAAAAGTTAAAAATCTTAACGGCTAGCTCAAGGCCGCACTCCAATTTTTTGTCTAACTTAGCCATTAGCTCATAAAAATTGTGGTGACCTTGGAAGAATAAGAAGATCATCCATAACCCAATCATTTTATCGTTCATGCATGAAGATTAGGGTTTCAACCATCCCCATTTCTTACTAAGCAGTCAATTCTTTTCCTAATTTCGACGAAGTATTACCGTCATTGGCTCATTGGAAATGCTTTCATCACAAAAAGGTAGTAGGCTTGTTTCCATGTCGAGATCAGACTAACTAAACACCTAGCTTCTTATCATCTAATCGGTGAATTTGATGTGGTTCTCATGTTCGAACGTCGAGCTCATTACGTCTGATTAATGAAGTCACTGTATGTCCCACCTTCGAATGTCGAGCCGGCGGGAAAATGTTTCGATCACTAAATCTATGGGCATTTCGCATTTATGCGATGCGTTATCTGGTCCCGCAAGAAATTCGACAAATTAAAATTAGGGTTACGTTTTTTTAAAGAGAATAAATCAAATCCTCTAGAAGGGGGCAAAGGAAACCTTAAACTTATAAAAATGAACAAACCAAAAAGGCTGGAGGGTGCGCCAAAAGCATTAAGAGGAATTAAAAAATAAAAGAAGAAGGAGATTGACCATACAAAAATCCGCCATTGGAACAGCCCACAGGAAAGCCTAAGCAATGGCCCCTGGTTTTGCTCCCCCGCTCGCTAATCCTGCTCTGTTTTCCTCTCGGTTTCGACCCCCCTTTATATCCGCCTCGACTCCCCCGGTCACCGTCACTTGCAATCTCCCACCGCGCGGAGGTGCGGCATTTCACATCTCCGCCGTTCTTGTTTCCCCAAAAACTAGACAACTGTTGCCCTGACAAAGCCATTCCCGTTGAACTTTTCTGTCCCTCGCCCCGCCCCTGTTCTTGCTCGTGCGAATTCAAATTCCCCCATCAATGCCCACGTCGAAATTTCCTTTTTTGAAGCTTCTTGCACTGTTCCCTTCTTCTATGAGCCCGTTTAAGGTTGCCCCCTTGGATCGACTAACTGTCACATAACCGATCCGTCGGCGAACTATGGCGATTCCGCGAATACCCGCGATCTGTTTTGCGTCGCTTTTCTTTTTTGTTTGAATTCGGGGAGGGTATCTGATTGGTGCCCATGTAGAGATTCCGATACCGTTGGATTGGTGGATGGGGATTACGATGACGCTTGGCGATTGAAAAGTTGAGGAGCGTTGCTAATCGACTGACACCACGACTACGCATAGCAGGTCCAGGAAGAACAGGCGGCGTCAGAGGAAGGCAGCAGCGATGCCGCCGACGTCGCCGGTTCAGCGGCTATTCAACACGTGCAGGGAGGTGTTCGCCGCGTGCGGGCCTGATAACGTGCCTCCGCCGGGGGATGTCGAGCGTATCAAGGCTGCTTTAGGTACGTATAGTAGTGGACAATGATGGCCACGTTGCTTTTGCGATTTGGAGCTGCATAGGGTGATGCGATCGGGGAATTTGGATACTTGTTTATTTTTAGCTTCATCCAGATTCCTTTGCGGGGGATAGCCAAAACGGGCATGCTTTGGCCTTCACGAGTGACTTTTTATCACTTCATATTGGATTTATCGCGATGAATCACTTTTGCTTATGATGGTTGTCTCAAGTCATTTGAAATCAATAGGCATTCGATTATAGCATAATTCGACCCCAGAAAATAAAATCATAGCACAAGTCTTCAAAAAATACAGCTAGAATGATGTTCTCTTTCTCCCGCTTGCAAGAGAAAATGTTATTTCGCGCGGGGTGGGTCTAATGCCTTGTACTTGTAAGCACTCATAATGGCCTAACTACTGCAAAGTTCCTTTCCTTTAAGTTTTCTTACCCTTTTTGGTGTTTTGGGGGGGAGGGATTGTTGTCTCCCCTCCTACAAACTCGTTTTATGGTATGTTGATGTCGTGGACATAGCTAGTGACGGTGTAGGAAGTGTACGAATATTTGTGTTCTTTTATAGGGTTCCTCATTAGAGGGGTATGCCGTTACTTGATGGCTGATTTGTGGCTGGTGGGGTTCGGTATAAGGAGTTTGGGACTATAATTTATCCTTCGGCCACTTTTGCACATCGGCACAGATTGTTTATTGAATGCTTACGTCAGGCCAAAGTTATGTCTTTGAACGATACAGCAAGTACCAACTTGTGCTTACTGTGGTAGAGGCAAGTGGATGTTCTTAATTCTGTCTTTTTCTTCTTTTAATGGAGATGAAATCAGGGTCGCTATCCTAGGTTTGACTCTGCATCAAGTTGCCAACTTTTGACGGCAATACATGACTGTGAACAGTTGCTTTGCCCTGTGACTCTGCTCTCTGGTCTAGCAGCACCGTACCAATGAACAAGTGGCAAGTATGCATGCCAGACTCAATCGAGAACTTTAGTGTAAAGTTCTCAGTTGTCATTGATGGAAGAATGTCTATTCTCTATGCTTTTACCTTTTTGTACAGAAACTGATGACTCAATTGCAACTGTTAGCATCAAAGGTGCAAGATTAGCGAACGTAGTGTTTGTTCAAAGTGAATTATCTTGTTGGCTGAAAAAAGTTAGATGTGTGATCTTTCTGTCGTCCATTGCATAGGCATTCGTGGTAGTCATTGGTGTTTGTTCCCGTAAACGCTTCTAAGTCATGATTCATTAGAGCGCAGTCTGCGCCAGCGACTTATCTCAGCTAGATCCTTATGAGTTTCTGTAATTGATTTTTGGTAGATGACTTGAGACCGGAGGATGTGGGCGTTGACCCCGACATGCCATACCTTCGCCTAATGGCAGCTGAAAGGTCGCCAAAAGTAGCACGTGTGCATCTCCACGAATGCAATAGATTTTCAGTACGTTGGCTTCTACTTAGGCCTTCCTAATGATGATGCCAAATCAAATTAAATGGTTTTATCCGTGCTAATGGAACGATTATTCTTTTCTTCATGCAGATAGTGATCTTCTGCTTGCCAGCATCCAGTGCGATTCCTCTACATAACCACCCTGGAATGACAGTTTTCAGCAAGCTTCTATTTGGAACGATGCACATCAAATCATATGATTGGATGGTTGATGGTTCCAGCAGCGCATCAGCTGTTCTGGCTAATCCTCAAAGTAAGTTGCTTCTATAAAATCCGCTTCTGCATTTTCAATAAAGACAACCTAAATTGGGGGTGTTAGAAGTAGGAGAAGAGTTTTCACAAATGCAAGATGTGTTTGGGAAATTCAATACATTCCAAAGAAAACAAAGCAGAGAACATTGCGACGTGGAGTCATTATATGGAGTTGTATCTCTTGAAATTAAATAATGAGGTGAAAATCGGTGCTGCTGATCTAGTGAAAGGAATGTTCATTTTTCTTTTCTTCTCCTCTGTAAAGAAGATGGTGAGAGTGCCGAAAATATCACTTTGTTGGAACACGCTTAGTTTGTTGCTATTGTTTGTTGAGCAAAGAAGTTGAAGTGCTTAAAAATTTGTCATTTTGGCCATTAGTGCAGAACGTGCATCACTTTTGGCTTGTTAGCTAGAAGAAGTTAGCTACAAAGTTGCTTTGGTTTTTGATGACACGGCCTCAATTGTTACCTTTTCAAAGGATCATATGATATACCATGCATCGGGGTAGCTATCGTTTACTGGTAGCTGATGCGACAGACTCTTTTCAAGTGTTGGATACAGCCCTTGCTTACAATCTGCTTCGTTACTTGTGAGGCGAATTGCTTTGTGAACTAGTCTTAGTATTTCTAGTCTCAGTTTACTCTATCCATGAAGACTACTCTATCTGGATTGAGTGATCATGGTTGATCGTGAAGATCATGCATTAGAGATGCAGGATAACTATATAAAACATGTCAAATGACAAAATCATTAGCCAGCTTCAGGAAGAACTGTCCATTGAGTGCAATCTACTTGTTGCAAAAAACAAAACAAAACAAAAGGCTCTCTTGCGCAATCCTTTTTTCTTTCTCACTTTTTTTCCTTGTATAGGCACCCAGCTTACTTTGATTAGCAGCTCGTTAAATGTGAAACATGGGCTTCTTGTGCCTATGTGAAGCAAATCTTTAAATTTCTCGTTATGCAGTCCAGCCTCGTGGGGTGCGCCTGGCTAAGGTCAAAGTCGACTCCGAGTTCGCCGCTCCGTGTGAAACGTCCATACTTTATCCAGCCAGCGGAGGCAACATGCACTGCTTTACCGCCGTCACTGCTTGCGCAGTTCTCGATGTGTTAGGCCCACCCTACTCCGACCCTGAAGGCCGGCATTGCACCTACTACCGCGATTTCCCGTTCACCCGCTTCTCAGGTTTCCACACCAAACCCTCATCTCCCCCTTGTCCTTTTCCATTTATTTAAATACCCTCGATTCTTTTCACGGGTTTTCCGGAAGTCAGTTCAAAGAATAACAAGTTGCCTTGTGAAAATGCAGTTGATGGAGCATCATCAGTGCCTGAAGAGGAGAGAGAAGATTGTGCATGGCTTCAGGAGACACCAGAGGATTTTACCGTGGTTGGAGTTCCTTACACAGGCCCGGCAATAAGAACAGACATTTAAATCCAACACCAACCTTGGCTTGGCTAGATCTTCTCTCATGTTAGACATTCCTGCTGCCAATTCTTTGCAGCCATTCGGCTTTTGTTCTTTTTCAAATGGCTTTTTTTTAGTCTCACTCACTCCTCCTCTCCCCCTCCCCCCCCCCCCCCCCCCCCCCGCGCGGGGCGCCCCCTTTTCCGCCCTCTCTTTTACCTCTTTTTGTGGGACATGAGGCACTAGAGGGCCATATTGGGTTGCAAAGTTAGATGTACATACTCCAAAGGAAAAGTTGGAGCCAAATGGAAGCCTTGCTGAAATTTGGTGGAGTAATTTTGGACGTTGAACGCAAAGAAATGCCTGTAAAAGCTTCGGTCTTTTTCATCCTTGTGACTGGTCTTTCTCCTCCTTGTAACTGGTCTTTTTAATGTCGTTCTGCCTTTTATTGTCATTGTTATCATTTCATTGTTAACTTTTGGGTTTTCAGACTCATTAATGCCTTGATCAAACTTTCCCTAGATAAGGTATAGATGCACCGGGACCTGAAGTCAGTCAATTCTCGAACCTATCTTTGATCTCATTTTCTTTTTCTGAGCCAACAAAGAAAAAGGTAACGACGTTTGATAATTTTAAATTCTTCCGCTGAGGGTTTGGTGGTTTGATTTTGGTGGTGGCAGACTGGTATGTTGAAAAGTTGCTCCACAAAGTGGTGTGGTTTCTTGGGGACAGACGAGAATTTGTGATGGAGAATTTTGCAGGGTAAAGAAGATTAGGTTTGCACTAAAAAAGCCAATACCTTGTGATTGATGGGATCGGAATTTTTTTGCACGTGTGTTTTTTGTCTATAAACTAGGGAACAGACCTTGAAAAAGTGGCTTGAGATGGCATCTACTGAGCCACAAAAAAGAAAAGAAAAAGAAGACCCTCCAAGACAAAGATTTTAAGTTTATCTAGACGATAAACTTAATTTACTTTGGAGTGATGTTGGCCAATTTCTGGTTCTGAAGCCATCTTGTGCATGGGAAGTGAAGTCACATGGTGGATGGTTATTGCTGTGAGTGCATACAATTTAGGTTAAGCATGCTAAAACATCGAAACAATGTGGTTGCATCGCGTTAAATCCTAAATTTGAATTCTGCTTACAATGCGAGAAGTTGAAATTCTTTGTTCTTTACCATCCGCTTTCAGAATTTAATGCAGGGCCATGCAGATCTTAAGAAACTGTCGTACTCAATTTGGATGAGCAAATGCAATGTGCATTGCGTTCTACTCGTGCAAGATAATCATTTGAGATTTGATGTTACTCTCATACTTCGAGGTCGACCATGAGGCGGAAAAAATTTCCGACTCTTTCTTCAAACTGCGATGTCGATAGCCAAGGCTTGTCCTAGTCTAGTAATGGAGATATCATGCTATGACAAAACAATAAAAATATTTACAAAATTTTCCAATATGCATTTGATTTCAATGGTTCATATGTCTTTCCTGAAACTTTCAACGTTTTGTGTTTCGCTTTATCCAATGTATATTTGACGCCTGTTTTCTGACAAAGTAAATCAAAGTAGCCCAAATTGAGGTTTCACATAAACTGGCTTGAGGATTTCCCAATGTACAAGGACTCTCAGTTCTTTCTAACTGGTGAAAGCTATGCAGGTGATGACAGTTCGAAGTTGTTTCTTGTCTTTATTTTGTCAACAATAATTAACCTTCATTTTCAAAGATGATAAGCAAACTAGATTACTTAGTGAAGTTTCTTTCTTTGACAAGAAGTAAGAGGATGCTCTTAAAAAATATACCATCTTTTGTAGGTCAATGTATACCTCAACTTGCAAAAACTGTTGATTGAGTACAACAAATGGCCCAATATTAGACCAATCCAGCTTAAGTCAATAGCTGTAAGTTTCTTCACAGTGCAAGATTAGTCGAGTTTTGCATAAGTTTTATAGTTTAGCCATATGAAACAATTCTTTTTACCTTAAAATTTGCACAGTGTCTCTTTAGCTAGGAAACCAACTTAGACGTGTATATTAATACTCAGTCTAGCGATTACTTGGAGACGCACGGGTCGATATCAGACGAGACGATCTACTTGGAGAGAACAGTCTGCAACAATTCCATTGACATTTGAGACTACGTGCACAATCAGTATTGCGATGGATGCAACTATGTGTTCTATATCAGAGTGAGAGACGAAGTCAGCAAAGATTTCATTTAATTGCTCATTGACGTCGACCTGGAACTTGGAGCAATTTCTGCCGATGACAAAGCATGGGGCGGCAGATCTCATGGTAAATTTAACTACATTCTTAAATTAGGCATGATTGATGGGATATGGGGGGTCGGTTAATCTAGTCAAGTGATTTGGTGGGAACATTCTTGACAGGTTGCTAGGAGAGTACTAGGAGTGACTGGAGATCCATGCCTCAGAGGAAGAATATGCACTTATCTGAACAAGCCTGAGGTTCAAAGGGCTCTTCATGCTAACGCCACTCACCTCCCTTTTCATTGGGACTTTTGTCAAGGGCCTCTCTCTCTACTAAAGATCTTTCTAAATTATGTGAACATAGTGGAATTAGGTTAAAGCTGCTGGCTAAACAAAGTGAATCTCAAGAAATTAGAAAGTATTCTCGTACTTTAAAAGTTACATCTGAAGATCAAGTGTATGATCAAGTCTAATTCGTGTTTTCTAGGTAAGCGAAAAAATAAGTGTCAGAATATATACTTGAATATTTCGCAGGCCACTTGGATGTCAAGAAATTAGTTTGGATATGAACTTGATCCCCCTCGTAGCAGAGATCATTCAGGAAGGCATTCCTGAATGGCTATACGGTTTCATTCTATCAAACTTTATTTCAGCTGAGTCCTAATTCAGGTATGAAACTCCAATATTTGTGGTTTTATTTGATTTATCTGTTTGGTGATCGAAATAATTGGGATCAAGATTCAAATTCCCCTCTCACTCAAACTAGATAATTGCCAACACTTTAGCAAGGGATTTGAAGCTCGTCACCTTCACAAAATATGGTCCATGGTATGACAAGAAACAGGTGCAATTCAGTTCAACACCTCACATGCCCCTCATAGACTAGTGCTTTTAGATACATCAACTAGTATTTTGACACGAAATTTTATAGCTATTTACATAGAATTTGCTCTTTTCATGGCTTCTAAGGTGGGAGATTGGTCTCAATCCTTCAGCGCGTTAACAGAAGGCAAGAACGCGATGTACCTGACACACGCCATTGTGTGCGGGGTGGGTCATGAAGTCCTGTTCACATCTCCTTCTCAGGCTTTCCCATTGTTTTCTAGGTTATTCTCAAGCGGATCTCATATTTCAAGGTCCCAAGATTGATAGAATGTATAGAAGTTTTGTCAATTGTTCAAAAGGCCAAGGATCGCAATTTTAAGCATTTCTCATGTCTGGATGGAGGATTTGGCTGCATGGTCCAAGAACCACGTGGAGATTTCATGGGCTCGTGTATTATAAACATTCAAAGAATTTATTTTTGCCTTACCTACATAATCTCACTTTCAACTCATCCAAAGAAATTGTATGGCATTAATTCCGAGTTCACAAGCTGTGTATGACTTGTCCATACTCTATCCAGCTGATGGAGGCAACATGCGCTGCTTTATCGTGGTGACAGTCTCCGCAGTTCTCGATGTATTTGTCCCACCGTACTCCGACCCTAAAGGCCACCATTGTACCTTCAGCCGCGGTTTCCTATTCATTAGCTTCTCATGTTTCCACACCGAAACCTTTTTTACCTTCTTTTTTCTTCCATCTAAAGCCCCTTGAAGTTTTTTTCGCAGTTTCTTCGTGGGAAAGTTACTTCAATGAATGAGAAGTTGCCTTGTCAAAACTGCAGTTGATGGAGCATCATAGTGCCTGAAGAGGAGAGATAAGATTATGCACGGCTTCAAGAGAGCGGAGAAACCAGAGGGTTTTGCTGTGGTTGCGGTTCCTTACAGAGGCACAGTGATGACAATAGACCCTACAAATCCAACGCCAACCTTGGGTTGGACAAATCTCTCTATTCTCATGTTAGACATTCCGACTGCTAATTCTTTGCAGCTGTTTGGCTTTATCTATTTCTCAATTTTCATTTTTTGTCTGTCTTGTCTTAGCGCCCTTTTGGGTTTCAAAGTTTGATATACATGCTCAAAAGGAAAATTAAAGCAGAAGGTATTCTGCAAATTGATGTTGTAATTTTGGAGGATGAATGCAAAGGAAATGCTATAGAGGTTTATTCTTTTTCTTGATTGGAACTGGTCCCTTCAAATGTACTCGTGGCTTTTATGGTCATATCCTTGTTGGTTTTTTAGTTGTCAAACTCATTAATGCCTTTCCAGAACCTAACGGAAGAGGATTCCCTGTCCTAGCGAGGTAAGCTGTCGATGCACCTGCAGCAACTCATTCTTGAACTTTGTTGCAATCTCCTTTTCTGTATTCAGACCAGCAAAGATTTTCCATGGCTGAGGGTTTAGTGGTGGCAGACTGGGCATGTTGGAAAGTATTCCACAAAGTTGCGTGGTTTCTTGGGGACAAACAAGAATCTGGGATGGAGGATTTTGTAGAGAAAAAACAGACAAGGGTAAGACCATTTCCCGGTGATTGATGTGATTGAACGTCTTCCGTACTTGTGTTGTTGGTCTATAAATAGGGGAACACTTACCTGACAAAGTGGCTTGAGATGGCATCCACTTGGCCAAAAAGAAAAAGAAGACCTTCCACAACAAAGAAATGTAAGTTTAGCTGCGGGATAATTTGGGTTACTTTGATTTACTTAGTTCTTAAGCCATGATATGCATGAGAAGTGAAGTTGGATGATGGCATGTAAATGCTCTGAGAGGATACAATTTAGGCTAAGCATTCCACAGCATAGTAGTTCGCGTTGACTCGGAAAATCTGTTTCAATGCAAGAAGTCAAACTTCTTTGGCCTTATCCATCCGCCATCAGAATTTTAATGCAGGGCCATGCAGATCATACAGAAGAAAGTGTTGTGCCCGATTGGGTAAAAAGATGGACCTTGCGTTATGTCTTATTGGTGCAAGAGAATCTGTGCCGCACGATATCGAGATTCAATGCAACTCTCGAAGTAACTCGTCAACTAGAATCATTCAGATGCAGCCCTTTAGAAGAGGTCCAACACCGGTCGGAAAATATTTCCAGCTCTTTTTCATCGAACTGCAACGCAGATGGCAAAGGCATGTTAGTTACTCCTGAGTCGAGTTCCTTGTCCTAGTCCTGTGTTGGAGATATCATGTTCTTGCAAAATAGAAGGGACTTTATAAAAGTATCCAATATGCATGTGATTTCCATGGTTCATACGCCTTTCAAGTTTCAACGTTTTGCGTTTTGTCGAAGATTTTCATTTTTCAGTGCTTGCTCTTACCTGGGTCTTAATGCAAAAGCATCTACAAGCTTCCAAACCTTGGATTTACTGGATAATTACAGTAACTGTCACTGTATATATGTGTGTGTCTGCGCTTGCGAGGGAGAAAATTTGTTTGCAGATTTGATTGAATCACAACGCCAAGGTCTCTCACATGGCACTTCCGTTCCTCTCTCTGCTCGTATTGTTCTACTGTTCTATATCTTACGCTAAGCTCGTAACATCTCTCCCAGGACAACATGTAATGTCTCCTGCAACCAATTCTGCGGTGATGTTGTCATCGATGCTCGTCACACAGCCAAGTTCTGTTCCATTACTTCGTCGAAGCTGAATCGCCTAATGCTTCCTCTCTTCCCTTGACCCTTTGGCTCAATGAAGGTAGGAAAAATTAAAATCCTCTTCCTTTTTGTCTCGTTCCCCATGTTGTGATTTGTGGTTCATGGAACAATCTTTTCAATGCCAGGCCCAGGTTGTTCGTCGCTCGGTTTTGGCGCTTTCATGGAAAATGGTTCCTTCAAACCCAGTGATAGCGGTTCGCTCATCAAGAACGACTGCTCCTGGAACTTGGGTAACTCACTGCACCAACCTGTCTGCGGGGAAGTGCAATAAATTTTGGTTGGCTTCCTAGTCTCTTGTTTTAATGTTAAGCAAGTGATGATAAGAATCGAACATGCCATATGTCGAGTCACCCATTGGTGTCGGATTCTCATACTACAATACGAGCTCATACTACATCAATTGGAATGACACCCGGACCATCACGCCTTTTTGTGCTTTTTTCCATCACTCATGAATTAAATTATGTTCATGGTGTGAGGTCATAATTTACAGATCGATCAGCCCATTCGCAGCGGAGGAAAACTTGAGGTTTCTTATAAGCTGGCTTGAGAAACTCCCAGTGGACAAGGACTCTTTCTGTTCTTTCCAACCGGTAAAAGCTATGCAGGTGATGACGGTTCAAAGTTGTTTGTTGTTTTCATTTTGTCAACAATGCTTAAACTCATCTTCAAAGATGATAAGCAAAAATAGATTACTTAGTGGCATTTCATACTTTGACGAGAAGTTAAGAGTATGCTCTTAACAGTCATACTGTCTTTTGTAGGTTACTCTATACCTCATCTAACCTAACTGTTGATTGAGTTCAACAAAAGGCCAATGTTAAACAAGTCGAGCTCAAGTCAATAGCCGTAAGTTTCTTCTGGTGCAAGATCAGTCAGGTTTTGCACAGGTTTTGTAGTTTTGCCCTACGAAACAATTCTCTTAACCTTACAATTTGCACATTGTCTCTTTAGCTAGAAAACCCACTTCTAGACCTGGATACTAGTATTCAGGCCGGCAAGCACTTGTGGGCGCTTGAGGCGATATCGGATGAGATGCTCTACTTGGAGAGGACGGTCTGCAATAACTCCAAGTGTTGGGAAAACTCTTGTATGGGGAGGAATGTAATCAAAATAAGGTTGGACTTTGAGGCGTGTAATCACTCTCTTTTAGGATCAATTTGCCCCACTTGGTTGCTATAGGTTTCTGACAAATTCCCTTCAGGATACAACAAAGTCTCGTGAGATTAGGGGATAGCAATTCCAGATAATCTCCTTAAACTCTCGACGAAACAATTGAAGACAAGATTGTATTTTTTGTTGTTGAAGAAAACGAAAATGGAAGTACCCTAAAACAGAACAGAAAAAACCAATATATGTGTGTCGAATTGAACACTCTAAATTGCCAAAAACAGACACACCTTTTCGTGTTCAAGACTTGCAATTCGGACGCACCTCTTCGTGTCTAAAAACAATCTGTTTTTTTCCGAACAGTCATAAGTCAAGTTATGTCCGAAAAGTCACAAGTTAAACGAATAAAATAAAATAATTAAATAAATAATTTCGAAAATAAAATAAAATTAAGTTGATGAAGGCTAATTTGGTCCATGGCGCGTAAACGTGCAAAGTGCTAAGTGCATCAATTAAACGCGTCAAAAACGCGCACAATCGCGCACCCGCACGCGGGTATGGTGAGGTCTAGCCCACTAGCCCATTTCTCATTATTTGAAATAGTAGAGCCCACTCATATATAAAGTGACCAAAACTTTCATTTCTTTCCAATGTGAGATAAGGAAAGTGCCAAACAAACTTATCCAACACCAAGTAAATGCGAGACTCCGTGCACGATCGGTATTCAGAAGAATGCAACCACGTGTTCTGTATCAGAGTCAACAACGAAGTCAGCAAAGAAACAGGGATTGATTTAGTGGGTCAGATGACTCAGTGAAAGTAAGTTCGATTGGCAAATTTTTACAGGTTGCTAGGAGAGGACTAGGAGTGACGGGATATCCATGCCTTAAAAGGAAGAATATTCATTTATCTGAACAAGCCTGAGGTTCAAAGGGCTCTTCATGCTAACACCACTCAACCTCCCTTTTCATTGGGACTTAAGAGAGACACCTTTCATCATTACGTAATGGAATTAGGTTAAAATGGTTCCAGTCCAAGCGAAGCGAATCTTGAAAGATCAGAAAATGATTTTGTAGTCTAAAAAGTCATGTAAAAAAAGATCAGATCCACGATCTAATCTAATCTGCTCGTCTTAGTTACGCCCAAAAATAAGCGCCAAAACATTATAATCTGACTGTTTTGCAGGCCACTTGGGTATCAAGAAGGTAATTTGGACACGAACCCGATCCCTCCCGCAGCAGAGATCATTCAGGAAGGCATTCTCATCTGGCTATACGGGTTTGATCTTATCAAATTTCATTTCATCTGACTCTGAATTTAGGTCAGAGGTTGGTCACGATCCTTCGGCACATGAATGGAAGGCAAGAACGTGACATATCCGACCTTCACCGCCGTGCACGGGGCGGCTAATAAGGTTCCGTTCATGTCTTCTTCTCAGGCAATCACGCCGTTCCGGTCGTTCTCAAGCGGATCTCCTTTTCCAAGGCCCAGGAATTGATCGAATACATCACAATTTCGTTAATTGTTCAAGCATTTCTCATGTCTAGCAATCTTAATTATGGAGGATTTGTTGGCTCTGGCCAAGAATCTCCTGGTGATTTGATGCGATCATGTTTGATATATTTCATGCTGGCAATATGAGATATCTTTATTTTGCTCACCAATACATATATAGTTGTTAAACCCCAATTCGGAGATTGTTTGGCATCAAATCGGCACCATTGAATATGTTGAAAATCCGCTCGAAGAGCTTCACTAATTTGTAATCATAGTTGCATTACTTCCTTTGTTCAATGATTGCCCCACCACTTTTACGTAAGTTGGAAAAATATGCGCCGCATGCTTAAAAAACGACACGGCTCCTCGATAGATTAGAAACACGAGATCGGGTTAAAGTAACGTAGATCTCGGTCGTTTAGGGAGGGCATATTCAGACAAATTAAACTGGCGAGAGTGATCAAGTCATTCACGAGACGACATAAACATTTCCACGATTATGGATTTCTCCGAAATTCTCTCTTCTTGTCCAACGTGGACGGCCGCCGGAGTGCCATGCAATCAAGATTTCTGTTTTCCTCCATTGGACTGAGAAATTCCCCTCCCTTCACATTCCTCCCAGAAAGGGGGACAAAAAATAAGAACAAATTGAGTTTGAAATCATTCTTTTTTTCCCTCTGTGGGTTAACTTCATTTTTGGAGAAGAAGCTTCTCTGTTTGGAGATCATCAAGAAAGGGGGGCCACCTTCCATGGTCAACGATTCGATCCGATCTGGGGTGGTTCTTCAGCCAAAACTAGTTGGAAATATATCTGGGCAGCTAGTCGGAATTTTCTTTTATGGCTTATAAAGTGGATCAAGAATACGATTACCTGTTCAAGATCGTGTTGATTGGGGATTCGGGGGTGGGGAAATCCAACATCCTCTCGCGATTCACACGAAATGAGTTCTGCTTAGAGTCTAAATCCACCATCGGGGTCGAATTCGCCACCAGGACTCTCCAGGTTCTTCAATCTTCTTCTTCTTCTTATCTTCTTCTTTCTTCTTCTTCTTTTCATCTTATTCTTCTTTCTTGATTAGAATAATGGATTGGTACCCTCTTGCTTGTCCTATTTGTTTGGATTAATTGTCTTGCTTGCCAATAAAACTGGACAAACGTAATATTCTTGAATTGGATCTCTGTAAAGCCAAGATGGCCATGGATCAATCTGTCCTCACTCATCATTCAGGTCGATGGCAAGACGGTCAAGGCTCAGATATGGGACACGGCCGGGCAGGAGCGGTACCGCGCCATCACGAGCGCCTACTACCGCGGCGCGGTCGGGGCGCTGCTGGTCTACGACATAACCAAGCGGCAGACGTTCGACAACGTCCAGCGGTGGCTGCGCGAGCTCCGCGACCACGCCGACTCCAACATCGTCATCATGCTGGCCGGGAACAAGTCCGACCTCAACCACCTGAGGGCCGTCTCGGCGGAGACGGCGGAGGCCATGGCCGAGAGGGAGAGCCTGTCGTTCCTCGAGACGTCGGCGCTGGAGGCGTTCAACATCGAGAACGCGTTCCAGAGGGTCATGCTGGACATCTACCACACCATCAGCCGGAAGGCCTTGGCCGCGGAGGAGGCGGCGTCGAACCCCGGGGCGCCGCCACACGGCACCACGATCAACGTCGGGAGCTTCTCCGGCAATCTCCGCAAGAGAGCTTGCTGTTCGAATTGACGGTGAGTTAGGAGCTAATTGGAAAATAGAGATGCCGCACGCACAAAAGGAAAAATATTACAAAAACTCTTTCACTAAATGACGTGGCAAGATTTTTTATACAATCCAATAAGAAACTGCCACATCATCTAGTACAAAAAATTAGTAAATTTCCTCAGTGCGTGTACTATTCCTCGAAGAGAGAAAAAAAAAGTGTAGAAAAAGAAATTCTTTCTATTTGTCGACCCTTACATTAAATTGGAAAAAAAAAGGGTGGGGGTAGAAAAGTAAAATTTCCCTTTGTTAAGCTTCTACGTGTCGGTTTTTTTTTTTCCGTTTTGTTAGTTGGCAAGATGTTGCATGAAGGATGCTATTTATAAAAGAAGGAAATTAATGAATGTTTCAAATTGTTTTATTTCCTATTGCTTTTTTTAGCATTTTTAGTTTTTTTTCTCCGACTTATTATATATATATATATATATATATATATATATTACCATTTATCGTCCCCTTTAAATTATGGCCTCTTCTTTGTAGTCGATTATTCAACTTATCATGAGAGTATCCTCGAGGGTGGATGATGATAGCAGATTTTGGATATTCGGATGGGACTTTTGTTTTTTTATCATTGTCTATGAAAATTACGATGTTGTCTCACCGAATGTCATGCATTTCTTGCTACTTATCTTGTTAGGATGCTTGCGTTTGGTTGGGCTTTTTTAGAAAGCATCCGTGGAAATAGAAAGACTTAACGTTAAAGGATTTTGATCTTTTAGACTAGGGCTTCGCGGACAAATTTTCTTTCTTTTTTTAAAGAAGGGAGAAAATGCAAAGAAAAGATTGCATAATTAATTCCAGATGTGAAGCGGTCAAAGCCAGCGACCTCGGCATGGATAGCCCCTACCGCCTCCTCCGTCGATCCAACATGTCGTCTCTCCCTCTTTCCCTTGGCTCAACATCTTGAGATCTCTCCATCTCAAACTAGGCCACGCTCAACCAAAGTTTGAGCACTCGACCAATCTCTTTTACTCTGGCTCGAGATTGAGCACGAGTGTCATGCAACCCTCGGCCAATGTCATGTGACCATCAGCGAGCTAAGTTTGATAATAATAATAATAAGTCATCAAACCCTCAAAAATTGCTTTTGAAAATATAGACTTCTAGCTTTGTCAATACCGGCATCTCTCCGTGGCGATCTCATAAAAAGATGTATCAAATACCTTTAACCTTTTTTTAATCTGGAAGACTTTTTTAATCTGGAAGACTTTACGGGCCCAAAATCCCTTGAAGGATCTATTTGAAAGCACCTTTAGCTTTGTGGGATGGTGCTTTTAACTTTGGCTACGAGCCACCAACTTAAAAAATCTGCAATGAAGGCCAGGAGAAGTGGAGGGCACTGCAGCTTTTGGATCTAATGCCCAAAAGAATTGTTCCCCTGTAGTATTCTAAGTTGGACCAGGAAAAAGAAAAGATTCTTTGACCGATGTACTTCAACCACAAAGTCAAAACGACCAATAAGCAGAGACATTACTAATGTAATGTTCTGGTTGGTGGGCCGTGATAGAATATTTAGCAGTGCGACAAGATGGGATACAACTGTGACATCCATCGGGCTATGAACATTAAACAGTGACCTACCCCCAAAGAAAGAACTGATCTAACCCTAACCCACGTTTGCCTTTCTTGAATGAATGGCCATCAGCGTCCTCTTCTGCAAAAGAGATGGACATGACAATCAGGGAATAACCCTCCACTTTTCTTTTTATCTGAATAACGAAGCCTTTCTTCATTTCTGTAATTAATTTTACTTTATCAGATCTTTGACTTCACTTTCCAATTATTAAAAAGAAAGAAATTATATCTCTAGGCCTGCCTTTGCCGGAGACTACTTTGAATATATGCGACCATTAGGAAAGGGTCTCTTGTCGAATCTCGCAGGCCATATGGTGCACCAATGGTTTGGATTGAAGTAAGTACAAACATGGTTAGAAAAAGAAGAAAAAAATTTGATTTGACAATGGCATAATTTATGTGACAGTCTCGATTGTTGTGGACCGTCCCTTTGATTTTGGTGTTTGATTCCAAGTGGTGTCCCCATTGATTCTCATCCTATTGCTACCCACCGAGGGGAAAATTTGTTCTAAGGTAAAAATTGGGGAAAAAATTACATAATTAACAGCAAGTTTTCATTCTCCCCATTTGAATCTCTTGTGTTGCATCGATTGATGCTTATGGCGTTAATATTGCTTTCTTATAGTAAAAGTACGGTTTTAGTTTGTCGAATTTTGTCGTTGCGTGACTTAATTCTCTGGTACCTATCCATAGGTAGCCTAGCTGGTTAGGGCGAACTTGGACTTCGTTGAGGTCTTATCAGGGAAACGCCCGTAATTTAAGTGGAGGGCCATGGCGGTAGGTTGCTGTGCTAGTCTCCCCCGATGAATAGTTGAGGTACGTGCAAGCTGGCCCGGACACCTCGGTTATCAAAAAAAAAAAATCTCTAGCTATTCTTTTGTGCAATCTATTGTGTTGCACCAATTGTACGTTTATTTTATTTACATGTTCATCTTTTATGAATTGTCGTTATTGCCAAACGGGAAACTATCATTTTTGTCATTACGCTCATTTTCACTTTGCTTCACTAAAAATAAAACGAAAAAAAAAGAAGAATGAAAATTTGCCCATTCTCAAGTAGACCTTAAAAACGACCCCGGAACTTATGATAGAGGCGGGCTTAAAATTTCAAAACATACAGAGTAGATTTTACGTTCAAAAAACTTGTGAATCAATTCCGACAGATGGATTGCGAGTGGAATATACACTGATTATAGAACCGCTCACTTTTAACTTCTTATCGCGGATGCATGCCACATCTACCTAGTCAAACAAATCCATATAGGTTTTTTTTTTTTCGTGTGTGGTCATTTTTCCATTTTCTCGTGGATTTACATTTGCATATCTTATGAATCGTTCAATTTAGCAGCGGGAATCATTCCTATTTTTTTTTTGGTCATAGAATCATTCCTATTTGACTAGCTCTAAACTAGAGCTTCGCGGGGATCGATATGGTTGTCACCACGCACTTTTGAGCCAGGCGTGCCTTCCCTATGCCTATCTTTATATGTGGTCCGTAAGAGCTTTTCTACATGAACTGATTCGGACTTATTCTCCGCGTGGGATAACGTTTTCCTTCGAGCGCCCGATTCGTGCGCAAGTAAAGATGTGCAACGGAGCTTTCTGAAATGATTAAATAGATTTCCAGGCAAAAGAGTACGGGTACGTTTCCCTGATTCGGAAAATTCAAAATGTGTAATCACCCGTGTATTTTGTGTTGTTCATATGCGAAGCAATGCACCATATTAAAAGTAAAAAAAAAATTACCATGTCAAATGGTATTACACCTTCGATTTGATTGATTTTAATCCTACATCTTCTTCCAACGGTTTGTCAATTTAGTCTTGTCCGGTTAATTTTGGTCGATTTCGCTGATAGTGACGTCGATAGCACCACTTAGAATGGTCACATGAACAATCTTTATAAATTTTCATTTTTTAGCTGATTATTTTTACAGCATTTTCTTCTTTTCCTTTTCTTTTACTAAGTTCGGCAAGGGTCATGGGCTACTGGGTGAGGGCTACTCGTCAGTCGTGGGCAAGGGTCTAGGCCTTCACGAGGCTTAATAGAATAATAAATAAATAAAAAGCAATAGAAAAAAAGTGAAGAAATAAATAAATATGTATTTAAAAAGTCAAATTTTTTTAAAAAATCTATTCATGTCAATGTTAGTCATGCCATGCAAGATAACTGACGTTTAGGTCAATAAGTTTTTGGCCAAAAGCGGCCGATGTGTTTAAATTGACAAATGGTCAGAAAATTTAAGACTAAATATATCAAATTAAGATGTTTATGACCGGATTGATACAAGTGTAATAGGTCTACAATTTAAGTAATTTCGCTTGTTAAAAATACAAGTACGAACATATGCTAGGATTGATTCTCAAATTGATCAAGCAAGTGATATAACAGATTTCTATCGAGTACTATATAAGTATTGCCTACCTCTAACCGACCAATTGTGAAATTTTGTAGAACTAGTGCATTGCCATTCCAAAATATGAAATGAAAAAAGAAAGAAAAACATTGTATTGAGGATGTTGATGCCTAGAAAAGACACATCTCGCTCGAAGTGGCTAAACAAGAACAATTGGTGGGCGGTATCAATAATGTTGTCTGCACAAAGATGTGGTGTCACTAATGTTTCGACTGCTGAAGAATAAATCTGGCAGCTTTTAATTTGGTTGTCATGTCAATTTCAATCTCACGGAGATAAGCACCAATACACTTTGAAATTGAACCAAGGTTAAAAAAGAAAAAGAAAAACCAGTTCATGCTCGAGCATTAGCTTGTGAATGTGAAAGTCTCCATCACAGAAAATTCCTCTCAAAAAGCAACGTAATAATCCAGTAATTGACACACACACACAAAAAGCACGAGATCTCATGATTCCAAAAGTTTCCAAGATCGATTGATCTTTCGGCTCACGAAATATCTCAACTAATCTGATCGGAAATCAGACATAGAGATTTGACGGAAACGATCGATGGAATTGGACATTTACCGACACATGATAAGCTGCGGATCTTGTAGTTAAAATCTTGGATATGATTCTTTCTTCTCCTCTTTTTCTTTTTTTCCCCTCAAAGGTTTTTTTTTTTCGTGATCGAATCCCTCGCTAGGGTCGATATGCTTCGAACTGTAGCTAGCGATGGCTCCTAAGAAGTCACTTTCAAAAGCGATTGGGCCGAATCATAGGTCATACTTGGTCAATCATTTTGACAAAAAAATATCAACAAATTAATAAAAAAGAAAGATGATATGGTTTCCATTATTTTAAGAAAAATAAACGATTTGAAAAATATTTTTCTCAAAATGATTATTTATATAATTTACAAATATGAATAGACGAAAAATATTTTTATCATACACAGAAATATTTATACGTGAATTAGTGCCGATGATAATAACATTTCTCGTCAACTATTTTGTCAAATCATTCACCCTTTGGAGAATATAGCACGCTATAATGATCCGCACCGAATAATATTATCGAAAGGATTTGCCAAAAACATATCACTCGATCCGTGGACCATGTGAGCAGAGAACATCCGAACCGTCGATCTGCAGTAACGTGTCGGATTCCGATTTGCAGACAGAGAAAAAAGAAATCAATCGATCTGTAGGCCCAAGTGAACCGGGCTCATTTGAGCCGTCGATCGTGCAGTAACTTTCCCGACTTCGGATTTGCCGGCTACGATAAAATGCACCACACGTTTCCCACGACGCCGGGCATCATCACCTTCCTCTGGCATGATCAAAGAGAGAGCAAGCCGAAATCATGCCCGTCTCTCTTCTGTCTCCCTCTGCTGTTATATAACTCGGTCTTGAGAAAGAGGAGGGTGCGGGCGCACGCGCGTGTGGAGCTCTTTCTTCCTCGCTGAGAAGGAGGAGGGAAGAAGACGAGAGACGAAGGAGATGAAGGAGATGAGAGGAGCGAGGGAAGGGGATGAAGGAGAGAAGTGGGTGCATGACTCGTCTACGGATCACAGAGGGAGGGTCCCCCTCCGAGCTTCAACTGGTGTCTGGAAAGCCTCTCTCTTCATCATCAGTATGCTTCCACCATCATCTTCTTCATCATCATCATCATCATCATCATCATCTTCTTCTTCTTCTTCTTCTATTGCGGCTCCTCCACTTCAATTTATATACGTGGGAAATGTACAAACACCGGCATGAAGAATCACATATAAACTTTATTAGTAAATTTTTTAAAAACTCGAAAAAAAATCAGTGAAGGTGATCCCCTGATTAGAAATTCGTGTCTGTCCATTTCGAGATTATATATTTCCCTCCTCTCGCGTGAATAAAGTACGCATGGCATGTGAGACGGTAATGCTAAAAGCAATCGATGGAACTTTATGAATAGAAATTGGACATCGGATTTATGAGATTCGGCGATAATAGTAGCACGATCACACCATAAGTAAAGGGATAAAATGGAGATTAGACCACACTCTAGTGGATACGATGACTCAGACACTCTCAATGTTTCCCATATTCTGTTACACATAAGAACTCGTAAAATATTCTGTCATATGTCTAAGTGACTTACAATAAGGATCGAGTTTCGACATTTTTATACAGTCGAATTTTGCATCAGTTCATACACGAGACATGACTCCTTAACATATGTCACTTTTATCAATTCATTCCTAAACTTTTGAATTTTCTGAATTGAGTCCTAAATTTTTTTATATTTTTATTAATTGAGTCTATTTGATCAATTTTAAGAGAAAATCACTAATGACATCAGCGATCCCACGTGATATGATTAGCAAACATCGACAAGTTTTTACTTTTATTTTTAACATTTTAAGTTGTTTGTATAGTTTTCTTCTTCTCTTTTTCTTTTTGTATTTCCCTCTTTTTGTTCTTACAACCCCAACAAGGGTTGCCAGCCTACACTCATCAATCACAAGCGAGGGTCTCTGATGCTGGCGAGGGTCGCAACCTGCCCTCGCTCACGACCCTCGCGTTAAAGCTAACGAGGGTCGTTAGCCCTCACCCGTGTTCGACATGGGTCAACCGACCCTAACATATGACTGGTGACCCTCATCGGACATGGTAGGAGAAAATATGATAATATAAAAAAATTATCCATGTCAATGATGGTCATCTCACGCAACGTTACTGGCGTCCATGTTATCGATTTCGAGTTAAAATTGATAAGACCGATTCAATTAATAAAAGATGAAAATGTTTAAAAATTAATTATTACAATCGAAAGATTTATGTAGGACAATATTTCTATTCGGTTGGATTTTGTATTGGCCCATACTCGATCATGACAATTGTCGATTTTCAATTTGGATTGCAGCAATCGAGTTCAGCGAGAGGCTGAGCTACTTTGGAATAGCGACGAATTTGATCTCATACCTCACCAGAGTGATCCATCAGGACCTCAAGACGGCGGCGAAGAACGTCAACTACTGGGCCGGCGTCACCACGATGATGCCCTTGATCGGTGGCTTCCTAGCCGATGCCTACACAGGCCGGTTCGCCATCATCATCTTCTCGTCCCTTGTCTATCTTGTGGTACTTGAATCGACTACCTCTTGACTAAATAGTCAACCTAAATTTTGCAAAAGCACTTCCGGGAAGAACGTTCCCAGTCATCCGTTGAACAAGACTGCTAAATTTTTCGAGGACGGTAAATCCGCAAGAAGTTTCACGGGTCACCTGTCAACCGAGCTTCTGATGCTACATTCTGGGCAATATTCGCAGGGTCTGAGCCTTCTGACGTTGTCCCAATTCGTCCCTAGCTTGATGCCATGCGACGGAACCAGCCCTTGCGGCCGAACCCGAAAAGTCCACGAGGTCGTGCTCTTTCTGGCCCTGTACTGCATATCCGTCGGCACCGGGGGCCACAAGCCGTGCCTAGAGAGCTTCGGGGCTGACCAATTCGACGACAATCATGCCGGAGAGCGGAAGAAGAAGATGTCCTACTTCAACTGGTGGAACTTCGCGCTCTGCTGCGGCCTCTTGCTGGGAGTGACAATCATAGTCTATGTCCAGGACTATGTGAGTTGGGGCGTCGCGGATCTTGTCCTCGCCGTCACGATGGCAGTCACGATCGGGATTTTCTTCGCCGGTAGGTCCTATTATCGATACCGAGCTCCCGAAGGGAGCCCTCTCACGCCGTTACTGCGGGTTGTGGTGGCGGCTATCCGGAAAAGAAACCTGCCTCACCCTTCAAGTCCCGACTTCCTCTTCGAAGCCCCCGGATCTTCTCACAAGCGACTCCTTCACCACACGAATCGACTGAGGTATGCGAACAAAACCGAGTCAATCTGATGCCGATATGAGCCTTTTCAAAGTACAAATTCCGGGCTCACACCTCTTGGACTTTGATTGAAACTAAACCAATTTTAGTTTAGCTCGTACTTCACTGGTTTTAAATTCGATGCATGCATGAACAGGTTCTTCGACAAAGCCGCGATTCTTGACGGAAGCGCGGAGGCCACCAATGGAGAGAAATATGACCCATGGAGACTTGCAACAGTGACCCAAGTGGAAGAGCTGAAGCTGGTGCTGAACATGATCCCCATTTGGCTGACCTCATTGCCCTTCGGGGTATGCGTCGCGCAGGCCTCGACTTTCTTCGTCAAGCAAGGCGTGGCAATGGACCGGAGGATTGGCAGCGAGGGCCGCAGCTTCGAGATCCCCGCGGCCAGCACGTACTCCCTCGCCGCCGTCGGGATGATAATCTCGGTGACCGTCTACGAGAAAATGCTCGTCCCGATCCTGAGGAAATCCACGGGCAACGAGCGAGGCATAAACATACTACAGCGGATCGGATTCGGTATGATCTTCTCGGTCGTGGCCATGTCGGTCGCAGCATTGGTCGAGGCGAAGCGGCTAAGGACGTGGAAACACGACGTCCTCGCGCAAGGAAGGGCAATGACCAAACCATCCATGAGTGTGTTCTGGCTAGCGCCGCAGTACCTCATCCTCGGCCTCGGCGACGGGTTCACGCTCGTCGGCCTGCAGGAGTACTTCTACGACCAAGTCCCCGACTCGATGAGGAGCCTCGGGATCGCGATATATCTGAGCGTGATCGGGGGCGGGAGCTTCCTGAGCAGCTTCCTCATAACCATCGTCGACCGCGTCACAAGGCAGGCCGACGGCGACGACGGCTGGGTCGGGAAGGACTTGAACTCGAGCCGCCTCGACCGGTTCTACTGGCTGCTCGCGGCGATAAACCTGGCGAACCTTTGCGTTTACGTGGCCATTGCAAGGAGGTACACCTACAAGAATGTGCAGAGGAGGGTGGTGGTCGGTAGCGTTGGCAGAGAAAACGGTGGAGATCATGAGGCAAGGGCTTGATGGTTTTCCCATAATGCAAATTGAAGTTTGGTCGTGCGAGAATGTACAGCTTTCATCAATATTGCTGGATGATTTCGTGATCAATCACCATCTTGACCAACGATTACGCGCCAGAGAGTTCTTGTGACAATAGGGTCGATCACAGAATTTTGTTGGCTTTCCAAATCTTAACGTGAATGACATATCTTCAATTGGATTTAAATAATTGGTTGGACTCGAGTGATAAACATATCAACATTCTTTAATTTTAGTAATTATTATCATTTTATTTGTAAACGGATTTTTTTTTCATATCAAGTTTTCTTATCGATGAGCTTTTTAATGTAACATCTTAATAACATCTAGCATAAATTCGAAAAATATCATCAAGAGACAGATGAAATTTCCCAAAACTAGTTGTGCGAATCATGGTAAGTTCTTGAACAAGGGAAGAGAGAATGTCGGAACATGTCATTTACATTTACTTCGCAGGATGACGACTGAAAAATAAATAATTTAAAATATATATATTTCCTTAAAAAATAACAAATTGTATATGACAAGAAGCTATCTTTTTCTATTGATTAACTATTTTAAGCGGTACGAATCATAAATTTTTAAAAATTATGTATTTTCTGAATAATTTATTCTTAATTTTTTTATTCGATGGCCGGATTTAAGCAAAATCTCTCTATAAAAGTTCAATAAAAAGGAATTCTCGAAATTGCCCCTCGAGGCAAAAGTCCAGACGCTACGCACGACCATGAAGCGTCTCCTTAATGCCTTTTTTTGTTGTTTTCCTTCGGCCATGGGACTGCCAGAATTCTTTATGATTCTGCATTTCGCTTTCTCGCACTTTTTCTCGGGAAAAACTCCTCCTTTAGTCGCCCTAGAAAATCCGGCCTCGACCAAACACCGAATCCCTCTCTCGCTACTCTTCCGGAGGCTCCATCGATGAACGAGCGAGCGTCGTAATCTCCTCGCCCCAGCAACGATCGAGGGGATCCCGAGAGAGACGCTCCCGTCGATGGCGGCGCAGGCGCAGGCCCAGGCCCAGGCCACGGCCATGGACTCCGCCGCGCTGGACGACATAATCGGGCGGCTGGTGGAGGTCCGATCGTCGAGGCCCGGGAAGCAGGTGCAGCTATCGGAGTCGGAGATCAAGCAGCTCTGCGTCGCGTCCAGGGATATCTTCATGCAACAGCCCAACTTGCTCGAGCTCGAAGCGCCCATTAAGATTTGTGGTAATTGTTCGTAGTTTCGAGCCCTTTGTCAATTGCTGCATGGTTACACCTATTGAGCCCGAGCTGCTAGTTTCATCATTTGCTAATCTGTTGGCGTTCAATTGATATGAATATTGTGTTTGTTCATTGGTTTTGTCAGTGTTTGGATTCTAGATGTTGGAAGTGGTGTATGGAGATGAAAGTTTTGCAGGCTCAGGCTGTTCTTGTTGGAAAAGCCTCATGAATTTTGCCTCTCATATTATCACATCAGGAAACAAAGACCATTTGTTAATGCTAAGTCTTGTAAACCATCTGATAATTATATTGCAGTGTAAGTGCCATCATTATGTACTAGCAACTGAAGCTGAGCGGCCAGTTGCGTGTGTCTCCCTCCTGGAAATGTAGGCTTCATCGGGGTGTTTATGGTAATATTCTTGGAAACTGAGTTTGCAGGTGGATGTTGAAGGTTTAGGAAGCGAAATGTACTGTAAAGGGTGGGAATTTGAATTAGCGGGATGAGAACTGAGGAGAGAGGACTTGATTCGTATAATGTCGTGCACGCTCTAAGAGTTTATTGCTATTCAGAATTGTTAGTGGGCTAGATGATATGTGTTCTTCAGCATTGGCTAGAGCGAGCGCTGTGTTGAGATTTAACATGTCAATGTAGTGACGTTCGGGGGGTAAACCTCTATTGAAAGAACGTAACTTTAATCAGATCTCTAGATTCTAATGTTGATCATCGCGAATGTTACCACATTTGATTTGCGCATCCATTAGCAGGTAAGAGGGGATTTGTTGGCTCTTGGTCTGAATAATTAATGAATCTTTGAAAAGTTATTCAACATGCTCAAGAAGGATGAGGGTGTGGCCATGCTTTGATAGAGAGAAGGGTTGTGTCTCGTATGCTGACAATATGTCAACATTGCGTTGACAATGACATAATAGGTCGAGACTGAACTCTGTGTTTGGTTAGGCTCTGAAAAAGTACTTCTTCGCTTTTTCTCTGAAACTTTGACTTTTTTGCTGAAACCAAAAGAATTGAATTTCAAATATTATGTTGAACTAATTTCAAAGAACTGCCAAATATTTACAATTTGTATGCTTATAAAGCTTTAGATGTTTAAAAATTTACAATTCCAAACTCTACGAGAAAAGGCATAAGCAAAAATGAAAAGGCGTAAGTCTCCCCAAACACACCCTTAGTTCCAGCACAGCCATATTCGTGGTAAGTGGAATATTGATTTGTTTATTGCATTTACTAACGATTGTAAAACATTGTTTGAATTAGAAAATCATCCATGGGAATAGGAGTAGACCTTTGCTCATGTACAATGAAAAGTGGCTTCTTCTTAGTGGCATGAGCTTGCTGCTATTTCTGTTTCTTCATTGGAGGGAATGTTGTGTGGGTGCAGTCGGGGTCTGAGGGAGCATAGTGGAAGATTGTCACATATATATGCACTTACCTTGTCATGCTTGGATGTTATTATGCTATCGTTATGTTAATTTTTCTTTTGGGATTTAGGTGACGTTCATGGACAGTACAGTGACTTACTGAGGCTTTTCGAGTACGGTGGTTTCCCTCCAATTGCCAATTACTTATTTCTAGGAGACTATGTGGATCGCGGCAAGCAGAATTTGGAGACAATATGCCTTTTGCTTGCCTATAAAATTAAGTATCCAGAGAACTTCTTTCTTCTGAGAGGAAATCATGAATGTGCTTCTATTAATAGGATTTATGGATTTTATGATGAATGCAAGCGGCGCTTTAATGTGAGACTTTGGAAAGCTTTTACTGACTGTTTCAATTGCCTTCCGGTCGCGGCTCTTATTGATGACAAAATACTATGCATGCATGGTGGTCTTTCTCCTGATCTGACAAACTTGGATCAAATAAGAAATTTACCACGGCCGACTGTTATTCCTGACACGGGCCTGCTGTGCGATCTGCTTTGGTCCGATCCTGGCGGCAGGGATATGAAAGGATGGGGTATGAATGACAGAGGAGTCTCATACACCTTTGGTGCAGATAAAGTATCAGAATTCTTAACAAAGCATGATCTGGACCTTGTTTGTCGTGCTCATCAGGTATGATGGCCTATCATGTTCTCCATGTTGTTATTTCTTTCTATTTTTTAAATCATTCTGATGTATATTATCCTGAAAAATGGTTATTGGACCTAGGTTGTTGAAGACGGATATGAATTTTTCGCAGATAGGCAACTAGTGACTATATTTTCAGCTCCAAACTACTGTGGTGAATTTGATAATGCTGGTGCAATGATGAGTGTCGACGATAATTTGATGTGCTCCTTCCAAATTCTTAAGCCAGCAGAGAAGAAAGCTAAGTCATTGATGTCGACGAAGATGTGACGGTTGCTGTACTGTAATTCTTCGATGAGGTCCAATCAATGCAGCTTATGTCTTTTACATATTTTACGATAGTTTCACTTCAGTTTAAGTGGAAACTTGCATCTATCTTCACAAAAAAAACAGTTGCTAGTCGTGATGATTGTTTTTTTCGCTTTATTCCTTAACTGCATTCTTTCCCAGTTTGTTAGTTGCTCTGGTTCATAGTAGTTAGTCGACTCCATCTCATTCTCTTTTGCCTGATATTTTAGTTTTACCCAAGGGGTTGACACAAACAGAATATCCATGCACCGGTGCTATTCCTAGTATTTTCAACTCTATAATACCAAATATATCTTTAGAATACTCCATTGGTTAGTGTGGCTAGATTGGACATTTTTTTATGACCATTGTAGAGTCTGGTGGCGATAATCAATCTCTGAGATCTGGATGTTATCGTATTCTGAGTATTCGACCATCAGAACCTCAGCGTACAAATTCTGTGCCATTTTCTAGTGACTCACTTTCTTTCTTTCATCACAATGAATAATTTTGGGAAGTAGATAGAAGTAAAACCAAGTTTAGCAGATGCTGTAATGGACGCCTGATTCTGATCCCGGTTTCCTTTGTTCTTGCTGCTCCTATCATGCAGATATCCTTCCCTTGTGGCTCAGGAAGCAGCAAACATCTGAAGATTACTACTATATGGCTTTTTAACATCTGCATTTGGTGTAAATGCTAGTCTGCTGTTTGAAAGACCATCCCGAAGCCGTTGTGAAGACAACTTTTTGGGCACAAATAAATGCCCTTCTGCAGTAATTTATCCGCCGTGCTTGTTTACGTAACCGGCGTGGGTATGCTTATTTGAGATCCTTGTGAAGGTCAGTAAGTCCTGGTAATCATGTCCATAATGATTGAGCTGTTTGTTAGGGAGGAAAGAAACGGGTTGGCATTTTGGCACCTACAAATGCATTCAAATGCGCTCTCTTGCCATTAATATTCAAAGACTTTGGACATGCACCAACTATATTCTTGTAAGACCCTCACAAACGGCTGGTGTGCAGTTTCCTTATTGACCCCTAGTGCGTTGGATATCTGATCTCTACTGGTTTGTGAGTTCGGTAATGCCTCTTGGCAGCATGGGTCGCTGAACTTAATCTCACCCTGTGCTTGCAGAGGCCGTGGCATCTGTCCATGCGCCTCTGTCTGTGAAGTGATCGCTGTTCAATCTATAAGCCCACGCTTGAGCTGATGAGTCGAGCCAAGCTGGGTATTGGTGTTTTGAGATTTGAAAGCTTTGTTAGGGCAGGCATGGCACAAGAGGACCATTGAATGACCGATTAGTCCGATGAACCGCTATAAATGGAGCGACTCTTTTCACCATACTAAGCTACTCAAATTAGAAACAGCGATGCCGGCATTTGATCTCAAACCCGTCCACATTTTTTTTTTCTGAAATTGCTGTGCCGACAGCGACAAACATGATCTCTCTCGGCAGGCTTAGTCAACATGAATTTTGCAACAGCAATTGAGAATGAATGATTCATCCTCGTACATGTGTCGACACATCATGCGGCGGAAATCAACAGGAGCCGGCCCGGACATTATAATTACGTGACTTCCATCGCCACTTTATGTCAAGATTAAGGTGGTAGTTAGAAGGGGGCTTGTGGGGTCGATGTTGATGGGGTTCGATCATGGACAAGACAAGAAGATTGCAACTGGCCTTCCAATTTCAACCGACTCTAGTAAGAAAGGCGACAAGACCTCCAGAAAAAAAGTATAGAAAAGGGAGACGAGTCACCATTGAGCCGTAAATCAATGGTCGCCTATCATGATTGTTTTGAGTTGTGCGATGAAACGAGCCCACTGGTGATTTTCTGATTTTGGTGTTTACCTGGTGTTGAGAAGCAGCTAGAATCATAAGCGACCCTCGAGTTTAGATAGAATTTAGCCAAGTGGGCTAACGCTTGTTTTGAATTTCTGCTGTTGAAGGAAGGGAAAAATTCGTGGGAATCTTACTTTTTGGCCACGGTGAGCACGACATTGTTATTAAGCTACGCAAAGAAAGAAAGTCGAGCTTTCGGAGATTGGAGGCAATGAACTTTTGCGTATCATTCTCGGGTTCAGTGGCAAAGGAGTAATTTTTTAAAAAAAATTGGATTTAATAATTGGTATCCGTAATCGTGAATATTAATTGGAATTATCCATTTGATAATCTCAACAAGGGAATCACGTGGATTTGCCCCTATACTTGTATTTACCAAAAAGTAAGTACATCAAGATTTTATTAAACGAGTAGGCAAATAGTGAAGTAATTTTTAAGATTGTGAAACCCCATGATTGTTAGGACTGTTTCAATCCTCTAATGGATTTGACTGACCAAAGGAAGAGAAGACTAATGCTTATGATTTTTATTTTTATTCTTGGTTTAGTTTATGGACTTTCCTAGTTTACCGAAGAATAGATGTTGCATGCATAGGCTAAACGTTGTCCTTTAAAATGATGAATTATATTATTAATAGAGCATTCCAAATCCCATGTCAAATCAACTGAGAGAGGATTTATCACTTGATTCGTAAAACGTGACTCGTTCTCATCACAACACTATCAACAGTATTCAGTTTCGAGAGTTGGACTCGCGATCATTTTAAAAATGATACTAGACTATATGCATTGTAAAGTTTAGAGTGAAAAAGAATATTTCGTTCTAGGGCTTGTCTACGTAGATTTTTACTTTTTGTTTAATTTGAATTTTGCGAAGGACGCTTTCGCAATGTACAACTACTATCCGTAAATCACTACGCGATTATTTCACGACTATGTGAAATTTAAATACGAAAAAAGAAAAAGGATCGCTTTCTCGCTTTTTGAAAGCTTAAACCAATCAAACCCAACATATCTCGTATTTGCAAATAACAATGGCGGTGAAAGAGCATAAGAAATATTCACTTATAACATAACTTTACGAGTTACTTACAGAGCAAATTCCAATCAAACTACCCGACGGAATAAAATGAGAACTTATAAATAAATAAATTTGCTAATTCACGCTTCATCCTTTTTCTATTCTAGAGATAGTTTTTTTTGGAAGGTAAGCAAAATAAATAAATAATGTGCCAAAGAATTAACTTTTTTTTACATTTATGAATATATATACCTCGACCTTCCTGAAGGGCGCCTGATGACCACCCTCTCCATCGTCCATTTTTAAATTTTCTGCCCAGCTCGCTCGCTCGCATTTCGTCCCGCAGTTCATACTTCGAAGGTAGGGTTTTGCTCTCCCCTGCAAAGAATCCGAAATCTTTCCTCTCGCAAATCGACTGCTAATCCCCGCATTCCCCGAGCCCACATTGACCGCCAATTCGGCGAGGGGGGGAGAGTGGGGGGGGGGTAATTTCGACGACGCTGCCTTTTGGAACTCGCCGGGCGGCGAAGGTGGAGCGATGATGAAGAGCTTGATGGATCCGTCGACGGCGTTCCTGGCTGCGAGCGGAGGCGACACCGTGAAGCTGTTCGACGTGTCCGTGGAGGCTGGGGATCCGTGTGCATTGAGCTACGTGCCGTCGCCGGGGAGCTCCGTTCACTCTGTCAAGTGGAATCACACCAGTGAGTGTTGGCCTTGGGTGTAGCCCCGTCCTGTTTTTGGGGGAATTTTTAGGTTTAGCTTCGAGTCCGCACTTTACACTCTGCTGGCGGAAGTAGATTGCTTTACTGAGCCAAAGTGAGGATTGGCGTGATCGCTTGGTCTTTGCGAAAGTGATAGGCTTGCGGTAACCGTAATGAGGGGTTTGGCTACTACCGAATCGCTGTAACTGGCGTGGGAGTGATTGGCTGTGGGCGTAACGAGGAGAATTTCATTGTAGAGTTGTCTCTTGTAGCATGTATGAAGAAGATTAACACGAAATCATTTCGTACCCGGTAAACACTTTCGTTTTTTTTCTTAATTTTTTTTTTGGTCATTTCAGATTTAGTTGTTGCTAGTGCCGGGGATGATGGAAAGATCTCACTGTGGAGGAAAAATGGTCAAGGCATGGGGACATTATCAGTTTCTGGAACAGATGGTGGAGACAACACTGAGGTACCTAGATTCATTCTTTAATTCTTTCACCATTGTTGGTCAAGCTAAAAAGTGCTCACAGGCAGTTGTTATTTCCTGCTGTTTGTAGTTACGCTTGCAGTAGGTTTGGGATGTCAATAGCAGCAGAGCTCATCTACTTTGAATTTCTGTGTCCAAAAACACGTTCCTTATACAGCCTCTATTTCTGGGAAGTTGCTCCTCCATATTTAGCACATTAAAGAAGAAAAAATAAAACACCGTTTCTATCACATCTGTCTTGCTTTTGGGTACAGCTGAGAACAGAGTGATTAGTAGAAAGGAGGATATATCCATTTAGTGGAGACTGTATAGCATAACTCCAATGATTCAGTTTTTTAGACTCTAGAAATTCTTATGTACAATCTTCAAGCAGATTTAATGACTTAACTTTACAATGTGTTTGAATACTTTTGCAAGATTTTGCTAACATGGACAGGAAATTTTGCATTTTAATCTGATTTGCAATTATTGATGATTTGCCATTCCAGATGATCTTTCATGTACAATTTTTTTTTTCTTTTGGTGATGGGGCTACTATTTTCTTACTCTTCTACTCAATTCTGATTTATTGTGTATTAAATAACATGTTCCCAAGGATCACAAATACCAAGAACTCGAGTTCTCATTTTCGTCATGCTATCATGGCCATGGCATTGACTTACCATAATTTTTTCGGCTTTCAGGAATCTATCATGGCTATTAGTTTTAGCAACAAGGGATCCAGATACATATGCTCTGGGGGAAGTGATAAGGTCGTAAGAATATGGGATTTGCAGAGGAAGCGTTGCATTAAAGGGTTAAAGGGTCATACAAATACGATAACAGGTGCCATGTACAACTGTAAGGATGAGCACTTGGCTTCTATCAGTATCGGTGGAGACCTCATTCTTCACAACCTAGCATCTGGTGCAAAGGCGGCTGAACTCAAGGACCCCAATGCACAGGTCATTTATTGTTTCCATCTAAAACTGCAGCATAGTGCTTGTGGCTCTGCTTTGTAAGCTAATTTTATTTTGCTGGATGATTCAAGACCAGGTACTTAGGGTACTTGACTACTCAAGGATTAGTCGACACCTTTTGGTAACTGCTGGCGATGATGGAACAGTTAATCTCTGGGACACTACGGGTCGTAGCCCCAAGGTTTACTCTTATTTTTAACATATGCTTGCTATAATTGTGGCCTTTTGTTGCTTTACTTCAAAATCCCTGTGAATGTGGATATGATTATTGTTTACCTGCGCCATTCTATACTGTTGCTTCTCCTGTTCAAAGCTATACTTGTGGAAAATCAAGGAGACTTGAAAATGTTGACATTTTCTGTAGTCATTGTCAATAGTTCTTACAGAGAATTACCTGTACAAGTTAGATTGTCAATCTGGCAATATAACTTCAGATATGAGATTATGGCTCCGTTTCTGTCGAGTGATATTTAATTGACCGACTGAATTCTTTATTCTTTTTAAGCATCTTCTTATAGATTTTCCACTGTCTTTTGGAAGGAGATCTTATTTAAATTTGAATGAGCATCATTGTCAGACTGCCACTTCTTCAGCTGTTAGCCAGTAATAGTTTCTCTGCAATTCCAAAACAAACCCCCCTCCAAAAAAAAAAGAAAAAGAAAATCTACCCAACCACCAAATTGTTCTAGTCTCTCTTTTATTTTTGGTAAATATTTTAGGCAATGTTTTGATGGTTCTTTTGTTTTCTCTTAAGATTGCTTGGTTGAAGCAGCATTCTGCACCAACTGCTGGTGTTAGCTTCTCTCCATCCAGTGATAAGGTTTGTCCTTCTACTCACTAGCAGAGATCTGCATTATATTCTTATTGTTGAAAAGAGAATATCGGATAGCTATGAGCATAGTGGATGTGAAAGATCGTAATTTTTTCCTGATAAGGTCTGCTCGTTGTTGTTGATGGTCCTAATATCCAGAATTCCTCTGGCAGATGATCGCCAGTGTTGGTTACGATAAAAAGCTGTATACATATGACTCTGGATCTAGAAGGTTCTCCTCCTCCACTTCCTATGAAGCACCTTTCTCTTCATTGGCTTTTAGAGACGATGGATGGATATTGGCTGCAGGAACCAGCAATGGTCGCATAGTTTTTTATGATGTCCGGGCAAAGCCTCAACCTTTCACTGTTCTTCGTGCTTATAATAGTTCAGAGGTGATCAATATTTTCTGTATTTACCTTTAGACATGAAACTTCCAAATTTGGATATTCATCTGTTAATCGTTGGTTCTTTGTACATCTTTTTCTGTGTTTTAATAGCCTCCCTCATATCCACATTGACCTACATAAGCAAGTGTTTGTGTTCATCTATTTCATTAAACTGTTTTTCCTGTTCTCTGATACTCCCATCAAGCCCTTTTAACACTGATTTTTTGTCGCAAAAATTGCTTTTGACTATTTATGGGTCATTACATGTCTTTTACGAGAGTGTAACATTGCCTTTTCCCCCCTTTTTTCTTGGCATTTGATTGTTGGCCTGATAAGGAATGAAACTGCGTTGGATATGTTTGTGAGCATGGGCTTGCACGGGTCCAGAAAACAAGAACCGAGTCTGTTAATTTTATGTGAGATCAACATGCATGAAGGATGGTCACTCTGTGTCTCTGTGAATAGAGAAGCATGTTGGTATGCAAATATAACCAATATGATGAGGCATTTGTTGCATAATCTCCCTTTCTCACTATGTTCATTGGATGGTAGTAGGTTCTATGAGAGTACAGGAAGGCATTTGTATGAGGGGATACATGAAATAAAATGAGTTACAAGATAATGCTATAAAAGATTGAAAAGGATTGCTAATTTTTCAGCTCTCTGCTGGTTTCTTTACCTATTATGCTCATTATTGATTCCTGAATTGAATACAATCTATGCTGGTTTTTGGATCTGGCATCATGTTATGAAATCCAAGTATTGCTTCATTTAGATATTTTGGTTGAACTTTCTCTTTCCAATTAAAGACCACGCTTCAACATTGGCATGCCAAATGCAGCCAATGTATTTCAGTTCGTTTCATTGTATGAACAACTGAGGGAAATTCCCTGGTTTTGGTATGGTGATGTAATACTGCTTTGTCAATTGGATGATGGTGTCTCTTTTCCCGCTCCACTGAATTGAATAGCAGTAATGGTGTCTGCTGCTTCTTGTGGAACTAAATTCTGTAACAATTGTCTGGATAAGCATATCTGCTGCAGGCTTTTTTTTGTGCTTTATTAAAATGGCTGTGAAACTTAAGAGTTTTACTGTCACTATCTAATTGGTGATGAAACTTTACGGTAACTGTGATTAGAAAATAGGCCTTGATATCCTAGTCTTACTATATACTGAGCTTTTGTGGTATTAATCAGGCCGTTACGAGTTTATGCTGGCAAAGAGCCAAACCGGTTATCGTGAATGAGAGTAACTGTTCAGCTGAGACTGCTCTTCTTGGAGGTGCTGATGAAGAATCGATACTTATGCCAGATCCGCTTCCCTCCACAACATCATCGAACTTTACAATGTCTACATCAATATCTGGCTCACGTAATCCTGGCCGATCAAGTCTTTCTCTAGATGCAACTTCACTGACGACAAGTAGCAGTGGTTTAATCACGAGCATGCAAAATTTGGTTTCATCTGAGGAAACACCCAACAGAAGCCATCTGTGGCTGGGTGGGACATTGGCTCGCTTGCACGCTCCGCGTTCTACTTTTAACCTAAAGGATGACATGGAGGTTTTCTCTCCCCTCGTTGACGTCCACCCAATTACACCCTCACTTGATAAACTATGGAATGATGATGATGGTAGGAAGAAAGATCTTTCTGCTCTTGATAAGAGACCTTCTTCGCTGCTGTTTCCTTCATCCAATCGACGGTATACCTTGACTGAGGACGGAAGTAACATTCATCCTATATTTGATTGGAAAGCCAGCTCCAATTCAGGACAGGTTTGATACTCACTTGTCCCCATCAAGATGCCATAGCCTTTCGTTGTTTGATACCCATGGTGTATGTAACTACAATTGTTACTTGCTTCCATAATTGAGAGCCAGATTTACGTTTTGGCTTTTTTAAGGCAAAGGTAGAAGATGGACCAGGCCTATCAAACAGTCTAGGAGTTCAATATTATTTTGATTTCAAAGTGATTTTAATATTTTGGTTGGCATTTCCTGGATTTCCCAATTTTTCTTGCAATGAAGAGTAAAAGACATCCAACTTTGTTAGATTAACTTTAGGATCTTGTTAGAAGACATTCTGTTTCGTTGTAATAACTCTGGTGGATTTTACTGTCTTGCTGTAAACATTGTGCCACTCCCACATCTTATTGACCCATTATTCATCAAATCATATGGATTAATTTAGCAATGATGGAATTTCTATTTTGTTTACTGAATCACATGAAATTTGACCCACCCCATGTATGGAATGTTTGAAATGCATCTGAGCGGAGGAATAAAGACAATTTGATATTTAAATTGGAATTTGTAATGGTTACAAAATCGAAAGGAATTAATAAAAATAAACGCCACTTAGACTTATGGAGTTTTGGATAGAATATTAAAAAAAAAGTGATTCCGTTTCTACCATTATTATGATAGTACATATTCGAATCCGATTGGGTACCAGAAAATTAGTGGATTCGGGATTTAATTTGTTCGAGGATATAAAGAGATTATAATCATAAAAAATATAGAGTTGATATTTTTTTAGCACTTAAACTTTTTCATGGAGTTATTTGTGAAAATCATGTACGGTTTCTTTACTTTGTGCAGGATGAGAATCGAATGTTAACGCAGCTTGGATCTACTCCTCCTCCATCGTCCAAGGGCGAAGATTCTTCTACTACTCCACCAGAAGCTTGGGGTGGGGAAAAGGTATTGGACAAATATGCTCATCTTCGCCAGCCTCTCACTTTGCCATCCCGTCTTGGAACGTTAGCTGGAAGTCAAACATCAGGGTCAATGTTTTCCTTCCAAGATTTTCCCTCATCAGTGAGCCCGACAAGTATCAGCTCTTTAACAAATGCAAACTTTGATTACCCAAATTTGCGGAGTAAAGATGCTTCCATCATTCAGGAGACTCCACTTGGATATTCTGAACTGCCTCCCTCTAGTTCATTGTCCTTGTCTTTTGGGCCGAAAGGCGTGATGGGACAAAGTACAGTGGAATCTTCTGGAACAGCATCTTTGACACCGGCACGGCGATTTTCCACTTATGCTGAGAGAATAAGCACTACTTCTTCCTTCAGTGATGGACAATCCATTTCAGCAGGTTCACCAAAAACTAAGAAAACAGGAGTTGAAACCAAGGAAGAGCTTAGTAGTTTGTTATCTAGGTCAGAAACATCAGCTGCCTTGGAACCAGGGACTCTTCCAACAATCAATGTGAGCATTCAAAACTCTCTGAAGAATGTTTTGTACTGGAAACCGCGAAGAATGTTTTTGTTTCTGTCTCATGATGGGGGAGTACCATTTACTTTCCTCTCATGTTATCTATGATGGATATATGTTGCTTTGTTCAATGAATAATATTTGTTAGTGGTGGCTTTGGAAGCAAATTCGTCTGCTACACTGTACATGTTCAGTATGATAAGGTCTAATCAGTAATATGTTACTTTTATAGGGAGGAATACCACATTTTCAGAGGACCCCTCATGTGGATTCACAGCAGGGAAGCTCCTTTACATTGCAGCTCTTTCAACGAACCCTTGACGAAACCCTAGTTTCCTTTCAGAAATCAATTCACGAGGATATGAGAAATCTACACATTGAAATATTGAGACAATTCCACATGCAAGAGGTATGCTCATACATTTTTCCTCCTCTCTCAATTTTCTCTGATTATTTCTTGCTTACATTGAACAGATGGAAATGTCGAGAGTGATGACCTCAATTCTGGAAAATCAAGCTGAGTTGATGAAAGAAGTCAAATATCTTCGCAGAGAAAATCAACAGCTTCGCCAGTTGCTTTGAGATAAGACAACTTAGCTCGATAAATTTTGCCGGAGAACGGTTGAATCTCTCTTCCTTCCTTTCAGTTTTAGAGTCTCTTGATTGCTTCTGTTTGACTCAGTGAAAAGCAACAGTTTTCTGATTAAAGTTAATATGGGGGGCGCATAAATTCTAAGAGAGATAAATGTGAATGCACTATGTGATTTAGGAATTGACTGTTGTGTGATATGTATCAGATACGTTGAGCTCGTTTGTAGCTTCAATTTGGCGAGTCATATTGGTTTTCTTCTGTGATACTGTTCCAAATGTCGTGATTTACTAATAAGGATCTATTTTAATTGACTTAAGGGAGCCACTTCAGACCTCAATGTGGAGGACTGTAAAACTCCCGCAGTATCGTTTTTACACTAGAATTTCTGAATCAGGATCTTGGATCAGAAGTCTCGCAATGCATAATTTCATGAAATAAAAAGGGGAAGTTTGAAAATCGTAATAACCAACTACAAGCTTCCTGTTAAATTGGGCAGATGTTTTAGTGGGGAATCGGTAAGATGAACATGTCTGATCTTCCAAAATCTCTTCTTAGGAAGTATGTGCAGGCGACAGTTCAGAGGTACAAGTCCATTTTGTTTTTCTCTCGATATGTGATGAGTGCAGGAATCGGACTTAAAAGTCTGTCGGTCAATGGATGACGTTAAGGACTCTAGGGTTTCAAGAACACTCCGATCATGTCTAGAGCTCGCCGCGGGGTGGAATTTTCGACATATCTCAAGTGGAGCATTTGGTATCTTCCGACTTCCGAGTGTTATTTATGACTTCTGAATCCTACGAACGGCATGCTCTAGACCTCATCGTGATTTATCTGAAGACCTTAAAAGCACAAATATCCGGAAAATGGGCAATTTAACTGCAAATTTAGAAGTCGCGAAAGGAGGCCAATACACTGTTGCTTCTCCAACGACATATGAGCTGAAAACAGTTGATATTAATAGAGGTCTTTCCAAGCAACAACGCGACAGAGCCTGTGTTCTTGTGTAAAAGGGGGGTAAAGCCCCCTCTTAACAAATATCCAAACAAGCTTCTTTGCTTCGGTTATTGTTCAATGCGACGTCAAATGAATTACACCAAATAAGTAAAATAATGGCTGGAGACCGAAAAAGGATTCTGGGGGTGCTCAAGAATTTCCTGGCAGTTTGACAACTAGCGATGCAGTTTATGCATTTCAGTAAAGATCTTTTGCTAGTGTGCAAGGGACAAGTTCCTTCCGGGACGCAATGCGATGTATTCCGCAGCAAAGCAAGCTAAGAGGGCTTCAAGTGGGTTGACAGCTTCACCTTTTGACGAGTCTCAACACGTCACCCACGAGATGCAAAGATCCAGTCACAAGCACCTAAAACATTACGCAAAAAAATAACTGTAAGTTAAATGGTACAATCATCCAGTAGAAAAGGAGCGCAAAAAAAAGCATGCATTTCTAGGAAATTTGACCCCATTTGATTTTGTTAAGCCTGACATGCGATGCATCCTTCTGCAAGTTGAAAGTTTGGTCATGAATGATTTAACAAACCAACAGTCCATGCACCAGTGGAAAGCATCTCTGGCAAGTCAACCACACATGATTCTCCTCTGAGAAGATGACTATTTCACCTTGGCTTCTCGTTCAAAATTAAGGGAAAAGACTGAGTCTGAAATGTACTAGCGTGATAATTTATGACATATGGCTTGAAATGATTAACCTGTGACTAAGTTTTCATAAGCTGAAAGAGTATCATAAAGAAAACTAGAAAAGGTACAAGTCCTCTTTTTCCTACTGCAAGTATCAATAAACCACCCATAAAACATGACATACAAGGATGAACATAAAAAGGAAAGGTGAGAGAACTACCCGTTTGTTAGAATTGCAAGACAAAAACTTGTAGTTTCAATTCCTAGATTTGACATTCACCAAGCTTGTGCTTCTAAATTCATCGATATATAATTCTTTCAAATGTAATTATATTATGCATAGATGTCTGATTGCTGGTAAAGGGATATTAATACTGTATCTCACTAGATTCGTGCCTTATGTACCAACTATGCAGCCAATGACCAAAAATTGTGCTTAACATGACCCAAAAACCAACATGAATGAATTAGTTGACAATTTAAAATAATTATATTCTGGTCTAAGTTACACTTAGTTTTTTTCCAAGTACAAGATGCTATCCAGAAAGGCAAAAAAAAAGGAAAAATTGAAATGAGGTAGCCATTTCTTTCCAGAAAAGGTAATATAGATTGCTTGCGTTCACAAATGGAACAGAGTTGACTCCTGAAATCAGTAGCAGGTAAAAGCTCTTCAATAAATTACCCTTACCTGAAACCGCACTGTGCGATTCTGCTGCGCATTGTCCCTCAGCCACTTAATAGCTAATGGAAGAGAAGAAAACACAGCACTATTCTCGCAACTTTTAATACAAGATTCTGTATCATCCCTAACTTCATCACCGGCAACATCTATGTTCTTGGCCTCGCCTTCTATACATCACAGTTATGAAGGATGTATATGAGAGAAAGACATTAACAGATATAGCCCATAGATATGAGGCACATAAAATACTACCTTGTTCACCTTGGATAAGGTTCTCCCAAACCCTCTGCAGAGCAAGCTGCCATGACAAATCAACTTGAGAATTGCTTGGAGGTAGAGCATGTGACCCAACCTTGTAATATACAGATATGTTTGGTACAAAAAGCGCCTTCTTGAAGTGCACTCCTAGACATTGTAATACACATGCATATCGTTATACAATTGTCCAAAAGACATCCTCACATTAATATACTGGCCAGCTATTCCATGCATTTTATAAGAATGCAGAACTTGAGCTCTTTGTAATAATGATAACTGACTTATGCTGGAGCAGACAGCATCTTTAAAAACTGGATCGGAAAAAAAAGCTGGTCAAAGAGGTTGCTTTTGGTCAAGCAGTTTGATGGTAATGCAGTTCAGCCTAGGTAAAGATCATAATTATATTCTAGTTTCAAAACATGACTCCACTCTTTCATTTTACAAGAGTCCGCAAAATTTTCTAGGTGTATCTCAGCAGGTCATGTAAGGATATTATTGAACAAGTACTTCTCCCATAATTTAAGCTTAATGAAAACATGTCCAGAATGCATACACGCATACATTTTAAAGACACCTTCCATGTAAGCGAGATCTGACACGTGAAATATAGAATGTGAACGAAAGAACCGACACAATGAAAGATGACAATAGAAGATTCTTTTGCATACTAACAATGGCCATTGCCCTTTTGCATACACCTAGAGACTTACTAGCAATGGCCATTGGCCATGGCTAGTTAACAACAACAAACAACAATGCCATTGGCCAATTTCACAGACACCTAAGACTTACTAGCAAAGCTTATATGACCATCGATAAGTTCAAGTTTGTCAACATTGGTGGGTCAGTCTAGATATCCATGTAAAAAGATGTTTAAACCCGTAGCTGAAACAAAATATCAAACATTTCTCCGGCTTCAATTTTACAACTGATGATTAAAAGAACTGTACTGGTTTCACCTTCTAAATAGTGAATATGAAGACAAGTAAAAAAAAGTATCTTCATAGCACGTATTGGGAAAAGGACTACTTGATGATGAATATATATTGAACTTTTACCATAACTAGCGCATGTACTCATCAAGCGAGGAAGGAGCAACTTAGGATCTCGCACAGACATGCAGTTGAAGAGAAGTATCTGCATTGGTCATACAAATTAGCTCAGATTCACTAGAAAGGCACAACGGATTAGTCATAGGAGCAAAACCATTCCCACATATTTTGCTTCTCCATTTCCCAAGGATATCCATGGCAAATTGTGAAAAGGACACAAAAACAGAGAAAGAAAGAGTGGCCATCAACTTCTGCAGCTGAATGCTAAGGTAATTTCTAAATTCTTGCAAAAGGTGAAAATGATTGCCAATTACACTGACTATCTGGTATTAGTAACATTGGATCCGCCAACTCCTAGCTTAAGATAGATGGAACCTATGCCTAGACTTTACATTAAGCTAGTCCTTTTAACCTCATGACAAGGTACCATGAAATACTGCCAGTCAATGCATAAAGATCCTTCATTTGATTGAAGAGCAGCTATGAAAGAACATTTCATACAAAGAAATAATGGTTGTATTCCGACCAACAAGGATATTATCATGTGAATGTCATGATGTTTTAGATTAGAATGACGTCAATTACTGTTGACTGTATTCCACGGAAGGTGCACTTTCTCCTCTATTCGAATATATCATGTGGGAAGAAGAGTTGAGGAGAGTTAAGGAGCATGTTGACACCATCAAAATAGAACACGCGCATACAAAAGCTATCCCGTACTTGCTTCCAAATCCTACCAGTATTTTCCACGAGTCAATACTAACAACAAATATAAAACAAAGTCAATGAGCTCTACCTGTGTTGAGATTTTTTCTGAACCTTTACCATAGTTATTGCCTATCAATGCATTTGCAGATTTAGAGGCATCCCCTTGCTGGTTACACCAGCTCTGATGTTGATTTTCTTCTTTAACAGCAAGAGAAAACCACTTTCCGCATACTTCCATGCTTTCAGGACTATGAGCACCGTCCAAATAAAACACCAGTTCTCCTGAACTTTCAGAGTTTATTAGCCGATCCGGGACAATCTGAGCTCGCCCTTGCAAACAGGCTGATGTCAGCCCTTTAATGAACTGCTCGGGCAAATTGCTCTAGCACACAAAAATATACATTAAAGGAAGAAAGATAATCAAATACCAGCAATGAACCCAGGATTATGCTTACCATCTGTTGCAGACAGGTTATGTCCTGATGACCTGTCCTCTGAAGCCAAGCACAGCATAGAGCAACAGCAAGACCAGCATTAAGAAATTGATGCTCACCCACTAGCCCAAGTTTCAGACCCTTAAGTAGGGTGGCATCCAATGGCGATGCTACTTGAAGATTCACCTATAAGCAGAATTATTATGTTGTCAATCAACTAAAATGTAGAATTATGCAATTGAAATAGAATCAATCCTTAACTCACTAATAAATGAAGAATATCCAATTGAGAAAACATTAAGTATTCAAGTTATTTCAGAAGAAAAACAAGATAAAGCTTGGGAAATAGACACCAGCGAATTTTACAATTCATTTTTTGCCATGGAACTCTGTATGTTTAATAGGAAAGAAGTTTCTACTTGAAAAGATTATGACCTGCGTAAAGACAATCCTTTTATTTAGGAAGTAATCTGCTTCATGCATGTTATAATTCTTGGTAACTGACCAGTGAAGCAAGAGCATCTTACATCCAACTGGGAGGCTTTCTCTTCAAGCACTTGCATAGCTTCATCAGGTTGAGGCACAGTAAATGCTGGCACTCCTCGCTGGGCACACAAAATTAGACTATATAAGTCAAATGGATCTCTAAGAAGAACAATGTGCTGATAGGGTGCTAACTATATGCTTCAGCAATATAAGAGTGAAGAAAGACACCTTGAAGATACCAGCCTTTTCCCCAGCAATTTCTCCCAGGGTATTTCCTGTGTAACATAAGAGATAACAATGATAAGTATTCAAAGTGGAACCGGCATCACTATTATGATGTAAGACCAAATCCATGAGATTTCAAGCCAGGACTATACCATAAGCTATATTACAACACACTATGCAATATCCTTAGACAGCATGATTAGATGGCTTGGATGAAAATTCACATGCTAGACATGGTGCAGATTGGTCAAAATCCTTGTCAACCTTCAGAAACTACAATCTAAACTTGTCAAAAGATGTGTGAAACTTCATAATGAGGTTCAAGGTTTGACACATCATAGATTTCTTGAACTCATCAATTAAAAGGAAGAAGTTAGAAACACGAACAGGTTACCAAGTCACACGAAAGTGTCCCATCAAGCAGCAGTACTTTCAGATAAAAAGTCTGAAAGTAGACATTCAATGGGAAACTTGACAGAGCCCTTCAGTAACGTGTGCATTAAGAAAAACAGGCTTCTTGCTTACTGAAACTCATAATATCCCTTAAGTAACCTGCAGGTCTACTCCGAGCTTGTATAGAATGCATTTGGAAACCAGACCACTAACTAGTGATATTTAGGCCAGTAAGGGACCATTCACTCTCTAAGAAACACTGTTTGGGTCCACACCACTCAAGATACTCAAGGACAACTCATGACAGATACTTTATTCATCAAGGAATTCAATACAAAAAAATAAGAAAATTGAACTCTAACCAAGAATTTCCATGTGGTCAAACCCCAGAGAAGATACACCGCAGACTATTGGCGCCTCAACCTGCAGAGTTGATGCGTGCATAATCACTTTAGGCATAGCTTACTAAGTTAAGCCCTAGTTGTCCCTTTTGTATAAGCCATTATGAAGGTGGAATGCATCTAAAACTACTCCTTGTACAACAATTGAGAACATACCACGTTTGTTGCATCAAACTTTCCTCCTAAACCAACCTCTAAGATGGCAACATCCACCTGTAAAGCAAATGCATAATTGAAAAGGGAATCATATATACATTCAAAAAGGGACGGAGAAACTCTTAGTAAGAATCCAAGTATTCATCAAACTAACTTTCTCTGCTGCAAATATCTTAAAGGCTAGTAAGGCAAGAAAGCGAAAGTATGTAGGCATTGGTACATCCTCACTAGCTTTTTCCTGCATACAGAAAGACAGTCATCCAAATCAGAGCTAGCGAAACATAATTGAAAAATCAATAGCCTGGTTGCAGCAGTCTCAATAGGATACCACTGCAGCAGACATACACTTAACGGCATGACAATAGCCTAGTGAATACCTTTAGTCTATCATAGCACCACCAGAAGTATGCCAAAAATTTCTCTTCGCAAATGTCCTCCCTGAATCAAAAATCATGAGAAAAATTACTGAAGTTGTCGTGCAACATACACCCAAAAGGCATAATAGAAAATTACCCATCCATCAATTCGGTTTCTCTTTAATCCAACCCAGCCAAGGAAAGCTAAAGGATGTTTTGGACTCACCCATCCAAACGAAATCTTTCACGCACATCGATGAGGTGAGGTGATGTGAAAAGTCCAGTTCGGAACCCACAATTACGGAGTATCGATTCTGTAAATGAGCATGTGGATCCCTTTTTGGTCCAACAGCAAAAAGAAATCAGCACAAAGAAATTTCACTGAATTTGGGAATAACTATGCTGGAAGACTCGAAAGTCCTAGTATGATACAACTACATTATAACTTACTAAAATTATGACTTAATATTGGCCAAGAGCAAGCCTATTCAAAGTATAAAGACATCCCACACAAATTGTTCTCCGAAACCTGCATAAATTAAAGATACACTCCATCCAATAAAATTACAATGAACTCCTAAAAGTTAAAATGTCAGAGAACAATGAGTAGACGGTTTGAAAGAGCACCTGCTTATAAATTAGTATCAACTTACAATTTCCATTGAAAAAGACAAACTAAAGAGTCGAAGAAAGATAGTTATTCACAAAAAATCATTTATTCAGATTTTTAGGAATTAGTCTATGTTGACGATCTATACTGTTCAAAAAGAAACTGTGAGCAGAAAATGGATGAAGCCCTACTGAAGCTCTCTGATTAAATGATGAAACAAGTGAGAACTCAAACATCAGGCAGTTCTACTTTAAGTTAGCAAGCTGAAACCCAAACTGATGCCAGGAAGCAAAGAAGCATTAGGTAGCATAGGGAGGCAGAATTAGGTACCAATGCCCTTCAACGCTGACAGCAGCAATTCAGAATGAGGCTCCCTTACACATGAAAATACCGAATCTAGAAAGGCAAAATGGAATACAAAGAGAGACGCCAGCAGTTGATCGATGAATTGATCTAATTAATGCCAGTAGACGCTTCGCTGTTTCGAGCATTGCACCCGGAAAGCAGAGCATCGTTGAACATAAATACATCCAGACGCATAACAATGAAATAAACTTCATCTGGTGAATCAAGCAAACGCCTTGTACCTTGCCCTTAGTGCCAGCCACATGGATGACCTTCATCTGCGGGATTTGCTGATCCAAATCCAACGTCTAGAATCCGGAAACCACGGTCGAAGAGACAAAAAAAAAAAAGGAGAGAAAATCAATTGAAGTAGTCCTCCCTCGCCTATCTAACCAAACACAGAGAATCAACCGCGAGCTCCACGAAAAAGATCACCTTCAGATAATCATAAAGCAAATCGAATCGGTCGCCCTTGTTGCTCTTGTCGGCGCGACTGCGCTTGGTGATGAGAGAAGACAAGGCCTCCATCGCCTCCTCGTACGGAGAAGCCGCGGGCCCCGCCGAACCGCTCTCACCTGCGATGCACATACCGTCAAGCGAGCACCAACAGAGCAACTCGAATTCACAAATTCCAGCAAACAACTCGTCGCGCCGAAAGGAGAGCCCCAGACGGGGAAAGTACCTCCCGCCATGCTTTCCCCTCCTTTGCGCCGCCACCCGCTCTTCGGGACCTGAACACAGTCAACAGCCAAGGAGTGAAGCTTCGTTCACGGCGACGACATCACGCATGCAGATTGGAGAGATACTTCGCAAGAATCGCACGAAGCTCGCATCCACGCACGCACGGAGCGGAAGAGACGGAGAGAGAGAATCGACGTCGAAGCGGAGGCGAGAGGCGGAGGAGGAGGGGAGTGAACTCGAACGGGTGGTGACGGCGAAGGGGTGGGTGAAGGTTGGTGGACGAACGACGATAGGAGGCTGATGGCGACCGAAAATGCGTTTCTGTTCTTTGTCCGTTGCGTGAACTCAATGCAACTAAAATTGATTTTCCAATGGTATGTCCTAGAATAGGAATAAGAGCATAAATAATTTGTGAATTTTAGTCAAATATGTAATTTAATTTCTAAAGTTTTCATTTAATATAAATAGCTCTTAATCTTTACTGCATTGTACAATAATTATTTATTTTGCTTCTTGAATTTTTTATAAATACTCAAACTTATTTTTAAACTATTTATGAACTTCAATTTAATGAAATGATTAAATTATATTTTTAAATAATTCATAGATTAATTTAAATACTTACCAAAAGTTTAAGGACTACATTGAATAATTCGAAAATTAAAAAATTAAATTGCATATTAAGTTAAAGTTAGAGATCATTTATATCAAATTAAAAGTTCGTGAGTCATATAATACATTTGATCAAAGTTCTCTGCCTCCCCTAAAAAAATTAAATAAGAAGTTTTTCGTGTATCTTTATTTACTTACTATCGTTACCCACTAACTGCGTCATGTAGTAGTAGCTGACTCTAGAAAATTTACTTAGGTGATTTGAGCTCAAATGTGACAATGCATCTTCTTTATATCCTTTAACACTCCAAACATTATATTTCACGTGCGTGGGATGTGTTCACGAGGCGGGCATTGTCATTCGACGGAAAAATCCTTGCTCGACAAATAATCAGAAATGGTTATTTCTAAGCGGGGAAATTCTATTTTATAATCGAGTCCTTTTTTTTAGTTAAGCAAATGCAATTTTTATAGGTTCGTACCACAGATCAATAAAGAAACTAAAAAGTACACTAGCCAATTGGAAAATATATTCTGACCAAGAAAAAAGTAAAAAGGAAAAAGATACTAACACAAAGCAGCATGATGATTACTAATACATTTATTAAGTTTCTTTTACTTCCATTAGGATGATAAGCTTGCAAGTTCACAATATCATCCTGAATGTTGAGTTCTTAATACATAGCGATAGGAATTGCATGTTTTCCTAATTAGGTAATTTGAACTAGCACTGTAAGTTTCGGCTTTCGTGTTCATATATCATAGGGGAGAGCATGTTGTCGATGCATATTATATTAGTACATTATTATCATTGGTCATAATAAAAATGACCTTTAAATTTTAGAAGGATGCGATATATACATGAACAAAAGTTAGTGATATGCACAAATACAAGTAGGTAGGGAGAAAATGCGCTAATAGGTAGAGCCACGCTTTTAAAACCATAAATTTTCGGTGGGAACTAGAAAATCTAAATAACGACTTTTTTTCTTGACCAGAAAATAAACCGACCGATCTAGCTCCACTCGCTCCGCGCGTATCTGATCGTGTGCCGTCGGAGCCAAAGCTGATACACCACCATGTGGAACGCATCCAACGGCTGAGGCGACTGGTTCCATGCGAAGTGCCTGCTTGCGGCCACACACGATCCCCTCATACGCTCCACGCGCTCCCCCGCCGTCTCCCTGAGGGCGCGCTTCAATCCCTCCGCTCCGCCGCCGCTCCCCACGAACACCGCCATCTCCTGCCACCTCAGCACGTCGATCAACGGTAGATCCTGGATTGGGCGGTCCGTGATCACCACCGGCACGCACCCGAGCCGCATCGCGTCCCCGATCCCCGACACGTCACCTCCGTAGTCAAACAAGCAGAACTCGCTCCTTGCGAGCCGGCGCTCAAAGGTCTCCCGATCCGACGGCTCGGACTCGATCAGGAAGTCCCGATCTCCGGCTAACCGGTCGGCCAGGCCGGGGTCCTTGATAGCCCCGAGCCTCGCGTAAGCAAGGTGCTCGGCCGGCCTGTTCAACGGCGGCGCGCGAGGCTCGCCCTCGCCGGGCCGGGTAACGGCCGCCGGAGGTAGGGCGACGTCCTTGTGGGGGACGAACCTGCCGTTCGACGCCGGGAAGCACGACATCTGGATGGAGTTCTTCTTCAGCTCGACGAGGTTCCGGTCCGACCCGAACCCGATCCCGTCGCAGGAGGCGTAGAAGTGGTCGGCCCCGAGCGTGCGGTTCCAGTAGGGGAGGCCCGCGCGAAGGTCCCGGATGACGCGCGCTACGGAGCGCTCGGAGAGGTCGCCATCGAAAGGGACGAAGAAGAGGTGGGCCTCGAGAGGGTTCTCGGTGACGAAGGGGCTGCCGAGGAGGGAAGCGAGGAAGAGCGATTCGGCTTCGGATCTGAACTTGAAGGTCCTGCGGGCGTCGTAGACGAAGATCCTGAAGTTCCCGAGCATGTCGTCGTAGTCGGCGGCGAAAGTGGCGGGCGATAGATACGGCGGAGGAGGATGAGGAGTGGAGTGTACGGACGGCGGCGTGAGGAGTGAGAGTAGGAGGAGGAGGAGGAGGACAGGGAGGTCGGCGACGAGCATTTTCGCGGGAGGCGGAGGATGAACAAATTCGCGTTGTGATCGAAGCAGGACTTTTGATGGAGGTAAAATCGGAGGAGGTCCGTGGCGTTTTGTGAGGTCGGACAAAACTAGCGATCGCCGGCGGCGAGCATTGACGAAGAACAAATGCGGGTTTGGATCCGACTTGGCTTGTTCGGAGCGATGTTCCAGAGAATTGAATATCACTACCGTCTGATCTTTTGGTCCTTTTTCTAACCTCTCCATGTAAAAATATATACTAAATACTCGAAACGATTCTTTGTAGTTAAAATTTCAAAACATTCTTATTGTATACCATCTTCTTCTCCACTTATTCAAATCGTGTCTCCATTAAAAATCATACTCTTCTACAAAATCATCAAAATAATTTTATGAAATTTCATCTTTTTTCCCTTGTATCGAGTCATATTAATAGATCGCTAATGATTAAAAAAATCCAAATTAATATGTCGGCATTTGCTCAGGAAAAGTAATTAATGTATATGGTTCAAGCAATGAAGGCAAAAGCATATTTGTTCTTTTTACCCTTTTATGAATCCCGTGTTGTCCGCGTTTAACAAAGAAAGCTTTACCTAATTGACATGTCATTCACAAATTCTCATCTTTTTTATTTTTAAATTTAAGATAATTCATCTTGCTTTTTTAAACAATAATTACGTTAATTCGGCTAAAGCTTGCCACGGCAAAATTACCTATTTTGATTTGAAAATACATAAAAAAAGAAAATATCTTCGAATAAAATTTCATCTATATTATTTCCGATATAGATCATTATAGTAAGATCATCCATTTGAAAAATTAAAAGTAACGAGAACTATATCTAATTGTGGGTTTTACTTATCGTCAAACAACTTATCTTATTTCTACACTAGAGTGTGTTTAATAACCGTATTAAGTATCAAAAATTAAACGTTAGCACTTTTTTATCATTGTCTACATTTGATAATCACTAACAACATACGAAAAGATCAATTTGTTTACGTAAAATGATTCATTTAACATGATAAGTAAGATTGTCTTTTTTCGTCGGGCCCGGAAAGAAAAAAGACTAATCCTAACCATATTAATAAACACTAATGAAAGACCTATCACCTACCCTCTATATATAAAGAAGAAATCAGAAACCAATGACTCCTCTTTGACCGTCGGATCAGACGACCGACCATCTCCACAGTGGATGCGTCTGGTCCGAGGCCCCCACCAAGATAAGCCGATTGACACGTGTATGGACGCGATCCACTACCCCAATTTCTTTTCTTTCCTTTCCTTTTTGCCTTTTCCATTTCTCGACGCGATCCGGAAATACTCACGCTGATTGATATCGCGACCTTACTGAACCAATGACGGACAATCTCGAAATTGCGATTGCGAAATACTTTCGAAAAAAGGTCCATAAAACAAATCTCCAACAAAATTTTTCGAGCGACCCAAATCTCTAAAAAAAAAATTTGTGTCGACAAAAACTCTAAATTTATATATTATGACAAAAATGAAACATGTAATTTTTTTTATCGTGACATGTGGAGAGCATAATTATTTATCTTAACGATTGATTTTGGATATTCATATACATTTGAGTATAGAGTTTTTTACTGAGTGATTTTTAGTAATATAAAATGGCTCGAGATATTTATGTCAAATTGGGTATAATTTGATTTTCTTCGTGGTATTGATCTTAATAGGAATGCATCAATGGGAAAAATAAATCGGGAGAAAATCTGGAAAAATTAATTAATGCGATGGAGGCCCGAAATTTATCATAAATAATTGTAAAACGACAGCGACTCTGCGACGCAAGCAGACTGATAAGCACCAAGAAGCGCATCCAAACGACGAAGCGCATCCTCTCTCTCTTGCTCTCTCGCTCTCTCTCTATCTCGCTTTCCTCTGCCTGGTGCGTTTGTCGCAAATCTCGTACCTTTCGGATTCCTTCGCCCGTCCCTCCCTCTCGATCGCCAAATCCGTAAGTCCTAAGCCCTCCCAGGCAAACCCTAATTGCGCCGATCGCGTCATCGTGTTCGAGCCCGATTTCGTTTCCTCCCCCTCTTCCTCTTTCCGTCGAATCCGTCCGAGATCTCTGCCTCTGTTCTGCTCCAGTTCCCATTTTGATCCGCAGTGGCTCTTGCGCCCTCTCGGCGATTGGTGCGTTGGGCTTGCGTGAGCCTCTTTCTCGAATCGGCATGCCTGGATTGCGTGTGTTTGCATGCGGATGGGAGTTGATTAGGTTTTTGCGGTTCCTCGCGCCCCGCGACTGGGGAATTTAGTGGGTCTGTCTGTTTGCGGGGAGTTGGGTGTCTTGGTGCGAGATGGCATTGATGGCGGTCGGTGTTTTTTGTGTCCGTCTTTTGATGTTAGGGGTGAATGTTGGGGTCGGTGATGTTTGTGGACGGGGTCGATGAGTTGGGTGAACCGGGGTCTTAGGGTTTGATGTCTGTATTCGGCAGAATCGTGAATGGTGGTTATCCTGTAATGCATGTATTAGTGGATGTTGTTTTGTGACTCATCCCTTCCACGTCTTGTTGGTGGATGTAGTTTTCTGCCCTTTTGATTCGTATAATTGAAGAAAGAGTAGAAAAGGAGGTATTTTGGAAGTATTAAATGGTAAAACATGAGAATGAAAGTGGCACTATGGAGCGTCGTGTGTTGAGATCACTTGATGATTAAATCCTCTAAGAATTCGGGGTTCATTTCTTTAAGTAAACTGGTGAATTAGATTTTGCACAGTGTCTTTTTCCCTTGTTTTCCTTCTTTTTCCTGGATGATTGCTTGACTGAGTCCTCTCTCTTTCTTTTGTCTCAGGTAAACCATGAGCGACCAGGGAGAAAAGACATGCCCTCTCTGTGCTGAAGAGATGGACTTAACTGATCAGCAGCTGAAGCCATGCAAATGTGGTTATGAGGTCTGATTAACAATTGTTTGTTCTGATATTCTAAACTCAAATTTTAAGTAGTGACAAAAGTAAGGATTTTGTTTGGGTACTTCACAAGTATTGGACCTGAGGAGCAAGGTCGCTTGTCTGTGTAAAGTATTGTTAGTTTTTGTTTGTTCTGTGTTAAAACATCTTGTTCGTATCTTTTTTTTAAATGGTTTGCTTGATGACAGATATGCGTATGGTGCTGGCATCACATTATGGATATGGCAGAGAAAGATGATACAGAGGGTCGTTGTCCAGCATGTCGTGCTCCTTATGACAAGGAAAAGATTGTGGGGATGGCTGCAAACTGTGAGAGGTGGTGTTCTTTATAAAAAGCCATCTCTCTCTCTCTCTCTCTCTCTCTCTCTCATGTGCACGCACATGCGCATATCAAATATGCACATAACCATGCATACACACACCCACACACAAAATTGACGTCTGTCCTCCACAGGTTGGTGGCTGAAGTTAATATGGAGAAAAAGAGCAAGTCACAGAAAGGAAAGACAAAATCATCTGAGGGGAGAAAGCAACTCAGTAGTGTGCGTGTCATTCAACGCAACCTGGTTTATATAGTTGGTTTGCCGCTTCACCTGGCTAACGAGGATGTAAGTTTTCTTCTCTCTCTGCCATGTTCGTGTACATGAGAAAGTTTAAGTAAGAATAAACAATTGTGCATATTGTTCTGTTGCAGCTTCTCCTACGGAGAGACTTTTTTGGGCAATATGGGAAGGTTCTTAAAGTATCTATGTCTCGGACATCAGCTGGTGTTATACAGCAGTTTCCTAACAATACTTGTAGTGTGTAAGTAGACGACACTTATGATGTTGTGGTTCTATTTTTCTTGGTGTTTAGAAGTAAGGCTATTGTTAACAAGATTTTTTAACAAATTAAGCAAACCGTGCAGATTCGTTGACTGGTCGATTATGCGTAATGAATGTTTTGAAAGTGAAACTAACACAAATTTTGTATGTGTAGCAAGTGCCGACGTGATGTTAGAAAGAAATATTTAGCATTAATGACTCTTGCAATAGAGTGCAACAGAGTTGAAGAGTGAATTCTCTGCCTTTGCTATTCGTTTGGCCATTTTTTTTTCTCTCAAGATATTCTCTTGCATGGCCTTTAAATTGTTCTGTTTCTTAATGTCGAGTCTTCTATTAATGAAGGCATTCCATTGATGAACTAGGCCTCCAAGTTTGAGGCATCTTACTTTTGATGCAAAGTGGTTTTAACTTGCAATTTTTCGAGCTTTCAACAGTGTCCACTTGTTTTGGGAGTTAAACTTTTCCGTAATGGTTTATGTGTTGGCCTGCTGTTTGGTGGCTTGTGACGTTTTTGTCCTTTTAATTGAGCAAAACTTATTGTTTTGGAAACTATGTTGCTTTTTGTTACCTTTTCCTTAGATATATTACTTACTCAAAAGAGGAGGAAGCAATTCGTTGTATTCAATCTGTACATGGCTTTGTCTTGGAGGGTAGACCATTAAGGCAAGTTTCATTTTTTTTTTTTTTTGTCTCCGTTAACCTATTTAACTTGACTATCCAAACTTACTTTATCTCAGCTCTAAATTAGCTTATCAAGTTGATTTTTAATTACACATTGCAGGGTGTGCTTTGGGACCACAAAGTATTGTCATGCATGGCTAAGAAATGTGGTATGAATATGAGTTTTAAAATTTACTGAAGTCCTATTATGGAGCTGATCTGAACTGACATATGACTTTCTGGTCCAGCCTTGCACCAATCCAGATTGCTTGTATTTGCATGAAGTTGGTTCTCAAGAGGATAGCTTTACAAAGGACGAAATAATTTCAGCATACACGAGGTAGACTGCCTTTTCTGCTTCACATCTGCCTGGTTTAATTGTTTTTCCAATTTCATTGCTGATCTCTCATTTTTTGATTTGGCAAATGCTGTTGAATTTGGAGAGCAGGTGAACAATGGGTCATCTGTTGTAGTGGGGAATTTGTAGCTTTTCCCATCTAATGTCGCTTACATTGCATCTTTAATTGCTGGTGGTATTTACGGAGCATTGCTGACAGAACTTCTACCTTGAAATCCTTTCTGTTGATATTACTTTAGCTGATCCTAAGCCTTTGTTGTGTCTGGAAACATTGTATTTTCATCAAGTATCTGACTCTGACATGTTTATGCCTATTTTTTGTAATTGACTCCTGTTGATGTTGATTGATTTTAAGTCAGTATGCTCTGCTCAATACTGCCATCAAATCAGTCTGTTAGTTTCATGTGCTGATTTTATGGGGTCTTGAATTAACATTCTTGTTGTGTGTTTAACTATATTTTGTTCTTGTTTGGAAGGAGCAGAGTTCAGCAAATTACTGGTAATGCAAGTACTCTGCAGAGGCGCTCAGGCAATGTGTTGCCACCACCAGTTGATGATTTTTGCACTAACGGCTCTGCTTCCGCAGGAAAACCTATTATGAAAACTGCCCCAGTCGTAAGCTTGTCTATGTCTATTATAGACTTACAATCAATTTTTTAGTACCTTTGAACTGTTCTCCATTTGCTTCGGTACTCTTACATACTTCAGTATGCACTCATTAACTAGAATAAGGTAGCTAAGCATTCCCACTGCATTCCTCCAGTTAAATATTTTCAGTACATAACTATCTACTATTTTGGATACATTTTCCTTAATTGTTTTAAAGACAAAGCACATGTTTTGGAAACGCAACCAACAGTGCTTGAACCAAATGCTTGGTACATAGTTTTGTAGCCTGTTTATCTGATTCGCTATTGGTCTTTTCGGTGGCAGACTACAGCGAGTGTTCTCAAAAGTTCTCCACCAAATGGAAGTACTGGCAGACCAATAGCTCTCCCTGCCGCAGCCTCATGGTAAGCGTTCTTCTACCTGCACTAAGTTTAGCTTTCTTTTTTAGCTAAATCAAGACATGAACAAAGAAATCACAATTTTTTTCTGTTCCTTTTATTGTTACTTAAACTGAATGTTCATTTTATTTTGTGAAATTAATCCAGGGGTACTCGTGCTTCCAGTTTCCAATCTTGTGGTCCTAGTTCAAGCAGTTCAAGTGGACCTATGTTGAAATCCGAGTCTGTGGAAATGGCACATGTACCTTCATCGGCAGTTGAAAGCACTGATCAGGCACCTCTGTCTCATGACTATACAATAAAAAGGACATCATTGGTCGAAGGGATTCGGTCAATATCTGCTAAGAGCTTAACGGATTCAATAAATACTTTGAAGCAGCTTACTGACCTTCCTCCATCCGATAATTATGTTGCATCAGATGGAGCTTTTAGTGGTTCAGCATTAAGCAGCCGCTTATCATGTCTGTCACCTAGCAAGGACGACAATGGAATAACCAATGCACTTCCAAGAGTAAAGAAATCCTTAGACAATGCAAGAGAGTCTTGCACTTTAGACCCACAGACAGAAGGAGATATTGGAAATGGAGATATTCCAGTTTTATGTTCTGATATGTCTTCGATGAAAATCACCAACCACTATGAGCACGAGTCATTGAGGTTTGTAGGTTCTAAATCACCAGATCCACTTGCGCCTGGATCACCTGAGAATCAAGGGTCAAAAGAACAATTATACCTAGAGGAATATGGAGAAAAGGGACACAACAAAACCGTCTTACCTAATCTTCATTTGGATGTTTCTCCTGACCAGTGTTGCCAGGATTTAGTGTTGCAAAATCAAGTGCCTAGTGCTTTGGCTGAGGTTGTTGAAGATGATATAGAATCCTTCGATAATCAAAGACTAAGAGATCCTGAAGTTGAGCAACAATCCTTTTGTTCATCTAGTCCGAATCACTCGAGGTCTCATTTATATAGACCCAGCGGGGTGTTTGGCACAAGGAGTCCAGATGCTGACCGTCTGCCTGTAAATAACACGTTAAATGGTCACCATTCTCTATTTGCATCATGTAGTTCGACAATGTCTAATGGTTACCATGATAGCTTTGCCAGTGACTCTGCTGATTCTAATGGAGTTGCCGCAAGTTTCATTTTATATCCAAATGAGGTGAAAGGAAGGCAGATGTGCGATAGTGTTGCCATTTCCGGTGCCAGTGCTTCTTCAGATAGAGGAGAGAGCAGCATAATCTCAAATATACTGTCCTTGGACTCTGATGCTTGGGATGATTCATTGACCTCACCACATTGTCTGGCGAAACTGTTCGGGGACACTGATGAACAGCCACGTTCTATTAAGACATTGACTTCCAGGAAGGCTTCAAACAGCAATCAGTCTAGGTTTTCTTTTGCTAGACAGGAGGAGTCGGTAAGTCAAGCATTTGACTTTGAGCCACCTTATGGTGTTCCTGGCCAACTACCAGGGAATGGATTGCTCCACAAGGATGGTGAAAATAGAGAGCCATTCTCTAATAGGATTGGGATGTCTAATGGTTTTCACCCTCAAAGTCTTGTTGAAGCTGACAATTTTTCTGGTAGTCATTCTCTTATGTCATCAGGCAAAAATTCTGGTGAGTACTGTTTATTCTCATTTGAAGTTGATTGTGTGCAAGTTAAGTTTTTAAAGGTTTTTTGGTAGACTTTTCCCTTTGAAGTTTAAGTATACGAACGTATGCATACTAATATGTATATATCTGTAAGTTGCAACATATTATTCACCTTCTTTTCTGTCCTGCTTATTGTTTTATTATTCTGGTGAGCACTGAATATAGAAAGTCTGGTTTTCTTGTAATATTTTGCTTGACTGCTAATACGAACTATACTGTGGGTGTGGTCATCCGAGTATTAATTGCTATTTCTTTTTGTTGTGCATTTTTTGGATATCTGGTGCTATGGACTATTGTTGTCATACTATTGCTCTGAATTTTGTGATTTCTTTTTCCACATTTGTTGTTTTTTGGTTTAAGTGGACCAAGTCTTCATTTCCATAACTCTGCATTTTCACTAGAGTGTGTTTGCTGGTATGGTCACCGCGTATTTTGGATGCCATCTTCACTTATTTGTGCTTTGTGGCATGGATGCATTCTAGCAATCATTCTTCAACCATCTCGCTTTTTAATGACCACCTTTCAAAGATTCTACTACTGCAACTCGAACGTTTCAGTTTCACACTATTATTGAGAGTGGAGAAAAGGCAAGCGTTAATTTGGTTGCATTTCTCGATTCTTAGTAACCTCATCGATCTTTTCTGCGTCACAATGGGTCTTGGAGTACTGCATTGCATTTGCCTTGTCAAGTTCATCAATTTATTAGTCTGCATCCCCTAAAAAAGTTACAATAAGAAGTTGCTAGAGGGAAGATTCATGGGGTCTTTGAAAGATGGACAGAAAGATGATGAACTGAGTTGATACGTTGGCAATCGTATTCATAAAGCCAGTTGTGATACTTTTTGAATCTCTGAAAAGTAATGCATTCTCACACTACATGGGACATGTTTCTTTCTGTTTCAATTGAACCACCAGTGACCATTGTTGTATATCCTTGGCTTGCTAATTTTGTACTTAATGAATCTCTTGTAACTGAAGAATCACGTTGGTAAATGGTCATTTTTCTATTTCTTCTCTCCTGGTGGTATTGGCAAATTCTTAATATGACCCTGGAAAATTTCTTTTAGCAGTTTCAAGGACTCAAATGTTGGCCCCTCCAGGTTTCTCAGCACCCAGTAAGGCACCACCTCCAGGGTTTTCTTCTCGGGAAAGAATGGACCATTCTCTTGACTCCATGCCTCGTAAGTAGACATATTATATTAAATACATATCAACATTTAGCTTTCATTGCTTCATCAGTTTGTGCTGTGTTTTCAGGGAATCAGTTACTTGATACTACCCCTTGGTTGAGTAATTTACATCCACCACCATCAGCTGGAAATGTTGGCAACACAGTGGATATTGAGTTCATGGATCCTGCTATATTAGCTGTTGGCAAAGGGAGACATCAGAACGGGCTCAATAACCTGAGCTTTGATGTTAAACCTTTCCCTCAGTCAAATGCTTTTGAGAGTGATTCTAGACTTCATTCGTTAATGCAGGCATCTCTCTCTCCACACCAGAAGATGCCATATATTTCAGGGGATAATTATCCTACTCTTAATGGTACATATGGCTTTCCTTCTAGAATTTTGGACAGATCACAAGTGGGCAGCACCCCTCCTTTTTCCCAGTCAACTCTGCAACAGGCTAGAAATGGTCCAACTACAAATGTCCACTGGGATGGATGGAATGAAATGCAGAGTGGAGACAGCCTCAGCATTGCTCAACTCCTTAGAAATGAAAGGCTTGGATTAAAAAAATTTTATGATGGTTATGAAGATTCCAAGCTCTGGATGTCTGGTTCAGGAGATCTATATAACAGGAACTTTGGGATGTGATGCATTGGCAGATGCTACATCTTTCTTGGTTGGCGTGGTGGAGATGGAAATTACCGTAGGTGGAAGTGACATTGATTTTGGATGATTCTGTGACATTGAACTTTAGTGGACAGGACAGACTCATGAAAGCTCTCGATGGAGGCAGCCTGTTGAGGATCAACTCCCGAGTTAATGGGGGTATCCAATGCAGCAGGTATTTGGATGTTTTAATTGTACTGTGACTGAAGCTTGTAGCCTGCTTCCCCTCTGCACTTTTTTATGTTAATGTTGAAAGATAATATGGTCAGAATAGCTGTTGTCACGAGGATATGGTCATCTCTTATTTTGTGTTTGCAAAAGTTAGTATTAGTTAGAGGTACATTAAAAACTTATTCAGAAAGCTTTATACATTTATGAATTTTTAAGGAAAGTGGAAGCATCATTTCCATTGTTTTTTCCCGTTCTTGCTTGGTTTCGATTGTCTTGGAATGATACCAATGTCGCAGCCTTCTATCAGCTTTCTATGGCATAATGGTTGTCTATATCTAATCGACCTTTGTCTTGAGTATGGATCCAAGTTTTGTGATTGTCTGCCCCTAAAAAAGTAGCTTCTAATTGGTTTTCTTGTTCTATTGTGCACTTGCAGGTGTGCGAATTGTGGGCCCAATGTAGCATCAGAATTGGAATATATTCATTCCTTCCAGATTCTGGCTGATGCACTTAATGAGGGTTCTGGTCCTGACAAAAATGAATGAATCCAGTTGTCACTCTCACATACTGAGATCTTAAGCGAGTCCTTTTATGGGTTATAGGATTTACAGTGTGAACAATATAGAAATGGACTCCTTATTGAGCTTTTTGCAATGACTTGCCTGTGAATCTCGTATAGCATATCTTCTGTAAGTAGCCAATGACCTCTTCTGGAGTTTTACATCTGATACCTGACTGATATATTGTCCCTGGTGTGATATCTGTGACAAGTAGTACTTGAAGGACACCATGTAAAATCGGTTGTTTCTTTCTTCTAAGATCGTCGAGGTCTAATCGTCCTGAGGCCCAGGCGTTTTGTGCAGCTACTCTTTTAGATTAGTCTTTTTATGCCCTAGACCGGAGCAAAATCATCATGATTTACTATTGTTGGGGGGATGAGTTTCATGTTTAGATACTGTTGAAACTTGCTACTGTTGACTGAGGTGGATCGTGATTATGGTGCCAAGTAGTATAAACCTTAAAAGACCGGTGGTCAGAAATCACTTTTGAATGTGTGAACATGGGGAAAGTAGAGGCTGTCACGACATTTTGGGACAGTAAACCTCTTTTGTAGATAGCGCTGGCGATGGGCGCAATGTACATGTATGGAAACAGTCATGGGGACTACTCTATTTTGTCGTTCATTGTACCGGCGTGTGGACTGAATAGCAGCTTGGAAAAGTCAGGGATACATCCCAAGATTTCTGGACCCCAGTTTGATCTACTTCCCTCTTGGCAGGTTTGTTCTTTCAGTTGTCTTAAAAGAAAGCCTGTGGCGGAGACATATTGATAAAAACTGTGATTTAGTGTGCACCACCAGAAACCCTATTTTTTTGGGCGATTTCTTGCCTTCGTCAGTTACTTCTATACCCCGATCGTGTGAATCTCACTTTTTCGCCTTTTCCTGGTGAAATCACGAATTGACATTGCAAGAGTTCCTCCTATATTTGGTGCTTTTTATTGACAAGCAAGTCTTGCAATGTCAAATTCACCTTACAGTTGTGAATACTTCTTATAATGCAGTTGTTAAATATATGAATGTAGCCGATGGAGGAACAAAGCAAGAGCTAGTGCAATAACTGATGCGGATCATGCCTTTTTAATTAATAAGGGTGATAACGAAATGGGCCCCTACGGCCTGTCTATGTCTAAGTAAAATGTGCAATCTGACATCATCAGAATGATGAAATTGTATCGATTTCGATTGCCTAAAAATATCCGTTGGGTGTACATATATATATGTTGTTTTGTGCTACGAATAAGTTTTACAAGATTCTATTTCTTAAAAGTTAGAAAAAAAAAGTAGAAAAATTGAAAGCCGTGTGATGACTAAATGTGCCTTCATAGGGATGTCTCCTTTTTGGCAGCACGTCAAATGTCTAACTAGAGAAACGAAAAGATGTAAAGCTGATGAAGGAAAGCCAAAGAGGCAACATGGATGACCCATCACTTCAAAAGTTTGAGCGTAAAAATTTATTCTGAAGAAGTGCTCCGCTTTTTCTTGGGATCTATGAGGAAAGTTAGCCATGTGATGAATGACAAATCCTCATCGAGCGCTTAACTATACTCCATTTATTTAATTACTTAAATCACTGTTTATCATGTCATTTTGAGAAATAATTCTATCAATAAATAAAAATCTAAATGCGACCATGAAAAAGTAGTGGGTAGAAATATAGCCTCAAGGTTGATTGCAAAAGTGGGCTTGCTGAGAAGATAAAAATGGAAAAGTTTCAATACTTTTTTGTTATTTTTTTGGGTGGAAATGCAAAAACCAACTTAAGTTTTGCACCCATATATCAAATGCCATTCTGACTTTTGAGCTTTGTGATTTTATTTCAAATTGCATTCTACCGTCTTCACTTATTCGCTAAGGGTCTGTTTGGCAATGTTTAAGGTGCCGCATGATTCAATTTCTGAAACAGAAATAGATTTTTCTATTTCTGTTTCAGAATGAGTTTCTGGGGAAAAAACCGCGTTTGATGAGGACATATAATTTCTATTTCTGGAATAGAAATCTGTTTGATATGATGCAAAAAATTCTGTTTCTATTTTTTTTTCATTTGAAGAATTTCTTTAATTTTGAGTTTGCAAGATGTTTATTCTAAGAAAAATCAAATACGTAATATTAAGCGCAAAAAAATTGACAAATTTCATCATATTTTGTATTGTGATCTAACTCCAGATTCACTTTAGTTGCATACAATTTCCATTCTCTTCTAACTAAAAACGTCCAATTTGAAATTCGAATACAGTGAGTAAACATCAAAGCCAATCAAATACAGTGACAAATTGCACAAAACATTTTTCAATGAGCTAAACCCCAAGCATTCATCATGAAATTCGAATTCAACCTATTGGGGCAAAAGAAGAGTGTCATGGCTACAGTTCAGCCCAAGCAAGCAAGCGAAATTCAAATTCAATTCATCATGAAATTCGAATTCAACCCCAAGTAAGCGATCAACCGCTGATGAGCCAAAGGAGATCCAAAAGGATGCCGACACCACCCCTGAAGTGGCCAAAACCCACGGCACAGATATGTCCACGCAAAAAGAACCCACGGCATAGATATGTCCACGCAAAAAGAAAGGGAAAGCGAGGCGAAATCGGGCTCGGGAGGTGAACATGTGAGGGTGGTGGCCGATGCTGGGGACGCAACCCAAAAGACCGAGGTGAAAGCAGGAGAAGAGAAGCAAGGGGAGACCGTGCTGAATGACCCCTCTTCGTACCTGAGTAGAAAGAGGCGACGGCGAGGCGGTAGCTAGGCAAATGCGACGGCGACGGCGAGGTGAAAGCAGAGGCGACGGCCGAGTAGGATGCGGAGGAGGCGATGGCTGGCGGAGGAGGCGGTGGCTGGGCAGATGCGACGGCGGAGGACGAGCAGAGGCGACGGCGAGGCTGTAGCTGGGCAGATGCAACGGCGACGGCGAGGTGAAAGCAGAGGCGACGGCTGAGAAGGATGCGGAGGAGGCAATGGCTGGCGGAGGAGGCGGTGGCTGAGCAGATGCGACGGAGAAGGACGAGCAGAGGCGGCGGTGAGGCGGTAGCTGGGCAGATGCGACGGCGACGGCAAGGTGAAAGCAGAGGCGACGGCCGAGAAGGATGCGGAGGAGGTGATGGCTGGCGGAGGAGGCGGTAGCTGGGCAGATGCGACGGCGAAGGACGAGCAGAGGCGACGGCAAGGCGGAGGACGAGCCGCGGAGACGAGGGAGGTGAGAGAGGCGGACGCGTTAAGGCGACGGCGGAGGACGAGCAGAGGCGACGGCGGAGGACAAGCCGCGGAGAGGAGGGAGGTGAGAGGCGAACACGAGAGATTAGGGCAACAGAGGTGAGAAGGAAGAGAACCGGTTCTTGTCTTCCCCCAAAATTTGAGAAATAGAAAATTTTCTATTTCTTTTTCTTCCCCAAAAACCGGTTCTCAGTTTCAGAAACTGAGAAATTGTAAAATTTTACTGACGCGCTAAACTGTTCCAGAATGAGTTCTGGAGCTCCAGAACTCATTCTGGAATAGAAATTCTCCGTATCATGCAGCCCCTAAAAATAAGCTTGTTTCTGTTTTTTTGTTCCCTTGAACAAAAAAAGAACATAAGCATGTTTGTTTGCACTTTTGTTCATGAGAACAAAAAATATGTTTTTTTGTTCCTAAGAACACATTTGGATGTTTCTTGTTTTTGAACAGTTTGTAAAAAAACACTTTTACTTTTTCTTTCTCTCTTGCCCTTCAACCTTCGGCCGGCCACCACCGCCCCCCCCACCCCGGTTGCCGGCCTCTGTTGCTGGCCGCTAGACCTCATGACAAAGAAGAAAAAACCGAAAAAAAAAATAAATCATCGTTCGATTTTACCAAACACATTTTTATTTTTCTTCTATTTCAAGAACACTTTTACCAAACACTCTATTTTACTCAAAAATTGTTCCATGGAGTAGAAATACAAAAAAGTGTTTTTGTTCAAAAATTGTTCCCTGGAACAGAAACGTTGTCAAACATGACCTTACTAGCCATCTTTCGTTCCGCACCACCATTACACCCCTGCCGGGAGCCTGTTGCCATCATGATCGATGTCAGCCTCGGATCCGAGGCCGGTGAAGATTGCAACCTATGGATCTTGTTCTAATGGATGTAGAATGACCTGATTTATGACTAGATTGGAACCAGAAGACCTGCCGTCGGGCAGAGCTCGAAGCTCGTGCAAGTTGAGACCGCAATCCGAGACCCACCTACGAGGGTGTCCATGGCATCAAGATATGACATTCAAAATCTCGTGTCTTGACGAGATGGTGAGCTTGCGGCAGCGTGGGGTAGATGGTGACGATGTACGGTGGGCCGAGGTGGATGTTGCGTATCGGTGGTAGTGGCGGTAGTGGTGGCGGCGATGCGGAGGGTGGTGGTTCCGACCATGGGTGTGCAGCAAATGACGTTCGAGCGGGGGTTTTTCGGGTGACCTTTTCTAATGGCATATCTTGCCTTTTCTTTATCTGGGCTTGTAGGTGTGAAAGACTTGTAGTAGATTTTGGTAACGGTGAATGTTGGTTTATGTTTGATGTAAAATTCAGGCCGCTTTATATAATTATCTCAAGATAAACAATCTTACCTTTCCAGTTGCGTTGACAAGTTGGCATAGTTAATCTACCTAATCTTAAGAGGCCATGTCTAGAGGGTCACCATTTGTATTTGGCCATGTGACATGTCCTCTAATTTGAAGGATAATTGTCCATCTGTAACCAAAGATGAAACGACAATAAGGTAGGAAGAATATAAATATGCACGCACAACAGCTGCAAGAAATTAAATGATTAAATTTTAAGGTCAATTTTGAGATTGACTTAATTTAAATGAAAAATAATACTCATAGAGTGAGCATCGTATAAATCGATCTAACAATTTTACATTTCTACTAATACAAAATAAAAATAAAAATCAATTTAACATTGGAATATTTAAAAGATCATATACTGGATCTCTCATTTACAAGATAAGGACTGGACTGCTTTTGTTGTTGTATCAATAGCCATGGTGCAGTTCATCTGGGAAGTCTTCGTTTTTTTGAACAGGAACATGACTGTTATTTTTCCTTTGAGCTCGCCTTGACTGTTCAAAGTTATGAGCCCTGAGCTCAATTCACTCCCAAGATTCGAATTTGAACTGCTAGGCAACGCCTCGGAGCTCAAGTTCACACTCACATCGATCTTCTTGGTGGACTTGAAGTTAGCCTTACTCTTTGGAATCGTCGCTTGCCCTACCTGAACACCTCCATAAGTGAAGTTGACAACAGTCGCGTCATACTTGAAGGGACCCCAGTTGGTGTTCTTGATCCGGATGGGAGCGACGAAGCTCATGTCGAATGAGGGTGAGGCCTGAGTCCCGACGCTCAAGGTTTGGACATCGAACTCGCCGACTCTGAACTTGGGGGACTTGAACTTCATGATAACTAGGACGAAGAAGAGCGCTTGGACGACCTGGAAGATGACGAAGGCGGTGATGCCGATCGTCCACTTCATCCTCTTCTTGCGCTTCGCCTCCTCATCCACGTAGCTCAGCGACTCGTGGTCGGTTTTCGACATTGCCGATCTCTTCTCTCTTTCGAACAGAAGATGGTGTTTTGTGTGATTTCAACTGGCGTTCTCTTAAACGAATTCGGAGATCTGGAGAAGCTGTGAGTAATGAATTGAGGAGGCGGGGGTGCTTATGTATTAGACTTCGGTGCCTCCCGAAGACTACTCATTACGACTAAAGCCTCCTTCCTAGAACATGTCATTCGGGTCCACGCGCCAAAAGTCATCCATTGTTGAAATTCTAACTTTCTAGATGAACGCGACTCTCTCTCTCTCTCTCTCTCTCTCTCTCTCTCTCTCACACGCCAAAAGTTATCCATTGTTGAAATTCTAACTTTCTAGACGAACGCGACTCTCTCTCTCTCTCTCTCTCTCTCTGGCTTGAGTTTTTTGACTTTGAGGACTCTAAAATAGGACCGAATCACTGCAGAGTATGCAAATTAAGTGACCAGCTTTTGGGAGTCGACCAATTTGAGATCGGACGATTTTCATTAAATGGGGGCTTTTTACTTTTTCTTTTTTCGAAAAAATATTTTTTGCTCTCAACCGTCCGATCTGACAAAAGCCTGACAAAAGCCGGTCACTTGACCTGCATATCCTGCAGGCTTATGCTTTTTTAATGAATATTAAGAAGATCATGTTCGTCAAACTTGGGTTGATTGATGCGTAGTTGAGGTCCGCCGACGCTGGCCATGTCCCCATAGCGGCTGTTACATATATAATCTGAATAAGTTTAGTGGGCTGATGTAGTCATTTCCTCTTGTCTTAACGTCGTACATGAAGGTTCGGATTCTCCAATTTCACCATACAAAAGTCTCTTCTTGGAAATTTTAACTTATATTCAATGAAAGGGGGTCATAAATGAGTCGTCAACAATTTTTATAATGGCTCCAATAAGTCCATAGAATAAATGAATAACTACATATGGGTCTTAACGAGTTGAGATATACTTAGAAACGAGTTCTTGTTCAAAAACTAACTCACATGAAATCCAACTGATCCATTAACTTGTTCAAAAACTTTCTAACAAGATGATCAAGTATAACATAGACAGAAATATATCTTAGATGTTGTGTGCACCCTTTTAATCTCGACATCTTGTTTGGAATAATTTCAGAAAGAGCCTTATGATACTATTGTTTACATCATTAATCGTACTCCGTGGCCTACTATAGGTAACATCTTTCCTTATGATTCTTTGTATGGCATTGTTCATAATTACAATTTGCTTTGAGTTTTTGTCTGTAATTTTTGTTTTGTCCATCTTTTTTCAAATGGACAAATGAAATTAGAAACTCATGCCTATTTATGTTGCCTCCTTAAATATGGCATTGAGTACAAATAGTATAGGTGCCAAGATCATGTCTCTAATCGTCTTCGGTTGTCTCATCATATTATCTTTTCTATGCACAAGATGTTCTTATCTCTCCATCCTTTCGAACCCTCTCCTACCGTTTGCTTCTTTAACAATTCTTCAATGGATTCCTCAAGATGACCCAATTGAATCTTCTTTATCTGTTTCTCTTCGGAGTTGTCTTCTCCTTGTCTTGATGCGGGTAACTTCGGTGATTTCACTTTGGCAGCTCTTGACATGGCTGCGCCGTCCGCAGATTTTTCACCCTTGGTCATTCCCCCTTTTCTTGTTTGTCGGTCCACTCATGAAGTCAACCTTCCATTTGATTTCGTAATTTCCTACTATTGCTTATTTTTATGAATCTTGAACATATAAATAATCTTGTACTAGCCGTTTTGGAAGCAAGCAATGATAAATGAGTTTCAAGCTTTTTGCAATTGAGGGCCAATTTACATAGGTTTATTTTAATTGGTCATATGTTTTCGGCCTTGTTTACTTTATTTTAAAGTACTAACCCTAGCGCCCTTTCACTCTTAATTGACTTTGTCTAATTCATCATGAGTGCGAGTTTTGTGGTGCCGAGTTCCTTCTTTTTTGTATATTCAATTTGGCAAAGTAACACAAATTCTTACCTTTACCAAAAAAAAAAAAGAATTTCAGGCGTTAGAAAAATCTTATACTTGTGTTTTTTGTTGATTTGCCTCCTAGAAAGTCTACTATAAATTATAAATGGGTGTATAAGATTAAAACTAAGGATGATAGTATGGCGGGATGCCAAAGCTCAATTTGTCATAAAAAGCTTTACTAAGGAGTATCGCATTGGTTATGAGTATGACGACATATTTGCTCCAATTACACATCTTACTTCTATTTGAAGTTTTTTTGTTGTCGCTGTGATTAAGTGATGGCCTTTGTTCTAAATGGATGTTAAAAATGCCTTCCTCAATTATCAAGGAAGTACATATGAAGCCTCCTCCTAAATACACTCGCACTTCCTCAATGGCAATTTGACATTGGATCCAATTCGAGTAGATGTTGGATGATCTGGTTTGGACTATGTTGGGATCCTCCATGGTCGCAACCATGGGAGACCTGCGACATTCGTAGCTCGCCCAGCAGAGCTCACAACTCTCGCAGGCTTGACCTAAATTTGAGATCTACCGACGAGGTTGTCCTTGGCAATTCTCACATCTCGAGGTGGTGGTGGTGATGGGTTTGCAGCAACTCGAGGTAGATGGTGGCGATGCAAGGCGGGCAACTCGCGGCGATGCGAGAGGTGGCGGTTGCGACTATGGGAGGACCGAGATGGCTGTTGGTGGTTGACAAAGTCGGTGATTTTGTGGGCAACGCGGCGTCAGAGTTGAGGTTTCTCTGGTATCCCGTTTTAATGGCGGGAGAAGCTTATAATGGATTTTGAAAGCGGTGAATGGATGTTGACGGGAGAAGTAAAATTTCAGGTCGCTTCTGCAATTATCTCAAAGAGAAGCAATCTCGCCTTTTCAGTCGCATGACGAGTTGGCATATCTAATCTACCTAAGCTCGGTAGGCGATGTGAAAGTTTAGAGGATTTCCATGCGTATTAGGACAGGTGACGTGTCCTCTAATTCTCAGGGCAAATTGTCCATCGTTAACCAAAGCTTGCGATAACAACAACGTAGGATGAACGTAATTATGCACGCATTACAATTTATTTAGGAGCTACTAGAAATTAAATGTTTAAAATTTAAGGTCAATTTTAAGAATGACTTCGAATTGAATCACAAATAATACTCATAGAGTGAACACTATATGAATTAATCAAAAAATTTAACATCTCTACTAATACAAATTCAAATGAATAATTTTAATCCGACAAACCGAAAAAAAAAAAAAAACACTCACATACACACTCGAGTCTCTCATTTACATGACAAGGTCTGGACCGACTTCGTCGTTGTATTGATGGTCATGGTACAATTCATCTGAGATGTCTTAGTCTTCTTGAACATGAACATAACCGTTACTTTTCCTTTAAGCTCGCCTTGACTGTTCAAAGTTATGAGTCCCGAGCTCAATTCGCTTGCGAGATTCGAACTACTAGGCAAAGCATTGGAGGTCAAGTTCATGCTCACATCGATCTTCTTGGTAGACTTGAAGTTGGCCTTACTTTTTGGGATCGTCACTTGCCCTACTTTAACGCCTCCGTAAGTGAAGTCGACCGTAGTCTCCTCGTACTTGAAGGGACCCCAGTTTGTGTTCTTGATCCGGATTGGAGCAACGAAGCTCATGTCGAACGAGGGTGAGGCCTGAGTCCCGACACTCAGGGTCTGGACGTTGAACTCGCCGACCCTAAACTTGGGGGACTTGAACTTCATGATGACCAGGACGAAGAAGAGGGCTTGGACGACCTGCAAGATGACGAAGGCGGTGATACCAATCGTCCACTTCATCCTCTTCTTGCGCTTCGCCTCCTCGTCCATGTAGCTCAGAGACTCGTGGTCGGATTTCGACATCGCCGATCGCTTCTCTCTTTCGAACAGAAGATAGTGTTTTGTGTGATTTGGACTGGTTTTCTCTTGAGAGACTTTGGAGATCTGGAGAAGCTGTGAGGAATGTATTGAGGAGTGGGTGTTTATATATAGACTTCCGTAGGCACGGAAGTCTCCTTCCTAGAACATGTCATTCGGGTCCACACGGCAAAAGTCATCCATTGTTGAAAATTCTAACTTTCTAGACGAACGCGAGCTTCTCCAATCTGAAACGGACTTATATATATACTGCTTGAGTCTTGACTTTGACTCTAAGGTTTGGTCAACTTAGGAAACGGAACAGTTAACTACGTCGTTTAAATGATTATTAAGAGGAGAATGTTCCTACTCTGGGGTTGATTAATTCATAATCGAGGTCCGCTGATGCTGGTATGCATATAATCTACATAAGTTAGTGGGCTGATATATCAATTATCTTTTGTCTGAACATCACAAATTAAGGTCCGGATTCTCCCATTTCACAGTCCACACATCTCTTCTCGAATTCGTTCACTCTTCTTCAATGGGCAGGGTCATAAATAGGTTGCCTAAAATTTGAATTCAGACTCGAATAGGTTCATAACATAAACAGCTAACTGCATGAGTCTTAACGGGTAGGGAGCGTAGTTATTTCAAACCCATTTCTGTCGCTATGTGAATAGCATACACTGCACAGAGCACCGCACCGATAGCTGCCAAGTTGCCATTTCACCGCGGGTTAAAGGTTACTTGCGCCCTTAGTCTTGATCAGGTTGTTGTTAATGACTTTTCTGATTATATTTTCGCCAACATCACTTTTTACAAGTTGACCCCCGACGTTTTGCGTCCCCGTTAAAATTTTCTGATGACTCTCTAAAAAATATAGTTTATATTTACTTCTTCTGATCGTGTTGATTACTCAGTTAATCTATTTTGCTTGCCAGGATAGAAAGGTGGGGCTCACAAGATTTTGATGTTTTGGCCAAAGAATGCAAGCAATACAACTGATGACGTTCCCATTGTGGATACAGGACGCGTTGCCGACTGCAGTATCCCCTATATGCAGAATCAATTGTATCAAAGTTGTTTAGGGACTTAGTGGGACATCTATTGGATCATCCCCAGTCTGCACGACAAACCTTAACGCGCAGGGGATTCTTCCAATCCATTAACTTGTTTGGGAACATTTCGATGAAACGGTCGAGCAGAGCATAAAGATAAACGCATCTTACATGTTATACGCACTCTTTTAATCTCAGTCTCTTGTCTAGAATAGTTTTTGGGAGAGGCTTACTATATTGCTATATATACTATTAATTGTACTACGCCACCTTCATAATTACATTCTACTTTGAGTTTTTTGTAGCGCTTGTTTGTCCATCTTCTTCCAAATAATCGAACGAAGTTAGAATCTCGTGTTTGTTAATGTTGCTTCCTTGTCTATGGCACTAAACACGGAGTGTAGGCGTTGGGATCTTGACTATAATCATCTTCGCGTGTCTCATCATATTACCTTTTTGGGAATACAACATGTTTATATCTCTGTCCTTTCGAATCCTCTCATACTATTAGTTTCTTTAACAATCTTTTAGTGAATTCTTGAAGATGATGCACTTGAATCTACTTCTGACTCTTTCTCTTCGAAGTTATCTTCTCCAAATCTTGATGCAGGTACCTCAAGTGAATTCATTTTGGTAGCCCCTGACACGTCCGCGCCATCCGCAGATTCTCCACCCTTGGTCATTCCCTCTTTTCTTGTTCGTTGGTCCACCCATGTAAATAAATGTTCCGTTTGGCTTCATGATTTCCATCAAGTCATTCTCTTTACGATTGCTTCTTTTCACAAATCTCGTACACATACATAATCTCATACTAACCCACTTTGGCGCAGTAAGCAATGTTAAATGAGTTGTAAGGATTAGCTAGATCTCATACTTGGAATTCGGTTGTTTCCCATTTAAAAAGTCAGCTATAGATTGTAAATGGGTGTATAAGATCAAAACTAAGGCTAATAGTACAATGATAAACTCGACTAGCAAGAAAAGGATTTACTTAGAGGTATTGCATTGACTATGATGAGATTTTTTATTCGTTTGCGTATCTTACTTCTGTTCGAGGTCTCTATTATCGCCATTATTAAGTGACGGCCTTTGTTTCATATTGATATAAAAAATGCCTTGCTCAATGACTATCTTGCTAAGGAAAAAATTATGGAACATTCTCCGGGATGGACTCATACTTCCTCAATGGCGATCGTACCTCGGATCTAATCTGAATCGATGATGGATGACTTGGTATGGACTACATAGGGATCTTCCATGGTCGCAACAACGGGAGACCTGGGATATTTGTAGCTTGCCTCGGCAGAGCTCACAACTTGCGCAAGCTTGATCTAAATTTGGGATCTACCTACGAGGTTGTCCATGGCAGTTCTCACATCTCAATGTGGCGGTGGCGGCGGCAGCGATTGGTTTGCGGCAGCTCAAGGTAGATGGTGGCAATGTATGGTGGGCGCAAGGTGGATGTTGCATACCAGTGGCAGTGGCAGTAGTGGCGGTGACGACGATGCGTAGGGCGGAGGTTGCGACTGTGGAAGGCAGAAGTGGCAGCTGGTGGTAGACGAAGTTGGTTGTGGGCAACAGTCACATTAAAGTTAAGAGTTTTTCCGGTATCCCATTTTAATGGCGTGAGAGGCTCATTGTAGATTTAAAGATGGTGAAGCTAGGTTAACGTGTGATGTAAAATTCAGGTCGCTTTATGCAATTATCCTAAAGATAAACAATCTTTCCTTTATCAGCCGCATGACAAGTTGGCTTATCTAATCTAAGTAATCTTGATAGGCAATGTGAAAGTCTGGAGGATTTCCATGTGTGTTAGGACAGGTGATATCTCCTCTAATATGAGGGGCAATTGTCCTTCTGTAACCAAAGATGAAAGGACAATAACGTGGTAAGAACTTAATTATGCACGCATAACAATTTATATAAGAGCTCCAAGAAATTAAATTTTAAAATTTTAAAATTAGTTTCGAGAATGACTTAAAATAAATGAAGAATAATACTCATAAAGTAGACACTGATTAAATTAATCCAAAGAATTTAACATCTTTATTGGTACAATATTCAAATGAATAATTCAGCCTGACATATCAATAAATAAAAAATTCACACACTCGCATCTCTCATTTACATGACAAGGACTGGACCGACTTCGTTGTTGTATTGATAGACATGGTACAGTTCATTTGGGAGGTTTTTGTCTTCTTGAACATGAACATGACCGTTACCTTCCCTTTGAGCTCGCCTTGACTGTTAATCGTTATTAACCCTGAGCTCAATTCGCTCCCGAGATTTGAACTGTTAGGCAAAGCACTAGAGCTCAAGATCACGCTCTCGTCGATCTTCTTGGTGGACTTGAAGTTGGCCTTACTCTTTGGAATCATCACTTGCCCTACCTGAACACCTCCGTAAGTGAAGTTGACCACAGTCGCGTCGTACTTGAAGGGACCCCAGTTGGTGTTCTTGATCCGGATTGGAGCGACAAAGCTCATGTCGAACGAGGGTGAGGCCTGAGTCCCGACGCTCAAGGTCTGGACGTCGAACTCGCTAACCCTAAACTTGGGGGACTTGAACTTCATGATGACCAGGACGAAGAAGAGGGCTTGGACGACCTGCAAGATGACAAAGGCGGTGATGCCAATCGTCCACTTCATCCTCTTCTTGCGCTTCGCCTCCTCATCCACGTAGCTCAGCGACTCGTGGTCGGTTTTCGACATTGCCGGTCTCTTCTCTCTTCCGAACAGAAGATGGTGCTTTGTGTGATTTGAACTGGCGTTCTCTTGAAGGAATGAATTTGGAGGTCTGGAGGAGCTGTGAGGAATGAATTGAGGAGGTGGGTGTTTATAAAGGCTCTGCTGCAACGACCAAAGACTACTTATTGCGACCGAAGCCTTCCTTCCCAGAACGTGTCGTTCGAGTCCACACGCGGACAGTCATCCGTTGTTGAAATTCTGACTTTCTAGACGAACGCGAGTTTCTCCGTTATATACATAGAAGCTGCGTTTTTTGAACAGTTCTCAACCAGAGCACCATGACCCAGCTCTGGAGGTACGACAAACGGACAAAAGCAGGTGGAGAGAGCTCGAGTTTCTCGACTCTGAGGAGTCTAAGGTTTGGTCAACGGATTATCCGGAAGAGGTAACTACGTCTCGTTAATAATTATTAAGAAGAGAATGTTTACTAATCTCGGGTGAATTAATATGTATTCAAGGTCCGCCAATGCTGGTCATGTCCTCTCGACCTTTGTTATATATAATTTGCATAATTTCGGCCTCATTTATTGTGGGTAAAATGAATGTTTCGGAACATATATTTCTGAAGATAATTGATTATATCGCTTAGAATAATTAGTTAGTATCAAATATTTTCACTATCAATGACTTATTTAAGAATACTTTCGTGTCGCATAAAAATATTTCTTATTCGTTCATTTTCAAAAGCGGTACGAGTAATCATTACTGAAAAAATATTTTTCAAATTGTTCATTTCTTCGGAAAACAAATGCAACATTAATGATTTAATATAGTCGTTAAACATGAAGGTTTGGATTCTTTCACTTGACTGTCCAAATGTCTATCCTCTATCGCAAAATAGACCGTGGATTCTTTCAATTTTATGTTTACTCTACCTTAGAATTGAGGACTTATTTTGATGCTAACTAACTTGGTGACCCACTTAATCGTTGCTCCCCTACAGGTTATTGATTTTTTTATGGGTAGTTCACTTAATTCATTTTCTGGCAATAAGCATACCATGGTCGCTCGATCAAGTAGCGAAGCATAATATCTATTGGAGTTGGCAAATACTTCGGGACCCTTATTTCTCATGCTAGCCATGCCCACATGAGCTTAGGATTTGTATTTATGTTTTCTTTTTTAATGTGAGATAAAAAAAAGGAATTAATGGGTTTGGATTTTGAGCTCACCATTACTATATATTCTGTTTTATGAGAGACTTTTGTAACATTTTTGAGCCATCAAAAAATATAGTAAAACTCTTTGCAGGAGGTAGCCTTAATTTGGGTGAATCTAGGTAAATATTGGCACCATCTTCTTTTTCTTGTGTGAACTTCTTAATTTGATTTACGATACACCATTTTCCCGTCAAGATCTTGCTCTTGCTAATATTACATTGGAATTAATATGATTACAATGGTTATTAAAAAAAGATAGATTTCGTTGTAACAGCGATATAGCCATTTGTTGCAGCAATCAAAGTACTATCCAAATATATCATAATGATATTTTGCGTTAGCACACTAGGCAAATTGAAATAAACTATTATATTATATCGCGTACTTCATGACATTATGCAACTCGTCTCCACTATATCTGTTGATAAGGTTGCTAATGTTTCCCAAAGACACATTCAGCCAAGCGTTTTCAAGACCTTTCTTCCAAGCTTCAGGTGACTTTTTCTACGTTACCTTGAATTTGAGGGATATTGTAGATATTTAAGAAATTTTAAAAATCTTCTTGATTGGTTATAATTGATATTGCAATATTCTATCACTTTTGATAATCGTTAGGCGAAGCCTATAATTAGGCTCATGCACTTTTCGATATGTACGTGGAAATCTGCAAAAAAAGAATTGTATTTTTCTCTTCCACGTATTTCTTATCTGATAGAAGCCATAAGGCATGCTTACATCATTATCCAAGCCTTACTATACATGCAATACCTCTAAAGGTTAGCTTCATTTATGATCTAGAGGATAGAGATGGGGTTATTTTTGAAACTCACGCTCAAAATGTTGACTTTATATCATTATTATCATTTGCACGGAAGTATTATAATGTCCGGTGTTCCCGAGAAGGAGAAAGAACAATGAAAATCAACCAAGACCAGTAAGAATTTATCACTAAAGAAGCCTACGTTTGCTTCAGCTCTTCTGATAGGCTTTAAGGAAATGGAAAAGACTCTAAATAGTATTGGAAAAATGCAAAGATTAATTGATAAATTGTGCTTTGGAAAGTAATTTAGAAAATATATATTATTTAGTTGAAACACATTTGAAAGATTTTTTGGGTGACCAATTTAAGCTTTATACAAGCTGAATCAATCCGCCGAAATCAGCTCTTGAACTTCAGTGGTTGAAATGTCCTCCTCAATAAAGGACGACTCAACCGACCCATTTGCCTATCCCTACGCGAAAATGGCAGCATGATCTCAATTTCGTGACGCAACCAGCTTTACCAATTATAGGTCTGGGCGAATGGAAGCACCATATCATCCGCATTGCCTCCGAGTTTTAAGAAACGACGATGGCGGTCTAATCTTAGGGTTCCAGGTTGGTGACGTGTTGGGAGAGACAAAGAGATAGAGAGAGAGAGAGAGAGAGAGAGAGAGAGTGACCTGACAAGACGAGCGATAGGGACGTTGAGCTCCTTTCCTCTGCCCGCAGTTCATCTTTTGAATCCACGAAATTTGACCCGTATTGCACGTGTACCAAAAAGCAGTTCGCTCTTTTTTCGTCCGTGGAAAATTATATGCTCGGCTACTTTTGGAGAAAGAGAATTGCAGCACACAAACAAAACTTCAGCTAAAAGGGGGAAAACAAGACCTCCTCTAGAGAAGAGGCCTTGTTTCTCGGACAAATCAAATATTATCAAGCACAGTATTCGCCATCAAAACTCTCTTCCTTTTTATTTTATTAATGACAAATGGCTTTTTTTGGTCTTCCGGATAAATTCATGAACATGATATGTTGGCCATTAAAGAGAGCTGACAAAGAGTGCCGAGATTCACCTCCTCTAATGTTACAGGCATTAATCTCTTCCAATCCTTCGTTAGAGAATTCAGAGCTACCTAGGAGGCCATTGAGGCATCAACTGATAGTAGCCGCGAGAGATGTTGTTGGCAGCCGAGGAGGGCGAAGAGAGACAACTGCTTTGGCTTGTTGAGTCGGTTGACAGTGGTGGAAGAATGACAGGAGAGCGAGGAGCGGCCGACAGTGAGAATCCTGATGATGCTGCAGCAGAGAGCAGTGGTAATGGGGTAGAATTGACCTGACCATGATGCATTTGTGTCCGCCAGGTAGGGAGTCCCTGCGACAAGCCTAACCCACATATTTTCTCTTTAGGTCTTTCCTGCAAGTTAGACTCACGGGATTAGAAAAGCAGACGACGCGCAAGTGAAAACTGTAGGCTGACAGCTGCAATGTCATGAATTAATTGAAGCTTCATTCATGAAGCAGGACATAAAACAGGGAATAGCACGCACAAAATCACTTGTCAATTGTTTTTTGCTTTCCTTCTGTTTCACTTATCTCTCTGGTACAACTTGACATCTTGGCATATTGGTATGAATATCTCCATATTACAACCAGAACTTTAGTTCGATGCATACAATGCCAGACACTAAGGCACATTTTCTCCCCCGTCCTCTTTGTTGGCAAATAAGATATTTGAATTAAATTGTGTTCACTTCAGTTGTAGGTTGTTTCAACTTGAAATTTCATAAAGCTGAATTGAGATGCTGCTTGCAAGCAAAAAGGATACTCACCACGCAAGGAAAGACACTAGGATAAACACCAGTCCAAGAAGAAGGATGTCCTGATGTCATTGATAAACCTTCAAAAGATGGGGTGACCCAGGATGCAGCAGAGTTTTCAACCTGAGAAGCATTTGAAGTGAATAGAGAAACCATCGGAAGTTGCTAGGTAGTAATAAGCTGCGCCTCCTTGTAAAATACATGGAACTAAAGAGTATAAGGAAAGAGAAAGCAAATTGCAATAATGTTTACTATCACTACCCTCAAACTACTTCCATGACGCATGTCGCCAGGGTCAGCAAGGAGCTGGGAAGGCTCCAAGATTTCCATTGTTCCACTGGAAGGATCTGATATTCCAAGATTGAGATCAAGACCATGGTCACCATCTGCATCAATTGCATCAGAAAACTTCATCGATCTTCTATAGAAACCTGAAGTTTTACTTCTCATAAAAATGAAATGCTTCGCCTAAAGCTTCTTATTTGCAACAAAGAATGTGATTACAGATGTTATTTCCATTGCTGGCTTTTGCAATAATCTCCCCCTCGTACGTACTGGGTTCAAAGTTGGTTACAGCCTCTCTTCCGTTACATTTGATAGCTGCCTTGTCATAAGCCCTGATTTCAAATGAGCAAAAGCTGTGAGTGAGAGAGATCGAGAATGTTAAGTCTGAGTATTCATGGAATTAAATTCTCTATGTGGTCAAAGGTTGCCCATGACACCTTGCTGCCTCTACTTCACTATCGAATAGGCCGAGGTATATATACCTGCACGAACACATTGCAAGATACTCAGATACAATGCCTCCAAAGTTCGCTTTCCAGAAAATTTAGTGCAAACTGGCTCGTGTATAAACATAGAAGCTTGCCTCAGTTGACAGGGACAGAAAATCTTTATACAGGGAAAAAGGTTTTAAAAGGGGAAAAGCTTTTAATTTCCTACTTTTTGCCAAGGAATTGCCCCATTCTAGCTTCCCAACGCCCGCACTTGTGCAGTGTCACCCCTCGATATTTCGAACTTCCCCTAGAAAAGCCAGTGCTCTGTCGACGAAGTATGTGTACAAATTCTTCCTTTGTAAGATTCTTCATCTGCCAATCTCAACCAAGAAAGAGCCTAAGCCAACCTAGAATGCAAACTAACATGGCGCGATGGTGGAAGTTTAAATCATGTAAAACATCTTACCTGTTTCAAATCATCCTCATAGTCACCCAAGGTGAAATTAATGTCTGCATCGAGCCCCCTGAATTTTATTGCGGCTCGATCATAGGCTCTGAGTCCACAAAAACCCACATATGTCATCTTCTTAGACGAATGGAACCTTCTAAAGCAACAGAAGCTTAATGACATATGGCAATGCCTTACCTAGCTGCAGCATGTGCAGTGTCAAATCCACCTACAAATCAGGTCAAAGATTATCAGTGCTGCCAAAGGTGATCTGACATCAAGTAAACTGAATTCAAATTTCCCGAGAAAAGACTACTATGCATACCCAAATACACTTGTTTCCCACAGTCCCTGTCCCAAAAAATAAGAGAATTTGTCAATAACTTAATTCCATGAAAAATTCAATAACTCATACATATTATCCCATTTCACTGAAGTCAATCGAATGACAGGCAGAAGCAAAATGATCCATGCTCAGATCGAACTATCCAGAGATAGGTCCAACTTCCCTGACAAATTTGTCAGTTTTGGCGAGTCAATTGCGCCAAGTGATCATCGGTTCAGGAATCAGACCGTTTCAAGATCGTCCCTATTATTTGTGCCAAACAAAACCGGCAAACACTCTGGTAATTCAATCAAACAAAACCAAACGGACAAGCACACCAATCCCGGAAAAATTGGACAGAAAATCAAACACGGCCGCAAAATTCTAATAAACAAGAGCAGGTGCATCGAATTTTCGAAAAGTCAAATTGATCGGGCACCAACCATATATGTGACTCCCATCTTCCAGTCCTCCTATAAAAAGTAACCCCTCTGTATTGAGAGCTCCTTGACCTCGGTCCCCTCCTGCTCTTCCTCCGCATTTGTGGCGTCGCCAGCCTCGGACCTGCCTTATCCTTACAAGCATCAACCGAGAAAACACCGTTCCTCTTATCAATCGAAGACGACTCACCGCGCCTCTCCAAATCCGCATCCACCTCCCTCACTGGGAAAAGCTGCTTCGTCACGCCGAGTTCGTCGTCCGCGACACTAGCACCTCCCTCGCGGGCCTTCAAGATGCCGAATCTGAAAGTGCGGACGTCGGTGGCGCGTGCCGAGCACGACTCGTCGTCGCAACCGTCGGCACTGACGATCGACGAGTTCGAGGTCCCGGACTCGTCCATTTGAGCCCCCGGCGCCTCGGGAAGCTCCTTGAGGATCGCGACGTAGCTCCCGTTCTCAGTCGACTTCGAGGGAAAGAGCTCCTCATTGAGGTTGAGATCCAGCATCGTCCTCACTCGACCGAACGACCGCCAAGCAGCTCGACTCCGCAGTCCGCAACTAACACCTCCGACCGGTTCTAGCTTCGAATTCAGCTAGTCCCTCCACATTTCACCGCAAATCGAAGTTCGCCCGAGCCATCGATGGAGCGACCGACGGAGCTTAACCGAGATCGCGGTTTCGAGAGTCGATGAACGCTCCTAAGCTTGAACAGAGTTACGGCTCAGTCACAGAGAGAGAGAGAGAGAGAGAGAGAGAGAGAGGAGGGGGGGGGGGAGGGAGGGAGAAACGCAACATACTCCGATCCCTCCAGAAGACGCCGGAGGAAGCAGCCGGCGACGAGAAGCAGCAGCTCAGACTCCGTTATTTTCAGCCGGAGAGCAGAGAGCGAGTTGCATTTTGGATTCGTCCGGCGTTGCGTTTCTCATCGGAGCAAGCTTCCAGTGCAGAGAGAGAGAGAGAGAGAGAGATTTTTTTTTTTGGAGGTAAAGGGGAGTGGAGTGAGGACGAGCGACGGAATATCTTGGAGCCAGGTGGGAGTTATTTATGGATATATATATATATATATATATACACATATACCATGCTCTTATTAAAAAATAAAATATATATTTCTACTCTTGGCCGTTGGTGACCCGTTCTCTTTAACGCCCCGCGACAACCCGATTCGAAACATGATGAGAGAGGGACCAGCGCATTCGGATCGAGGACAATCATGCCCCCCAGTTCGATTGCTCGCCCACCGGCAAAACGCGATCGGCAATCACATCGCCGCCGCTCGCGCCCGACCCGCCCGACCGTGGGATTGGTCGTGTCCAGATCCGATTTCGCGTCGACCGATCAAGACACGATCCACGATCACGTTGTGCTCGCAACTAGCCCATTGAACACCGGTATGGCATGATTGATAATCATATTGCATCTGTGTCCAACCCATTGGACTGGGGTATTGATCGTGTCCACACCGATTTTGTGCCGACCAGTAAAACGCAATTAACAATCACATCGCGTCCCTATCAACTCCACCAAGTCATCCGGCTCGCATTCGTATCGGACGGGTCGACACAAATAATCAACCGCGTCGCGCTCAAATCGACATATCTATCCTAAAATATGCCCTCATGGCGACACGACTCGAGAATACGAACCCCCGCCCCGGCCCGACAGGGAGGGAAAAAAAAAAGCAAATATATTATGAGAAGTACCGAACTCTAGTGCTGCTTGCCTATGCGAATTAAGTAATGTTATCCGAACGATTTTGTTGGGCTGAGGAAAGTGCTCCAAATGCGCCACTGGCTTTTGCGTTCTTTGTCGCGGGAAATGAATTATTTTCCCTTTCTGCTCGGGGCATGTTCGAAGGACCCATTGGAGGTGGAGGAATATCGACTACTTGCGACAGCTTCCGATCCGTCACTTGGCGATGGAACGTGTCGTCGGATCCCTTTCTCGAAACGTTCTGCAATAACCCGGAATTGTATATTGCGTTAAATTTTATGAGTGGGGGTTGAGCAAGTCGTCTTTCGGGAAAAATTTAGTAATGCGTTTGTGGGGGAGCGCCTTGAAGATTTAAGAATTTTCGTAGGCGCTGGCGGCTAATCTTCTATATAATATATATAAATATCGGAGGTTAGGTTTAATTTGGATTCCATCCCGAAAATTTCTTGTCTCGTCTGAGAAAGAAAATCTTCAGCTCTGTTGACGCGTTCGAAAATTGTCGAACTGTTTCTTTGAGATTACCAACATCGGGAGGAGGAGGTTGCTCTCGAAGGTAAGGGTGTCGATGAAAGACGCGGGTTCCGGTGATTAATCTCTAGCCGGCTCTCTAATGTTTGTAATTTTAAAAGAATCAATGATGATTTTTGGACGTTGAATTGTGATTAAACTTTAAATTGATTTGCATACTTCCATTTTCCACTCTGTCCCAAACTGCGGGCAACAACCGGTCTGCTTCAACTGTCACCAATTCATTGGTATTCATAGTTCTATTATTTGATTTTGTCTAAGGAATAGAAGATATTTTTCCTTATCTTCCTTTTTTTCTTTCTTCTCTTCCTTTTCTTTACAGAGTTGGTGCCTTTTTTTTTTTTTTTGTCTCCTAGGCATGAACAACAGCGTACAGCCGTCCTCTTGCGAACTGTTCTCCTCCCCTGTGGAGCACAGAATTCATACGTCGCACTTAAGCTCGTGACTGGCCATAAATCTTTCAGGTCGGCAAGTCTCGCACGCACCCGGTACACGTAGGTCCGCACTAAAGATATTATAAATCTCACGTGAATTTCATATGATCTGATGATTAAAATGAAATAAGCTCACATGTTCCGAATACGTGAAGAATTCTTTTTTTCTTAGACAATGTATGCAAGCTCATGCCGATGATTCTAATATTTTGACGAAACGACGCGAGGTGGTCTCCGTGCCGTCGAATCACGATGTTGTTTAGGTCGGAATCAGATGGAGAGATTTCTTTCTCGTCCCATTACTTCGAAAGATGTCCATTTGAACTTCGTAAAAGCATCGGTAGCTTCTTTCTTTAAAATTAGAGAAAGGACTTATTTTACATCACCTAACTCGAAAAAGGACCTATTTATCCTCATGCACACTAGAAATTCCGCACCTAAATGATGAAATCCTGTGTCGACCGGGGGGGGGGGGGGGGGGGGGAATCCACGGGAGAAAAAAAACAAGAACTGACGGCATTTAAAGATTGAGTGAGGGTATCCGAAGAAAAGTTCATAACAATATCTAAAGTCTTCACAAGAAGAATCTACGCAGCAGTTTCAGGTAGTCTTGCGAAGCTTAAATTAGATGAATCATAATATGTATCGTATATTCCTCCATCTTCGGCTAAAAGATTTTCTCCGACCGCATTACTCGATCGATGGTTTCAGAGTCATGGACACCGCCCGCATACGAAATCAAAATCGAAAACGGATCATATTCGTGCCGACGACCCATCGGACAGAAAAACGGTCGGAGAAAAACGCGACCCTTGTTTCTAAACTGTCGAATTCCGAAGCAATCATCAATCGACATATTGCACGCATTGCCAATTCGATCTTAAACTTTTGTGTACGATGCGGAATGTCACGGCGAGGCCATGTCCGACGAAAATAAATGGGAAGAATCTCGTATGGAGATCTCCCGCACGGAAAGCGGAATGCTAAAAACTTTCAGTCTCCTCCGTTCAAAAAAGCTCCAGGCCCCGCCCCGTGCGGTCGCTGTCCGCTGGGTGGGAAAGTAAAGTATCGGATGGTGGCGACGAGTCCCGACGGGTGAAAAAAGAGTACGGACTCGTTGTCTCTGGCTGACTTGCGCTTAAGAGCAATCTGATGAGGAAGTACCTCCTCAACTTGTTCCCGTGAACAGTTCGCGAAGCGCAGAAAAAGCAGAGATGACTATAGATTCGGGCCCCCCTCCCCTCCGCCACGAAAGAGAGAAATCATTGGACGGGTACGCCAACGATTCCTCGGTCTAATCTATCACGACGAGTTTTGGAAGATCGATACGTCTATGATGCGCCCCCAGACTTAGGGACCACCCCTGAATTGACCTATTTGCTATTGATTTTTCTTTCTTCTGTTGCTGCGATTGATTAGGGGTACCCTTCACATGTAATGCGACGGCGACGGTCCAGCGACCCGTTAATCTTGCCCCGCTGCGCAGCTTCTCGTAATATGATGAGACGGTAGCAAGCCGAAGCATGCTATGAGCTCCTACTTACTTGGGTGATTATGGAATTTGACAGACATGAATGCCCAATATCCCTCGCCAGCCACTGGGCAAAGGGTTCGCCAACCTCGATCGATTCCCGCGATCAGGACATAGCACCCGAGAAACCGACCAACCCAATTCCCAAGTTCAACTATGGAGGACTGATCGGGGACGCGCGAACACGCAATTTACCGATCCGGCGAGCATCGACTTACCGATCTGGCCGGACCCGCCCTTAGATCTGGTTAAAGTAAACTGTAAAAGGGGTGGAGAAATCGAACGTCCTTGCGAGGGGGGACCGTCCCTCCCTTCAATCAATTTTAGCCACTATTGATCTACAGTCGACTGATCAGGCTCTATCCCATTAAAAAAGGCCCAACACGGTCAAAACGTGGTTGGGGAGGTGGGCCCCGTCGGAACAGGGCCGGGGGTCGCCTAGGCCCGGCAGATTTGACTCCGGCTTTCCTTGTCCCCGACGATTTGTTTTTGACCGAATGTTACCGGAAGTCTTAAATTACATTTACTACAATATAAACATCTTTAGTTTTTTTTTTATGATACTAAAGATGTTGAATTTACTCATTCTGACAGAAATTCCGTCATTTTCTTATATTACAAAAAAAAAATCATAAGCTTGTAAATGCATGACATATGTACTTTTTATTGCGACCGCATCTGTAGTTTATTAATATCGAACTAGAATATAATAATGAGTGTTATTAATACGTCATTAAATAGACGTATTAATGCATGATCTTTTCTCCTTGTCTATAGTAAATGGATAAAGTTATGGGCACATAATAATCCACGCTGCTGCTAATATAATGTCCAGTTTGTCATTGAAGCAGACGGAATGAGTACATTGAATGTTCATTAATGATCCAAAATACATATTGAGCAAATTAAAAGTCTAAATACGACATTATACCGTGGACAAAAGTTCGTGAATCATTTGTGTTGTCTTGACTTATCGGAGAATTGAGAAATCAACGAGAATAACTTGTATGTGGTTGAGTTTTCTTCCATCGCCTATTAAGATTAGACAATTTCAACTTCCTTTTCTCTAAGAGTAACAAAATTTCCGAGTTCTCGCAAGGACTCGAGTAAAGTTACATTTCAGAAAACAAATGCTTATGATTATAATCGCATTGTATAGTTAGTTTTCATATTAACACTATGGTTTCTAATTTAAAAATACATTAAATCTCAGTTTTTCGCGGCAAAAAAGTCCAAATGAACAGCAAAACCAACAACAATAGCAATATTCTTTTTCCAACGAAAAGGCATAATTTCATAAGTATAAAATTGCATGTCCAATCCCAACGCTACTTGTCATTATTTTTTAGGTTAGGTACTCAGCTCGCTGTCAAAGGCCGCTAAATTGTCGGCCTCAGGCGAGGTCGAGATACGCTGCTAGAGGTCGTGATACTTACAGGTAAATAAAGAAGATGTAAATATTTTCCACTACTTTTGAAAGTGTTTTTTTCTACTGGTGAAAAATATTTTTATTGGACGTCAAAAAATTTAAAAAATATTTTCTTAAAAGTTATTTTTCGTGAAACGAACGGAATCTTAATTGAGATTTAATTTAAAGTTTGAAATTTTCTAAAGGGAATTAGCCGAATGAAAAGCGTGAATGAAGCCAAACGGAGCAAAAATCATTCGAATGGATACTTTTGGTTTGGGCACGTCAAAAAAAATCGTACCCGAAGGCAGGCAAAAGCCCCAAGGTTCTCAGGCCACGCGAGACACTGTTTTTTAAAAGTGAAAGTAGGACAGGTTGAATGAAGGCACGATCACATGGTCTCGGGTACCGTGCGTCCTCAGATCTCCACCGTTGGATCGAAAAGCCAAAGGGACCACGACTGTCTAGATTGAGATCGGTTGAATATCAAAGATTCATTGCATTTCAGTCCACGGACGAGAGATCATGAGAGTACGGTACCTTTTTAGAGTGGACAAAATCACTCCCAACAAAAAACAACGGCCCTCCGATTCCTAAAAAATTAACCGAGCATCGAAAATCATGGGATTGCTCGCGAAATTCCAAAAAGCGACGAATGATATTTGCACGCTACATTGTAAAGATCTCAATGTAAAGATAACTTTTGCACAAACGGCTTCACGTGTCGGTGATTTGAACGGGCTTGTAGTTAGACTTTCCGAGATATGTTGGTACATTTTAAAGACTAAACTGAGCATGTAACAAAAAACAAAGGGTAAGCATTCGTCTCCGTTGAGGTATCCCCCTGTTAGTGTTGACGCACGATGAGATGGAAAAAGAGAAAGTGGGTCGGGACGGGACGGGACGGGAAGCTGAAAAGCAAAGCAAAGCAAGCACGCGATCGGGTCACGGATTGTCGGCAGACGCAAGGGGCTGTGTACGAGGTTTGGAGAGGGAGGAGGGAGGAGGGGGGGACATGGACCCTCCTCCGACTCAGTACATGGACCCTCCTCCGCCTCCCACTGAGTCGAAACAAAAGCGACTTCGGCGTCGACGCTCCTTTTCCAGTTCGCTTCCTCCTTTGTCGGTCCTCCACGGTCATGTCTCCCTCCCCCTTCTCTTGTCTCCCTCGTTTTGGGTATTGATGCCCTTTTAGGCTGCGACCCATGAATTCGATCCGGGGGTGTTTTTGAATGGACGGAGATGTTTCGCAACTTCCTCTTGCGGAGGTGGAGAGGAGGGGGAGAGATGGGCGTTGGGTATCCGACCGCAGTAAGAACAAGCGGCCAATGGCGATACGGTTCCTGTCCTAAGGAAACAGATCGGAGTTCGATCCCCAAAACATAGACATCATAAAACAGGGTCGCGAGGATCAAATCGTGATGTCGACAAAGAGATAAAAGCCAGCCAAAAAATCAATTTGTTTCGACTTGCCAACGATCAATTTCTCATCCTGGCAAAAGATCAATTTCGGGTTCAAGAAATTCTCCAGAGCGCCCCGATTTGACTGCCAGGCCCATTCTCTTCTCGACGTATCTCAGAACCCATCGGAATGGGGGGGCCCTTTTTCTGTCAAATCTCTCACATCATGTTGAAGCCCCTCCACTGGGGCCTTCATGGGCCAAGGCCTACAAAAGGCTTTGATCTTGAAAACCCAAAGCGACTCGTGGGCTCGCTCATTGATAAGGCTCAGCTCCGTCTCGTCCCTCGCCAATGAACTTCTTTCCCCAAGCCCTGGTCGCCAACGGATGTTCGATCCCCCACCCCAACCAAGACGCCCTTCTCTCTGCAAAATGAAATCGACGGATGTGTGGAATCGGAATCCGAGTCAACTCAGCAAAAGGAAGACACAAACTCCTCATCCTCCTCCCTGCTTCCCTCAGCCGTCTTCATCTGCTTCTTCTTTAGTTTCTGATTCCTCTTCCTTCTTCGTCTTTCGAAAATCTGCCCATCTTTCTTTCGAAAATCGTGGGCAGGAGAGAGAAACAGACGATCGTTCGCGAAAAGATAATATTCAAAATGAAAATTTGTTGACACCTAAATTTTATAATTTATTAAAATTGCATCATCGACGACGACTTGGGAAGGAGATCTAGTAGATGCGAGAATTTGAAGGAAATAAAAGATAGATATGATAATACTCGGTCAAATCTTTTAAGAAGATTTGACCGAAATTCTCTTTATCATAGGGTTAAAGGACATTCATGAGCAGTAAGCAAAGCAGGAGGGGTAGATAAATAATAAATGAGGAAAAATTTCGGTCAAATCTTCTAAAAATTTTGGTTGGCTTTATCTCCTCCTGAAAGCCTCCAAGAAGTATAAAGGTGGGGGGGGGATTTGTTGGCGAATCGGTGCAGAAAAATTGTGTGAGAAAGAGAAAGAAAAAGTGGAGGCGAGCGCAAGCTTGAATGAAAAAAAAAATTCTGAATGTTGGAGCCTTCTTATGGTCCTAGAAGCAACGACCAGAATATTGAAGGAAATGCTCTGCAAAGGAGAATCAGAGAAGCAAGGAGCAGGAGAGTTCGTGGGTATTTTTTTCTTGGATGGAGTCCATGGCAGCAAAAAAAAAAAAACTAAAAAAAAGAGAGAAGCCCGTCCATATAAACAACGACTGGGGAAAGAAAAAGCAAAGAAAAGGAAGTTTCGTTGTGCTATTCGCCTCCCAACCACTGTCTGCTTTGGTAGGACATTCAGCAAGATCTTCTGCCGCATGGAGTCTAGTTAGATTCGTGAAAACTACCATTCGTGAATTTCATTTGCCGATCCGATTAGGAGATTGCGTTTCAAGTTGGTAAATATCTTATCATAATTTAATTTGAATATTTGATTGGTAAGATATGTCTAACTTAAATTTTTTTAGTGATAGGCGTCATCAATTCGCAACCGAAATATCAATTTTTTATTTCGTCTATAAGGCTTTAGACGGAATAATTAATTGTGCGGGAATCTATATAATTGATATCTTGATCTTTAAGGCTTAAGATCAATTTATCGATTTTATTCATGAATTTTCATTGGTGATAGATTTTATTTCTATATTAGGTTTATTAGGTTTAATTTGACATGTTTTCCTTTCTTATTAAAAAATGCCAAAAAAATTGCATCACATGTTTATATTGAATTGCATGTTAGATAAAATTACATTTTCATGTTTAGATTAGATTGCATATTAGGCAATATTGCATTGCATGGTTAGATTGCATATTAGATACTATTGCATGTCTAAATTAGGTTCTTTTACGATTTTTTTATTTCAATAAAATCCAAAAAAAAAATCATATGCATGTCATAGCATGAGTCTTTTCATATTAACACTAGGAAATTGCATAAAAAATCATGTCATGATAGGATGGCACATTTAGAAACCTAGGAGTCATGCTAAATTAGGTTTTCATATTTTATTAGTTTATTTAATTTCGAATTTTCATTAAATAAATAAAAATGCTAAAAAAATACATTTTGCATGTCATTTAATTAATAGCACATCACGTAGACTAGGTTAATTTAGGGTTTGCACATTATAGAGCATGTTAGGTTATGTCACATTAAGAGTTAGACTTTCATGCATCGCATACTAAAATAGTTTTTGCATTATATACTATTATCCGTAATTTAAATTAGGGATTAACGTAATTTAGTAATGCATTTAGAGTTGCATTAAGATAGTTGCATATAGGATTGATTTTTCATTACATGTATTGCATACACATAAAAAAAATCCCAAAAAAATCTTCACTAGATTATCTTTGTTTTTTGTTTTATTTCATTAAGCATTTATATTAATGTTTGCACACCCGCATGATCACCATACATGTTAGGGAATAAAGTTAAAATCAATTCAACCTGCCTCTAAATTATTTTTGAAATAAAAGAAATAAGTACTCAAGTCCCTGAATTCAAAATCTCTGGTTAGTAGGAGTAAAGTACGACTCCCAGTATTTTACATGGGTTTCTAATCGATCCACCATGAATCGATTAGTGACGACTCTGTTTGAAATTGATTTTGCATGTTTAAAAAGTGAAACATAAGTCGTGAATTGGTATGAGCTTGGGAGAGCTCGAGCTAGGCTAGACTTATTGATCCATTAGCCGAACTCTAGGTGGTGCACCTTCGGAATGGTCGCGACAGCTTGACGACTCCGCTGGGGAGTCTGGAAATTTCTTCACTCAATGAACCCATCAATATTTGCAACATGGTTGGGTAGAGGATTGTGCTAAACATTTGGCCAAGTAACTTGAAAGGAGAAAGCCTTCGTGTCCAATAAATTTTACATTTTGTGCTTCAAGGTCATACATTCATCAGTTGAATGCCCAATTCTCCCATCGATAGTCATATTTTTTTTTAGGGATCATAATTGGAGAATTTCTTGACATTAGGTTGCTTCGGTTCATGAGAAAGCATATCTTTGCTCTGGAGGACTGGCATGACCTTAGATAGAGGACTTGGAAGATGAGTGAACTGCCTCTTGTTGAATTGACATGGTGCAAATGATCGGCCACCAACATGCCGATGAACAACCGAAGAATTGCTGGGGTTTGGTTGCGTGTATGCAAAGTTTACCTCCGTAGCTTGCTCTTTGTCCTTCCCTGCAAAAAACCTTCTAGTTGGTTACTATTTTTTTATGAACATAGTTGATTTTTTTATGCTTTCATTTTTTTAGTGTGTCATAGGTTACTATTTTCACAAAAAAAATCATCCGTTTATAAAAAAAAAAAAGAGATAAAAAGGTGCTAATTAAATTGAGTCATGGACTAAACCTTCTCACAGTCACACATTCATTTATTGATTTCGTCTTTTGTAGGTGATCACGGGTCATCCTCGTTCTCCAATACTCACGCGATCACGAGCTAAAATGGCTGACCAAAATGAACTCCGCGAGCGTGTCGCTAACATGGAGGAGCAAATGAAGCAGTTTCTCACTGCGACGCAAGAGATGATAGCTGAGTTCAAAGCAGCTCGACTAAACCCGGCCCCTGCACCTGTGCCGAGACAAAAGGATGACATCGTCGTGGAATTAGAGGAGGAAATGCCTCCTTTAGAGGAAGATCCTATTGCTACTTGTGGGAAAATGACAGATACTGATGATCTGACAAGACTGAACAGGAAAAATGCCTCGAGAAGCTCGAGGAGAAGCTGAAACAACTCCAGGGCCTTCAAGACCCGTCCCTAAAAGACCTTTATGTTTATTCCAAGGTGAGGATGCCGAAGAAGTTCAAAATGCCTGAGTTCGAAAAGCATGACGGCACAACCTGTCCAAGAGCCCACTTGCAAATGTATTTGGTGAGGATGACCCAATATGTCAACACTGCACCTCTGATGATCCAGTCGTTCCAAGCAAGCTTGACAGGACCCGCTCCGAGATGGTACATCACGAAGAGCATAAATCTATGCGAGACCTGGAATGAGGTATGCGAAGCTTTCCTTAGGCAATACAAGCTCATAACAAACATCACTCCCTCCCGAGATGATCTCAAGCGTGTTGAGAAGAAAAGAGGCGAGTCGTTTAAAGAGTATGTGATCCAGTGGAAGAATCTAGCCGCCCAGGTTGATACCGAACTAACTAATGTGGAGCTGAGGAAAATATTCATTAGAACTCTCCCATATGAGTATCGCACTCACATGATAGCGACGATTGCTGATACCTTTAATCATCTTATTCTAGTGGGTGAGCAGATTGAAATCGGGCTGAGAGATGGTTGGTTCGATGAACTAACTAGAAGGTTTTCTACAAGGAAGGACAAAGAGCAAGCTACAAAGGTAAACTTTGCATACACGCAACCAAACCCCAGCAAGTCTTCGGTTGTTCATTGGCAGGTTGGTGGCCGATCATATGCACCACGTCAATTTAACAAGAGGCATTTCACTCCTCCATCTAAGGTCCTGCCAGTCCTCCATTGCAAAGGTATGCTTTCTCATGAACCGAAGTGACCTAATGCTGAGAAATCCTCCAATTACGATCCCTTGAAAAAATGTGACTATCATATGGGAGAATTGGGGCATTCAACTGATGAATGTATGACCTTGAAGCACAAAATTCAAAATTTATTGGACACAAAGGCTTTCTCCTTTCATGCTACTCGGTCAAATGTTCAGCATAATCCTCTACCCAACCATGTTGCAAGTACTGATGGGTTCACTGAGTGAAGAAATTCCGAGACTCCTCAGCGATGGAGCCTTTTGTTGCTTCCTAGGATTTTATGCTTTCTGAAACTTCAATTTTTGTTTTAGGGGTTGATTGTTCACATTTCTATTCAAATAAATGTAATTCATTCAATACTGTTCAATGAAATCACAAGTTTATTTTCATCTTGAGGGCATGTTGAAGTATACCAAACTAGCTCGGTGACGATATCCAATAATTGAAAATAATCATCCAAGGAGAATTCTGAGGGTTGGGCTTATTCGTGTTTCCTCGTTAAATAAAAATAAAAATCAATTAAAAAAATCAATTTTTTTTCAAAAAATAGGAAAAAAAGATGCATGTTGGATAAACCCTATTAATTTTTTCTAACCTCTTTGCTTCATGTATCAAAGCTTAACTCTTCTTGTCCAATCAAGAGGTGACACTTCCGAAGGAAAATAATTTGCAAAAGTTAACATGCAGAACTGTTGGGCATTTTTCCATTCTGGATGAGACATTGCACTGATAGGTGATACAAATTTCACAAATTTTAGATTCCAATTAGAGTCACGTTCTTGCACTTTCTTTGATGCAGGGGGCATAACGAAAAATGCGACATCAAAAATTGAGTTTTCGTGGTGATAAGTCGTGTTCATACCCAAGACCAGTCAATGGACTTTCATTTGATATCATGATATTTTTTAGATGAAATTCTTTTTTATAACTGAGATGTCCGGGCAAGCATTTTGAGATGAATTGTTTTTTTTTTGTCAAGTTTTTGAGATGAATTGTTCATACTCATATCTGCTAAAAAGATTTTTGCATGATGATTTTTACTTGTTTCATTCATGATCCACTAAATACTGTCAAAATCAAATAATTTGATGAGTGATGAGCAATTGTTTGAGCATATTAAATGAAATATATCGGGATAATGAAAGGTAAGCCCTACCCATACACAATCCCTTACTTATACAGTTGTGAGATGAGCATATGAAATTCCATGTCTGCAAGGTAAAGAGTTCTCTCGCGAATGGTGCAATAACCGAAATGATAAGAGGCAGTTCATTTCTCTATCTCAAACATTATAACGATCCATTATCCGAACTCTAGGTGGTGCACCTTCGTTATAGTCACGACAAAAATGATTTTTTTTTTTAGGTTGGGATTAAAACAAAGGCACCCCTTGCAGTGGAACCACCACGGCAAGCGATCCAAATCCAACCAATCCAAGCCCACCATTTTACGTGCCAAAACATCTCTTGCCTTCAGCAAAAGAGTTCGAGATTCATTTTTCATGGGGGCAGAGAGCCATAATTTATTGACGCTGGCCATGACAGGAATTTTTTTTAATGGAAAAAATCATCAAAAATATTAAATTATGTTAATTATAATATATTTTTTATATTTTTTACACATTACACTTTAAATTTACATTCGTGTGACATATTTCTCTCAAACTTTAAATACCGTGACACATATATCTAAATTTTTTTATAATACTAAAAATCTTGAACTTATATCATGTTACAAAAATACCGGGATAAGTGTATCATACATAGAAAAGTTTGGGTTTTTTTTGTATCACAGAAAAAAAGTTTGGATAAATATGTCATACACGTATAAGTTTAACTAAAAAAGTTTGAAATAAATACGTTAGAAAGAGTATAGAGTAGGATTTTTGTTATTTATTTTTCCGGTTGTGCTACCGTGCCAAGCTTACTCACGAAGGAACCTCGCGAGTGGAGGTTTCAAAAATCCGCACAGCAGAACCCACACCAGTTCAGTCTCAGCTCCAGGCCTAAAAGAACCCGCGAAAACCGAAGCTACCCCCCCACCCCACCTGCATTACACAATTGGAATTCGACGCCCCCGATCGCCGGCCGATGCGGACCCAGAGGCTTCGTGGGAGGAGAGGCCAGACCAAGATCGCCGTTTTCAAGGAACCGCTCGAACCCGCTTCCCTCGCCGTCTCCGGGATCGCCGGCCGCAGCACCGGACAACGGCGCGAGAGGGGCCGCCCCGGCGACGGCCGTCGCGTCCACCACGTCCCCGACTCCGGCCAGCCGAGGGAGGAAGCGTCGGGCGAAGCCCCGTAAAGTGTTTGTAACTTTCGCGTTGGCTTTTTCCCGGCTCTCGTTGCTTTTTGGGGTCGCCGTAAGAGGACGAGATTATGTTATGACAATTCTTTTCTTTTCTTGCTCGGAAATTATGTCACGAGATGAGGTGATCAATGCTGTTCCGCGACTAAAATTACTCTTCATTCATGCCCACCGGATCTTCAATTTGGGATTTTCCTTTTTCCTCCGATGTCGATTTTTTTTCCTTTTTCCAAGAAAATGAGTAGTATTTGTCGGAAAACTAGTAACACTTGCAGCAATTCAATGAATGCATTCGCCGATGCATACACTCTTGGGCTACCGTTTGATGGACGAAGAGATGGGCGGTGGAGATTGCTTCTGATCTTATTCAAAAAACGAATTTTCTTTTTCCACCTTCTTTTTCTTTTGGGTCTTGCAAGTTGCGGAAACAACATTAGCATTTTTCACAGTCTATTGACTTCGGCAAAACGTCGGAGATGCCCTTTTGATAGCGGGAAAAATGAGGAAGTTTCTGTCCATTGAACCATTTAACTCGGCGCTGCTTCTTCTAGAAAGGCGATCTGGCCACAAAAGGAGCATTTTTTTTTATGGTGTTATCATTTTTTCCCCCTTTTCTTTCTGCTTTTTTGGAGATAGTTTGTGCTCCACCGTGGCTAAGCTTACCCACCAAGTAACCTCCACCCCACTTGCTTTTCTTCAAAGAGGTTCGGACGCACACACAAGCCGGCCAACTTCACTCTCATTTCCAGACCCGAAATAATACCCTCAAAGGCGAAGCTCCCACGCCACCACCAGCATTTTGCCTTCTCTGTCTCTCTCCGTCTCGGCGCCTCCCCCCCCCCCCCCCCCCCCAAAAAAAAAAAAAAAAACCCACCCACAAAAAAGAATATGGAATTCGATGCACCTGATCGCCGGCGGGCGCGGACCCAGCGGCTTCCTCCGAGGAGAGGCCAGATCAAGATCGCCATCTTCAAGAAACTGTTCGAACTGGCTTCTCTCGCCGTCGCCAGGATCGCCCGATGCGCCGTCGGACAGGGCGGGGGAGGCCGTCCAGGCGACGACCCCGCCGAAGCTCGCCGCCGCCGCCGCGACCGCTCACCCAGCTGCCGTCGCGTCCACCACGTCCCCGACTCCGGCGGGGCGGTGCCGACGTAAGGAGGAGAACTCGTCGGACGACGTTTTGTAAATATCTGCAACTTTCTTTTTTCGTCCCTCTCTATCGTTATTGTAGTGGTTCTCGTCAAGAAACTAGTTTTACGGCGGGACGATGAGCTGATGTTATGAGCTGCGGTGCGGACCCAGAGGCGGAGGAGCCGCCGGATCAAGATCGCCATCTTCAAGAAACCGCTCGACCCGGCTTCTCTCGCCGTCTCAAGGACCTCCGCTGCGCCGGTCCACCGGGCGACGGCCCCGTCGAAGCTCGATGCCGCGGCCGCGGACCCGACGGCCGTCGCGTCCACCGTGTCCCCGACACCGGCCGGCCGACGCCGACGTGAGAAAAAGGAGGCGTCCTTTTCGCTCGTAATCTTTGTATAGCTGTAGTTAAAAATAAAAGTAAAAAAGTTTGGGGTGACGACAAGATGTGGAATTTCAGGAATATACATTTTCTTTGTTAATTTTCCCTTTTTATTTATAAATTCTCATTAATGATGATGTTCGATTAATTAATTACACGCATTTCTTGCCCATCAAAACGAATACCTAATGCTCTGTTGCTGAAGTCATGTTTATGACATCATCCGCTGTCCAATATGGTAATTCCACAGATGTCGGTCGAAGGGACGGCCACTGGTCGCGATTCTAGAAGCAAACATTCGGAAGAGGATTTCTAATTTCCCTAGAAATCAGCTTAGGCCGTAATTGGTCACCAAACTTTGGTTAACGAAAGCAGGTCTTTCGGTAATTGGATCGGGCAAGTAGATTTAATCGGCAGGGAAGAAGAAGAGACCGCAGAATTACTAACAGAAATGATTATCCGCAAAAATTCAAATGCCTTTCCCTTTACAATCTTGTCCATTCTATAAGTAGCCAATCAACTATGCACTTTTGCAACGTCGTCATTATGTCAATCTTCTTTATGTGTGTCTTGATATGTCCACTACAAATGTCGAATTAAACCGTCAAATAATCATGTATTAATCATCTTAATATGTTCACTGTTAACATTAAATCTAGATATCGAATAGTTATATAATAAACCATGTTCTCGTTTGATAGGTTAAGTTTTTCAGAATGTCTTTGACTATGCGTATTCTATGTTTGTCACGTAGAGGTGACGGACCAGATTTACTGGGGCCAAACAGGTGACAATAGAGAATTGTCATCGACAATTCCGTTCCAAGTAGGGTGGATTTCAATTTTAATAGTCGGAGGGCATTCCCAAATTTCAAATGGGATAATAAATTATCCTATCCACACTCAAATCCACCCCTACTTAGCGCAACTTGAGGATTTCCGTTTTCTAAAATTTAGTTAGGTTTTCTCTGACGTTAATGTTTCTTCAAGAGAATCGAGTAACTGTTATTGCAAAAATAAAAGCCAACACCTTTTGGGGCCGCCAATTAGCAAATAAAGCAACGAACGGTTGAGATTGCTTTCACGAAGCGATCCCGCCACAACAGAAGGGGCCCATGCACACGTGTAAGGTATCCCCATCCCTTATCAATTTCTTTCATTTTAGGAAAAATATCATTAAAAATCGTAAATAAAATCATATGTGACATATTTATTTTAAACTTTTCTTGCGAAGCCCCTTAACTTATCTTTTTTCACGACGCCGAGATTTTTTAACTCCTTTTTTTGTTACGCATTCACTCTAATTTTTTTTTTGTACCCACTTTGATCAGCAAGAGTCGTTGGTGGCCAGTGAGGGCCGCGAAGCCTCGCCGACATACAGCAAGGGCTTGTGGCCCTCACTTGGGCCTTGTCGATGATCTGAGTGGCTGCCTTGCTCGCGATCACTAAGGGCCTTCTCGAGACTAGGCAAGGTCGGGCAAGGGTTGACAATGAGGGCTTCGCGACACTTGCATCGTCGACCCTTGCAGGCTAAAGTGGGCACAAAAAAAAGAAGAAGAAATAATTTTTTTGGGGGTAAATTTATCACAAAAATTACAAGTTTACGGTTTTTAATGTTATATATATATTTGAACAAATGTGTTATAAAGAAATAAATTGAGGATTTTTAGTATTATAAAAAAGTCAAGATTCGAGAACTTTAGTATCATATAAAAATCTGGAATAAAAAATTAGGAATAATTTGGGGGTTTTTGGTTACGTGTTCGAGTTAAAGGAGGAGGAGGAGGGAGGAAAAGACGATGATGGTCGCGGTCGATCGCGTCCCTCCGTCGTTCCATTCAAACGTCTCTTCCTCGAAAATTCAAACTTTCTTCGCACTCGCGAAGCCCGAAAAAGCTCTCTTTATGCATTGACTGTCGCCACCGTCTCCCCTCCACACATCCACACACGCACTCTCTCTCTCTCTCTCTCTCTCTCTCTCTCTCGCTCTCTAAAACCCTCGAACACCACTGCGACAACGAGAGGCGACGGAGAGAAGCCTCAGCTCGCTCGGCCGCCGCTCTGCTCTCTGACTCGCTCGAGGAGATGGAGAACGAGGACGTGACCGCGAAGCCGACCCGCGGCGGCGGGAGTTACGTGCAGTACAGCGTCCTCGGCAACCTCTTCCAAGTGCCGTCCAAGTACGTCCCTCCGGTTCAGCCCGTCGGTCGCGGCGCGTATGGCATCGTCTGGTGAGTCCTGTTTTCCGCAGTCGGGTTAGGTAGGGATTGGATTGGGTACCGGGCGTTAATCTGCTGCTTTGATCGGCTTTAATTGCTCTCTGCGGGTCTGATTCTCGAGTTCTTGTGATGCATGCGAGATTGTGATTGGGTGAGATTTTTTCAGTTGAAAGCACGGCTTCATGCGCTAGCACAAAGATTGCTGCATTTCTGGATCTGGAGAGTGGTTTCGTGTGTGGTTGGTGTTAGAGACTGAGCTTTCTGTCCGGTCAATGATCGGATGCCTTTTTGCAGCTGTGCGACGAATGCCGAGACGAAGGAAGAAGTTGCGATCAAGAAGATTGGGAATGCTTTCGATAATAGGATTGACGCAAAGAGGACCCTCCGGGAGATCAAGCTCCTTTGCCACATGGACCATGACAATGTAATCACTGATAAGAGTTGGAGTAAATTAAGTATTAGCTGAAAGGTTTCGGTACCAGAGATTTTCTATTTTTATCTACACAAGTGGGCACAGTGTCTTGAGTGCGCCCCCTGTCAGTATACTCTTTAGTGTCAGAGCATATCTTTTTTTCCATCTTTGGATCAGCTTCTATTCAAGTATATCTTAGTAACTCATAGAGACTGGAGTACGTTTTTATGTGATTTGCATGTTTAATCTACATTCACGAAGCATAACAGCGTCTTCAGTGCGTGCCCTGTCAGTAAACTCTTTAGTGTCAGAGCATATCTTTTTTTCCATCTTTGGATCAGCTTCTATACAAGTATATCTTAGTAACTCATAGAGACCGGATTACGTTCAATGCGATTTGTATGTTTAATCTGCATTCACGAAGCATAAAGATGGAGTGACGAGAATACTTTAATTGGGGCATAATGGTTCTTTACAAACTGTCATTGACACCATAGAACTCATAAATTGCAAGAGGGGATTTCTGTGGGTGCGGTTTCAGTTCAATTTAATGCATGACGAAGGTGGTGATTCTTTCTGATGTTCTGCAGATAATCAAAATCAAAGACATTATCAGGCCCCAAAACAAAGAAAATTTTCATGACGTTTATATTGTGTACGAGCTAATGGATACCGATCTGCATCAAATCATCAGGTCAAGTCAGGCCTTGACGGATGATCACTGTCAGGTTAGTTAGCTGCACATTCCCTTTCTCTCTTGCCAATCATCGGGTGAATTTCTCGTATTAATCTGCACGTGCCTTCTGTGTTTTCCTTTTCCCAAGATAGATTACAATCTGTCGCTTATTGACAGTGCCTATTCCACTTGTAAATATACTTGGAAAAGAATTTTTTTACTTGGGTAAGTGTAACACACATCTTTTGCTTCTCAACTTGATAATCAGATGTCCAATGACAGTGCCATCCTATCAATTTTTAAAAGCTTCCCAAGAAAAATTTCCAACCTTGAGAGTTATTATTTAATCATGGAAGTTTCATTTGAATTCATAGATAATTCTTGAAGTCCTTTTACATCATCGAATGTACCCTGATCACCTGTTGTGATCCGCTGTCAAATTCCTCTTGAACAGTGGGTAATCATTCTTAACTAAAGATAATTTTGCCCATGGGCTGATATGGGATTTGCTGTCAACAAATAGGCACATTTTCTTTTAATGTGTTTTTGTAGTCGTATTTTATAGAGTAAGCAGTTGTTTCAATCTTCTCTTCAGCATCTAAAGGGATATGCAGTAATAATGATGAAAAGGAATAGATGGTCGGAAGAAATATGGAGGGGGCAATAGAGAGATAAAGCGAGACGAGTAAAAAATGAGAATCATATGGAGCTCTTTCTGTGATGTTACCTTCATTTTTGGGAGTTAGGGCTGCAAGTGCAACAGTAAAGCAAATTCTTTGTCTAGGTATACTTGTGGCATGTAAGTCGCTAGAGTCAAGTCATTCTAATAATGAAATTTGAAAATATATCTATTCATTTGTTAGCTAAAGGGGGCGTTTTCAATCGGATCTTGCAGTATTTCCTCTATCAATTGTTGCGGGGATTGAAGTACGTGCACTCTGCAAATGTTCTGCACCGCGATCTGAAACCAAGCAACCTGCTTCTTAATGCAAATTGTGACCTCAAGATTTGCGATTTTGGCCTTGCAAGAACCACGTCAGAGACTGATTTCATGACCGAATATGTGGTAACCAGATGGTACAGAGCTCCTGAATTGTTGCTAAACTGCTCAGAGTATACTGCAGCCATTGATGTTTGGTCTGTGGGTTGCATCCTCATGGAAATCATGACTAGGGAGACACTTTTTCCTGGCAAAGATTATGTTCAACAGTTGGGGCTTATAACTGAGGTACCTCCCTTGTTTTATGTTCCTCATAATTTAGATGTATTTAGCAAGTTTAGCTCCTATAAGGGATGAAAAATTGAGGCACTGTATGGGGCAAAATGCAGAAATGTAACAGATCTTCATTGAGGACTTAACTTTGCCTTGCTTGGTGTGGTTTTCATGAATCATCTTCTCATAGTTATCATCAAAACCAGCTTTTAGGATCCCCAGATGATTCAGATCTTGGATTTCTGAGGAGCGATAATGCTCGCAAATATGTGAAGCAACTTCCATACGTTTCAAAGGGGTCCTTTTCCCAGAAGTTCCCGAATGTTTCCCCCTTGGCTATTGATCTTGCAGAGAAAATGCTGGTATTCGATCCTAGCAAGCGCATAACAGGTAAATTCTCTGCCGCATCATTTTTATGAATTTCTCTTTCATTTTCAGAATATACTCTTGATATATTGTGACCTGTGTCAAGTCGAGGAAGCTCTGAACCATCCATATCTCTCGAGCCTCCATGAGATCAACGAGGAGCCCATTTGCCCAGCCCCTTTCGTCTTCGATTTTGAACACGCGTCCTTGAACGAGGAAGATGTCAAGGAGCTTATCTGGTTGGAGTCTTTGAATTTTAACCCAGACAAGACGTCGGAATGATTGTGCAGTTGCATGTCCCATCTTTTCCTCTGGAAATGTTCTGTTTCGACGTTGGTGCAGAGTGTATGTATATCCATATGCGATGAGATTTGGCACGCGAGAGTGAATAGAGATTTGGTTTGTCTTCCATTGGTGGTGTGGCACGATAGTCTTGCTCTCAAGATCACAAGACTGAAATGGCAATTGATCGAGTTGGGAGGGAATTATTATGCACGATATAGGGCATTTTCCTTGCTGCCCGCGGGGCGTAAGAGTATACAGTGTTTGCATTGTGATTGTTGTTGTAAGACTGGGTAAATGAGCAGAGGCTTATTTGGTGTATACAGTGATTGTGTTTCTTGGGAGGGAAGAAAGGCCTCCCCTTTCATCGATATGTTTCTGGAAGTATACTGTAGAAAGTCTATTGCAAAGTATCATGTGGCGTGGATGAAGAGTTTACTCATAATAAAGAGTTTATTTATAGTCATTCGAATTGTTTCGAAGGATTGTTAATAATGTTAAATTACAGCGATAAAGAAAGATTAGGGACTTGGTTGTGTGGTTGGTTTACTGAAGTGAAATGCATAAGACATTATCATTATATTTATGATCGATTAGTTGGTGCTCCTAAATATTTAGATTCGAAATGTTTAATGAAATTTCTCGTGCTTTTATTAAAAAGTCAGTCTTATCTCACATCTACACATAGGGAATATTATTCTTGGTATGATCATGGGGAGAATTGGTGTCGATGCAAAGGATGCACATTAGATTGATCGGTGTATGAGTAACAAGGCCAAGAGAAATACATTACCAATAAATGCGGAGATTGAATTTTATCCTTGCTCAAAACAATATCTGAGGTTTTCTTTTTCTCCTATAGTCTCGTGTCTGTATCATACTTAAAATGTACCTTGTGAGGTACGTGAGAACTTTTGATCAACTTTCTAAAGAAATACAATTTGTTAGAGAAATCATTGTGTGAATCGCAAACGATTTTATATATATATATATATTTTTGGTGCCACAATTTAGTAGAGCTCTAAAATATGACATAATTTTTTTTTAGGACACCGACATGTACTCGTATATATTTTGAACACACTAATGGGATTTTGCCCTTTTTCTTTTTTGAAAAAAGTTTGGCTATTGTTTTATTATGAAATCTAGTAAATATGGAAATAAAATATTGAACACTGCAATTATTATAATCCGTATATTTATCGTACCGCCTAGTGATTGCTATTGATATACTATAATGTCCGTGTCAATATCGCCATATTTAAGATGGGGCTAATATGTTGTAATATTGAAGGCATATGCGATTGCTACGCCACACAATGATGTGATGGATTACTGTATTCACAAATGAACAAGAAAATGAATATTTTTGCATAAAAACTCTCTATATGTATACATACACGAATAAGCCTCTGCATAAAATTATTAATCTTTTTTTTTTCATTTTCCCAGGAGCGCAATTCTTAAATAGGAAATTATTCTGCGGTTGAATTAGAATTTCTTAAAATCAGGGGAAAAATGAAAAAGATAAGAGTTGAACTCGAAATCCAAATTCAGATGCAGAACAGCATCAACAAGCCACGTGTTTTCAAGGAGTCGCGGAAAGAGCCCTTCGTCAAACGACGACGTCCCGCGCGCCCCCAGGTGATCCAGCAGTCGTCCCCGAACCTTTTAGGCGCGCGCGCGGCGCGCCACGTGGCGAGCCTCGATCTCGACGATCTCCCGGGATGCGGAGCGCGGCGCCCCCGCTCTTCGAGCTTTTGATACTGTCCACGTCAACAGGGCCCCTTCCACGTAGGACGGACCCACATCACACGTGGACCACGGAGGCTCTCCGGACCTTCATTTGTGACACGTCAGCACGCTCCCCAAAAAAATCTAGCCCCCCAAACCCCCCCCGGGGAACGTCTCTCTCTCTCTCTCTCTCTCTCTCTCTCTCGCTTCTCTCTATCTCGAAGAAGAAGAAGAGCTCGCTCGCAAATCTCCACCAGTCAAGCTCACTCGCCCCTGAAGTTCCTCCTCCAACGATGGAGCTCACTCCGAGCGAATGATCTGCAGTTTGTTCCGCTCCGAATTCATGCCCTGAGCTTTGGACTCAGTGGATTGCTTTGCTCGTGTTTTTTTTTTCTTCCCCTTTTCGAAGGTGCTCATCCAGTTCCTCTTATGCTGCTGAATCGACCTCAGGAATGGAGGTACTGGTTCACTAGGGAACCGGAGGAGGTAACTCGCTCTAGCTCTCGAATTTCTGATTATAATCCTTGAGCTTTTTGAGGTTTCGATGCTTCTGTCTTCGGTATTGGATTTTAGGTGTTGGCCTTCCTTTGTTTTTGAAAAGGCCGTGGCCTTGGTGATCGAATAGGAGCAAATTAGTTTCGTTTGGGTGCTACGGTCTCGCGGGGAGGTGGGGATTAGGAGATTGGGATCGTGGTTAGGTTTTTGTTTCGAGCTACTCTATCCTGTCTTAGCTACAGAAGCTTGTTCTTGTCTGTTCCATGATTGGTTGCTTCGTCAGACGCGCTTGTGCGCTTCATGTGCATAGATGGCTTGAAGTGATTTTGTTTTGAAGTTGGTAAGGGAAGATTACCACGGTCAACGGCTTTTGTCATCAGCTCTGCTGAATATGCTACAGAGTACGCCAGGGCCTCACGGCTCAAGGTCTCTGACATTAAATTCAGTTTATTAACTGGAAGTGTGGATGCTACTGTTCTTCCTCATCATGAAGGGTATTTTGATACATATCAGCGCTGAAATCTCCGTTATGGGGGCACAGAGTCATATAATAAACTTCTTCTATAGGTGGAGCGAGCAAGTCATCAATGTGTAGTTGGTCCAAGTAAATGATGTGGATTACAAGCATACCTGATACCTTATTGCGTTCTTGTCTAAAATTGCTTCTCCCTGGTGATTATTATAATCAGTATCAACAGCTTGCAGCAATTTTGTTACTACCATTTGATTACTTGAGTTTCCACCTGTGAATATGAAAAGTGAATGTTAAGATTATCTTCTGCCTCCATTGCCTGTGAGATATTTTTTCACGCCCAAGGATTGTTCCTCGCTGTCAGATTTTGAGGGTTGTTTTGAAGTTTTTGTTTCCCCTTATTATATTATGAGAAAGTTTCTGCTTGTGGTCCTGTCCAAATTTTTTTCAATTATGGGTCCAGTTATTGCTTTTACTGCTCAGAAGAATTTGACCTAAACGAGTTGCTTTTACTCCCAACATTGTCACTGGATGCAGTTGGCTTTCGGATTAGGCTTTCTTTTGTCTTTAGCATATAATGACTACTGATGAGTGAACAAACCAGCCGGGTTCAATAAAGATTTCTCTTATTCTTTTTTATTTGCCTCAATTTTTATAAGTAGTTGTTGGATTTGGTACTCCATTACTAGTTTTGTCTTGCAGAAAGTATCCTAACGGATGTCATGCATGAGTTATATGGTCAATCGAGCTATCAGGCATTTCTAGTTGCTGCTGATCTTGAGTCTGGTTGATGGGGGCTCTACCAGTGGATAATGATAGTGGCAACGATAGGGCATCTGTTGAACAAAGCATTCATATGCACCATGAGCTGAATGGAGGAACCAATGGAATTCCGCATGAGGAGCAAAGTCGGAATTCATCGGAGGAAGACAATTCTAGGTGTAATGATGTAGTGAAATATGGTAACGGTGGTCCCAGTCTGGATATTCAGGCACATGATGGTTTTCAAATACGGCCACAACAGACCCAAGGGCCACAACAGCCTCTTGGGCCAACAGTACTATGGGAGAGGTTCCTCCCCATCAAGACAGTTAAGGTTCTTCTTGTCGAAAACGATGATTCGACACGGCAAGTTGTTAATGCACTGTTACGGAATTGTGGATATGAAGGTTAGCATGTCTTGCTGACATGGACACTCAAGCTAGTGCCAGTAATTTCACTGTTATTTCTGTGACATCTTCATAGTAAATTGCATCGTCATGCTCATAATTTGATTACATGCATATGCACCGAACTGAAAATATGGGTTTGCAATGTGATCTTAAAATGTTTTCTTAATTTATCTTGTTAATCAGTTGAACACAAGATCTCATTTGTGCACTTTTTAATGGATATTCCGCTTTCCCTCTAGAGATTTTAGGATAGGATAGGATAGACATGCATGTGATTTTATATTTCTTGCTTGAAAGGATGTTGTCTGAAAGGATCTCTTACTGTCATTCATTTTGCAATTCTTTTAGTCCTAATGCACTTATTCAGTAAGGCTTAAGGTTTTAAATCTGGCAGATAGTGTATTAGATTGATGTTCCCTGAGGGAAAGTTTGATGGGATTGAGCTTGCCTGTTTTATCTTTCCCAATGGCCCATGATATTAAGTGGGGTTGGAAAACCTCTGATTGGGGATTCATGTTTATTGCTGGTGCTCTAAAGTGTCTCATTCTATGGGATCCTTAGTATCTACTATAATTAATAATCCTGACCGAAATCACACTTATTCGTGTAACAGCCTTGGCTATCTTTACCGCATGAACCCTCAGTGTACTCTTACCTTTTCCTTTCAGACCTTTTATATTTGTTTTGTCTTGGCAGTTTCTGCTGTTGCAAATGGTATTCAGGCGTGGAAAGCCCTAGAAGATCCAACGGATCAGATTGACCTTGTCTTGACAGAAGTGGTCATGCCTTTGCTATCGGGAATAGGTCTTCTTAGCAAGATTATGTGCCACAAGACCTTCAAGAATATCCCAGTAATAAGTAAGAATTAATTAACTATAAATGGGCAGTTTAATATGGTAAAGCTTTCCATGACTATGATTGCCGATTTAATTCTTTTGAATGTTGCATCTGATGAGCTACTCTTGCAGTGATGTCTTCTCATGATTCTATGGGCATAGTGTTTAGATGTCTGTCAAAGGGTGCAGTTGACTTTTTGGTGAAACCTATCCGAAAGAATGAACTTAAGAACCTATGGCAGCATGTGTGGAGGAGATGCCACAGTGTGAGTTGCAGTTCATCTTTTGCATTAGTCACTCTATTTTAACTTTCTGAAGTTGTTTGCAAGTTTAGCGTAGGTGAAAATAGTGCCTACAGGGACTAGAAGCAGGGGAGTTTACTAGGGTGAGAAAATCTTGCGTGGACTTTGCTCCACTTGGACTGGGTCAATGACAACTGTTGCATGTGGGGCCGTGACCTGGGTCTGCACAAGAATATCCCTAGTAGTACTTCTGTTATTAGACATTTTCTGTTTTCTGGATTTGTCTATCTAATCATTCAATGTTTATCCAGGTTAAGTTGGCTATATTGAATTGGAATATTATTGTTGCAATTCCCCGTTCGACATTGTGTTAAGCATCGTCTTTTCTCAGTCTAGTGGCAGTGGAAGTGAGAGTGGGACACACACCAAAAAGTCCAAGGAATTGAGGAGCAATGATGACTCTGAGACCAATAATGGTAGCAGTCAAGAGCAGGATAATGGAAGTAATGGTTTCAGCATGCGGAATGGAAGTGATGATGGAAGTGGCACTCAGGTAAATTTGCATCTGGACCGGAAAAAGCCTTACGTGACAGGAAGTTCTCACATCTGTTCCTTGTGTGTGATATGTATATCTAGCAGTAAGGCAGTGACTGGTTTTGGGGTTTCTTGTTTCATAAGGCATATATAATGCCTTTCTTTTCCTAATGCTTTTCAATGAGGAAGGGGCTGGTCATAACAGAATGGAGCTGAACCCTTGCTGATTCAAGTAGCTTAAATTATTCGTTGCATTGTTTACTCTGGTTGAAATTAGACTGAGAGAGCTTCTCTTAATCCAAAGTCGCTGTTTATTTCTTATGTATCTCTGATTGACATACTGGGAGAAGGTTTGGGATTTAGAATCCAAAGGGCAGATTTGGGAACAGAAATTAGTTGCTCAGTGAACAAGGTGGATCAGGATTTGGTGTCCACTGGAGTTGTGCATCCGGTGGATCCTCATTATCCAGTGGCTACACCAGGTCCCATGTCTACAATAACTGATGAGGGATAACATCCTTATGTCTTTACATTTGGAGAAAGACATCATCGAACTGTCTTTATTAATCTATAGTGATTGTAATAGCTGGACTGAAGTGCTTTAAGATTGAGGCAGTTCTACCATGATAACTGGGGGAACGGGAAAATGAATTTACCAAATATATATCTTATAGAAGAAACTCAAACAGAAATATAAGTATTGCTAAAATTAACATGGGGAAAGCAGTATTCCTGTCACTAATCAAGACAAATACAGTCAGTCAAAACTTCCATAGAGTATATGTTCAAAAGAGTGAAAAATTCTTAAGTTAGATTCATTCTTGACACATAACATGGTTCAGTTGCATAACAAATTATAATGACTCATGTGAAGAAAGAGTGGTCCATGTTTTTTTTTAATACCTTTGGTGTAGAATTTGCTTCTTTCAACTTCGTTTGCTTTTCCACGAACATCTAAAATACTATTCATATTCCATAAACGTGGAAAATTTATATGTGAATCTACTCATCAATATTTGAATATTGTGACATTTCCAACTGTTTGGAAAAAAAAATCAAGACACAATAGTTAAACTAAGAAAAAAAGTGAAAAGTAAATGTCAATCCAAATAGACTTATAGCCACTTGGTATAATGAAAGTGACAGTATGGATGCTTAGAAAGGTTTTCATTATTTGGTAAAAGAATTACAATATTCTGATTATAGTATTGTTAGAATGATGATTAAGGCTGGGAGGAGCATTCAATCTTCAGGTTGGTTGCATATTTGTTTTTTTTTTCTCTTTGTGCTCATGTGAGAGAGAGAGAGAGAGAGAGAGAGAGAGAGAGAGACAGAGAGAGATCTGTTAATACTAAAACAAAAAGAGAAATGAATGACAAAAAGACAAAAAAAAAGGAAAAACAGAAATTGAAGGCTGCATTGTACTGAGATGTGCAGTGCAGTGAGCGAAGGGGCCACTGTTGATCAATTGTCACTCTAGTTAAGTATCTTTCTGTTACTTTTTTTCTGTGCTAAGGATGCCTCGTACTAACCTAGGCAAAGGTATGCCATGGAAGGGATTTTTCCTGCAAGTAGAATATATAAAACGCCCGCAAGCAACTCATGAGGTTCTGTGGTTAGAGGGCTAGTATCTTCAACGAAGCTTTCATAGCCTCGTCAATCCACAATAATCAATCATGGCATTTAGTAAAGAAAAGAGTCTTTTAAATATCTTAATCGCTCCTATATCAGGACTTCTTTAGACTTCAGTATATCTTTGGTTGAGTTTGCTTAAAATGATTATATTCGAGTAAACGAATAATCAGGTAAGATGAGAGCAAATCGCGGGTGGATTTGTCAAACATGAGATCATTAGCAATTATGGGTAAGGGAAATGGGAACTGCGTTGTATGCTTAATGTACTTGCACGTGCCATTTCTTTACGACCAAGCAATCTCATGGGGTTCTTAATTTTGTAACCTCACCCAAGCATGCCTCCATACTGCCCATACTCTCCTTAAATGTGTGATTGCCTTCTTTTAGCGAGCTTAAAAACTTTTGTGCAGAAACTACTGTTGAACGAATAGCTATCAGAAATGAGAAATCATTGTGATGCTTCAGCGCAAAACGATAGACAATTACAAATAGCAGGCTGGATCTAAGTTTGTTGTTCGTTTTCTTTAAAGTGCAAATGATGGAACCAATGTACAAGTGGTTTCGAGATTACTGTTTAGTAGACAAGCATGTTAACTTTGGTCATCATGAGTGATCTTAGGTTCTCTCCATAAATGTGGGCCCACATACGACAAGCTTAGTGCCTTTGGTATTATTGATATATGGTGCAATAAAAGCCCTCTTCTTTAACTTTACCAAAAAAAAAAAGCCCTCTTCTTTAATCTAAATATAAGTAGAGAACTAATGCAATAGTCTGTGCTATCTTTTTGTTGACTTTTGCATGAAAAAACGTTCTATATAATCTATAGCACCATGCATACTAGGATGCACCTAAAAGTAACTGACCAACTGGAAAACTTATGTACTGCTTTTACTCAGGAGGAGGTATTATTTTGAGGCAAGGACTAGAAAAGGTGATCTTACTAGCATGTTAGGATTGATGTTTGCTTTTTCTTTCATTTGATCTTGTTATATGCGCTTTGATTTTTTTACTCCAAGAACCCGACACTTTCACAACAGATAAATGTTGACATACATTGGAGCATAATATTTTTAAATCTTTTGACATTTGATAGTGTGTTAAATTTTGGTGGGAAAGCCAAAAAGTGATACTTTTTGCTTTTGCTAATGCATAAACAGACGTCCCAACCAGACTCAGGACCTATCTCAAGAATGTTTTTCACTCAACTAGTAGTACACCAGATATATGCAGTTCAACATCTAAAGAATAGTGGCTAGGATTTGTTACTAGTCTCTTGGAGCAACAGCATGGTGGATGACCTTTAGGTTCATTAAGATTACTGTTCGCTTTAGCATGGGAAGATCAAATTCCTTATAATCACTGCACCTTGTAGACTAAAGAGAAGTCTTTGATCTTTTGTTTTTCTGTTGATGGCAAAGAAAAGGCCGATTATATGTAAACAATGTAATCATCTGGTGAAAAGACTCCGATTATGGTAGATTGGAGTGTTGTACCACTATTTTAGCTTATTAATCCTCCATCTTCTCAGAGCTCATGGACAAAAAGGATGGCCGAAGTTGACAGCCCTAAGCCAGTATCACCTTTGAATGAATGGGCGAATGCTCCTGATAGCACTTGCGCTCAGGTGGTTTATACTGGGGCAGAAACACTCAAACTGGAAGAAGAAGAACTGGGTACTAACGAACATCAGCAACTTAAATTGAAAAAACTCCCTCTGCTTGGTCATCTTCTCATCCATACATTTCAATCTTGTAGGCACTGCTGGAATGGGCAAAAATATAAAAAGAGCCTCTAGCTGTCAAGGTTCTGAACATGGATATCAGCATGAGAGATGTCAAGGTTCTCAGCGTACATATCAGCATGGTAGATCCGACAATGCATCCTCTGTTATAGAACCTACACCACTTGGTGAAGGACAATTGGGGCTCGACCTTGACTTAGGTGGCGAATCTAGAAATAAAGAAACCAATAGGATGGGTGAAACAGCCAATTGCCTAGATGCACACACTGAAAGTACAGTTTTTGACACCAGAGACGGAATTTCCAGCTTCTCACATACTAAAGCAAAAGCTGACTGTAATTCTAAAGAACTTCCATCACTTGAACTAACACTTAAAAGGCTGGAAGGAGTGGGTGATTCTGGAAAAAGTGCCCTTGGCGATCACAAAGTTCTGAAGCATTCTGGCTTATCAGCATTCTCCAAGTAAGAAGGAAACTTCTGGATTCAGCTCATCTAAGCTATTTTGTGCTCAACTAAGCTGTTTTGCAGATTGGGATGAACTTCTTGTTATGATGTTTTTGTTTTTGCAGGTTCAATGCAACCTCTTCGTTGAATCAGGTAAGTTGTCTAGCTTCTAAGTTGATGTAACATGTAATTGCTGAACTGGAATCTACATACATGCCTGCATAGTATTGGCATGAAGAAATTGGTGTGCAGCGGACTAATAGACTAAATAAGCCTCCATACCAGTGCTACTTTTAGCTAAGATGTTAACAGCATCTCTCTGTTCAAGTCTACTTATGGCGACTGTTGTATTAGTGATGATTACGTCCACTGTGGAGCAGGGTCAAGCAGGAACTCCTCGAAGCTGTTCTGCTTTTGATAATTGTTCAGTTGCAGTAAGAATGGAGAGAGATTTTCCTTCTTGTTCACTTGGTACTCCTCCACATCGTCAATCTAACATGAGTAGCAGCAATAATGAATTTGTTTTGAGTAGTAAAACTCCTATAAAGCCAGAAGTCGTATCAACTTTTAAGTCTTCAGAGTCTTCCGCCTTTCAACCAGTACAGCACGGTTGTGCGTCTTCATCTTGGCAAGAGCTGTCTGGAAGGGCAAATGATGCTTCTTCTAACACAATCCAGCCGCCATCAACCAGTTCACGTCAGCACATTCATATCCGGTACCACCATCACCACCACCACCACCACTATCATCATCATCTCGACAACTTGCAGCAGGAGCAGCAGCAGCAACGACAACCTGACCACAAGGATCTTTCACTTAAGAACATGGAAGCAGCTGCTCCGCAATGTGGATCATCAAATGCATTCCAAGATCATTTAGAAGGCAATACAGGGAACTGCAGTGTAAGTGGGAGCGTCTCTGGGAGTAATCATGGGAGTAACGGGAATACTGGAAGTAGAAGTGTGCCAAATGGTGGAGAGAGTGATAAGGTAAAGGATGATGGAGTTGCTGGACACACTGGAGATGGTGGTGCTACTGAGAATGTTAATGGTGGTGGACCAGATGAAGAGCGAATTTCAGTAAGGGAGGCAGCCTTAACAAAATTTCGACAGAAGAGGAAGGAAAGATGCTTTGAGAAGAGGGTAATGAGCACTCTCTCTAGTTCTTTGCTGTGAAGCAACATAATTTTGATCATAGACCTAAGCTGCTTATAACCCTTTAGTGAACTAATGATTATGCTCCGAGTCTAATGACTTTGTAGCGCTTAACTTGCTTCTGCTTTTGTGGAGAAAAATGTTTGTTTGTAGGAAAAATTACTCTTTCCTCTCTGTACCTTCAATTTTTTTCTAATCAAGATCCTGTACTATTAATTTTTCTAATCAGTACTTCTACTTTCGTGAAATTCTAATAAACTTTTTTGGACATCAAATTGGGTCAAATTCAGCTGACGAGGCTGTAGGGCAACTCCAAGCTATGCTGCTGATAGAGTATCTGGATGCTAATGTGGACGTACATTGAATAGTTTGGCCAATGGAGACAACGTCAGAATATGATGTGAATAAAACTTAGCCAATGTGGATGCCCACGCAGACACTCCCATTGGAAAAACTTTGTCCACATCACATTATGACGTCGTCCAACGGCCATGTCAGCTAGATTTGGGAGGATTTAGTGTCAAATGGATTTGATTAGAAAATTTGTGGAAATAGATTTACTTGATTAGACATGTTGAAGGTAAATTGACTTAATAAGAAATTGCGTGAAAGTGCGAGGATTGAAAGTGGAATTTTTACCTGGTTATATGTAAGTTCCAGAATCCAACGTGCTTGATTCACGAATATCTTCAGACCTGGTAATCATCTTGCTTATTTGGTGAAGTTGACTATAAGGCTCTACTGTTGGTGCTTCCATGTGAGCTTTGTATTTAGCTTTGTTGTGAAAGGCTGGTAGCGCACATGGCATTCATAGAAGTCATCTCTGGGACTTCATTTATGAACGTTCTCTGTTCTTATCAGCATCAGCTTATGTTTTGTTCTCCAGGTTCGTTACGAAAGCAGAAAAAAACTAGCAGAGCAGCGGCCTAGGGTGCGAGGACAGTTTGTTCGGCAGATAACGTATGAAATGGCAATGACCAGAAATGATCACTTTGCACAATCTGATGCAGTGTCATGTTTTAGCAAGAAGCTCAAATAGTAATCACTTATTGCTGGTACTGCAGGTCTGAGAGCAACGCAGGTGATGACTGCCAGAGCAACGACTCTATCTCGAAGGACAATTCTCGCGACAGTGTTCAATGACAGGAGGAGGAATGCATGTCGATGGTCGATCATTGTTGTTCAGAGTGTGCAGACATGTAAGAATATGAGCCTTTACACTGGCCTTGTCGTTTTCCAAAAGATGTTTTAGTCTTGTCATGGAGACCGAGGTTTGTTATGAAAACTCAAAGATAGCACCTGGACTCCATTCATGTCTTGTATTTGGGAAAGGAGATTACCGACAGATAAGACGTATGTATTCCAAATAACTTCACATTGCTAATGTGTTCCCTTTTGTTATTCATCTAGTGAGGTTGTCACGTGACAGATCTGGTCGTAGACAAGTTTGATGGAAGTTGGTTAAGAGTGCGATAGCCACTACCCTCGCCGTTGGCGGCTGCTAAGTCATCTTTGTCGGTTTTACCTATGCCAAGATAATCCCATGTCAGCCTGTGAAACTGCAATTACCGTCGCGTGAACGTTAATGATACCCGGGCAACATGGAATGGTAACGACAAATGCTTTTCCTTTTCTTTGGTTTCCTTGTCCCAAGTCAGGGCCCATGTAGAGCTCTTTCCAACAGCAAACAGCACCGATGAGAATGTTTCACTATAGCCCTTTTCCCTGGTAGTGAACGCACGGGTGGGTCCTGCAACCAAAGATGCCGAGTTAGATTCTGTCCGGTTCCGTCATTTGTTGAAGCTCGTTCGCTCTGGCAGCCCGAGAAAGAAGAAAGACCTGGTGTTAGCATGCTAGGTTAGGCAGGTGGGTCGCCAAGGTGCTGTCACGCCAGCCTAGGTTTGACGATGTAGTTCGAAGGGCTTTATCGTCGAGAATACAGTCTCGGCTCCATCCACGTTCTTCCGAGCCTGATGATCTCGGGCCACACGAGAAAACATGTCAGCCAGGCACTTGGCCGAGGCTTCATGAGCAGAGAAAAAAATTATCTCGTATTTGACCAAATTTCCCAAAACAAACGTGGCGTTCTCAGCAATCCGGCCGAGAAAGGTACAACACAAACCAGTGCGTCGATGTCACCGGATAGGGACAGCTTTGAAATATAGAATTCGCATAAGCCTAACCTTTGAGGGCCGCAGGCACTTATGTCTCAATTTAAGGGAGTGTTTATTTCGCGACGAAGGCAATTTTCTTCTCAAATATCCTTTTTCAGGAGAGCATTTTTCTCCTTTTCAGAGTATAAAATTTATTTTTCCTAACTTCAAACTTACAACAAGCAAACCATTTTACGTTAATCGATCTTTTTTTAGCAGATCGAGCATATGAAACTCTAGAAAATCAATCCGCGAAAAATACTCCGACTCAAGCAAACTCGTCAATTCCATTGCTCCACCTCCTCCCTCCTTCTGGCTCAACTAGTCACTCGGAGTCAAAGACAAGATCTCTCCCCCAAGATCTAATCAAGCTTTTACACGATCATCGCACCGATAGTACCACCCCAGGCCCCTCCCTTTCCTCAGACACGTGGACGTCACCAATTAAGTTTTTGTCTTCGCCCACGGAAGCTCCAGCCGTATAGAGCCGTTTGGGGAACGGAAAAAACGGTTCAGGCCCCTTTTCGTTACCCCCATGGTTATCTCCGACCGGCAAGTGGGCTCGCGACACGTGCGCATGCGATGTCCGAAGCCTCTCTCTGGTTTGGCTCCACGCGATTGCCGAAGTCTTTTAAGGGTTTGTTCATCATAAAATAAAAGGGCGGGGCGAACGTGTAAAGCTTAAGCTTTCTAGATCGAAAGCGATCGAAGCACCTGTCGAATTGCGATGTGGATTTCTGGTGGCACCGGCCACTCGCGCCCTCGATGACGGACGGGCCACTAGTCGTGCACCAATTGGCATGGCTTACGAGGGGTTATGTTCCGAGGTCGTTTTCCGAGTTTGAATTTTCTCGCTCCACTGTATAATCGAGTTGCTGGAAGTTGCTGCGGGGGACGAGAGCTTTTTGATGGGTCGCCATTGTAAGGTTGACATTGTTATACTCTTTAAGTAGATGCAGCGTACGCTTACGACTCATTATGTAGATCACTTTCGCATGACTAGCGACACGTAAACTTTCATGCCTCGGGTACTATCATGACACGTGTCCAAGATAGGTAAGCCCACATCTCTATCGCGCTTTAGCACCACATCATTATATCCCACGACAATCAAAAGGATATAATATCGCGTAGTTAGAGATTGGAGAATACTTGAGGCGTAGCGGCTCGAGGTGAGCAAGTTCGGTCCAGATCAAAGAGATAGATTGTCACGTAATTAGACACGGCTTTCCCGATTTTTTTTTTGGGTCGACAAATGGGTTGGAAAATATTCGAAGCGGAGTGATGTATATTATGATAAATTCGATGTGTCAAATGGAAGAAAGTTAATTGCAGTGATGCAAAGTTATCGAAGTGCTTGAGAACGATAACGAATCGGTCATTTTTTTTTATAACGTCGCGTGTCTTCCTAACTCATGAGTTGAATCACCACGCCTACTTGTTCTATTGAGCTAGAGCATGGATGCACATTTAAGAGTCCATATATTCTTATTTATCATAAGGTATGAACCGGACGAAAATGACTGCGACGCTCAACGATGAATTTGGCCGGTTTTAAAAAAAAATTCCAACGACCCAATTGCCGGCTTCGAATATGATTAACAAAGGCAAAGATCTTTATAGAAGCTCAGGCATTAAGTAAACTCCTCCTCCCCTCTCTCTCTCTCTCTCTCTCTCTCTCTCTCTCTCTCTCGCGTCTTTCTTTTTTGTCTAAAGTCAATTCCCAAAACGATTTAAAATCTGAAAGTAATCTCCTCATTAACATATTGACAAAGGATCCATGGCGATGGATTTTATCGCAGGAAAAGCTGCTGAGGCTTTGTCTTCTTGCGGCGGTGGTGGTGGCGCAAACACTGTTGACCATCGACCCATTCAATAGTCAAAATACGTGGACGGTAATTTCCGGCCCGGCTGGCAGCACAGAAAAACCGCGTATTCCGCTGTGTGAATTGAAGTGGCGGCGAATCGCCAGTTCGTATGAAAGGTAAAATTTGTTCGAAGTTACTCCTGATTAGTTCATATTCGGTTCGGCTTAACTCGATTCGAGCTCGCTAATTATTAACCCGACGAATCCATGATCCGACATAAGAAATTCTGTTTTTCTCTAAATTATTTAACCATGGAAGTATATTTTATTTATTGCACTCGAGCTTAATCTAAAGATTTGATTTCTTTATGATCGATGGAAATCAAGTGGAGTTCCTGTATCCGATTTTCTTTCTATGTTGAGCTCAAGCAGATCGATGGACCTCGCATTGAGCTTTGAGAAGATTGATCATGCTGAGTCTAATGGAGCTTGAAATTGACACTTTCCATCAAGACTCGACTTGATTATTATCCTATTCCAAATCAATCTTGTCACTGAAGATAGCTTTAGATTTAAATAGTTCTTAGGGTTTAAATTATTTGATGTCGACTTCTTGAATGCAAATCGCATCCATCCATCCTCAAGTCAATTGGTTTCGAACTTCTCGTATCACTTCTCTTGAGTTCTCTTTTGTCATATCCAGATCGAGTTTGATTTGAATCACAACGGATGGCAAGGGTGATTTTCTTCGATGTCAAATTTAACCTCGCCAAAATCAGATATCAAGACATCAAGGGGCTCGGCTTTTTCGATTCCAATTCGATCCGATATTGAATCGGATTCATCCAGAGTTCAAGGTGGATCCATTTCAAATTAATCCAAACGATATAATTTTCTCGAGTGTGGATCGTTTCAAATCTTAATAGGATCGGTTCGAGTCGTTCAATTCCGTAACCAACACGAGTTGTCGGGCTAATTCTTTCTATATTTGACTCGAGCTATCCGAATTAGGGGAGGTCGGGATCGGAGATCATCACCTTATATTAAGACAATAATAATAGTAATAGTAATAGAGAGAGAGAGAGAGAGAGAGAACATTCTTCTTTTCTTTCTTTCTTTCGAGAGAGAGAGAGAGAGAGAACATTCTTATTTTCTTTCTTTCTTTTTAGGGGCGGGGGGGCGTTTTAAATGTGAATGTAGTTGGGGGCGGGGCCCGCACTTTGGCGAACTACGAAGGAGGGTTGACTTGGAATAGATGTTTTAGTGAGATCAGACGGTGGTGGACGGGTCATCAGACGGGGGGGTTGGGTCAATGCAAATGGTTGGGACTGGGAGACATCATAAAAGACAGGACCAACCCGAAGTTCGTCAGTGATTATATAATTAGGCAATTAATGCCCCGCACGTCACGAATTGGGGTCGATCAAGTGTGACTCAGACACAACGCCTTTTTAAAGAAAAAGGCCCGAAAAAGAAAAAGAGCGAAAGAACAAACCGAATTCGAAGAAATTAAAAATAAATGAATCCAACATTAATAAAATTTCGACGATCGATGGATATTAGGTTATCTCTTTAAGTTCTAGTAAGTATGCTTTAGTAATTCGGCACCCTTTATCTCGAGATTTGATTTGCACATGCCTATTTTTATGAAACTATTTTAATAGGACGAGTTTTGTCATCGCATATAATAAAATTTCTTGCCGTTAATAAATATTAGGAGTTATCATAATTTCATGATCTTTATTTATGTTACAAACTTACAATGGTGATTTGGCGTACGAAAGATGAAGAGTATCAGACACGGAAAAAATTAAGGATTAACATACAATCTAGTTAAATCACAATTAACATGAAAGATGACGGTTTTAGAAGGCATTCAACCTTTCTGAGATTATGTCATCGTTGGATGATCATTGAATTGGCTTTAATCATGTTTCATCGCTTATGGCTGGCCTGCCCACCAATCACCAAGTTTCACATAAAAGTGCAATTAAAGTTGCATCGCTACAACTTGTCCAACAACACTCCTTTCATCATGGTATGCGAGTAAGAGTTCATCCTAAATTTAGACCTAACATCCATTTATTTTAATTTCTTCGAGTTTTAACTCGCAAGAATTCAAAAGATTCCCTTAACTTAGAAGGACAATAACAAAAAACTCAAATGATTGTCACTAATCTTAAATGTCTATACGTAAATATTCTAAGAAAATATCACAATATTCATCGTTAAAGACAAGTAAAAATAGAAATGCCAAAAAAAGCAAAAGCAAAGAACTGTTTGTAGACTTTTAATCGTTACAACGCATAAATTCTCACTTGTTACTTAGATTTTAAGTTTGTGGCCAAACGCATTTTGAATTCCTCCTCAAAGTTGCGTTCTAAGCAAATTGACATATGAACTCACGTTTTATTTATTTTGGTATTTTTTTAGAAATTCAGATAACATTTTATTTTCTTTGAAAAGTACAGACTGACAAGACCTAAAATAATTTTATATATATATTACGTGGCTAGTTTTAATTGACACGAGGGAATTTCTATAAATAATTCACGAATGAAACAAACCCAACGAAAATATAAATATGAAAGAAAAGACCATCCCCAAAAAACTCAAACTTTAATTTGCCACTTTTCGTTCTCTTCCTCTTCTCTGTCGTGTTTCATGTTCTCTTTTCTCTCTGTCTTCTGGGGCTTCAACATCCTCTTGATTGCAAGATCGTAACAGAGAGAGAGAGAGAGAGAGAGAGCAGAGAGAGAACTTGTTATGGGGTGTTTCAGATGCAGTGGGAAGTCAGTGAAGGAGCCAGAGGACGTGAACAGAAGCAACAGCACCGTCACCGCCACCGCCACCACCGTCAACAACAACACCACCAGCGACAGGGACAATCATCATTGTACCCCAAAGAAAGCGGAAGATCGAGCTGCTCCGGGTACTTCTTGGAAAATCCCTCGAGGCTCTGTTGTGTTTGGTGTCGAAGTTGGAAGATTTTTGCCGGTTGTTGATTTGATTTTTTGTAGCTTTCGAGCTGAAACTGAGGGGTGTTGGGCTGAAAATCTTTTCTTGATTCGCGGGACTACTGTTGATGGTTTCTTGATTTTTCTTTCCGATTTCTCAGAGTTTCTTGCGGCTAGATTTCGTCACCACAAATCTTGCATGTTTAGAAGATCAAAGCTAGAACTGTAGAAAAAGAAAAAGAAAGAAAGAAAGAGAGAGAGTTCGAGCGTGAAGTCTTGTTTATAACAAAACAGCGTGTTCTTTAAATTCCTCTGAAACTTTCTTTCTTTTTATGCCATCCATATCGGTGCCTTAAGTTGTATTTTTGAAATTGCAAGAATTGATGTTTGTGTTTTGCTTTTGCTTCTTGATAGAGAGTGCGAAGGTTGATACTTGCGGAAATGCGAAAGAACCTGATGTAGAGAGACGTGAGGTTGCCAAAGATGATAACCAACTGAATATAGATGTGAAGGATTTGGATTTGAGGGACATCTATAAGGATGCGAAAGCTAATGGAAAGCGGGCTCAGATATTCACGTTCGATCAACTTGCAGCTGCCACGGGCAATTTCAGATCGGATTGCTTTGTGGGTGAAGGTGGCTTTGGCAAAGTGTATAAGGGGCATGTAGAGGGAACTGACCAGGTTGGTTGAGTCAATGTAAGCCTTATACCCCATGTTCTGGCCCTTAATTATTGAGTCTTTGAGAGTTCTGGCACTGAAATTTATTGTAAAAGATGATATATATTGAGGCTGAGAAGGAATATATATTTGCTGCAAAGTTATACTTCGTGTTTATTAAGCTTGATATTCTGGTGCAGATAAAAGGTATGTGTTGGGGCATGGAGTGAACTCTTAGTTTCCTTTTATTGGTAGGCGGTAAGTCATTAATTTTGTTGTGGATTTTTGGTGTAGGCAGTAGCAATCAAGCAACTTGATCGAGATGGACTTCAAGGCACAAAGGAGTTTATTGTCGAAGTAACGATGCTAAGTCTGGTTGATCACCCTAATCTTGTGAAATTAATTGGCTTTTGTGCAGAGAGAGATCAGAAGCTGTTGGTGTATGAATATATGCCGTTAGGATCACTAGAAACCCATTTGCACGGTAAATAACTCTCCTTCAGCCTGCTTATTCCGTTGTAATGCTACCATCATTATGATCCTTTAACATATGTTTATAGTTTGCATTAATATTTGTTACACACAAGTTCTTTACTTTTTCCAATTAGTGTTTTAATTTTGCTTCTTTTATACCTGATCAGACCTTCCATCAACTAGAAAAGGACTTGACTGGAATACACGAATGAAAATAGCAGCTGGCGCAGCAAAAGGTCTCGAGTATTTGCATGACAAATTGAACCCTCCTATTATATACCGTGATTTGAAATGCTCAAATATTTTGCTTGGCGAAGGATATCACCCTAAGTTATCTGATTTTGGCTTAGCCAAGGTGGGTCCAAGTGGGGATAGGACCCACGTGTCAACCAGGGTTATGGGTACCTACGGTTACTGTGCACCAGATTATGCAATGACAGGCCAGTTAACATTCAAATCAGATATTTACAGCTTTGGAGTTGTTCTTCTGGAGCTGATAACAGGAAGAAAAGCGTTTGATCCCATGAAAGAGTCCAAGGACCAGTACCTTGTCGCTTGGGTAAGATACGAGTAGCTTCATTTTGCTCTGCTGATAAGTGATGACTGATTTGACTGATAGACAAAGATATCTTATTTGATTTGCAATGTTTCCTTAATTGTTCTTGATTTCCTTAAGTTGTTATATGCTTCTCTCTCTCTCTCTCTCTCTCTCTCTCTCTCTCTCTCTCTACTGAGGTACCCTACGTATTCTAGTTTGCATGAAACGTTGTTTCGTTTTTATTTTGCTTGATCTTAAGTTCAATAGTCAAGATAGATGTAAAATTTTGTGAAAAGGCAGATTCTGTAGCGATGCCTGGAAATCCATTTTGCCTTGGCCATCTAATAGTTCAGTGAAAATTGTCGTATTTGCTTGATCTCTATCGTAACTTCTTGGGCTGGGTGACCTAATAGACTGATGAATCTTCTTTGTTGGTCTCCAAGTAATGAGGATTAGATGCATTATACCCTTGGATGTCCATCTTTTGTTTTTTCGGAGGTTAGGAGACCTTCTAGGATATATACCCCTTGCCTTTAGAGGGTGAAACTTGGAAGCTGTCACAAGCATGAATGCCTTATGAGAATGAGCTTACAGACCAAAAATATTGGTGAGAGTCTTCACCTCTCTGACGTGTTCTGAATAATTTCTATAGTGTTGCTTCTATAGGTCAAATTCCTTTATGACTTTATTTTCCAATAAATCCGGGTTAAGAAGTCATTTAACTAGAAAGACAGTGACATTTCCTACGTATTATGCTCTATGATGTCATTGTAAAAAATCTATTCATCAGATGTTGGTCTCTGAGAGTTTTTTTCTGAAAAATTTTTGAGTGCTCATATGTGGATCATTCTGATTAGTCCTGCACTTTTTTTGCTATTTGGCTATGTTGCATGGTTATTTGCTGAATTGTTGTGTAATGGAAATATATAGCCATTATATGGTTTACTGTGTGTTTGACTGGTACCAAATTGCTTGTATCTGAAGAAAAATGTTGTATATGAGGAAGATATTCTAAACCTAAAAAATATTCGGGGTTGTGCTACAAGCTCTCGAGTGATAAATTCAAGCTTGCATCTCTTGAAGATGAGTTTATAATGGTTTTAATGCATTTATTTGTCAATTCTCCAACAAATACTGTGTCAATCTTCGTCTTCTTTACCATGGAACTGCATTGAATACACTTATCTCATCCTGTGGGATGCTCTCTTTTGTGAAGCCGATGGAAAAACACAAGCTAATTTACGTTGTAACTTTGAAATACATTCAAATGATATGGAAGACAATACTGTGTGTAATAGCAGTTTGGACTTGACTAATGAGTGTCTGATGAAATTTTGACTAGGCACGCCCCCTTTTCCGGGATAGGAAAAAATTCGCCCAGATGGCTGACCCAACACTTGAAGGCCGGTATCCTGTAAGAGGCTTGTACCAAGCGCTAGCCATTGCTGCGATGTGCGTTCAAGAGCAACCCAGTATGAGGCCGGTCATAGGTGATGTGGTCACTGCACTGAATTACCTTGCCTCTCAGAAGTATGATCCGAATGCCCAATCTGCACAAAGCTCTGGGAAGGCCGCCAGTGGTTCTTCTTCCAGATCGAGAAGGGAGGACAGAGTGAGCGCCGACGACGATCCGGTCTACTCATCTTTTGGATACCAAAACTAGGAAGACTGCATGACTTTTGGCGATGTTCATATATGACAATGCCGACCTGTTGCTCTTCATGTGCACACGTATTAGGTTTGCCGCTTCATCCTTGAATTCAGTACAGGCGACTCTTTCACCTTCTGAACCCCACTTCATTCTCGTGTACATGCGAGCTGAGTTTTGTAAGTAAGGTGCCTCTGTGAAGAAACTAGCTGTTTGTACCATTCCATTTAGTGGAAAAGAAAAGCCTCTGCTCTATTCTTTCCTTACATTGTTTTGCCATGATCTGAGACCCCTTGTGCTGAAAACTTCAATCCAGACACCAAGAGATTAATATTCCACTAGTTAATAGTGTATTTTTCACCATTTTTTGAGTTTGCGCAATGCAACGGAAGCCGTGCCTATGCGAATCTGGGAATCTCCTCTTTCCCGGGGCAGGTGACGGGCTATATTATCTTTGGGAATTCCCATAAAGCCAAGTGAGAGCCGTGCAAAGGCGAGAAATGTGTTTGAGAGCCACGGAATAGTGTCTCCAACTGGGCGCTTACTCTCGCATCATGCTACTTCCTAAGAGGCCAAAGTGAGCTCAGTGTCCTATTTTAACAACCGGGCCATGTCGAAGCCAACTCAAAACTCTCTTCACCAATCATGAAAGGTTCACAAGGATGGATCATGTAGCTATGTCCAAACCACTGGAGCAATGGCCCTAGGACTGCCTCTCTCCGAAGTCTCAAAGCCATGGTTTGTTTTTTTTAAATATGATCTCCCAATTGATAAGCTGAATACCTGCTTGATTGACTCGGCCGGTGCATTCTCGACAAGCCCGATGCCGATTTTCATGCTTCACGATGGCCGCTGGTATCAGGACCTTACAAAACCACAACATTGTCTCTCTCGCTCACGGAATCTAATTCGAATTAGAGCCAATGCGGGTAGTAACCATGGATCTCGCGAAATTACGTTAGGATATGATTTGGGCTTTGAACCAGATAAGACCCACCACGTCGGGTCCAACCTTCAGACACGGTCGTTCTCGTTTCTTGTACTTACCAATAAATGAGACTTTTCTTTTGTCAGCAAGTATGACAAATCGGCTTCTTAAAGTGGCCCCGGTCGTGAAAATCACGACTAAGATGTCGGGCGATCTGACAACCCAATAATGCCTTAAACAGTCCCGCGAGATGATTAAGCTTTACACTCCGGATTTTTGTACGCACGCTCTCGACTCAGAGTAGAGCGTACTGCACACGATCGGTCGAGCTGAGACGGGCCAAGTTAGGAATTCTCTCACGTCCCGATCAACCGCGCCGACGATCAAGTTGTGATCGGCACAGCAAATGACGCGTGGAAGCATCACTACCTTGCCTATCTGCCACGTGTATAGAGGAAAAGCATGGCAAACAGGGAGGTTTTTTTATTTTTTTGGGGGGGGGGGTTAGAGAAGTATGGTTGAGCATAATGGACCGCCTAGCTTGGAAACCGCCGAAATCATATCGAATCGGTTGGGTTGGTTCTGTTTTTCGGAATTTTGATCAGATTCACGGTTCTTAAAATTGAAATCGATTCTTGAGAGGGCGAAATTATAATTCTCTAATCTCAGTATCTTTCCTGTTTTTTTCTTTGAGCCTCATTCCTTAGTTAATCAAGAGTCGAAACTTACGCCAAAATGCCCTTTGTCTTTCTCTCTCTCTTTTCCTTCTTGATCCCATTGGATTGCCTAGGACCGATTCGGCCTAGTCCGATCTTAGGATTACTCGATTCCCGAAGATCGGTCCGATTCGGGCTTTTCAGGATATCGATCATCCCTAGAGAGAAGGCAAGAGTGGGTCCCAGAAGTTCAGTCTATCGTCTGCGGTAGGGACCAGAGTGAGGAAAAGCGGGGGGACGGGCGGAGATCGGCACGATGTGACCTCCCCGGACCCCCGAACGGGATGGATCGGGTCACATGGCCCCCGGGGCCCACCACATGTGGGGGGGGGACTACTCCTGGCCCCACATGCACCCTATCATCTTCTTCTCCGAACCCTCTCAAGGTAAGAAAAAACACGAGGTAGGTAATCAGGTTGGACTTTGAGCCCGCATCGTGATTCTTTCACACCATAATTTGTGAAAGTAATGATGTTCTGAGCTTCGATTTCAACTATTTACCGAACTGTCTGCGATCCTTGTTTTTTTTCCGCGGCGCGGTCGTCCAGAGGTACTGCTGAGTTAAGAGCCAATGATTTAGAAGTACGGGGAATTGAAGTTTATCAGCAAGTAATCTTCAACTGGGGATCCGAACTCAATACATATTTTTATAGTACATGGTCGTGACAACTCGCCTCTCTTTTGCACTAGGAGAAGATATGACCGCATGCATATATGTTTTGGTGCGTTTACTTTCGCATTCTTCTCTCGAGACATCTAGGCTCGAGAGATAAACGATGCTTGAGTTATAAGATAGTAAATAGGAAGATGATTCTTGCCTATTTCTCTCCTACGCAAGATGATGGATGATGTCCCTCCCCAATGTTGCAATTTGCTGAAGTGAAAAACTCTTGCATCAACCTTCGATATTTGTTTGGAAAAAGAGCAACATGATCATTTATATACGGAGCTAAACTTCTAATCTCGACATTTTACTCTGCGTAAATCTTGCTACACTCGTACGTATTTGCATTAGATTTAGTTTGAGATGCGTGGAGCTGTGGCAAGAGTCGTGCTAGTTTCGACACATCTAGGCTCTCTCTTAAATTTCACTCGTGGTTGAGAGGTAAATTCAAGTAGCTGGAGCAAATAAGTACATTTGAGTTGGAGTATTGAGACACTCGACTCAAGTAACAGCTGTGGGTCTAATTACAAGAAGTCGAGCTTTCTACGTTGCCCCGTACATCTTCTACCGTCTGAATCAAATTCGAGCGATTATGAGTTTAATTCAATTTCATGCCGATATTATTTACATACTGATGATCGGATCAAGCTCAAGTTTATCATCGACTACCTATTCGAGGCGAATCTCGAGCCCGGGAAACGGAGCTTGGTCGAGCCACGCGTCTCGGTCCTCCTGTAATGAAACCTCCTGCATTAGCTTCTATGGAAGCTACCTCGTTAGCGAATGATCCTTATTTCTTTCATCCTCCCGTCCAAGAATACTCCTAAAACCTTGGTTTACAAGCACGAGCATTGCCCGCGTTTTACTGCGACCGCCGTGTAACTCTTATTTCTTGGGATTCACGGGTCGTGTTCGATCAACGAAGAATAAAGAGAGTTTTATCCTCTCGTGCGTCCACTTTCGAGCCTGCATTGTTCCTCCTCCGAAAGTCATCAGGGGCCATGCTTTTGCGTGACCACCGCCACCGGATGCAAAATGCCAATATTCTCTATTTGCATTTCTGACACCCCCCACAAACTCACTCCTTCCGATTCCCTCCCACCACCCCAAAATAAAATTATATAAACGGCACCTCTACCCTCTGTCTCTCTCTCACTGTGTTTGTCCGATTATATCAAATTTGTCCTCGAACTTGAAACTCCGTTTTCGATCAGACGTACTCTAGCGACCCGCGAGAGACACGACGACACTACAAGTGCGTCGCCAGACATCGCAGCGCACCGCCGCTTTCTTGAGTGTTCAACTTTTGCCTCAAGTGGGGGAGAGAGAGAGAGAGAGAGAGAGAGAGAGAGAGGGGAGGGGGGAGGTGGTTCATGAAGAAAGAATCTGTCTCTTCATCTGAAACTTTATCTTTTATTTTCTGATTGAGGGAAGTGTTGCTTTCGGGTTCATGACTGGGGGTGAGTTCCCAGCAATTCCTGGAGCGCCATGTGAGTTTGTAGTTGTACAGGCATGGGAGGCCAACCCTTTTCTGTCTCTGTCTCTCTCTCTTCCCGTCCCCATAAAAAGTCTGTTTCTGGTCCAACTTTTTCCACTCGTTGGTTGACGTAATTTGCTTCTACTTCTTCCTCCTCCTCCTCGTTTCATCCTGCAACTTTGTTTAATCAAGGATGAAGTAGAAGATTCAGCTCGTCAGCATCATCGTCGCCCGCAACCTCTGCTCAGCTTCCTAAGTCAGGAGCCTCTTTGAGTCCCAAAAGTCCAGTGCAAGTTCTGCTCCCACCTGTCGAGGTAATTCTTCATGCAATTCTCGCGGTACCCGTATCATCGTTCCGATTCTGCCAGCACGAAACGCTCCTTTTCATTGCAAGCCTCGGCGCGCGAAGAAGAGAGCATTGATTTCGAGCGAGTAAGCATTCGTCCATGCTGTTTCAGATGTATCATCCATGTCGGTGAAAAAGAAAACCAATAAAGTAAGTCGCGCATAGATCTGCCACGGTAAAGTTTAAGGGTTCGGTAAGGTCATGTCCCTTTAGTTCTCCATGTTTTGAGAGAGAGAGAGAGAGAGAGAGAGAGAGAGAGAGAGAGAGAGAGGACATTGATGGAGACGTAGCTTTAACTGGCAAACAACCCACGCATTGATGCTTTCCTGCACTGTCAGATGACTTGATATCATGCCTTTTTCCATTACGCAAATTCTTGCATGGGACGGAAATGCCCTGTTATCTTAATATTGGCCCAATTCTATCCGATTCCAATCCTGAAAGACCTTTTCGAGCCTTAGCCAAACCCCGCAAGCCGTCCAGTTCATGATCAGTGGTCCCCGAATTCACATTCAAGCTCCTTTCACCATCTGAAAGCGATATTGCATTATGGAATCCGGCAATTGCCCCTCTACGTATTCATACGTGTACACGTCCTCGTTTATGTCTCTGGTTTCATGTACTCTCGCATGTCGCAAGAACCCCAAATTGCGCAAATTGCTGCCGCGGTCGAGTACGGCGCTCTATTTCGACCGCACAATCTTGTTGCTTAGTCATTGACCAGATCAGCCGTTTGTGTTTTCGTCCAAGTAGCGATGCGGAGGACAGCTACGCATGAGACATTCATTTTGACATGTAGTGCTAGATTTAATAACAAGTAAACTCTTTTCATTGTGTTCGAATTCAGAATTAGATTCCTTGAATGAGAATAATCTCAGTATATTCAGAATTGTTCAATGTCATGCAGAGAAATGGAAGCGGCGGACCACAATTCCACTAAACCGCCGTCCCTGATACCTCCTCTGCCCAGAGACCCTCGCGGGTCACTCGAAGTCTTCAACCCGTCAACCTTTTCGACCCGACCGACCAACCCGGTCTTTCGCCCCCAGCAGCCACCCTGGCAGAGCTGGGTTGGCCGGCGAGAATTCCTGGAACACGACCCGCCCAAACTCCCCTCCTCCAGGTCCACCGGCACAGGTGACGAGATCACGGCCACCTCATGGATGGCCCTCAAGGACGCCCCGCCGCCCTTCCGGCAGAAGCCCATCTCCACCGTCCGTCAGCATGACGACGGCGGACAATCACAGTCCGCCGAAGCGGGCGCAGCTGCGCAGAGGGCGGCAGAGTGGGGGCTAGTGCTGAGGACCGACACTGAGACCGGGAAGCCACAGGGCGTCACGGTCCGGACTTCGGGCGGGGACGACCCGAATGGGAAGTCCGGCACTCCGAGGAGGAACTCAAACAACTCGGTCCGGAGCTCAGGGGACTCGTCGGATGGCGGCGAGGGAGGGAAGGAGAGAGGTTTCCCGAGGGTGTCTGAGGACCTGAAGGACGCACTGTCCACGTTCCAGCAGACGTTCGTGGTGTCGGACGCGACGAAGCCCGATTACCCGATCATGTACGCAAGCGCGGGGTTCTTCAAGATGACCGGGTACACTTCCAAGGAGGTCATCGGCCGGAACTGGTACGCCACCACCCAAACACCCTTCTGCGTGTGTGTGTGAACGTGTGTCCTTTGTATAATATTGTCGTGATTCACATTAGTTCATGTGACAATGAACGGTTGATGATTCTGGGTGTTGGGGCGGGATTCAGTCGGTTCATGCAGGGGGCGGGGACGGACCCAGAGGACGTGGCGAAGATCCGGGAGGCGTTGCAGGCGGGGACGAGCTACTGCGGGAGGCTGCTGAACTACAAGAAGGACGGCACGCCGTTCTGGAACCTGCTCACCATCTCCCCCATCAAGGACGACGCCGGCAATGTCCTCAAATTCATCGGGTGGGTGTGTCAAGTCCATTAAAACGCTACTTGGATTCTCTTTTACTGAATTATGATTTTGATTTGGAACTGACATCTCACCTTCTTCTTTATCAAGATAATGACATAAATAATCCATAAATTTTGACCTAAAATGCGAATTTAAATTTATAAATTTTGGCCTTATAATCCATCTCCAGATCGTATCCTAATATTAAATGCAGTCCATAAATTTTTAATGTATTCAGTATTGTCCCTATAATTTTAGTACATGTTCGATTTAGTCCCTTGTATGTAAAATTATCGAATTTTAACATTGAACATTTTTATATAATTTAGGAGCTAAATTTAATATGTAAATAAAGTATTGAGATCACATTGAACAACTTAAAAGTTCAGGGTCACCTTACGCACATAACTAAAGTTCATAGATCATATTAAATAAATTAAAAGTTCAAAAATCACGTTACATATTAAATTCAAATTTTAGGATCCTTTATGCCATTTCTCTCAAGGAGAGATTCAATTTCTGATGCTGTTTTGAAAGTGTGGGACTCCATACTTCAAGTGGCAACAAAGATTCATTTCAATCCATTAGTAAGGGACTCGGTAGTGCGCTTGTCCAAATATAGAATCATTATATCCCATTTTTAAAATAGTCAATCTCGTGCTCCTTAATTTAATTAGAATTTCCTGCTTTTTACTAACTTTTTAGGCAAAAAAAATGAAAAATATAAGATTGGATCAGCCCCATTTTCACGGCTTAAATTTTTAGGATAATTGGCGATAGAAAAACATGTACATTAGATATAGGTTTTTTTTTTTTTTTTTCTGGGGCACCATTTTCACGGCCTAAAATTTTTATGATATTCTCTTTTTATAACAAAGAATAGAATAATGGTTTGGTGGTTCAATTGATGGATATAATCTTTCTTTTTCCCGTGATGGTGGTGGAGGGCAGAATGCTAGTGGAGGTGAGCAAGCACACGGAGGGGTCCAAGGATAAGATGTTGCGCCCCAATGGATTGCCCGAGTCCTTGATTCGATACGATGGTCTGGCCCTTTTGTTCCCCTCCCTCTTTTCCATTTCCTTTTCTCTTGATTCTTTAATCCATTCGTTCATGTCATTTTCCTTCGAGTTTATACCATAAAAAAGTAAAAAAAAAATTATACCGGTCGTGACGTTAATATGACGAAGAATATATATATATATATATATATATATATATTGACTTAAGGTCCTAAATTTTTTTGCATTATTATATAAGGATCTGAAACTTCTTTTTTGTCGTAATAAACTTCGAGAAGTATAGAACAAAAAAAAAATAGAAACTCTTTTTGCCGGTATAAAGTATAAAGATACTGCTTGTTAGTACGACCCTTTTTTGTCGGAAACATCGACTTCAGAGGTAGTGATGGGATGGATTAGTTGCTCGATTCCCGCGTACGTAATTATGCATGGTCTGCATGGCTTCTGTTTTTGCTTGCTTTTCAAGATCAAACGATCAGTTTGTCGTCGTCGTCATCTTATACTTTTAGTACTTCCGGTGCTTACCATTTGGCTCAGATGGAATGAATGCACTGCATGTGAGTTTAGAGTGAACTAAACATCGATATCTAGAGTCTCCGCTTTTGATGGAAGCGTCATCTTTTACGGAGTGCTAGACTATTTGCAGTCGTTGGGAGGAATGAACATGGCGTTCCAAGGTTTCGTAGTAAATATTTGAGTTCCTGTTCTTCTCACATTGAGGATTCCATTCTAGAAAAGTAAAAATGGCAGACCTTCATAGGTTCGTGAGAGAGGACTCGTCACCATGCGAGTTCCCCGTTCCAATCTGGATGTCTTTTGATCTTAGTCCTACTTCGTTAACGTGATCGTTTGCAATTATGTGAAGCGCGTGATGCAGGTGTTAGCGGATGCTCTTACGTCAGTGTTTTTTTTTTTTCCTTTCTTTTTTCCACTTCTTCTAATGCTGGATGCGAATGACGATACAGATGTGTTTCTTTCGCAGCCCGTCAGAAGGAAATGGCAGCGAGTTCGTTATCGGAACTTGTGCAGGCGGTGAAGAGGCCGAGGGCGCTCAGTGAGTCGACCAATCGCCCTCTGATGCGGAGGTCGGAAGGCGGTGGCGAGAAAGAGAGATCAGATGCTCTAGGAAGACGAAACTCTGAGAATCTGGGAGGTATGAGGAGTTCAATGCAGCGGATCAGCGAGGTGCCCGAGAAGAAGCAAAGGAAATCTGCTCGCCGCTCGTTCATGGGGTATCGACTTTTGTTTCTCACTGTTAGGAATATATTGGAATTATTGATAATATTAGCAACTTGTATCTAGCGAAGATGCTATTTTCTCACTGAATTCATCTCCCCATCCTGGTGGCAGAATGATCAGGAAGAGTCAGTCCAGTTCTGAAAGCTTCGATTTTAGAGGAGCTGCAGATGACGGTGACGACGATGAAGATGACGACATGAGTGAAAACGACGAGAGGCCGGAGAGCTTGGATGATATTGTAAGACAAAAGGAAATGAGGAAGGGTATTGATCTTGCAACCACGCTCGAACGTATTGAGAAGAACTTCGTCATCACGGATCCCAGGCTACCGGACAATCCCATCGTAAGACTGCTGGGCAAACTAAAGAGGAGCTCATTCATTCGTTGAACTTTAAAGTGGACATATGCGATTTTAAATTTTATCTTGTCCTTGTTTTTCAGATATTTGCTTCTGATAGCTTCTTAGAGCTGACAGAATACAGCCGCGAAGATATTCTCGGGCGGAATTGCAGGTATCTACCTTCTAACAGTAATCCCATTGTGACATCGTCTGAAAGTCTTGAATTTGCTGAGGCCTCGGCAATTACAGTTCCTAAAGATCGTGACATATATGTCTATTTTTTTGAACTTTTACTCATCCAACTTGTGTAGAGATGGGACTGACAAATTGGCACTTGGATATGTTTATGATACGAGTATAAATAGGAAATGTGCCGCTTCACGCTCTCATATTGCACCCTCCTATTCGATAGAGCTATTGATGATTAAAAGGCCCCAAGCTTGTGCCATGAGAAATCTGAAGCTTTATTTGGAAAATAATGATAAAGAAACTGAACTATTCTAGAAATGGAAATGAACTAGTTATGAGATACCTTGCTTCCATTGGTGTAGGTTCCTCCAAGGACCTGAAACTGATCCAGCAACCGTGAGGAAGATCCGGGAAGCCATTGACAACCAAAGAGATGTCACTGTGCAGTTGATAAACTACACAAAAAGCGGTATGTACGTTTGAATTTCATTTAGAATGACTTGGATAGAAATACTGTGAAGCGGAATTCCTATTTTAGCATGTCTTCAGAATTATGAGCTTCGTACAGAATGACATCAATGATAATTTCGGAGAAAAAATAAGGAAAGTTCCTCTTAGGCAGATATTCCTGTTGCTTGTGCATTGCAGCTTTAGCCTCAATATGAAGCCGATCTACTTCACACATTCTTGAAGTATTGTAATGTTTTCTGCTGAATTTCAGGCAAAAAGTTCTGGAATTTGTTTCATCTTCAGCCAATGCGTGATCAAAAGGTGCACTCCACAGCTAAAGTTTAGATAGAAAATCATAATGCGATAATACTGTACAAAGTAATAAGGAACTGTTTATGTGAGAAAACAGGGAGAAGTCCAGTATTTCATTGGAGTACAATTGGATGGGAGCGCGCATGTCGACCCACTGCACAACTCTATTCCTGAGGATACTGCTAAAGAAAGTGAAATACTGGTCTGGGCTCTCTTTGCCTCCTTCACTTGTCATTCGGTTATCGTCATTTTTTGTTATTTCTTCGAGTTAGGGAATATCGTGCTTTTCAAACTTAACCCAGTTGTTCAAGGTGACTTTTTCTGAAAGATGATCTTTTGTTTAGCTCTTTCGGAAACGTCTGCCCCATAAAATGCCAGACTTTCCATATATTGGTTGCTACTAGCGCTGCGAGATTTTGTAGTAGGGTAAAGAATATTGATAATCTCCAATATTTTCTTCTATTTTCCTTGCTGATGAATTATAGGTGAAAAGCACTGCTGAAAATGTCGACGAAGCAGTGAGAGAACTTCCGGATGCCAACAAGGTAGCATCCTTTTTTTTAATTAAAGCATCATAAGTCTCTTAAGGTTATAATTAAGATTAAGGACTTTTCTGTGAGCAGAAGCCAGAGGATTTATGGGCTAATCACTCAAAAATGGTTTACCCAAAGCCACATAGGAAGGACAGCCCCTCTTGGAGAGCCATTCAACAGGTACTTTATTTCTTATCCTCATTCCGTACAAAATAATGAAGTAAACCTCTAGCAAATGCAATGTCATTCTTGTGATAAGCATAGTGGATGACCTGTGAATATTGGGAAGAATGAATGTAGCGAATGCTTTTAAACATCTAGTGCCCTTTACCATATAAGGTTCCTGCATATTTCAAGTTATTCTGAGTAAATAATTCACGTTCCATACTTGTTAAAGCAGATTAGATTGATTAGTTAATCGCTCTGTGAATTGGCACTACGTACGTCAGTTGCTACTTTGGTCTTAATATAAGCTTCATTTCATGATTTTCTTGCCGTTGTATCTGCTTATTTATTTGGTGAGTGGTGCTGTGACGTGCAGATCCTGGATAGCGGAGAGCAGATAGGACTAAAGCATTTTAAGCCGCTTAAACCCCTTGGCTCTGGGGACACTGGCAGGTACATTCGGTGCATGTCATATTGTCTGAACTGGAGTTAAATCCCATCTGGTTTAAGCAAACCCAAAAGCCAAATCTTTTTATCTTTGCAACTTACACAAATGTCAGAGATTTAGCAAGGAAATCATAAATTTTTTCAGTCTCCCTTACAGGCGGTTTTGTTAAACTTCCTTGAACCAATTCCTTTTCCTCTTAATCTTGGTCACAAATTTTATTGCATATTTATTAAGCATATAGGCCACAGAAACCCAATCATGCTTAATGATAACTTCCTTGGACTCACTAGCTAGTGTGGGATAGAAACCACTTGCAATAAACAATTTGTACTGCTAAGCACAATGCTCAGACTTACTGATTGCACGCTTTGCTCTCTTTGCTGCTGGTTAAGCTTGTGCGCCAATACTAGAATTCTGGAAGTACATTAGTCTAGCCAACTTTAATCATATTTCAGTTGCTTTGGAAATTTTAGCTAAAAATGAGAAATCTTGTAAAGATTGCTGCCGATATAGGGCAAAGGTGCAGTTGAGGCAGGTTTTGAGTCTTGCTGGCATTTCAGAAGACGTTAATTTCTTTTCTACTTATTTCTTTCTGCATCCGAAAGAGGCATTTTTCTGTGTGAGGATTTGATGAATGCTTGACCATGATGGCAGTGTGCATCTAGTTGAGCTGTGTGGAACTGGCCAATTCTTTGCAATGAAGGCCATGGATAAGAGTGTTATGCTTAACCGCAACAAGGTACTGAAATTGGTCAACTGCAATCAGGATTTAAGTTCCTTTTAAATTTATATGTGAGATATTCTCACAATCCCTAAAATAAGACTGATCATTGGAAAACCTGAAGACGTTACTGCTATGCATGTAGCACTAACGTGTTGTATTTTTCGTAAGATAGATAACTTCTATATAGTGATGCCAAAATCTCACTTCTACATTTAAAATGGGGGTCATTCCTAGTTTGTTGTCTAATGATCGGAGGATGATCTAGTGTGTATGATGGTTGGATGCTATTCAGGAATTGGCTGATATTGCCCTTTCCTTCCATGGGTTTCTTATCGATCAGTTTCATGAGTCTGCAATGGATTGAATGCATCTCGTATTACTTGAGATGAATTGTTTTCTTCATTTTCTGAAGGTCCACAGAGCTTGTGCTGAAAGAGAAATCCTCGACATGTTGGATCATCCTTTCCTTCCAGCTCTATATGCGTCTTTTCAGGTATATCATTTATTTTACTTTGATATTATCCTTGTCTTCCAGCTCTACATGCTTCTTCTCAGGTAAAAGGCATTTATAATAGATAATTATAGTGGTAATTGCAGAATATGGAGATAATGCAAATAGAACTGAGTGCACGGTGCTTGTTATAGCAAAAAGGAAAACGAGAAACTTATGTCAATTGCTAGATATGAGTAACTCATAACATATTGTTAGTCACTTTCTACTTTGCCTTCAATGATCCCAAGTCGTGCTCTCGCATGCTGTTTTTGGTGATTGCTTGTTTTGTTCAAGTTATGTTCGATGGTCTTCCATTTGTGAGTGTCAATTTTTTACCTCCCCATGGATCTAATCCAAATTTTTTAGGATTCTAGTACTCGCGATATCCATCCAAAATGAGTACTAATATTAAGTTTCTGCAGACCAAAACCCACATTTGCCTGATAACAGATTATTACCCCGGTGGTGAGCTCTTCATGGTCTTGGACAGGCAACACCTGAAGGTCCTCAAGGAAGATGCAGTGAGGTAAAAGTTACTGAAACAATCTTAGTGTAGAAGCCTCAAATGTTTATGTCAAAGCTTTTCTCTTCGCTTGATTCCTAAAATTTATTCAAAGAGCTAGGTCCCAGCCTGATTTCTACGGCTTATGCTAGAGACGGAGTTCCCCTTGCTGTTTAAAGTGGAAAATTAAGTAATTTAAGCTGCATTATGTTGTGGACTTCCTATGCCGAAAATCACGACATCAAATAAGCACGTTCACACATTTAATTCCACAAACTTAATTTTATTAGAATGTACTATCCAAAGGCAAAAAGGGCAGCCAGATGCATGAAGCTCCTGCTATGTTCAGGGTCCAGGGAAAGGTCAGACCACTTAGGGTCTAATGCACGCAGCCTTGCCTTCCTAATTTTTGCCAATGGCCTTCTTCACAACTTGAAAAATGAAAAAACATAGAGTAAAATCGATTTTACTCTGCAATTTTAACTCCACTTGTGGAAGTTGCAGGCCCAAATGTCGAGCCAATTTGACAATATGACTGGTACTCCTGTCATGTTCTATTCCTTCGAACTTATTGCATATATTGATGATTGCAGATTCTATGCTGCAGAGGTGGTTGTGGCATTGGAGTATCTTCATTGCCAAGGTAAAGGTCCATCACTTTACGTCGACCGAGGATTCATTATCTGCCAGTGCACCTGTTGCTACATTTGGATTCCTGACGGCAAATTTCAATGTGGTTGATGATGAAAATTGAGACAGCTTTTTTGTTTTCGAGGGTCATTTGTGGGCTAACAAGCGAATGGATAGCAAATTAGACACACTTCCTGGAGTATTCCCGTTGACACCTTTGTCATTTTACAGGGATTATCTACAGAGATCTAAAACCGGAAAATGTTTTGCTTCAGAACAATGGGCATATTTCTTTGACAGACTTCGATTTGTCATGCTTAACATCTTGCAAACCTCAGGTAATTCAGCTAGCTTTATCACTATCCGTCTGAGCAATTGTCTCTGATTATTTTTCGAATCAAATTTATGCATTATGTGTATAAATAATGTACTCATTGATTCTACTATTTGAAGCTTTTGCTTCCTAGTACTGATGAAAAGAAGAAGAAAAAGAAGAAAGGCCCAGAGATGCCAATATTTATGGCTGAACCCATGCGGGCATCGAATTCTTTTGTCGGCACGGAGGAGTACATAGCTCCCGTTAGTTTCTTCTTTTGCCACTATCTAAAGTCCAGTTGACTCCTGATTGAGTGCACCAATTTACCATTTTGTTGCTATTCTAATTTCCTGATATGTTGCAGGAGATCATCACAGGGGCCGGCCATACAAGTGCAGTCGATTGGTGGGCGCTTGGTAAGTTCTTCTCCTACCTTCTAATAGAGAAGAATATGGTAATGCTTTATTCCTAGAAAAGCTTTTTTCCAATTCTCGGTAAGACCAGGCTTGCTTTTGCGGGAATGTCCAAAGAACAATTTCTTTCAGTCAACCTCAAAGACAAATGACAACATCTTTGTCTTTTAACGTATTAGAAAATTTGGCAACAGAAAAAGAAAGAAAAGTCTTGCATCATAATTTTCTCTCTTGTGATAGCGAAAAGAATATTTACCCTTAGAGGTCATTGTCTTACATAGCAGCCCGATTCTATAGAAACGTGGAACCCTTTTCCCAGATAAACCAACACCAAAGGACCAAAAGCATTGGCCAGAAATACTCGCCTTTTGACAGGCATTAGCTGCAATCGTGGATCTCATTTTCAGCTCTGGAATATGGTTAAACTTAATGCATTATGCTAATTTTGCCTACTTTGAAGTCATTTGGGGACCAGATAATAACCTCAAAAAGAGATCTTGACATCAGCAGTCCAACAGAAGTTCCATTGGGAAGGAGAAGCCTCGCTTATCATTAGTACTAGTAGTTCCATAGTAGATTTGGTTACTTTGTCGTGTAATGATGCTCTTTATAAGGATATAATTCTGTCATTCACGGGGCACTAATGTCGTCATAGATTTTCAGCGTACTTCTTGTCTCTATTTCTTACAGGTATTATGTTATATGAGATGTTGTATGGATACACGCCCTTCAGGGGAAAGACAAGACAAAAGACATTTGCCAATATCCTTCACAAGCAAATCAAATTTCCAGGAAGTAAACCGGTTAGATTTCTGCCTATGATCATTCCTAGAACTCACACACTTGAACTATGGAATTGGTCGAACAGAAGTCTATGCTCCAACTAATTTGAACTAGGAGTGCCAGAAAGTAGCTTGCTCATGTTCTGCTTTTCACAGAATTGACAGTGCGCAGATCGATATGCCTGTTTTATAAAGAGACGATTAGTTCATCATTGGTTCTTTCCCTTGAGCTTAGGTTCAGGGAAAGGGAATTTTTCCCATTTAAGCAGTAACACATTTGGCCGATGAGTGGGAGATTTGTATCGTAGATTCTGTTCCTAGCAGTCTTAGTTGGTTGCCTGATTATGGCAGCTCAAGACACGTTGAAGTCGGATTCCTCAAAAGTTTCCGCATAGAATATAAAGAGGTTTTTCATGACCTTAGCAACTCTCGGGAGAATCATATGATACTAAAGGGACTATGTCTGTCTGCAGGTAAGTCTCCATGTAAAGCAATTGATACATCGATTGCTGCACAGGGATCCCAAGAACAGATTGGGCTCACGCGAAGGAGCGGAAGAAATCAAACGCCACCCGTTCTTCCGCGGTATCAACTGGGCCTTAGTTCGGTGCATGGTAACGCGGCAAAATAGTGATCACAAAGCATGTTTAATTCCTAATCTGCTCGATCTCATGCAATGCGCTGACACGTGTGAACTATTCAGGAACCTCCTGAGCTTGATGCCCCCGTGTCTGGGGTGGCCGGTGCAGAAAAGGAAGCCAAACTCGTAGACCCTGAAATGGATGACCTTCAAAAGAATGTTTTCTGAGAGGTCTAACTCCATGCCCATCCATTTTGCAGTGTTATAGAGCAAGCGGGAATAAAAACTTCGTGATTAGTGCATGGACTTCAATGTGCAATTGAAGGAAAAAGAAAGAACTGAGGTCACTTCCGCAGGACTTGGAAGCTAAGAAATCGGTAATCCTTTTGCCTCGACATTTGATCCAGGGAGATGGCTTCACGATATGTTGGACAAGCTCTGTTGATAATTTCTTTTGTAGTTTGGTGGTGTGATTTCCCATATCCATGTCATGAGGATTTGAAATTCTCTTCTGCTTGTATCACCTGATTAGTCTATCGTGAATGTAATTATGCATTCTTTGCGATTAAGTCAAATCTGAAGTACTTTGTGTGACACATCATGTTACGACCGTACCAATCAACTTCTTCCTTCATGGCTTCATGATCATTTTTGTGTGATAGGCTACCGCTAGATAAAAACATTCGGAAGCACATTCTTATACGTACATAGCATATTTTTCTTGAGTTGCATGACATAGTTTACACTCGGCCGAATTTGTGTGCTTTTTCCGGTTAAGAATTGCCTGTTCATGCCCCCAGTGCATCGTGTAATTTTCAAGGCCATAAAGTGAGAGAATAAAATGGTTTGTGTGGTCGAAGACTGTTTGACAACGTAGTCTGTGGTGGTGTTTACCGGTGTAGATGTTCCATGAAAAAACTTAAAACTAGAGTTCTCTACATGAACTCTGATACCGTGTGTTTATGAAATAAAAGATTGAAAAGAAAATCAGTGAGTCAAGGGGTGTCAAAAAGGTCCAATTGACATGAATTGACCCAAATTGGACCTACTAAAAATCTCTGATCTTTTCAGGTCAGACCTCTTTCAGGGGTAATACATAAAAAGTCCGGCTATTGTGGCGATTTGGTTTGGGTTTTATGACCTGAACCAAACACATTAAATCCTACCCAATTCCATCGTCTTCTTCCAGTTAATGATGATACTGTCCAAGCCCAAGCCAAAAATTTCTGTTCCAAACGTCAATTGTCAACTAATACATGAAGCATAAACCAAAAATTCACAAGAACAAAGCAAGAGGACAACGGGCATCAACTATAGCAGAGTTCTCTGCTTTGCAATCCCTAACAGTCGAACAAAATTGAAGCCGCAACATTTTCACATCATCAAGGAAAAATAGTTACCCCAACTACCAACCGAAATCGATGGAAACCGTCAAAGGACGATAGAGAAAAAGAACTAGCTATTGACCGGGAGCCGATTGATACCACTTGGAAGCAGAAGCAACGCGAGCACTCCATGAATTTGCATCATAGCTCCAAAACTCCAAAATCTCCAAATATAAAAGCAACAAATTACTTCAATAAAAACTCGAAATTGTGAAAACAACGATCATTTGCGTTGCGGTTCTATTGCAGGTGTGTAGGGGAGAAACTGAGAACCTTAGAAAAGATAGATTTGGATTGAGATTGGTCTGAGAGAGAGAGAGAGAGAGAGAGAGAGAGAGAGAGGAATGAGGAGTGTCCGTCGTGCTCTTTATTCAAATAACCTGACCCGAACCAAACTGAACCATGTTTTCGACTCAGATCACAATAAAAATGCTTTCTTCATATTCAGGTCGGGTATTACGGACCAGCCCAAACCGAACTGTCAACATCGCCAATTGAGACCATACACATTTATCTATGTTCAATGTTACAAAAGAGGAAAGCCAAAATTACAGAATATTGCACAATCAACAGACATTTTCTATCATACTATTTCCTATTCCTAACTATTGCACAATCAACAGACATTTTCTATCATACTATTTCCTATTCCTAACACAATTAAAGACAAAAGATATCCTCATTAAATCAAGGAAAAAAAAAAACCTCGTGAAGATATGTTTACTTCTCTTCACGTTCCAACCATCAATTTCATCAACCTGAGCACGCACGTTCACTTTGAAGCATCTGCAATTGATTGGATACAAAAGCTTGATCTTTGAAATTTGAAATCAATAAGTCGATATAATTGGATCCGGTGCATAGGTAAGTTCTGGTTTTTCGTCCCTACATTCATGAACAAATCCCTCAAGTCAAAGAATCAGGATTGTGACTAGAAAAGGTCCAAACGCAAGCATGAAAAGATACACAAAAATTTCCTTCAACAATTGGTTCTGGCTAAAAAGTTTTACATCGTTAAGCATGCAGATCTGCATTTACAAGCACATATTCCATTCTTTATCGTCTCACGTGTGCTTAAAAAGGAGAGACAGAGCTGCATCACTTGTCACCACAGATGCAGGTAAAAAGTTTCCATAATTAAACCATTTGCACACGCCAGAGCAATTTTAGTGTTTGCAGTCCAAGATATAAAAAATTCATTTAATGAAACATGTCTCTCTAGACAAAATTTTTCACAAGATCTACATTCTACCTATCTGAGATTTCTTGATGATTACCGTACATATCACTAAAGCAAGCCATCCAAATTGCCTAAACTTACAGTCAAGCACACAAGCGAGATCCTACATTAATCACCATTAGTGTTCTTATGATGTGCACGTCATAAATTATTTATGTAGACCAACTTGCATTAAGCTCTCTCTGATTTGTTACTGCATGTACCAGCGAACACCAAATAGATTAAAATAATGCAAACTGCAACCTTTAAGTCTGCAGAAGGCCTTATAAAACTTACACGAGAGTCGTACTTACCTTTGGATCACTTTCAGAATTCCTGTGCCCAACTGCATTGGTACCCCCATGATGATGCATTCACTGACACCTTCAATTTTGTCAGCCTTACCACTTGCAGAAGCGTGGAAGAGGTGATCAGATGTTTTCTCAAATGAAGCCAACATCAAAACGCTTTTGTCCATTTTCTGTATGCCAAACCTTGTAATGCCAAGAACTTCACCCTGATAATTCACATCAAACTCTTAAGAACACACTAGGCCAACAAAGAACATATGTAAGTAGCACATTAATCAACAAAGTAATGGTTAATTCTCCCTCAGAGTCGCCGTGCACTGGATGAAAAAACTTCGCCACCTAGACCAAATAAAATATCGGAGCATATCTTTCCAGAGACTTCTACTTACGAGAGACACCGAATTCCCTACCCTTATCCCAGAAAGTGTAAATAATTAATTCTCTCCACATGTGACACCATATTGACTACGCTTACTCACCCGGAAAGTCATCAGATCTGCCAAAAGCATCATATGGCGTATGTCTATGCTCATGCCATGATTAGACATGATGAACTGTATTTCCTCAATAATGCACCTTCTAGCAGCTTCAATGCCAAGTGTCTGCTGTACCTCAATGATATGATTACTTTTTGTTTTCCGACCATCAATGCCTTCGGTGCCCATGACTTCTTGCAGACCCGTGCTGCAAGAATTCAACAATACAGAAAATTTGTAAGCAATTCTTTTCCCCCATTTCTATGCATAATGTTTGCAAGTAAGAGAAACACTCCAGAACTTATATGAAACTATGAAAACGACAGGATGAAAGAGAGCTTTTAAAAAAGTGAACTAGCAGTCATATCCTCAGCATTACTTTTCTTATGTAGAAACTGGAAGAAAAATTGAGTTCTCTCTCCGAAGAAAAAAATTCTATTTGTTTTCTTTTCTATTGCAAGAACTCAACAAACTCCAATGACAGATAGAAGCATAAGTTTCTGTTCAAGGGAAATAAGATTTCAACATTCAATTCTACGGTAATACCCAATGACCTCTTGCTTGTCTGCATGCACTTTGATATGTTTAGTGACAGCAGGACTAGCATTACAGTGTGAACAATATTGTAGATACTGATCATGTATTATCAATTAGTTTAAGACTTCCTATGTTCTAACTAAAATTAACATAAATACATGTGTCCGACACAACATCTTACACCTACCTTATGTGAAGATCGACTGTTTACAGCTGTAGTTTAAAAATATTGTACGTCTTCAAATAAATTCACAATTTATTTTGCTACAAGTAATCTGCATAATTGGCTTCCTACAAGGATGTGCCCTAAAAACTCACCCTTCCACTACAAGACTGTACTTCTCTCTCTCCTTCGCGTTCCCTTCTTTGTCCTTATATTTTTCTTTCGCTTTGTTTACCACAGCACGTTCAACTGTCTTGATTCCCTGTCAACCAAAGATCAACACACACAAAGTTTAGCATCTACGAAGAACTACAAGAACAAACTAGCATCATTCATTCATCCAGGCATTTAAATGGCCTTTAAGGTTCTCACCTTCACTATGATGTTCGGAAGCATATTCTTGAGGGAATGGAGCTCAAAATGAAGTTTACCTCTATCAACCAGAGGAACTACTTCCAATTTTGTAACATCCACAACATTAATTTGCTGTGTAATGGCCAAATAGATCAGATGTTACAAATAAAAAGAGTTTATAGATAGCCAAACTACAGGAAGAAATACACACCAGCTGCTTTGGTTTAATTTTTGGAGTTTGCATAATTGAGTCCCTCACAGTATTAGCATCTATACTTAACTGTGAGTCTTCAATTCTATTCATGTCAAGTGTGATGACTATTGACCCTAATCTTGAAGTCATAACAGTTTTTATGCTCTTTGCAATCTGCAAAACAAGCAATTGTCCAAATGGATTGTCAAACTCCACTTTCATCATTTGGAAGGCAAACCGAATTATATGTTTATCTCTCTTCAAGAAGATGCGAGAAAGATGATTTGACTCACCAGAAGGCTTTCAAACAATAAGCTCTAACAAGAAAGAGGGGTTAATGCAATATAGCTAGTCAGAACCGACATAATTCATCAATTAATCCTAAGTCCAAAATGATACTCAGATAAAGCAGGTTGAAAGTCCACTAGTAAAGAGCTAAAATGTAGTGATCCCACAAAAAATACCCAAATATTTGAGGAAGAACTAGCGAAGGGACCACCTTAGTCCCAAATTCCTAAAAAACGCCTAAGAAGAGACTGCAGAAAGATAAAGGATATGTTTCATACAGAACTTCTAGAACTGCAATTCCAGCAATACAAGCCTAAAAATTAAAAGATTGATGCGAAAGGGGAAGGGTACCCTAAATCTGACCGACTTATTTAGCCCACAAGAAAGGCAACCCTGGCCCAAATTTAAAGGATATGTCTGATAAAGAACATCAAGAACTGCAATTACAGCACATCAGGTGAGGGTAACTCAACTCTCATCAATTCAAATAGATCTCCATTTTCAAACTTTCAGAAGTCACAGATTGCAAGATAATAAATTCCATATCGACAACCAAAGGGTAGTCCTCCAAAATTTACAAATGAATCCAACAAAGTCAGCAGGAATGAGACTTATTTCAGAGGAATAAGTATACCTGGCCTAAAATGGTCTTATCAATCCTAGCCTTTACCATCCTCGCAATATTCACATTATCATCATGATCTAGCTCCGCAGTGATGATGGGTGTGAGTATTTTCTTGGTTCCATTTATGATCTCTTTAATACGAGGAACTCCAAGTGTTACGTCTAATACCGGTTAAAGAAGTACTATGACAAGTAGAGTCAGGTTGAAGCTTCAAAAACAAAAAAGAGAAATTTCTGAAGTAGCAAAATTAAAGCCAAAACAAAACAATGTTCAGAGGATACTCATGCTGGCAACACCAGCAAAATGGAAAGTTTTGAGTGTCATCTGTGTCCCTGGTTCTCCAATACTCTGAGCCCCAATTGCTCCAATTGCACTTCCAGCTTCAATTCTTTTCAAATGATAACGAGAGGTGCAGGTGTCTATAAAGGCCTATTACATCATCAAAAACCGCATGAATTAGATGCATCTTCTTAAACTACAAGAGCAATCAAATTAGCCAAAGACATCAGCAGCAATTCTAAATTTCTACAAGCAACCCTTTAATTTGGCAAGATCTTATACAAAGAGAGACATGTACAAGGCACTCAAAGATCTTATATAATACCAAAAGTTTGAATTTTGGCGTCCAATACAATCATCATCAATAAACTTATTCAAAACAATTATTGTTGCACAGCAGTAGGGCCATAGTTGACGGAAAAATGTTAAACAAGAAGGTCAAGAAAATTGCCCTTCCAAGTTCCTTTCCAATCTCTCTTCTGCAACTGAATTTCTAGACTGCCACTATAAAGTAACAGGTTGAGTGACTTCACAAAAAACTGCTCCTCAGCCTGTGGTCCCTGACCATAGCCTCACATTTCTTGTCGAGATTTTCAATCTTAATCTGCTTTCTCTTCCTTAAGGTTAAACTCATTACTTTGACCCGCAGGAGGATGTAAGGCAAAAGGGGGGGGGGGGGGGGGGATCAGAAAGCTAAAATAAGAACGGCTCCATTTGCTGGCCAAAAGCATCACAACCCGAATTTAGTTGAACCAAACCAGCGAAAATCAACCAAAAGTATTGTCCTCCAGTGAAAGAAAGAAGCTAATCTCAACTTTTTTTAACCTTAGTTCTACTGAGGTTACATGCCAAATTTTTGGATGAATTGTCTAACATGTTGCATCTCATAAAGTGTTGTTTTTTGTTTTGATAAACTGATCAAGCAAAACAACAGGGCATGCACAAAACAGGTGCCTATAGCAACTGGAAACCCAAAATAAGAGGAGAAAGGAAAAGGGGAAATAGTTAGATTATATCCCAATCAGAAACTTTACTGAACTAGCCTGAATAGTGTCCCATCAAGCTGACATCAATATAAGCAGTTGATGCATGAGGCTAAACTAAAGAAATTTCATGTGTCACAATTAAGAAGAAATAACATACATGAGCTTCTTTGAATAACTGGAAATGCAAAATGACATGCATGCATGCACCTAATTAACCGGCCACTCATAGTTTGATGGTGAATAATGAATGTTCCACATCAGATTTAGTTCCAATTTCATGAGATGCAGCCTACCAATTCTCGTGAAAACATATGCAGCCTACCAATTCTGTCCTGACATGCAAACTGGAGCACAAAATCTGCTTTGAAGCACTGAAGTCATCTATAAATGAGATAGGCACATCAGTAGTCTAATAATTTGACTAAAGATGCCACTTCATCAATAACTTTGATAATTTCCCTATCTATAAAACATTGAATGACAAGGTCATAGGAATACAAATAAACAAAAATATGCAAGGGTGGAAACTCTCCAATGGGAACAAAAAGGTACAGCCCTTTACCCTGAGCTGTTCTTCAGTAATTCCACCAATTTTCTGGGCAACTTGATTGACAGTCTCACAACTTTCCCCTGTTGCATCTTCACTAAACTTCGTAATAATTTGTAATCCTTTCTCATGTTCTTCAAGAAGGAAGGCTTTCAGAGATTTCTTGAAGGCTTTGGAAGCATCTGAGAGGCCTCCATCAGAAGTACTTTCATTTTCTGGTAGCTTTTGTTCTATCAATGCAGATATTTCCATGGGAGATAGATATTTACGTTCTCCAGAACGGCAAGTTGCCTGCAAATAAATGTGGAAGTTTGTATACAGATGAACCAATCAACTCTTCTGTCCAACAAACTGAACAAGTTTCTTGATAACGGAAAAAAAAATACTAAGCTTCATTACCTTCACTTTCATAAATAATCTGATGAAATTCAAAGGGAACCCACTTTTTCCTTCCATTTGTGCAGGATCCATGCCATCATCACCATAAAGGAATTGAACAATGCATCCACTTGCATTTCTGACTGTGTTGTCATAATGAATAGACAAGTCTTCCAAAGCCTTGATAAGTCGACGAGACATGTACCCAGTATCAGCTGTTTTAACCTAAATAACCAGAGACCATGATTTTTTAGAGACGGATATAATTATTTATTTACATGGTAAACTCTTACAGCTACAGAATAAAAATTTTAACAAGAAGAAATAAACAGTTATTATCTCTTCTCACTAAGCAGAGCCAACTCTAGACAATTCAGAAAGGAATGGCAAAAACCCAACGTTTTAGTTACAAGTTGGCCGAACAAAAAGATAATATAATAGACTCACCATGTTATGACATCATACACAACTCTTATAGCAAAATAGAAGTTAGTGTAAGGGCTAATACCACCAAGAACCCCTGGCTGATATGTCTGTGCCACATTTACCCTAAGATAAATTTTATGTCTACAAAAACTCCCAAATTGGTACACCCATGCCACACTTACCCCAAATTAATTTTTCCGTTGGTAACACCAAAAAGTTCCTGGTGGGAACGGCACTCCTAGAAGACCTTTACTGTTCTCCTCATTAGAAGAATGTCACATCCAAATCATATGAACATCCTAGCCAGCTAGTGCAAAATACCTAGATGATGATAACTTATTTATTTTGCAGAGACTAACATAAGCAGCAACAGTTTTCTCAGCTGATGATTCAATTTAATGAAAGAAGTCAGCCACAGAACAGCACATGCGTAAATTCAAGCGGAAGCCAAAAACGATCTCCATACCGCCGTGTCAACCAGGCCCTCTCGTCCGCCCATTGTATGAAAGAAAAATTCTGTAGCTGTTAAACCGCTGTAAAATGAATTGGCAACAAAACCTTTAGCCTGCATGAAAAGTTTCCAAAAATTAATCTCTACTGTTCTCGGTAAATAACTTCATGAATGCTAGAAAGTTTAGGTGAATTGTAGCATCTTCTGCTATTCTAATTAATACACCTGTCAACTAAAGCTATCATTGGCTCTTTTGCCTTCTAAAGGAAATCCTCCGATCTCAATCTTGCTTTTCGTTTGAAGAATAGTCTTATACAGAGTGGACCTTTCTACCAAAAGAATGAGCTTTATAACAACTAATGTAAGAGAACTCACTGCAGGTGTCTTCGATTTCCTTGGAAAATGAGGAAGACTTCGATCAATGAATCCATTAGGTGCACGACGACCCCCAACCGACTGCTGACCCACACATGCAATCATTTGGCTAATATTGATGGGAGATCCTTTTGAACCACATTGTGACATGATCAAGGGACTATTTCTCCAATGGAGTTTCTTCATGCACACCTATTAATATACAAAATATAATCTCATTCCCTTTCAAATAATGTTTCCCATGGAAATGCTTTGTAGAATGAGGAACACAATGTAGTGCACATGAACTAATGCAAAACCTAATGGATCATTCAATGCTATTTTGCACCTACCTGCCCAGTCTCATTTCGAATCTGATTTAAAATATCAGTAATCACAGCCTCCAGTGTTTGAGCAGCATCACAACCGGGTTGGAGTTGCAGCTTTCCTTTGTTATAGAGCTCTATTTTTTCATCAGAACTACTATAACCATTAAAAATGGTCTCTCTCTTCCTTTCATTCAGATCATTATCCGGTTGAACATCATCAATACCAATGGAGAACCCATGATTACCAATCCACCGGGCACTACATCAAGAGAAAGGGACAATTATAGGTCTAAAACTGAAAAAACTTTCATTCCCTCCCCCCCCCCCCCAAAAAAAAAAAAAAGATGCAACACATGATTGTCATCGTGAACATGAAAAGGATGGTGATGCTGACCTGGCTCGACCAAACAGAAAAAAAGGAAAAAAAAAGCCTTCCAAACGATAATCTAAAAAATGCAAGCATTCATAATCTGAATGGCCGTCAACTGACATTAAAAAGATCAAACCAGAGTCAAAAGATTAAACGAAAATCAGGCGGAAAAACTAATGGCCTGGAGGAAGCATACAAAACAATGAATCATTAGTATATCCACGCAACTAGATGAAGTCAAGCACAAACTATTTAAAATTACATGAGTTAGTGAAAGGACTTAAAACACCTTTAATAGGAGAAGGCTTTGTCATCTGGTTCTTGCTAAAATTTAAAAAGAAAAAAATAAGTCAAGAGTGTGTGAACCCGCAAGTTTCATAAAAGCAAAAGTTATTGATTAAAAGTCATTCCTAACACACCATTAGTCCAAATTCAGTATGTCATTCAAATCTTTTAAACTGCATAAATTGAAAAGTTTTTTTTTTTTTTGATGAAGGATAAATTGAAAAGTTATTTATTTCCATTCACAGCAAAAAAGGCCAGCAAAGAGAAACATTGTCACACCACCAAATATAAAAAATTAGTAGCTCGCACATGCATCTGAAACTAGTGATAAATATATGCAATTGACACAAAAGGCAGATAACCCAAAAACTAAAGCAACTGCGTATCGGCACGCACCTCAGTTTAGCAAGACGATTCATACAAGCAGCAGCAGCATGTGCATTGTAGTCCCTGAGGAGGATAGAATAAAGACCATCCTTGTTCCCATTACCTGATATAATGTTGATTATATGAGGATAGATATTTAGCTTTTGAAGAAGGTAAACTAAATCAGCCGTTGATTTCAGGATTGAATATGGTACCACGAGCATGCCACTATTAACACAAAGGCATTTGCAAAGAGATATTCGCCAAAAACATATGGGCCATGTAGCCTCTCACTCCAGCGCCCAAAAAAATTCCAATAACTAATGCAATCTTGGCCTCATCCATCATGAAATGATTTAACGGAGAAGGAAAAAAATGGCACAAGGTACAATCAACAAATTTGAGCCTTAAAAAGATGTTGAATTACTAGCAGAGAAAAATCCTGTCACCATTTCTTTAGATTTATGGAAATTATTCAAAGGAAGGAAAGTTACAAATTTAGTCATTGGACTTGGAAAAAGATGTACTGTAAACACCTTAACACTAACTACTTAATCAACAAGATTTCTCAACCATGAAAAGCACAGCCTGTTGGTTAATAGCTCGCAACCACCAGCCATGACAGCCTTACATGGACATATGCACTCACATTTGCAATTAGCCAGGGAAACTCGAAATTGAACAACAATAGAATCTGATAAGAGTATACTTTTTAAATAGATCAGGTAAAGAAAAAAAAAAAGGTAGCAACAACTATTGGTATAAGAAATGGAGGATGGAAAATAACATCTTGCTAACAATCTTTCTAACCAAATAAAGTAAACTTCAAACTTCTGATCAAATAATAAGTACTGGAAGATATTCAGTGGTTGGCAAGTCCTGAGGCGTAATGCTCATGGAGAGATAAAGTGAAAGAACGTATTAAAGAAGTGTGCATCTGCATTACAACAAATGACCCAAGAGCATAAAATAAGCCACCAAGACAACTACCTCAAGATAAACATACAAGGTTCCTATACTGAATTCCTCGAACAAACGATTTAACTTACGGAAGTTTCTTTTAAAGTTTGGATATGTTAGAAATGGTAAAGCCAGGAGGACATGCAGGCTGCAGATCATGTGAAGATTTAAATAAAATGCCACTAAAGCTGAGAGAAATGGAAATCTCAGAAACCTGAAGCCGCTATCCCACAAACTCAGTAGATTCTTTACGACTTATTAGCTAACTAAGCCAAGGAGAGAAGGCCAGAATCACACATTAAATCCCAAGCCACAACACAGAACGGACTATTAAGACTCTCAGAAGAGGTTCACAAGAAAACTCTCAGTGTCATATTCCTATGAAAGCATCATTTAGACTAGAAAATGCAGGAAATAAAGACAACTAACCTAAAGTTGCCTTTCCAAGTTGCCCCGATATAAGCTCACTGTTACGGAAATAAACAAAACCATCATTAGGGCACATTGTTTCTAGTTCCCTCTCTGACGCACTTTTAGGCTTGCTATAATTTTTCTCCTTCACTGTCAAATTCACAAAGACTCTCATCCGTGCATTGGGGCGCAGTAAAATGCTAAATATCTGCTTTCCTGTCCAGAGTTCTATTGGCTGCAAGAAAACAAAAGGTAACCAAATCAGTCTCTAAGAAGGAAACAAGTCTCACCAACAAAAACGGCATTGTCTTAACATAAAAATTGTCAACCTCGACAGATACATGCCTAATCCAATATGACATAATTATCTAAAAAGCACTTCACAGTTACTACTAACTTAAAAGACTGCCACCTTTGCCACGACGAATAGCTGCTTGACCCCGAAATTTCACAACCAAGTGGAAATACCATCATAACAATCAGTAAAGCTAGATCTTTTAAAAACTAACTAAAGTCTATGCTCACTGATTTGATGCAGACTATCAGCTCATACTCCTTGATAGAAACCAGAAGTTTGTAATGGCAATAGTCAAACCAAATAATGGCTTACCCTTTCAATTAGGCAAGCAAAAGGAGACTTTCAAAATACAGTTTAAGTTATGGAAAAAATGACGAACAACAACACTATCATCAGGTATTGAATAATAATCCAGACTTCATGGGTCCTGCTGCAAGACCTGCCTGTAGTTAGGGTTAGTGACAGATGGCTTGCAGAGCTTACAAAAACTATTCACCGGAAGCAGTTTTATGAATTCAAACGGCATTGATTATACCTAGAAAATAAAAATCTGCACAAAATGAAATCATTCACTCTTAGTGCAATCAGAACCAAGAGGACTTAATATTAAACTGTCTGCATTAACTCCAACTCTACTTTACCCAGACAAGCAATGGAATTTTAGAATAAGCAATCAAGCTACAAATTGCATCTTATAGACCAGAAGAGTCAAACGATTTACAGGTTGTTGAAACCAGAAGAGGTACAAGAACTCCTCCATCAGTTTTCAGTACCTTAATTATTGCTGGCGTTGGCAGATCAATGAGATCCATGCCATCTCCCATGTAAGAACATATAAGTGAAAAGGCAGCCCGGTCATAGAATATGTCCTTCCTTGTTATGAGAAAGGAGGATGTAAGAAAATCTTGAGTTGAAGCAACCAAAATTTCTCCATTTTTGGGGGTGCATAAATTGTTTTGCACCTGAAAACAGCAACATTTGAGAAATTATATATGCTAAAAAATATAAAAGTAGACTTTTCAGGGGAAAAACAAAAATTCACAAATATTGATCGGACACTACCATGACTGGTTATTGCAGAAATCAACCAGAGACAAAACCTAGCTCAGAAAGGGATCCATATTGGCAAGACATTCTTCCAATTTGGAGGCCAGTTAGATAATTTTTTGTAATAAAGCAAAAAAATAAGCACACTCTCTCATAAAAGAAAAAAATGTAACAAGTATATTAACCACATTAAGGAATGATTAAGGCTTTGGATACAGTTTGACTTAATCAAAGGTAAAAAGGGCTCAGTCAATGAGCAAGCACCGAGGAAACAAAAGATCATAATTCAGGAAGTATAATACTACAATAGAAAAAACTATCTTATCACAAGTAGCTCTATTTATTTAATAATATGGATGTGAAAGAAGTTACCCCCATCAACATCAAAGCCTCTGCACGAGCCTCTTCTGTTTGAGGAACATGCAAATTCATCTCATCTCCATCAAAGTCGGCATTGTATGGGTTGCAGACAGATTCATTGAATCTCAATGTTCTCCATGGCATTACTCTTGCCTGCTTGGACAAAAGAAGAAAATCCATTAATATTAAACCAACACCAACATGACTGTGGTAGAAAAGTATATAGTAAGCCTGTAGCTCATGTTCATTCACCCTATGACACATGATAGACATCCGATGCAAGCTTGGTTGTCTGTTGAAAAGAACAACATCACCATCTTCCAAGTGGCGGTCAACTATGACACCAAATCCTAATTCATCGGCAAGGCGCTTTCTAAAACTTCCCATCAAGAGCCTGCAGAATGATTTTTTTTTTTTAATTTTAGGTTATCAACTGTAAAATGAAGCTGGACTTCAAGATGGAAAGGGCTGCAATAGTCACCTCATTTCACCATCAGGATATCTAATCATCCTTGCACCGGGATACTTGTACGGGCCATTGCGAACACATTGTCTCAATTTCTCAATATTGTATTGGTTGACACGCTCAGGATAAGTCAAGATCCGAGCCATTTGGATGGGGATCGCAACCTGTGATGACCATTAGAGAAAAACATACTAAAATATCAAACAAGAAAGCTTGAGAAGGAGAAAAGATGATGGAAGTTGGAGACTACTTAAATTGCCTCACCTCGGTTATCTTCAGATTGGGGTCCGGTGATATAACTGTCCTTCCAGTATACTCCACACGCTTACCAGATAAATTTCCACGAAAACGGCCCTGCTTTCCTTTAAGACGTTGAATGAAACCAGCCAATGGCTTGGCTATTTGGAAAGGGTATGGAACGCCGCGAACATCACTGTTTATATATAACCCAACCTCAGCTTGGAGATGATCCCAGGCAGCCTAAACCATCATGCTTACTCTAAGAATCACAGAGCTTCTGATTTTGAATATGTAGATAGTGACAGGCTAATGACTGATGATAAGTGAATTAGTGTAGGACCAGAAACAGCAAACTTTCATTCCCCAAAACATTGAAAAAGACATTGTAGCACATACCATTGCTGAAAGGAAACTAAGACTGAAAATAGTTGCTTGATCAAATCAAACCAAATCAAATCAAATTGAAAAACAAAATCAGAAGCAATTAAAGAGATAACTGCCTCCGGATGACTGGAGAGCAACAGAGAAACTTGATCCAGATACATGGACCTTCTGCACAAGAAATCAAACGTGGGACCATATAGCACATACTATAAAATATAATTACCTAGGACACTCTTTACTAAAGCAACTAGACAATAATGCAAATTTATTGATCTCCTGTGATGTATGAGATTGTTACCTATATAATTTTCCAATCAAAATTGATTAATACCCTGGATTAAGCAATTGCTATTATAGCAGACGAAAAAAATCTTACGCAGCCGTTTTTTGGTCCCCGGAATGAATCAAGACTTGCTAAAAAATTAAAGAAACAGGATAATATCATAACCTCCTTAAACTATAAAGTAAACATGGCGCTCAAAAGCAGCCTTGGCAGCCAGAGAATGCCAAACACATGCTTTATCTAAGAGCCTTTATACAACACGGACAGGAATTCCATCCAAACTAAGCTTAGATGAACTTTGCAACAGGGAAAAAATCCATCATGGTACATGAAAATAACAAGATCAACCACTCTTTACATTGAAGGAATCAACAGCAGCAAAAGACATTAAGTAGGTCAATGACAAGCCCAATCTTGGGCATTTTAAAAGCCATAGAACTCCTGAAGAAAAATGAAATGGAACAACTAAGCAAATGCAACTTGAGTGACACGAAGCAGAAAAGGCAATGCTATGACAATTAGCCCAGAGACATCAATAATGACTATGGTATAGTTTTATCACGAAGCCAACAATACATCCTAGAACTCAAGTAAGCAACTACCATCATGCCAAAAATATTGACCACTTCCAATCCAAGCAATCGAAAAACAATTTCACTATGCTACATCATGCATTGTGATGCTATAAAGTCCCTATACAGCAAGCTGTTTATAGCTTAATCCACTGGAAACAAGCAACTCGAAAGCATAAGTCTATCCAGCTTATGAGAAGCTCCCATTTGTCAAAAAACACAATGATTTATCACTCATCCTCATACTATTGCTTCATAAGTTGCGAGCTGAAAAAATGAGTTCAAAGTTTATGCATTATTCTAGTGTGATTGGCAATAATAGCATAAAACAGAGGGCCTATCTGATTCCACCTAATCTTAAACAGATTAAATTATGAGTTCTTTATATACTTTTAAAGATCAGAGATGTTCGTGTCAACTAATCATCAAATCTCAAATGTTTAGGGTGCATTTGTTTTCATTTTTTAAAAAAGCAAAAAGCAACTTTGTTCCTTTCCCGCCAAAATGTAAGATATTATCTAAAATTTTAGATATCATGAGAAGTTTATACATGAATCTACTTGTCAAAATTCAAGTGTTATGAAAATTTCAAGTGCTTTGGGCTAAAAAAGGTCACAGTGCATCTGCTAAACAGAAAGGAAAAAGTGATAGTTAATTCAAACACACCCCTAAAGGAAAGCTATGTGCAAAAAAAATGCAAAAGTGCCCTGAGATTACATCATAAGTTTTCTAGTCTCCTATAAGAGATCACACCATGCAATCATTTTCTAAGAAACAAATCTTGAGGAAACTAATTTGATAACGATATTGCTCTCAACAGTAAAAAGGAAACAATAAGAATTGCTCTTCTGATATTTTATTCCTAAAATAAAATATAACCACGATACTAGGAAGTCCTGTATAGAATTCAAGATGAAAAAAGATGACCCCATAAGCTGCTATAAAGATTCAACCATACTCATTAAAAGTTTTGAGCACAAAGTATATAATGCAAGTGCCCAAGAAGCTAATTGAATCCATGAGCATCAACCAATCACATCAATTTAGAGATTCAATTGAAAGGGTAAGAGTCTGAGAAACTTCCAATACCAGATTTTTCATTTCTTTAAGCTCTTGTTGAAGTGAAGCATTGACCTGAATAATTCTTTTTAGCCTCTCTGTGATGTCATTTTCATTACTGCAACAAGACAAATTCGCACGAGCAAATAAGGACAAACTGAAAATAAATATGCTTTAAAAAAATTTGTAAATGCAGCTGAGAGCACCTCTGCGATCCTTCCATCATGACTGAAGGACGAATTGCTATTGGTGGCACAGCTATGGTAGTTATCATAAATTTCTCCGGCCTGTCTGCAACATTGAGCAATTCACAATCCTGCGTTATAATTGTTTTTGTTAGCTAGGACGTGATGAATGACTCCAAGATGTGTAGTATGAGAGAGAGAGAGAGAGAGAGAGAGAATTGTGCTTCATTTTGGCTACTTTTTCCCCAAAGAAAGTTTGAATGCTACCAGAATGATCTCAATTACCACCACATAAATGCATGATGCAGTACAAAACAAACCTGCATAGAATTTCAATGTCATAAAACTCAGATAAATTACGCCAAAAGAGATGTAAACCTCATCTGACATCCTTTCAAACAGAGAGAGAACGTCCCGTGGATTAAGGATATTACTAGCCACACTCAAGGACCCCTTGGACACTTTTGTGTGGGAAATTGCAGATTTACACTCTTCCAGGCTCCTGTCACTAGTCTTCGAACGGTCATGAATGTAGCTAATTGCACCAACAGCTTTTTTCACTGTGCCTGCAATTCAAGCAGAGCAATCATGACAAGATCAATTTATTAATGCAAAGTATGCAAGCACATCACTCAGACATACCAAAATTTTACCACAGAGACAGGCAATTGAGTGACAACCATTTAATGAACATTGCAGTATGCAGCTAATTGTAAAAATTAATAACTGAAGATACTGCTTTCTCCAAGTTCATTGGAGCACTAGAGATGCGCCACACCTAGAGAAGAAGAGTCACCACTATCCCATTGAGGCTCCCTAGCATGTACAAGTCAGATCTTAATTGAACTCTCTACCAGAGTAGCTCTTCTTGCAAAGACAATGAGTTTGATTTTATTGAATCTGTCCTCGTGACAAAAAAATATGGAGATGGGAATTTTGAGATTACCGATAACCACTATTTCAAAATAAGTTTCAAGCATATGGATAAATTTTCCGGTGCCACCGCCGAACCTCAAAGCTAATCATGCTCAAGAATTATGATACATCGTAGCGATAATAAACCTGTGGATTTTGTATAGGACCCAGAACAATATAAAAAAGTATATGAAAAGTGTGCAAAGTACAAAAAAGAATCCCCTTTTAGTACACCATCTCCTACCTCCCTCCCTCCCCATACTGAATTTTACCCGGCCAAACCAAATCTACTTCTCCACTAAACTTGCCACGACACAATTTGTCCCTTAGTAAGCATAAATTTTTTTACCAAACGCGCCACATGCAAGGATACAAACAAAAGTGAGCAACAGTTTCCTCTTTCTCCATACACACAAACAAATTACTTGACATAACTTTTATCTGTTCTCTTAAAGTTGTCCAAAGTGAGAACGCACCCATCATACATTCCCAAACAAAGGAAAGAACTTTTGTTTGGATTTTTCTGTTTCACATATGCCTCCCAAGAAAAATTTCATTGTTAACATAGTCAGCGTCAATTTTGGACGACTTCAACAATACAATTTCACCAGAACCCAACCACTTTGCTTCATGTCTATCAGTCGACATTCTACCTTTAGCCACCATATACATATTGCTTGTTCAACAAATTGATTAAGGAAATTTCTCTGACAATCTGCTACAAAGTCTTTTTTTTTTTTTTATCTTGGAAAACCAAGACATAACGAATTAAGAAGGTGGTTGATTAGAGGCTAAGCTTCATCTCAGGCATGGAGCCAAAAATATGTCTCATCCCAACATCTAGTTTGACTGTCATTGAAGTCCTTCCAAACATCGCTAGTTCATCTTCAAACTCCTTTTTCGCAGGTCATCCTTGTGCCGTTTGAAATTCATCTAGGAAGTCTGACTTAGTTGCTACCATCTCTTCACAATCAACAATTCTATATAACTACAAAATGCCAAAGCCCAGCTAGGCTTTATTTGAAATTTGAAAAAAGAATAAAAGGAAGAAGCAAAGACTGAATATTTTAAGTTTTAAAACTACTCGATCCTTGGGTTGTTTAGTCGCATTGATGACCAGACAAAGCCTCCAGCTTCCTCCACTTTATCCAACAAAAATGTACTAATGTCCTGGCTGCAAGAGAGTGCTTTGGGCTGATGTTAAGGTTCCTCCTTCTGGAAGGAGAGATCTTTTCAAACCTGATGACTCTTCCTCGAACACAAATGGGTGCTGATGATTTTTTTTAAAAGCCTTAATAGGTCCTTAAACTCAATGAACTGCAATCTCATGTATGATCTGGAATACCTAGAACATCACCATGACAATTACAGCAAGTACCCATTACCACCCTCTTCCAGATTAAGGATTGAACTCAAGAAAATACCCCATTCTCGCACGTGCTAGAAGGTAATTTTCCTGCTTTTAATCAGAACGGAAAAGGATTTTCGGGGATATAAAGGAAAGTTTGAACTGGTGTGACATTTCTTTGCGAAGCATACCAAGGTGAAATGTGATAAAACAAGTCAGAAAAATGGTGAAGATTAATTTGCAACAAAATTTTGTTCTCCAAGAAGATAAGACAAGTATGTGTTCTCAAAGGAGGAAGACTCACCATTTATGTATCCACAACGGGCACACTTCCCTGGTTTACACTTGTTGACTGTTTTCTTCGCAAGCTCTGCCTTGTTTAAAGCATCCCGCTTCGGATGTCTTATCTTCCCTAACTCTTTTCTGCGTGATTCCTCGTCCAAAAGTATCCGCGAACATGACTGCAGAGAAATGTTGCTATTGCATGAAAATATGACAGAAACAAAAAACTATATTCAAAACAGAATACAACACCAGTTCATCGCATCAGTCTAACAGCAAGCAAGGGCAGGGAAACCATTCCATCAGATGACATTTCTTTTCAGATTATCATATGCGCATATTTACACACAACGTAAATATTAGTTCATACATATGGGCATGTACACTACCCACTTCCCTAACACAATGCCAAATTTGAACAGATATCTCTGTCTAGAGAAAGCTACGGAAGGCAACTGAAGGAGAAGAGGAAAAAGAGAGCATCAAATGTCCAAGAATAAAATGCCCAATCAATTAAATACCTTGCATATAGACTTCAAGACCTCCAGAATTTTGTCAAGATATCCAACATTATAAACGGGTAGGGCAAGAGTCAAGTACCCATAATGCCCTGGACAATCCTTGAAATCCCCATGGCATGTATTGCACCTGCAACTCTTGTTTGCAGGACCCTGTAATCACAAGAGAAAACACTCCTCAACCTCTCCCATCACCTGAATAATGTGAAAACGCAATGCTTAAAACATCCCTCCTCTCAAATTATCCGACAATCAGTTCAGAGCCAAACAGTTAATATTAGCACTAGCTAGTATTCTACACAGTGGGAACTAATTCAGCCATCAAATCACGCGCAAGAGCATGCAGAAAGATAGCAATACAACAGAGACGACAAACAGCAAGAGAGCCAATACCATGCGTGGATCCAACAAGCCACCCTCTAGTGGCATCCGTTTCTGATCGTAGTAGACGCCTCTCCACACCTGAACTTCCGCCACTTTTCCGATCTCCGAGGCGGAGAACATCGAAAACTGAATGCTTTTACTGTGGAGGAAAAAAGCAAACAAAAAAAACAAAACGCCCAATTAGCGCAAGGAAGCAAACTCGAAACAGTACAAAATGGCAAACTTCCGATGCGAGAAAAGTCCCGAGTTGCTTACATTCTGCGAGGGCCGACATTCTCTACGTAAGGCTCCTTGGTGAATACATGCGACGCCGCCTTCATCGCCGACCAACAACTGCGAAAACGAACAGAAATTCAAGAAAGAAGGACGAGCAGATGTGGAGATGATGGGTTCGTGCAGAACGCGAGGGCATACACGAGAAACGAGGATCGACCGCGAAATTCCGATGAACCGGAAGAGCTTCGGGGGCGAAAAGCAGAGAGGATTTATGGACGTCGTGGAGAAAGTGAAGAGAGACCAGGAGCGAACTTGGGGTTTACGAAAGGGCTTTGGCCTTTAACGCTTTAGGTCACTGGCGGTGGCGGGACCCGGCTGTGGCCCCGCCGGGGCCTCGCCCCGACCCGGTCCGGCGCCGCCGTTTGAAGGCGGTGGAGCCCGGGTAGGTTCACGTGAGTCTCACGTGCCACAGTGGGTCTCTGTTTTTAGGCTTGCATACACGGAAACTGGCGATCTCATTCTTGGACTTCAGGCAGTCCAACGGTTGAACGAACTATTACACGTTGTTGCCCATAAAACCGAAACGCTGTCGATATTTATAATGGGAAGTTAATTATTTTGTTTGTAAGTTACAATATAATTAAGATTAGTAGTAGTATGTAAACACCGGTAACTTAAGTACACTATTGGATTTATGGATGTTAGAATTATAACGTAATAATAGTTGATCGGACTAATGAGTTACCGATCATATTTTATTCGTCAATGATATTTAAAAATTTACTAGCACTTTACATGTAAATATTTTCAGGGTCCACTCTTCACGCCATTTTCCATGAATCTATCTCTTCAGCAATAAATGATTTTCCCTAAAAATGGTTGTTCGTATCACTTACAAAAATGAACTAATGGAAATAATTTCACAGGTCATAGAAATGTTTATAGATAGATTACTGTCGATAATTAAAATATTTTTCATTGGCTAATTATTTCATGTGACACAATCGGTCATTTTCCAAAAAAACAAATTGAGTATATTTTTCAAATCATTTATGTTCCATTTGTTTTGTGAAAAATGAATGATTTATAAAATATTTTTATAAAAATAATCGATTGCATCTCTTGAAACAATTATTTAGTGGAAGATGTTTTCATTATCATCCGAAAACTTTTTTTGTTCATTCATTCTTATGAGCGATACAATATATCATTATTAAAAAAATATCATCCAAATTATTCATACAAACAAAAAGGGAAAAGTCTGCTTTAGTACAAGGCCAGCCCAGATTTGGCTTGAAAGCCCGGGCTCTCTCGCTCGCTTACTGAAAAGAATCATTCACTTCATAGCTTTACATCTGTGGTTCAATGAATGCATCCACCATTCTCGGGATAACGTCCAATTTACAAACTCAAATCTATGGTACATGATACAAGGACTATGCTCACTGTGTAATCGAATCACCGACCATTGCTGCTGGAAGACTGGGTGGCAAGCATCTCCGAATCAGGAATCTTTCCCACTCTGCAGCTTCCGCTGCGTCCTGAAATTGATCATCTTCGGTTTCTGTCATTAAGCGGGGAAGCTCGGGAGCGGACTGAGTGCCAATACTTTGTCAGGACGAGCTTCTAGCTAGGAAAGAACATCGCAACGGACCCCAAAATTCACAATGTTATATTGCTCCTCTAAAAGTTTTCCTTGTGAAAATGGAAACGGGTGGACGAGTTTAGGCTGAATTCTTGACAAAGCTTCTTTAACGGCTTAGTAAGTGTTGGACTTCCACAGTAGAAAACACCTGCAAGAGCCCCATTTCCACATTAGAGGCAAAAGCCAGAATGAGAACAATCTCATCTCTAAGTGCATATTGACATTCTCTGAGGCTGCAAATGAATAGCAGTACCTATTCGAGAAGAAGGATGAGAACTAGCCAATTGGGAGAACACCTTTCGCCAATTAGGCCTTGCAAAATGCGTTCTTATCTGTGTGCATGTACGTCAGAAAGGGGCTGGACATAATTTAGATGATCGCAGGCATAAAAACTATAAGGCATATACCCGGCTTTCTGAGACGACATCCACTCCATTCTTTGCGTGCTGCAGCTTCTGCACCATTGCGATAAGTGCCGATCGCGCATCTCCTTCTTCGTATACACTCGTCAAATAGTTGTGCATCTCTATTATATGCTGCTCAATTCATTAGACCAGTGTTTGGTGAGAATGTTGTAAGCAGAAGAGGATGTGCGTTATGAGAATGAGTGTGTAAACATAGGATTGTGTGGTGATCACAGAGCATGCTTTTCTTTGTTTCAGAACTTACATTATGGTCGTATTCTGCGATATCATCCATCACACCTTTGAACCATTCAAACGAGCCCTGTTCCCTCGTTACCCAATAAAAGTATGCTCTTTCTGGTGCCTTCTTGTTCGCACCTGGTGTGCTTTGTGCAGGATCCTGCACAGAGTCAACCTCTCCTTTTTATTACTGGTCTAATACATCTGTTGAACATGTTGATGTATTCGGTTAATAAACTTTTGGCTCACATTTTCTTCGTTTGGCTTGATCTGGTTGAGAAGGTCCTTCAAAATGCTGATAAACGGGGTTGCCCCGATTCCTAGACCCACGAGGAAAAGGATGTCATACTTTTTGTAGTTCTGAGCCGGGGCCCCGTATGGTCCCTTAATGAGGATTTTCGGAAATCTATAATATTAAAGAGAATATCATGAGATTCAAAAACATCACTGAACCCACAACATGAGATCATGGAAATTTCTCTCCACCTGACTTCTGTGTGATCATAATCTGAGACTGCCTTCGTTTGAAGCCTCACTAGACTTCCCCTTCCTGCTGGTTTATTCGGTGGCTCACAAACCTGCAATTCTTCAACTTAGCACTTAAAAGTGGAAACAAAAAGACACAGGCATCTCAGATCAAGAAGAGAGCGTCTAAACTTCTGGCCTAGCATCATAATCTGTTAACCTGCGCGAATCTGTTCTTGAGCTCTGTAGTCCAGTCTCCCAAGGTTCGTATGTGGACGCTCAAGTAATTATCTCCTGGCGCAGAAGTGATGGAGAAAGGATGCCTATGACAAGTGTGAATACAATCCAATTAATTTATGAAAATGTGCAGCTAAGAATCAATAGAATTTGTTCAGTTTGTTGTTGAGGTAATGTAATGTATTACCACTCAAAAGTAGAAATATCTGGACACTTGACAAACATATACATTCCGCTCTTGTACTTGAATCCTGGGGGTTTGCTTATGTACAATGCCAAAACATTTCCTGTGTATATGATTGCCTGCGATTACCAATTTATACATTTCATAAACATTTATACATGTTCCTGGCACTTGGAAAATCGAAGGCAGAAGAGCTGTAAAATTGCTTACCTTGATGACATTGACACGGTGGTTGCGTTCATCAATAGCTGTAAAACTTCTCTCGCCAACATAGAGTAATAAAGGAGCAGAGAGATACATCCATGTCTGCACAATAGGAAATTTGACAGTTTGTAATTGCTTTCTTTCATTAGCACGAAACCAGGCAGAGCAATGTCACTTGACAAAGTCCTATGGCATTTTAAGCTCTAGGAAAATGTTCAATCAAATTTGAGTTTGCAATCAATTGAGGTTTATTTGTTAAGCAGCACATCAAATACAGACAATTTATCAAGCAAAAACTGTCCTGTTGTTGCAGTAAGATTATCTAACAGATTCATGAACAAATAAAAGTACGATTAGCCAAGAAGTTTAAAAAGGATGATTTAGTTCAAGTGCATAATCATACTTACACTTTTTGCGTACCAGTGCCTACTCAGAAACAAGAAGTAGCCGTGCACTATCAGGAGAGCATAGACCAGGAACAGCAAATGGTGAGCGTACCAGAAGGCATTGAACCCGGCCAGATGGTGGAATGGCCAAGGCAACTTGATGACATTCCTTCTAAATGAATGCGTTGCCAGCGTGAAAGAGAAGGCCATCAAAACGGTAATTATAATCCCAGTAACTCCAGGAATACTCTCTACTAGATCCAAGTAACTTGGCTGCTTGTAATCGAAATTAGGCCCGGCATACCTCAAAAACTTTGGCTTAGGACAGGAAATTAGTCTTGGGAAATCACAAGAGACGTGCATAATAGTATGTATTGCTGTCCCGATTACTATTGCCAGTGCTATCAACTTGTGGAAATTGATATTGTCGTCGAAAGGAAATATCCTACTGAGGGCGGTTGATCTAAGTTTAGTGAGCGTCCTTCTACACACGGGGAGGAGAATAAGGGCCATGTTGAATTTGAGTGTCTCGGCCGCGCCCTTCGCGAAACACACACAGTAACCCATGATTTGAAATATAGCTCTCTTCTTGTATTGTTGGAACTTCCAGACAAAGAGGATCGAATTAATGGTTAACCAAAGTGACACGACCAACACTCTCTTCCAGTTCTCCTGGAGAAGTTCCATGGTTTTTGACAGAAATTTGCTGATTGGAGTCCTATATCGTCTAGGAATCATCGTTCTTGTGAGAGTATGGGTTTTCTTGGCCAGCTTGTTGGCTTCTTCGGAGCTCACCATCTCCCTCAATAGAGTCTCGAGTTGCCACATCTGCTTAAGCTTGCTCTATTAGGAAGAGAGAGAGAGAGAGAGAGGACTTGATAGATAAACACACAAATATGCACTTCACAAAAAAATCACTCTAGACTTCTACTCACTTCGATATACCCGAGATGGTCAGGGTCGAGCTCTTCCATGATCAACGCGGCATAGGATGCGGCTTGCTGCTTGAGGTTTGACAGCTTGTTCGCTGAAGCACTCAATATGATTACCTTCCCAAAATTAAAAGGAAAAGTTTTATTCATTAGATTTCAAGAACGCAAGAAGAGATTTTGGGATGTTCCTATCTCTCACCTCCTTCACCTCTTCTTCGGAGAGCTTACCATCGCCATTTTTGTCACACCTGAAACACTAAGGAAGTTAGTTTCCTGTGAATAAACACAACCAGAGACAGAAAGCGCAGTTCTTTACATGTCAAAGAAGATTTGAAGCCGTGAATCGATGTCCCGGTTCGTCATATCGTCCCAAAACGCCCTCATTTCCTCCTGAGTAATCCCGTTCTCCGAGTGTATCTTCCTACGCCTTGCCAATGCATCGAACAGCTCCCCTGCAAATTCCTTGGATTCTCCCATTCCTGCAACACAGCATTTTGCAACCCATGAGCTCTTTTTCCCTGGAAAAGTCAGATTTAAAGCAGGATCCCTTCTAGGGGTTTCCAAGTGAAAGTGTCGAATTACCAATGCAGGTCCCGAATTTGTCTTTTGAGATCCTCCCATCGACTGCAAATTGGTTGAAACGTTTCTCCACGGACCTCCATGCGTCGACCTCCTTCCCTGTGATGGTCCTGTCCAAGAACCTCAAGCTCTTGAGCCCTCTTTTCGCGCCAGATTCAGTTCTTCCCATTCTAGGCGCCCCCGGTCCAGTACCCTGAAACCCAACTCGCTTTCTTGCGCTGCTCGAGTTCCTGGCAAACGACGCCTCATCGTTCACCGAAGTGGGACTGTTTTTACGAATGCCACTCATGTTGGAGTTGTCAATGGGCACACCGACCATGTCATCAACCTCGATGCTCTCGAGAATCCATTTAGAGGAGTCCTCTGCTTCCACTTTCTCCATGAAAGATCCGGGTGTTCGAAAGTGGGCTGTGTAAGATCCGAGAGTCTGAGAGAGAGAGAGAGAGAGAGAGAGAGAGAGAGAGAGAGAGAGAAATGAAAAGAAATGAAAGGGTCAAGAACTGGAGATGCCCAGTTAGTTTAGTTCGTTGTCCAAAAATAGGAACGGAACCGAGCGAAGGGAAAGAAGTTTCATTTTCTTGTTTGACAACCCACCAGAGATCGATCGCTTCCAATATAACTCCTCCTCCCTCGTTTCGTGATTCCGAGTCGTGTGCACGTCCTGCATAAAGTGACATCTGGTTCGTCCAAGAATGCATTGAATTCGCCATGTCAAAGCGGTGAACGAACAATAAAAGATTCGAGAGAGGTTGGGAGGTTTTTAAGTCTCGCCTAATCTTTTATGTCTCTCCGGGGAGAGGCACACCTCCGGATTGATGAGTTGACCCAGCGCAATCATCTCTCGAGGAAGTTGCTCCCTGCGAGACCTGTCAAACCCTGACCGGTCTTTGCATGTCTGTCTGTCCTCCCTCCATCTCTGGTGGCGAGATTATAGTTTTCTGGAATGTCTATAGGGGAATGCTACGTAGATTATTACAAGCCGAACCGTCCTCATCTATATCGGTCGGGTGGCGAATGGAACTACGGATTGCTTCCGTGTAATGCTGTAGACATAATCAATCACGGCGTAACAATCTTACGAGAACTCGTGCTTTCTAATAGGACACAAAATGAATCCGAAATGTGATTGGATCACATTAGTAAACTTGGCCTCCAAATGCGATGCTTTGCTCCCCTCAAATTTGATTCACAGAGCTCCTAGCTTTGGCAATGGGTCAGTAGTTTCTCATTCATGAGGTAAAATTAAAGAAGCAGATGCTCGTAAGAGTCTGATGAAATCAGTAAAAGTTTAGATCCAATAATTTTGAATTATCGAACCATATAGTAACGTTGGTAAGTACCTAACTTTAGAGGAATAAATTTCACTGGTGATCGCTATACTAAAGGAGATTGTGCAATTATATTCCTAAACTCTGGTTGCAATAATCCAATGAGATTCTTTATTTTAATTTTGTGATTGACACACTTTAATTAGAATCTTGCTAATTCTTATTTGAAATTTTCCTTATATTGCGGCACCATACAATGAGCAATACAAGCTAACCACGAATCCTCTAATAGTATCAACCCGTATAGTTTGTGAGGAAATGCTGGCATGTTGGCCTCGTAATGATACCAAGGCACCTCAAAAAATTAGCAGAGGATTAAATAAAGGTGAGTATGTGCTCTAAACTTATACCTCTTGCATTAATTAGAAAGTCTCCATTTCTTATTAATCTATATATAACATTGATAATAGTCTCGAGAGTTGGCTAAATAGCGAAATGTATCAAGATTTCATATCACAAGAAGCATTAGGTTTCGAGTTTACTTCTCACTCAAGAAAATTTCTTAGATGGCTTGTTATCAAATTAGAAAGTACACTTACTCCCGCATACAAAAAGCTCGCATGGGGTCCTTACCCGACTCTTAGCGCAACTCCAAGAACATGAATTCGCAATGATTTCAATTGATTATTTTATTCTTTTCATGTTTTTTCATTCACTATATTTATGTTCGCTCATATGTTCAAAAGTTTAAGCCAATAGAAGATGAACGACAACATATGCAATGCCAAATTACATATTACTTATGTGCGTTGGCCAAATGGTGTCAAGGACCCCATGACTCCACCAAGTCCGCCGTTAAAGACTTGGCTCCACGTTGTTGTCTTTTTCTATACTTTTTTTATCCCTTTATTTTGTCTCATTTCTTATCACTTCTTCATTTTCATCTTTTATTCGTTTTCTTCATTCACGTACCCCTCTATGAACTTGTGTTTTCATTTTTTTTGAAAAATTTACTTGGATGTTAGAAAATCAGTATAATTTATTTCGATTTCTTTTCCTCGTCCCATACTTTGCATCTTCAAATTTTTAAATCAACCCCGTGCACAATGAAGTTCTAGAAGTACACTTTTATACTTTAAAACTCGAAAGATTACACAAAACAGAGCATGCAAAGGCCTTCAGCCATGATGCTTAGAAACTGAAACAGGGCATAGATTTCTGATTAAAAGAAAGATACAAAGTGAAACTCAGGAAAGAAAACTAAGGTTGGTTTTTCGCAATTTTAACTATGAGATCAGCCCTTTTGTTCGGATTTAAATAACTATAAAAAGTACTCCGGAATTTAAATTGAACTCTCAGGAAACTACGAAAAAAATTATGCCTGGAAGCCTTTGTTCGAGCATCGGAAAATATTCAGAAATTTTAGATTTCGAAAAAGCCAAAGTTAGCGAGCCGCGAAATTCAAAATTAGATAGATAATTATATATAACAAGAATAAATCGTTTATTCATGGGAATATACCAGCTGCAATATGGTGGTCATCAAGCGTAGAAGAGAAACAGAGGTCAAAGAACAGAGCAAGTCCCCACCTGTATTCATCGGAATGTACCAGCTGCAATATGGTGGTCATCAAGCGTAGAAGAGAAACAGAAGTCAAAGAACAGAGCAAGTCTCCACCTGTATTCATCGGAATATACCAGCTGCAATATGGTGGTCATCAAGCGTAGAACAGAAACAGAGGTCAAAGAACAGAGCAAGTCATACCAGCTGCAATATGGTGGTCATCAAGCGTAGAACAGAAACAGAGGTCAAAGAACAGAGCCAGTCTCCACCAGCTGAGAGGGACTCGCCACCCATATTTATCTTGATTAGCGTAACAGTCGACTTTGGCAACACCCTGTCCCGAAACGAAACCCATTAGCTGCCACAAATTACCGCACGTTGTCTCGTTCACCGGTCAACGACCGCGAGGTCAAATCTAAATGCCCCCCCTTAATTGAAAGAAAATTGTCTTCTAAATTTATTTTTTGATTCTTCGGTATTTGATCGTAGAAAACCGATCGATATATAGAAAACGTGTGCCGTTAATCGAAAATAATAAGCTTAATTCTGATAAAAATAACTCCTTTTTATTAGGAGGAAATTATTTGTCTTCAATCACTGAATAAATGAAAATTTAACCGTTTTCCTTAAAAATGAATTCTATGTGAGATATTTTTTCTCTATCGTGAATTTTCAACGAAACAAGCACTCGGTCAATAAGCAATTATCTATACTTACCTACTAAATCAATTTTGTCAAAACCATTCACGATAATAGAAATGTATGCCCTCACAAGGGTCCGCCGAATAAGATGAGTTCGAGCATAGTTTCCGTGATGTGAGTGGTTAAGCCCAGCGCACCATCTATGAAAACAAGTCTACACCCAAATCATGGATTGACCTGGCAGAAAAGGCTTTGATAGATTCCCCTTGCTTCACATAGAGCTTACTATGAATGAGTTCGTTCGTGAAGCAAAAACCAAATCGAATCCATTCGATTAGAATTAGATGCTATTGGGACCCTATCCTAAAAAAAAATTCCTCGTCGGGTCAATAAAACCATGAAAAATATTTCAATTTATTTTTCCAAAAGACGACGAGTCTTAATTTTAATTTTAATTCGGCGCAAACGGAGAAAAATAAAACAGCCAAAGTTGATTACAAGGCACGAGATACCAACAAGCTAACGGGCAAATTGGCAATCAACTCTACTTAATTAGAGCGTTAATTAATTAACATATTAATCTGGTTTTTCTCCTTCCCATGAAAAGCAAACCAACACACACGCAACGCAGCGTCGAGAAACGACAGATCTGTCCAAGACAAAACAGCTTAAACGGCACACTCGCTCCCCCACCCTGTGATCACTTCCCTTTCATGACGAATCAATTTCCCAATGTCCCGATCTCATCCTCTCTATAAATCACCAGTAAACACCATCCGAACAACATGTACCAAATCCAATCACCAGTACATCTTCACTCATCATAGCAAAGACAAGAAGAAAGGAAATGGGCCAATTCAAGCTCTCCTCCACCGTTCGACTAGTCCTGCTGCTGTTCCTCTTCGCACCTCAAGCATCACTGTCCCTATCATCCCCGTCTCTGGACTCGCCATCGAGCCTGTTCCGGGAGTACATCGGAGCCGAGTTCAAGGGTGTCCGGTTCTCCGACGTCCCGATCCACCCGGGCGTCGAGTTCCACTTCATCCTCTCCTTCGCCATCGACTACGACTCCTCCTCATCCCCGACCAACGGCCGCTTCAACGTCTTCTGGGACACCGACAACCTCGCCCCCGCCCAGGTCGACTCCATCAAGTCCGGCAACTCCAAGGTCAAGGTCGCAGTGAGCCTCGGCGGCGCCTCCGTCGGTGATGGCAGCACCGTCTACTTCTCCCCCTCCGATCCCGACTCCTGGGTTTCCAACGCCGTCTCCTCCCTCACCGCGATCATCAAGCAGTACCACCTCGACGGCATCGACATCGACTACGAGAGCTTCCGAGCTGACCCCAACACCTTCGCCGAGTGCATTGGGCGGCTGATAAGCACCCTCAAGAGCCGCGGCGTCATCTCCTTCGCTTCCATCGCCCCGTACGCCGACGATGAGGTCCAAAGCCATTACCTGGCGCTGTGGAGTAGGTACGGCCACCTCATCGACTACGTGAACTTCCAGTTCTACGCATACGACGCGGGGACGAGCGTGTCCCAGTTCATCAGCTACTTCAACAAGCAGAGCCAGAATTACGGAGGAGGGAAGGTCCTGGCGAGCTTCATTAGCGACGGGAGCGGCGGGCTGTCGCCAGGGGACGGGTTCTTCACGGCGTGCGGGAGGCTGAAGAGCGAGGGGAAGCTGCACGGGATCTTCGCGTGGTGCGCCGACGACTCCAAGGCCGAGGGCTTCAAGTACGAGAAGCAGTCGCAGGCGTTGCTCGCCATTTCTCACTAGATGTCGTCTTGGGGGAAAACGACAGTCACTGCTGTATTCCGTGGCTGCCCGCGAGCTTCGTGTATGATTGTGTTGCATGCTATCCTATAGTAAGCGTTCCTGCGGTTTGATGTATATTTGTAAAATGTATTCTACACATGTATCTATCTCATGGATTTGAGAACAACAATAGAACAAATATACCAAATATGGATCGGCCGACCAATGATTAAATCGCGATTTTTCCTTTTTTTCAAGATTCTACTGTTCGTACGTACCTCTCCCGTCTTCCTCACGAAACGTCGATGTCGGATAAAACTTTCTTTAATCGGGATCGGACGAGAACACGGTCTTAGTTTATTATGAATCATCCGTGATAATGAATGACGAATCATATCGACAGAACTCTCAACGGGTACTAGACAAGCATGTGTATTGAAAATGACCGGACTTTGATTGGATCAATCTTTAATCAATGAGCAGTGGTGCTTCGCTTGAACATATTCTTTTTCCGGAATCTTGGATTTTTCCCCGGATTGCGATTGAATGAGACACGACAGATTAAGTAGTTTTCGATGGGCCGAGAGTCCGATGAGGAGAAGGATCGGCCCCAGCCCAACAAAAGTTTCCCCATGTGGATCGCCATTGACGACGACGCAAGCAGGAATCCTCGTGCATTCAAAGTGAGGTCGCGAAGAGGCATGTCGAACGGCGAAGCGCATGCATGTGCCCCTACCGTGCTAAACTAGACATAGCAACGGATCGATTAGCAGGTGATTTTCGGATTTCGGAAGTTCGTTCATGAGGGCGACGCATTGATGACATAAGTTGAGAATGTTCTCGAGAATCTCTAATTAGAAAGATGCACAGTTGATTGAGAGAGAGAGAGGGAGAGAGAGAGGGAGGGAGAGAGTGATTTAGCTTTGTCTTTCCTCGACACATGTTTCTCTCTCACTCGTGGTGATGGAGACCAAGTGTAGAGAGAACAACTGCCAAAATGGGTGTGAGGACTGTGAAGTTTTTGTAGGATCACTGTCAATTGTCCTAAAAGCTTAAGCCGTTAGGTAAAGACGTGGTTTTATATTTAAGTACTTTCACACTCCCCCTCACGTTTAGTTTGGTCTTTTTGCCAGTACTAAGCGTGGAAATATTTTTTTTGAGGCAGAATAGGGGCCTGGTAAGATTTGAACTCAGGACCTTCTGCTCTGATACCATGTGAAGTTTTTGTAGGACCACTGCCAACTGTCCTAAAAGCTTAAGCAGTTATGTGAAAACGTGGTTTTATATTTAAGTATTTTCACAAGAACTGCTGTGACTAGGGCCGACCGGCGAAGACCGATGGGCGATGTGGCCGCAGCGGTCGTGGGTCTTGGTTTGGCCGCCAAAAGCTGCACCCAAGTCCAAATGCCCACTGCTAATAGCTTACGCTGTGACCCAACAGAAGTCCTCCTAATGCGACTAAACCCCTAAGCTGGCGACCAACGAGTGTCGGGTTGCTAAAGCGGTATTTCTAGTGACCGATTTCGATTTCATCGGGAGTAATTGTTCGCTAATTGATCGTTGCTGATCAATGTCTTTGTGGCGTTATACGGAGGAGAGACTCGACATTTAGAGGTGATATCTCGCCGAAACCTCCAGATCTGAAAGGTCTGTCCTCGAGACCATGGTCGTGGAGATCCCGACGGGCATCCGAGGCGGCGCGCCTGAGCCGAAAGCTCGGGCTCCTGGCGAATGGGGGACGGAGGGAGGACTGGTGTTTGGAGACTCAGTGAGGTTTCGATCGATACGGTTGAAGACACAAAAGTCAACTAGAGATGTAGAAGATTCTTGTGAACGAGGCTGCAGATGGAACGCAAAGAGAAGACGACGGACCCACGTCAAGACCTAAAGCCTAACCAAGACTCGGAAGTCCAGAGAGCCATTATGAAGTGGAGTTAAACCGTGCTTTTGCTGTCACATTCGACAGCAAGTTCGATCATTTCCCCTGCTTTACAACGAAGAACACACGCTTGAAACTGGCTCCATCTCCACCTCCGTCTCCATCCTCCACCGCCCACTTTGTCATTAGTCAACTTCCCCCAATCCCAATGATGACTTCTTCCGGATCAGATGAGGAAAACCGCAATTGCGGAATTCTTCGACGTGGGGCTACGAAAATGACCATTCCTTTGACATCTCTCCCTTCCTCCACAGGATCCGCGAATCGCTAGGCTCGTTCGGATTCTGCAGATTTTCTCAGCCATAGGTCGTCAAATCGTCGCGGCATGCATGAGGACAATGCTTTGGAGTTGACCCTCGTTAAAGTTGCTTTTATCTTTCCATCTTCTTTTCCATGAGAATTCGGGAAAGACGGAAAAAACTTCACAATCTAGCGATCTCTGGAACATTCTGTAAACTTCATTGACGGGTCGACTCTAAATCCATCGCATATGCAGGTGGCCCTGAACGAAAATAAATCTGCATCAGGTGATCTTTCATTACACGTTCTTGTTTTTCGTTCTTTTTGTTTTGTTTTCATTTGGATTTCATGAAATAAGAAGGAAACTTTTGAGAGTGCGAGGACCCGAGCAGCGAGACATACGTGACTGAGACCGTTCATGCCGACCATTGGGAAAGTGGGAGGAAAACATCAAATCTTTCGCACTATTGAAGCTGAAAGTAGTAAATCTGCCCACACAGTTGACCTTATCTGCTCGTGACACTTTATTTAGATTCAGTCATGATACATCATCGTTGAGGGAAACCAAGTATTCTCTTTCGAATCTAAAAAAATAACTCGAAGATCTTCTTTTCCTTTTGAAAGATAGAGGAGCGAACCAATCAATGTATCAATATTGAAAGACACGAAAGATTCTTTCCATGTACAACTCCTTGATCAAATGAAATTCATACTATACAAAGAAATCCCGTCAATTAGAGATTTTTTTTTCTTTCGATCACATTTCTATTATTTATACGATGTATAATAACCGCTACTACAAATAGTACAGCATCCTTGATACTGAAATAGCGATTGGCTATTGAATCCCATAAATTGCTTGAAAGTAAGATATTGCAGATTCAGGGATTCAAGAGTGTTATGAAACGTTCTTGGACGGGGAAAAAATGCAAATGAAAGATCTCACGAAATTGAATTGAGTCAATCATTTCTCCAATGTCAATAACACCGATTGCTCATCACGAACTTAAATCTATCACTGACTTGACAATTTATCAATTAAGTCATTATGGCCAATTCTAACCGGAAACTTATTGACTTGCCTTCTTACGTAGCATGCTCAACATTAAATGTGACTAATTTTTTTTTATATATAGATAATTTAATTTAGTTTTTTCGAAAGTTATTTCTTTCTTTTTTCTTTCTTTTCAATGTAGCGGTGAGGGTTGCCGCGACCATGGCAGGCCACGGGCGAGGAGGCTGGAGGCCGGCTGGGGGAGGCAAAGCGAAGAGAAAGGGGAAAGGTCGGAATTAACGTCACACCTGTTTTCTCCTTTTGAGTCGATTGCTTCTTTCGATTTACAGCAGTAACAGCGACGTCCGTTGACTTGCCAAGCCGAGTGAATCGCGGGGGCAATTGCGGTTAGGCACAGCCCCAACTTGGCCACTCATAGAGAAATCCCCTGTTTCTCCTTTTCTTCCTTTCTAAACCTCTTCTCTTTTCTTCTGGTTTTGATTAGCGCAAAACTAATTTTTCCTCTCTCAAAATCGCGACATTACATTAATTAGACTTCAATTTGATACGTTATCTCTCCGGTTGTTCATGTTAGAACTTGTACATGGAACATTTATCTTGGCAGCGACATACACAATATGTGTAGTTCAGAGTACACGGAATGAGAGATCTCACAATACCTAACTTAACAAATGAGAGGACAAGATATAAATATTTAGTGTGAAATTTCATAAATATAATTTATGCTTGATGAAAATTAATTATACCAAGCACCAGACGATTTTGGGGAGCAACCGCCATAGCTAAACCACGTTCGATCCATCGTCGAAATTTCTAGATTACGATATAGTTTATTTCCATAATACAACTTAATTTTGCATTGATGAAGAGAGTTATAGTTTTGAATTTTTCTTTATTATCTTTTATGCGTGGGAAGATTTATAACCCGAGTTAAGGTTGATGCCTAAAAGAGGTTCCATTAGCTTTTAGGGTTGGTAACATATGAACCGTCGGTCACGTAATCATTCATTGTAAAGTTCTCTCAAATTCTTGATTTAGATCATGACTTTTCTCAATTTCTTCTTTACCTAATGATCTATTAATAGACCCTGAAACTAAAACACCTAACACGGGTGTTGATTGATCTCATATTTAGTCGGACAAAAGTTAAATTTGACCTTTACGTCAAATCTTAGCACTTTCGGACTTTATATTGGTAGAAGATTCGTACAGAAAATGACAATAAAAGAATAATTTCAATCTGTGATGATCTTTCATACATACGGTATATGCGAGTGGGAATTTTACCGAAGCTCAATTTGCTCACTAAAACACTATTGGGATATATGATGTCATCTTTAAATGTCATTGTCCCATTTTTATGCAGATTTTTATCTTAACGCTAAGTGCTGAGAAATTAGGGTTACTGAGCTGACAAGCCGGTTTCTCGACATTATGCAAAGCACATGTTTACCGAGTAGGAGCCGAAGTTCTACCTTGTCACCCAAAACGTGGGAGGTTACTATACTTGCCTACCCGACGAGAGCCAAACCGAAGAGTGATGTGGCATCTACCTTCGCCACCCAAGGCCCCCTAATTGTCTAAGGCATCTTCATCGAGCCCCTTAGATAGGCTCTACCCTCTATTGTTTTATGTCCAAGAGATGTCGAGGTTCGCACAAGACCTCAGAAAAGCCAGTTCAAGGACATGCTCGGGTCTAGGCGTTTCCATATGTATTGGAGGTAAGCCATAGAAATGGATAGATATATAATCTTATCATGTTCCCTAATCAAATAAGACAACTATTTCTCTTTATGATCAATCCTAGTGAGACAGCCGCTAACTTTTTTAAAAGCTTAATTTAAGTAGATGAAAACATGATCTAACATGAAATTATGAAAACATTGTTTGCTAACTATTCTAAAAGTTTAAACCGATATATTATGACATGGTTAATATTTAAATATTTTATCACAAGCAACACCAATTTAACAAAACATGTATAATTACCGAGTTGAAAATCATTATCTTGATTTAAAAATACTTGCACCAACAGATTAACAATGTTCACAAAAATCATAATTAAATTACACAGACAATATAATATTTAAGAAAAATATATTTCTCTTAATTTCTTATAAGTTTGTTGTTCAATCAGCCTTAGCCCCCACCTCCACGTTTCCATATTGGATTCATGTTCCGCACACCACAGAAAGCAAAGAGGACATCATTACTTAGGTGCATAGGATGATGCATAGGCATGCATTATTCCACATGGTCTTTGACAGAAGTTGGATCTTGAAGATTCCTTTCTCCAAAGCTCATTACCACAAATCCCCAGTCATACAAAGTAGCATTTCATGCCAATTTCCTCCTCCTCCTCCTCCTCTTCCTCCTCCTCCTCCTCTTCCTCCTCCTCTTTTTAATAGCATGGGAGTCCAAAAATTCCAATCAGGGCTAATTTTTTTGTCATCATGCACACAAATCGCATCACTCACGAATATCAAATAAGGTCGCATATCATGTAAAGCAACATCTTCTCCTCAATTTTAGGTTGAAGGAAATTTTCCCTGATTATGCTATAATTGGTCAATGATAAGTTACGACATCTCTATATATGATTCGCCAATCAAAACACGTGATTGGATGAGGGAAAGAAACAGGGCATAGGGATACGCTATCTGGTCAGTTTATCGAAAGAATTGGATTAAATTAAGAGGGATCGAAATGGATATTGAGGTAATGAGAATGCTAAATAAAAGGTCACTTAACATTTTTGGTAACACATTGGAATTGTAATATGAGGTTTTTATTATTTAAACATAATTTAACATTTACCAATGAACGGGTTAAATTTAATGCAAAAATCTCTTCCACAAAGAAATGGAAATTTAAAGCATGCAGTACTAGAGAAAATGGGACTTCACATGGGCGGTTCTCTCCACAATTCCTTCGACTTTTCTGACTATTCAATCTCTCACTAGCCATCAAATAAAAGAGGACAAGGCAGCCTATGGAAAATTGACAAAAGACACATTTACAAGAGGAAACGATTCAAAACTATCAATCTAGATGTAAAGATGTGCTTCGATGTATATTCGATGAACCATGCTGCTTGAGTCTTGCTATGCTCCAAGCATAGCTAAATTATATTGCATACTTTTCTCGCTCTTTAGAAATTTTGAACGCTCCGAGAAAAATTTATTTTTTGAATGACTAAATATTCACAAAATGTATAACGTTAGATATGTCCTGTATTAGAGTTAGAGATCACCAATGGGCGCTCATGAGGTCACGAATGAAAACCCATTTGATATATTTAATTAGAGAAGCCTATTTGTTTTAGCTTAAGGAAAAGGAAAAGCAAAAGGTTTTTTTTTCTCTTTCCCTTTTAAATTTAGATATTAGGTAAATTACATAAAATCATGACAAAATTATTGTCTGAATCTACGTGGCAACAATTATATTTTATGAAAATTTAAAATATTTAGAAAGTTAAAAGTTCGTGAAGCGTATTATTTCGATCAGTCAAAAAACAAAGTAAAAGTCAACCGAAATAGAAAGATCAAAACCTTACGAGCCATCTAGAATATCAATTGCTATAGATCACATCAATTCTCTCACGTGGCACTTTCTCTAATAATCACACATACATCTTGACACTTCAGACAAAGATTGGTGTGCATTTACTTGGATTATACCACTTTTTGTGCTTGTCTTGTATTTTGTCAAATCGTTCAGTCTATCTTGGTGATCCGATGCCTGCGCACTCACTTATGTTTTTGCTGCCCATCACACATCAAGTGAATGACATGTATTGTACCATTTGAGCTGGATGGTCCAGCGATAAAGAGCCGCTAAGCTATGTTGTGAACGAACATCAAGCTAGTTTTTCCCTTAGGTATTACCTACCTCTCAACCGGGCAGATATACTTCTGGAATTCTAACACATGAGGGCCTATAGTAACGGGCTCGTCTGCCTTGTGCTTTTGCGTTGTAGGTATACACCGAGTAATTAGAGTTCAAATCAAATATTCCATAAAATAAATAAAGGGTTTCACAACCTTTGGGGTCAGGCTCAATTAAGTGGCTCCACTAAGAGTCCATCCCTACCCTTATTGTCAATCACAGGCTAATTGCAATGCACTGTGTGGGAGTAAATCCTATCGAAAGGGCACATCAGCAAACACTACTCCTGGAGACAGAGAGGACATCAAGTTGGTAAATCGGCACTGTGTAACACCTGCATCCATGAGTCTAGTCCAAGTACCAAACAGAAGGCGGAAACTCAAAGCTTGTCACCCTCAATCTAAGCCATTGACCAACCGGCGACCGAAACGTCTGAGCTTCGTCGAGAGAGTCGCTCTGTGCCCACCACGCATAGTCTTCTTCCCCATCGATTGAGTCTGTGCATGAAATCGAGAGATCCTCTCCTTTTTGAAGTGATGAGGACGATTCTTGGGAGACCCACTTGGGACTGGGAAGTGTCTTTGCTCTTGGGGTCCCCTCGCACTCGCCCCTTCACTTCATGGGGAGGTTTCATCTCGCAATGGCGTGGTGCAGTACATGGATCGAGTCAAGATCAGAGAAAAGTAATTCAAGAAGCTCATTATCATGAAAAGATGGGAGGCGGGCATGATTTATTTCGTTATTCCCCTTCCACAATACTTTGTACTGGCTATGTAGGTAGTCCCTTTCAGATATATGATCCACCAAGAGAAATTGTCGAGAGTAAGTCAATAATATTCTGTGTCAGAACACTTATGTCATGCGTTCTCCGTCATCAAAAGGTTGCCAGGCAGCACGGATCGGTCGTGACTCATTTAAATGATATGCAACTCATTAGTTTTCAACAATTAGTGAGCCAAAGGTCCTAAAATATACGTGAATGATGCGATCGAGTCATAACCTTCTCGTTTGATGTGATCCAATCTAAAATCTTATTCGATAAGTATATTTTGTGATGGAATCATGCGGTATCATGGGTTACTTGTAACATTGGTTGAAAATATTGATCTTTTGAGAAGTAGAGTTTTGTCGGTCTTACCCATTTTTTCAAGTAGAATACTCAAGGGATCTTCACCCATTGATCACAATTCAAAATTTTTGAATGACGCTATGCATTTGCTTATCTTACCTTCTTCCACGGGGATAAACCAACTATACAATCATGATTAGGGTTGCTAATCTTGTTCTCTGTCTCCACAAATGATTGGAAGAACATATGCTCTTCACATGGGCAATGCATCCAGCCACATTAAGGCACACTTTCGAGTGAGTAAGTGGTGGGGCTTTCGTTTTTTCATATTGTTCTCGAATGCAAGTTGGGTATGATTCGGTATCCTTGCGGCAATAATTTCTTTGCAGCAGAGGCAGAATTGCCAAGAAGAAAGAGGAAAGGAAATGAATACATAGGACCACGTTGGAAAAGTGCCATGTCTTGTTACTTCATCTTTGACTATTGCGCGTCATAGTGAAGCTCGCCAGATTGGCTCACCAGTACTCATCAAGACAAGTCTCCTGTTCACGAATATCTTATGGGGCCTTTTGTCCCAACGCCATGAAATCAGAAACAACTCTAGTGGACCTCGTCGTACGAAGGAAGAAAGAAAAGGAAAAATTGGAAATGAATTGAAAAAAGAAGAAGAAGTAAACAGAAACCTATTACATTGTTAACAATTCAATCCTAAAATTTTTAATTTCGATCAATTTAGTCCTAAATTTTTTTAATGGTATCAATTAAGTCCATCCAGTCAATTTAGACAAAAAAAATTATTGACATGGATACCGAATGTCCTATGTGGTAGATTTGTTCTCTTTCCTTTTTATTTTGTTCCATTGGTGGCCTAAATTTTTTTTGTCATTAGCCATTTTATTCATTTTCACGTGAATATTTTAATTGGTTATACCATTTTCACGTGAATTTTTTTATTGGTTATACCACTTTGTTTTCATTTTCACGTGAACATTGTACCTAGAGAAGGATACTATTTACTCATGACACATGATGATGTTCGCGTTCAGCATGACCAATCCTTGCATGCCATTTGGTATTTCTAGAAAAATAAACTTAAAATGCCATCATATCTGTGCTCCATTTTTCTATGGAGCGCGAATAATTTAGAAAGCATTTTCTTTAAAAAAAATCATCATTAGTAGTTTGTACTGCTTAAAATAATCAGTGAATAAATTTTTTTTTCATTGTCAACAATAATTTACATTTGAGCATATTCGTGAAAAATAAGAATATCTTTTGTTTATTTATTTTTACAAGTGAAAGTGAATTTTAAAAAAATTGACCAAATTACGCATTTTCTAGCCGTCGATGCTCTCGACGGAATAGCGGTCGGTTTCCCTCTAGATTCCGTCGCCGTGTTCGAAGGAGGGACGACACGATGGCGAGGACAATAATTGCCAATGTGAGCAACAGTTTTGAGAGCGAGGGATGTATTCTTTTTCCTTGTAGTGATTTTGTATTTAGGCAAGGCAATCATGCCGCACAAAACGGACATCGTATGAAATGGTGACCAATGTTCGGTACCAAATGATTAGGACCAACCCCTCCATTCTTTCTAAATACGACACGACATGACCCGTCACGATTCGACACATCGAGATCATAACCATCGAAGGTATGCAGCATCCTAGTCATCGTAGGATGTTCTGTGTCGATCGACATGTGGAGGGTGACAGCGTGGGGTGGAGGGGCCCAAATCACATGGGCTATGGGCCATCCGATCCGCTCCCAAAATCAAAAGCGAGGTTGTGATGGAAATTCAGGTCAACGCTTCCCCTCCCAGTCGTATGACGTCATCATCCACGTCACTCCCTCCAAAGTCTCCAAGTCCCTATATAAGTAGCCCTCCCTTGCTCTTTCCCATTCAAAAAGCCTTTCAGCCTCTCCCATCACCAGCTCGCTTCAATCCAACGAGAAGTTCCCAAGCCAACGGCAGCAAAACGACGTCGTACCATGTACAGCGGCACGTATCCGCACGCCGACACTCAATGCCCCTACCCGAAGTCCGACGTGGCGGCCACGTCATCGTTCCCGTCGCTCCCGCTTCCCCTCTTGACCATCCCGAACACCGAACCGCTAGCCGCGGTCGCCGAGTTCGACTCGGTGAAACCACTGTGCCACTACCCGGACGTCTCGCACAGCTGCACCAGCAGCAGCGGTGGTAGCAGCTGTTACAGCTCGCCCAGCTCGTTCCCGAGCGCCGAGACTCAGTCGGGGCCGAGCTTGTTCCAGAGGAGCATCAGCAGCATCTCGCTGCAGAGAAACGACGGGGGTCATTATCATTACAGTCCTCTCGCTATGAGTGCTGTCGAGTTGGTTGAGTCGGAAACGAGTCCCGTGAGGCGAGTTTACAGCACCGGCGATTTGCAGGTTAGGCGTTGAGCATGCATTTGATTAAGCGTGCGCTCTGTCCTCTTAATGTCCTTTGCCCAGCGTTAAATATTTGAATTTCTCCCATCTCTTTTTCAATTACTATCTTCATCTTGCCTCAGATTTTTAATCATTTACTAGTCTTATTATTAACGGGTGCTTTCATGATACTTGTTGATCATAATTTATAAGAAAATATTCTTGATTTCCCATAACACAAGCAAGGCAATGTTTTCAAAATGACGAGCAATCTGGATTCAGAGGTTTAACAAATGCTGGCTTGTTAAGAGAATCCATCTCTCATTATGTCTCGATCAGAAGACCAACGAGATCTTCCTCCATCTGTTGACCAGACCCTAAGTGTCTTTTTGGTGAATCTAGTGATACTGTATCTTGATCCATGAATGTGGCAGAACCGACCTTGGTTTCCTCCCGGTCTCTTCTGGTTTTAAAGATCTCTGTAGTGTTCATTTATATTTTTGTGGTTGGTGGTGACAGAGAGTTAATGTGCTGCAGCACAAGCAGAGATCAGAGAGCCCATTAATGAGCGAGAGCAACATGATCATTGAAGGGATGAGCAGAGCGTGCCGATACAGCCCGGAGGAGAAGAAAGAGAGGATCGAAAGATACAGGAGCAAGAGGAACCAGAGAAATTTCAACAAGAAGATCAAGGTCCTTTGCTTTTCTCTTTTTCGAAGTCCTCGATTTCACATTGATAATCTTTGTTCTCTTGACTAAGATATGTGGTGATGGGTTAATGGCAATGGCGTAATTAACGTTGCTTATTGTTTCATTGAATCATTCTGTGTTGCATCAGGTGATGTATATAATAAGATTTCAGAGTAACAATCGATGTCGTTTTGAATTATGTAGTGAGAAATGTGATGGAAAGTCTTTGAACTGTTTGGCATGCCTGCACGATAGCATCTCTGGGCCTACTAGAAAAGACCGGACGAACCCATTTTCGCTTTCTTTTTTCTGTTCTTCTTTTCTTTTCTTTTAACGTGATTTGATTAGGTGAATCTAAATAGAGTAATGACAGTTTCAGTTTGACACTCTTTGTCCAATCAGTACGCTTGCAGGAAAACCCTAGCGGACAGTCGGCCGCGCATCCGAGGGCGGTTCGCGAAGAACGACGAGATCGACAAGTGCTATCAGCTCTCGTGGAGCCATGAAGCTGGTGGAGAGGACGAAGAAGAAGATGAGGACGATAATTGGGTCAACTTTCTCGACTCCTTCTCGTCGGGGAATCTCTAGTTCTTTAATCGAAATAAGATTATTATTTGTTTAGAGGGCATTGGTTTCTCTAGAAATTAACGATTTGGGAAATATTTTGTTAAGAATGATCGCTTGTATTACTTATAAAATCATATGAACGAAAATTCTTTTTTCATCGATTGATTATTCTAAATGATACAAGTGATCATCTTATAGAAATAATAATAATAATAACCCAAATCTTTGATATTTCTCTAAACAATTGCAACCATCAGCAATTTCTATCTTTAGCTTGGAGTTTTGGGCATTCTTGATTTGACTGGTTTTTTAGTCATCTTAGTCCCCTAGCTTGTGCACCTTTAGACGGGTGATGTACATCGATAGCGTGATCATAACGGAAGCATGAGATTTCGCTCCCGCAAAGTTGAGTTTTTTTCTTTTAATTGCCTAATCAGCTATCAGCATCAGTCATCACTTGTGCTCTGGTGACCCTGCAATTCGACTCGTTTTGAGTTAGACCCGGCATGGTAAGTGAGGAAGAAAAAACCATACTTTCTTAAAGACAAACGAACATTTATTGGATCGCATTTCCCGCAAGCCCGATCGATCGGGTTAAAGGGAATAACGTGATGACGATTCACGACAAAAATTTGTATGTCTGTTGAAAAATTTCAATAAGTGCTTCTGACAAAGCAAAGTCGAACTCGATTTGAGGAGACCGTACTAGACTTGCTCGGGCTGAAGCGAATCGAGTCCGGCTTCGTAGTTACTTTTGACTGTGACTATTGACCAATGTAAGTACGTTCAAGAAAAGGAAGGAGCGTGTGTATCTCTATACGTGCGTACGTATGTATAGCCTGTATTTGGACCGGTAGTTTCGGTAGGATTCATGTGGATCATACATGGATCTCATTACATTGAGGATAGGAATACAGCTCACTAAATAAGACGCGCTCATCAAATATTTTATAACAAGGTAAGCAACGCAAGAAAAAACTCAGCTGGTTGTTAGGCTCTATTTATTACAAAAATATATATATAATTTGGAAAATATTTTTCTAAAAATAATTGCTAGTATCCTTTTACAAAAATGAATAAATAGAAAATATTTTCATTGTTCGCGAAAATATTTTAATATAAATTATAAATGACAATAAAAGAAATTATGAGCTCATCATTTTAAGTGGTACAAATGATCATCTTTAGAAAAAAATAGTTTTAGATCATTTATTTTTCACAAAAACAAACATAGTGCTAATTTTAGGAGAGACCAAAGCTCGCACCATCAATATTATCTTAATCTTAGGATGGTTATCAAGCAATGCTTTTGTTACTTTAGCAGTCACGGAGTGTATTACTGTATTAGCATTGTGCAAACAGTAAAATACTGTAGAAATCACCGTAGCACTGTAGCAACAATGACTTGTAAACGTCCGAATTAAGTGTACGTTTACTGTACAGACACGGGATTGCACGGTAGCAATCACTGTAGCAGTTACTGGATTGCACGGTAGCAATCACTATAGCAGTGGTAGCAATCACTGTAGCAGTTACCTGCTATAGTGATTGCTACCGTGCAATCCCGTGTCTGTACAGTAAACGCACACTTAATTCGGGATACCAATAAAGGATCTCAGCCCCAAAAGACGTCTTGAGAGGTGAGGGGGGCCTCATGGCTCATAAGTAGGCCAGAGGGCTTCTCGCTTTGACTTCCTTCCGCAGGAGCTTAACATACATCCGGATCCACCTTAACCTGGCTCTGATACCAACTAGGGTTAAGGCCACGTTCTTCCTAGGTATGCTACCCACACGGCGAGCTTCCTCGCTCAAGCCTCAAGCGTCTGCCTTTTAGGGAACGGAACAGGACCTTAGCCAGCGGAAACCAATAACTTTTAGCCCCATGTTAGAACCAGATGAAGCTGCATCTCCTAGAGGCTTTTACCAGGCTAAGAAGAAAAAGGGAAAGTGTCTAGGGAAACATGGTTTCAAAGAGGATTCTTACAAACTCGAATCTCCTGATCTTATTCTTCACGCAACACACTTCGCCTTATATAGACGATTACAAGTCACTGTTGTTACAGTGTTACAGTGATTTCTACAGTACTTTACTATTTCCACAGTGCTAATACAGTAATACACTCCGTGACTGCTACAATAACTGCTACAGTGCAATCTCGTGTCTGTACAGTAAACGCACACTTAATTCGGACGTTTGACCATTATGTCCGATACATCAAAGCGTACTAAGAACGAGCATAATATACTTGATACAGAATATTTCATTTTTTTAAATCTTTTTTTATAACCAAAGATTCCACCACGGGTCATTCGTGCCTAGACGGCACCAAATGTCGGGCTCCTATACCTCGGGGGAGACTAGCACATGACTAGCAATTGTGGGTTTCGAAGTTTAACCTCGGCGATGAAGGATAAGTTTTTAACTAACACAACTACCCACCGTTGGATATTTTTTAAATCATTCATCATGAAGAAAAAAAAAACACACACACACAAACATTGGCGAGTCGCTTAACAAGCATCTCGAAAACCCTCGCTAATAGAACAATATTTATCAGCTAGGGGAGTGTCCTACAAGAAAAGTTCCTCACATGGAGAGAAGATAGTTAGACACGTTTAGTTAAATTAATCGAGACGCTTCAAAAAGAAAATTAATCGTTCATTTGAAAATTTAAAGAACCCTCAACACCGGAGCACTTTAGAATTTAGAAAACAACCAGTTGGTCATGGAATCTCTCTTTTACGGCAATCATTAGGGCGCTCATGTTACTGAATGATGAGAAGAAGACCAGCCCCAAACATGATGATCGTCCATGAATTGAATATGATTATGAAATGTATATATAACTCGAATCCGAGCCTTTCTTTCTTTTTGTATCAGACAAGAGCTTAAGCTATGTTTAAAGAATCAAACCTACAACGTAGGAGGACGGCCGTGTGTTGGGCATTTGTCTGCCGGCGGTGCGTTTCCCACTATGTATGGCTTTTGGAGGGCTTTTTCTTCTTCTTTTTTACAAGAGATTTTGTACATAATTTTTGGAAAGATTATATTAAAAAAGTATCTAGAATAGTTATTCAATAATCAAATAAAGAAGTATCATACTTTTGAGTTCGTTAACTGTTCTCAAGATATGGGACAATCCACATTTTCAAAATCGAATAATTTCTCATTTAGCATGCTTAACTAGTGCTCTCGGACCATTTTTGTAAAAAGTTGCTATCGAGAAAGTTATAAATAAAGCAAGTTCATTAGTTGGTGCCCCTGAACGACCATTGCCAGCTATTAAAACTAAGTTGCTTCTCAATCTTAATAAGGAAAAACCCGAATCTCGTTGGAATCTTTATGTACTCTCGTCTGTCCAATGCTATCACGACCACCACCAACAAATTGTATGCATCCACGGCATTTGTTGTTTCCCCGTCGTCGCAATCACCACCGTCATCACTGACATAGCCACTCCCCCAAGCTCACAAACACCTCTCTTTATATATGTGTGTGTTCTGACCTAGAGTGGCCTGCCTCCATAGTCAATTGTGAAGGCCTAATGTGTTCATATAGTGTTGACGTAGGTTTAATTAGGCCGAACTTTCTCTATCGCTACTTCGCTGTCGCCATTGTCTGGTGTCGACTTTGCCCCTTCTGTCAACAGTTTGCGAACATCGGCATTGCCCTTTTGTTCCGACGATAAAGCTTGTGACTCGTGACGCTGCTGCTGCTTCTTTGGCTGTCCGTCACGACGACCAACTGAGCTACAGCCCTTCGCCGCCGATTGGTGTCTCTGCTTCCTCCTTGTGCCTGCCGTGTGATGACTTTGCTCCAGCCCACGGATCACCAGCGAGCCTTGACCCACCATGATTAGCCTTCTTCGCCTATATGTTGTTCTTTGGCCCAATAATGACTTGCTGCTGTTACTGACCGACGAACAACGCTACTATCTTTTCTTGTCGAGCCAAGCAACGATGACGAGCCTGCTACACCGTCGCACCTCTTCTTTCGTGCCATCGCCAATCCGTCACCAAGCCGAAATCCGGTGCTTTCTGTCTTTGTAGGTTACCAAGCCTTGATGTGACCCTGCCGACCAATCGATCACATTGCCGACAACCATCACGGGTCCTAGCCGTCGCGAGCTCCTAATTATCCAATCCAATTTTGAATTCAATAATTTGTTCCTTCATGTGGACTCTTGTGATCTTTTGAGTTGATTTAGGCTTTATCCGATTAGGAAATTTCAATCATTAAAATCATTATAATGGTTAATTTGAGCAACAAGATGTTGGATTATTTTTGTGACTTATTTATTTTATCTAATCCTAATAAGTGCCTTATGAAGATCACCGTTATGGTTAATTTGATCCGAGAGAAGTCGGATTATATTTTCGATTGTTTAGAATAACGATGAATATCTTGATGTGGGTTCAATATATTTCATGTTTCGATCAATCAAATTTCATATTTTGAAAAAGAAAAGAAAAAATTGCATCTCATGTTAGATTAGGATAGGTTTTTAGATAAAATCACGTGTTATGATATATCTATCTAATTAGGACAAGTTTTTGAATTAAAATGGGATTTAGTTAAATTATTTCCTGATTTGAGTATGATAAGTTTTTACTTTGGATAAACAGTTTTCATTTTTTCTTACTTCAAATTTTAGTAAAACAAATCCCAAAAATAACATATGCATGTTGCTTAAGATTTGTTCCATAAATTCCAAGTCATATTGTCAAATTATTGATGCCATGTCATTCATATTGCTATGTTATATGTCACATCATTCATATTGTCAGGTTATCATGCCGGGTTATCATGCCACATCATCCACACTATGTCACCATATACGCATCATATTGCCATGTCACTATCCCTGCCATGTCATCAATTCCCTATCATTTGATGATTACATGTTTAGGTTCATTTATTTAAATTGCATGCCATATTAGACTTAGGTCATATAGACATAATCTAGACTAGGTTTTGTATTGCATGCATTGCATATGGCTAAGTTTTCATAAATAAGAAAAACCCTAAAAAAGAATTACTTAGAATTGCATAAACATATATTAATAATGTTTAGTTTAGGTATGCATTTCCTTTTAACAAACATTTTCCATATATTTGGGAAATTAATTGATGAGCTTTGCTTGCATTGAGGTATTTAAATCCTTTTCCTATTCTAACAATTTATTTATTGCTTTTGATTTCTTGAGTGTTACATTCTTAATTGTGCATCTGCGTGATTATCGTCAACATATTGGTGAATAAGTTTAAAATCAATCAAAAGTTTTTTGTGGAAATATTTGTTGTATATAAAAGAGACAAGGTGCTGAAATGGCGTGACATGAATCTAACATAATTAAGTTGTGAATCCATAAATCTTTGATTTGTAGAAATAAAGTACTCTCCCACATCTTACTTGCATTTTTTAACGACTCATCATTAATTGATCAATGGGAGCTCCAAAATAAAATCAAATTGCATGTTAAAATCCAACTTAAGTTGCAAGTAGGCAAGAACTTAGAAGAGCTCAAACTGAATGTAAACTTAATAATGTATTAGCCAACTCCTTATAGGTGGTTAACTTGAAGGAAAGGTCACGACACCACTTTCAAATGATTGTGTGAAACATGTTTCACACTTCCAACTCATTGCAGAATACCCTCTTATAAGGAATTTATGGGAAAAAGATTGATCAAGTCCACTGCTATTCACATCATTTCACTCTAAAATAATTTAGGCTACTTTGCATGAGAAAGTATACATTGAATATAATCATCAATTGTTTGGCTCATTCTCACTGCCATTCCTTTTTATTATGGTGCTTTTGGAACAATCTTCTCAAGCCTAATACCAAGCTCTTTGCAATAACGTTCAAGCAAGTCTCTATATTCACCATTGTTGTCAGCTTAAACACATTTCGACTTTTTTTTTTATTTCTCATTCCCCGTTAATATAAAATTATTTATAGGCTTTAACCATCTGGGCTTTAGATTTCTTAGCAATAACTCACACTTTTCTAGAGCAATCATCAATAAATATCTCGAAATATAATGTATTGACAAGTGTTTTAACATACATGCAACAAATATCAGTAAAACTAAATTAGGTATATTTAATTTCGTGAGTAAGAGAAACTATGGAATGAAAACTTATGTTACTTACTTGCTAGACAATGCATACATTCTTTTGCATTCCTCTCTTTCAATAGTAAAAAGGTTCTTTATAGCGAGATTTCCAAGTCCCTTCTTACTGAGATGACTAAGTTACATATACTTTAGTTCAGCTGATGAGTCCTCCACTGCTTATACCTCTGGTTCAATCAACTTAGTTTGCATGGCATAGAAAGTGAAAGTCCCGTAGCCATCCACCATTGAACTTCTGGTAATTTCTATTTGCCATCATACCATTATCATTTAAGGCGCCTGTGGAGATTAGATGAAGGCGCTTGTGTGGAACAAGTCTCACATTATTCAAAAACAAATTACTTCCAACATCGGTTTCTAAATGGACATCTCTCATGCCAATAATCTTATAAACATCACCGTTACTCACTCTAACACAACCAAAATCACTGCCGCTATATGATTTGAAGTAGTCAAATCTTGAGGTGATATATATTGAGGCTATGGAATTAACAATCTAACTAGAGAATAGGCATGTAAAGTTCACATTAGCATCATCATAGATAAACATAATATCACCATCGGATGCAATTATCATTATCTCTTACAACTCTTTTTTTTCCCTATCTCCATTATCTTGAGATTTATACTCTTTTTGTACCAGTATTCTTTGCAATAGTCTCCAATCCTGCCGCAATTGTAGCACTGCATTTTCCTCCTCAACTTTAATTTCAATATTTCTCATGACTTGTCTCTTTTATCGTAATTCTAAAAGTTTCTTGATTCATTTCTCCATCAATTTTCCGTGACAAGAGCCTTCAAGTGAGAAATATAATTCATATATATTATCCTTGTTTATTCATTGAACAAGTTTTCTTTATACAAACTAAAAACGAGAAACTGAGTCATTTAATGCCACAATCAATGTATTTCAACTGTGAAGGAGAGTCCCAAGTAATAAACATGCCTGCACCTCATCACTGAGACCAATTTTTAGATTTGCCAACCAATATACAACCTATTGAATTGACTCAAGTTTTAAATCATGCTGCTCCCTTACATCTCTCTCAAATTTACAAGTTTTTTTAACCAAAAAATGCTTCATTTTATGGGGTCTTTCTCTCATAACGATCTTGTAATATCTCAGCACATGTTTTTAGGGCAGTACGATGAAAATCACTATCATCAATCCATTGTTTGATAAAGCCAACCATTTTTTCGATTCGTTTGCTCCCATTATTTACCTTCTTTATCTCTTTTAGTCCCATACCAATTGATGGTATCATTCAAACTTTGATAGTACAATAACGACAACAATTCATTGAGAACTTAAACATTTGCGTGATCAATATCTTTCCCAAAACTCAACCAACTAATTCACTTCAGCAGTAACCAGTTACAATAGTTCAGCAGTATCGCTCTAACATCAATAAATATAGTGCCGAAAATTTAAAACGAAGCGGAAAAAAAAAAATCACGAACTTTAGGAAATTTAACGAGAGAAAAAGCATTGTTTAAAAATTTCTACTAATCATCGAGAATAGTAAAATATCAAATAGTTCATATCTAGTCACACAATTAGAGACTCGTCATATCATGATAAAGTGATATAAATCATTGCCAAAATGGTGGATTAACAAAGGAGCAAAGAAAACTCTAATCACTATGGGAGAATTGAGAGACAATTTGAAGAAAAATTTTAATGAACAAGATTGATCACTTGTAGATCTCGATCTCACGAATAACATAATAAAATTTCAGTTGATTTTGACAAGATTTCACTGTCAAATCTGAATTGTGTCTTCTCTTCCGAGCCGCCGTCTATCTCCTTTTCTTCTTTTGTGCGAGCACACTCATTTTTCTGCCTTCACTATCAAGAAAATTAAGCCCCCTTTTTCTTCTCTTTTTTGACTTTTCTTCTTCTTTCTGTCTTAAAGATGTGCTGGGGCCCATGAGGCGGACCCAGCCCATCAAGTGGCTACTGTGTTAGCCCAATCAACGTTCAGATTTTTCCAATTAGAGGGAAAGGGGAGAAGTAAGTGTTCCATATGAGTACTTTATTTATATGGTTAAAACTTATGCAAGTCAACAAAATGTAAATAATCGACTCATCAGAAGTTGCTAGCAGCCAATCACTATAATCATATTATATAAAACGTATTCGATTCAAGATGTTTGCATTCATTTTTGCACGGATTAGTAAGCCTCATGTCTCAAAACATTTGTTCAATACTAGCCCATAGATCATGTGGGTCTTATGTAGTTACTGAACTTAGCTGCCGACATTTGTCTGAGCTCGTATGAGTGAGAAGCATGCAATAGTGATTCCATGTCTTAAGCCTCTTATTAGTCTTCATTATCAGTGTGAAATGACCCATAAAAGTGCCATTTCCTTGTGAAAAGAGAACCATTCTTCTCACATCTAACCAAGAAAGAAAAAGAGAATCACAGCAACAAAAGGAACCCCCAAAGAAGAAGAAGAAGAAGATTGAAAGGTTTTTAAGGGAGATAATCTCAGTCAGTTGGTGATTCTTGATGATTATGCGCTCCATGAAGAAGGAGATAGAGATGATCTCCGTTAGCTCGTGATATCTGAAGATTATGCGCTCCATTCTGGTTTTCGGGACAATTGCCAAATAAGTCCTAAATCTTTTGCTACTTTGCCGATTCAGTCCTAAACATTTTTTTTATGCCAAATCAGTCCTAAACCTTTTGCAACTTTGCCATTTAAGTCCTTCCAGCGGATTTTGGCCGAAAAATGCATACGTGGCGGACTGGACCTCTCCGGCGACAACGTGGCGGCGACGTGGCACAAAAAAAAATTCAAAAATTCAAAAGATTAGAAAAAAAAATTTAAAAAAAAAGAAAAAGGGGAGGGCCGGAGCCCTCCACTTGTGGCCACCGCCCCATCATTGGTGGGGCAGTGGCCATGCTTTGGACGCCGGTGAGCTGGGGGAGGCTGCAAGCTTGCCCAGCTGCTGCAGATCTGCAACTGGGCGAGCTCGCCCAGCCCTCGCCGGCCGAGGGCTGCCCTCGCCACTAGCTGGCGAGGGCCGGGTGAGGCTCGCCTCGCTTTGCCCAGCTGCAGATCTACAGCCTCGCTTGGGCGAGGTGAGGGCAGGGCAGGCGACCCTCGCCCAGCCTCACCGGGGTCCAGATCTGGACACTGGCGGGGCTGGGGGCATGGCCGCCACCCCACCGGTGATGGGGCGGCGGCCACAGGTGGAAGGCTCCGGCTCTCCCCTTTTTTTATAATTTTTTTTCAAAATTTTTGAATTTTTGAATTTTTTTTGTGCCACATCACCGCCATGTCGTCGCCAGCGAGACGTCGGCGAGGTCTGGTCCACCACGTCATCGCCATGTATGCATTTTCCGGCCAAAATCGGCCGGAATGACTTAAATGGCAAAGTTGCAAAAGGTTTAGGACTGATTTGGCATAAAAAAAGGTTTAAGACTGAATCGACAAAGTAGCAAAAGGTTTAGGATTTATTTGGCAATTGTCCCCTGGTTTTCCGAACGAGGAACAAAGTGCTTTCGCCTATCTCTCGCGGGGCATTGACCTTTGACGAAAGACCCGGTTCTTCTTATATGGATTTCAACACCCGTCGGTTTTGCAGATGGTCAGGGTGACCGGTAATTGGATTTGGATGAAATGACGAGGCAATGTCAACGGCTTCGGCTCCTTATCAACGACCTGAACAAAATCATCATCTTACGTGTTCTTGGGCGTTGCAATGATTCTCGTTCTATCAATATGTGCACGGTGCACTGCAGGAACAACGAGTCAGGTCTCTTTCCCCTTTATGCTGAACTTAGAGTAGGAACAGTTGACTTCTGATTAATTAAGCCGAGTCAACGAGCAGTTTGAGCTGGAAACTGGAGGAGTCATTGGTATTATTTTGGCACGAAGAACTTGAATTTTGATTCTAATTTGTCGTCTGCGTAAGTAGGTGAGGAATTAGGATGACTTAACATCGAAATACCAAGTATAATATTGCACATTGGATCGAATTTAAAGAATTGCGAGTGTTAATTTCTCTTATTTCAACTTTTTTAAGTTCTTTTAATGTAAGGAAGATATTTCCTAAACAAGAAGGATTTACAAATAAAATCATAATGTAGTGACGAGTAATGTACTGTAGTTCTTCTAGTAGACTTGCAAAAAAAAATTCATTTATCTTCTTCCATTTGATGTATTCATATTATCTGCAAATGGCTATTTTGAACGAATGGTTGAATAGGTATGGACTGAAAAAACTGGAGGGACTCTTGCAAGGTCCTTTGTGAAGCAAGTTCATCCTTTTGGCAAAAAGTTTTTGATATATTCCACAAAGAACCATTTAAGTGTATTCATCAATAGCAAAGTAATGCAAATTTAAATTTGTTGACGCAAGAATTGCCCAAAAAAATCCTAATTGTGCAGCCGTTAATTCAGTTATAATCATTCAAATTTGATCAATAAAGTCTTAAACAGTTTGGCTATTTTTTATTATAATGCATAAAATTCATCAAAATATTTAGTCGTAGGTTGTCCGAATTAGAAAGTTTAAAACCGAATTAATGGTCGTACAATAAGACTATGACTTTTTGGACAATTTTCTTAATATATGACTCATTAATCAAAGCCCATTAGCTTTAGTTAAATTAAATAAACCAAACTTTGAGAGAATTTTTTCTGTAATTCGATAGCATTTCATTGAACTGAAATTATCTCTAGGCTGTGTGTATCATCACAAAAATCCGATAGAGGGGTTAAAAATGTTTGTACTTATCGAGTATTGGTATCACAAGGAAGAAGAAATCGAACACTGTCGTTTGCCATTATAGCTTTGTTTAGACATATCCTTAGGACACAATGGTAGTAAACAAAAAAATTTTAGTACTCGCAAGTCGGTACGTGGACATGACATTATGAACTAGACAACTGAAGAAAGGAAAACATGTAAAATAAAGAGAGCAAAATTACATATTAATTACAAGAAATCTCGGAACTCGAACTCGTAATTCTTGTTCTTCTTCTTAAGAAGAATCGGATACTTGATATTTGGATAATACACTTGAAAACTCGTAGTGTTACTCGCATAAAAAAATCTGGCGTTCCAAAAACAAAAATAAAGATAAATAAATTTGCGCAGTTCTTTTTGTGCTGATAGATATAGCGAGACGGCCATTTTGTTTTAATTAGAATGTTTGGATTCGTTGATCTTAGAAAATTTGAATTTTCAGGATGTTGTATGGGTTTTTTTCTTCCCAACAATCAAAACTATATCTTGTGCACGCGCGTAGCACGTGCTAGATGCTAAACGGATGCATGGTGTTTTTAATGGGAGGATGGAGACGTAAGGCTGCTACATTAGAGACGTGGTGTGTGAAATAGGAAGCTTGTTTAGTAATTGCTCGAATATAAACCGAATTTTCATCAAAACAAAATTTAATTTGAAGATAAGAGCATTTTTAACCCGATAAAATGCACAAACTAAATTTGAAATTGGGCTTTCATTTATAGTATAGATAGATGGACGATTTCAAAGGTGTATATGAAATCACGAGAAAATAAAAGATTTGAATCATAATTTCCCGCATAACCGGCAATCAATCATGGCAAATTCGAATCGTTGAATTAATAAGAAGAGATTGTACGTATACATGAGAAAAGCTAATTAGAGATGTAAACTTATTTTATTTAAGATATCTTTTTCTCTGTCTTTTGAATTCCCCAAATATCTTCCGGTTGCCCTAAATATCTTGTTTGGGATTTACAGATAAAAAGTAAAATTTCAAACTTCTGGAAAAGAAAGTCAAATAAATTAGTGAAAAGATAATATTGAACATTATCATATAACTTATCTATTATTTATATATTGATATATAATAATTATTCAAAAGATAATATCGAATATTTATATATAATATTTAAATAAATTTAAATTTTAGATATTATTTTAGATATTAAATTTTGTATTAAGTTAAAATCGATGAATTATTTGTGTTATTATCCCTTTCTTAAAAAACAGAAGGTTAACAAAACGTCACTTCCTCAATTGTCGTTTCATTTGTTAAGCAAAAACGCAGAGAGACTAGTAAGGAGAAGAATAAAAAATAAAAACAGAAACGAAGCCCTTTGCCCTCGCTCTCCGTCTCCATTTTCCTTCTCAGCGCTTGGCAATCCGATTTAGGGCTGGCAAGCTCGCTCTCGTCCGTCCGAACTCCGAACTTCGTTTCCTCTCTTCCGATCGATCGCTTCGCTCCGTCGCTCAAAGGTACTCTCTTGGCGAGTCCGCGTCAGTGCTCAATCGCGCCGGAGGTTCTGCGTTGCTTTGGTCGTTGCCGACTTCAAATTCGCTATCTCCTGCGAATCTGTTCCGCCGCGCTCTACTATTGGTTGAGTAGCTTCAGAGAGTTGGGGTCAGTCTCGTGGTGGATTTACTTCCAAGTGGATTTACTTTAGTCGTTGACTAGTGAGAGAAAATTGGGAAATTGAGTTTGTGTTTTTTCTTCTTTTTTTGCGTTTGCATATGTTCGGGAGGCGGGGCAATGGTAATGCGCAAGAGATGATTTGTTTGCGAGATTTGAGATGAGTTGCACTAACTCTGCTATCATCGTGATAGTAGTAGTTGCAGAGTTGAGTTGAAGAGATTGGGCTGAGATGTGCTTGTTGTCCGTGGGTGTAGCCAGGTCCATTCAGAGTCAATTTAAGAGAGTAAAGCTCACGAAGTGTCGTGCACACGGAAATACGACATTTGAATAGATGTTTACTTCTACATCGGTGGCTTTGCAGCCAATGACATGCGCGAGTTTTTGTTCTCTCAGATAGCAGGCTGTGCAATTATAAGCATTTAAGGTTCATTTTGACGTGCCATTACTTTCTGTGTGGGATTTGGAGAAAATTTTGCGTTTACTTTAGTATTTTATCTTGTTTTGATAGATTGCCATTTACAATATGTGCTGTGAATTAGAAAGAAAAATCATTGAAGACCTGTAAGCTTTTGACATGATGCCATAGTAGTCGAGTGTTGGCTCACTCAAACATGAAGGGATATGGATGGTGGACAAATAAGGGGTTATCTTTTTTTGGTAAAGAAATTTTTGCAACGCCATGTGTGACAAATAAGGGGTTATCAATTTACATTTAGTAGAAGAAAATCTGATAGGGTCTATTCTTAAACATGGACAATAAAAACTTGCATATCTATATCTCAGTTTACAGTATGTCTGCTTAGTGAGTATTATGCAATGTGTCAAGTATTTGTGCACATTGCTTGAATTTTGAGTGATTATTCACTGTTATGTGTCCTTTTCAGGCTGTAGATTGAATAATCCGGAGAAAAGCTTGTTAAATCCTCATATTTCTCTCTATTCACTGTCAAGAGAAGGAACGGCTGCTTTTCTGCAAGGAATGATTTTTCACTGATACTTTTGACATATATGCAATGTCCGGGTTGATAAATGTACTGCACTAACCTTGATCCACAATTTTTTAGTTGAGCTTGCAAGTGCCATGATATTGTGAACATAATGAATCAGTGGTCATCAAGTTGGTGCAACTGCTTGAACTTCAAGGGTTGAGTCCCTTTTAAAATGAACATGTTTTTAGCTGCTTAGTGAGGGATTTCGAATGTATTGTAGTACTAAGCAAAGTCACTAGTCTATGCTATACGAGTTATCACATGCTGAATTATTTGTGTTCTTTTTGTTTGTTGAACTTCATTCACATATATGTCTTGTTTTCTATGCCACATTAAGGACCGTTACTTACTGCTTATATTAATTTGTATGGTTTCGCGAGTCAGTCGGTATTTGAAACATTTACCTTCCTGGTGCCTGCAGGCTTCTCTTAACAATTCAACATCAAATCTTCCAGACAGCACTGGACGATCTTTTGCATCATCCTTCTCTGGTCAGTCTGGTGCTGCTTCCCCTGTTTTTCATCATAGCGGTGGGTAAATATGCTAAATGTTGCTTTGGTCAATACAGCTGGAACTTCTCAATATGTTGAAGCTAAATGTCTTTTCAGGAGCCATTCAAGGGTTGCATACCATGCATGGGGGCTTTAACGTTCCCAATATGTCGGGTACAATTCCATCGAGAAGCTCCACAATAAATAATCTACCATCAGGCGGCGTCCAACAACCAGCTGGAAACCTTTCAGGTGGCCGATTTGCATCAAATAATCTTCCTGTTGCACTTTCTCAGGTACTCTATGGGTTCACATGATGTTGAAGTTCAATGTGATGGATAATTGTTGGTTCTGAATTTTACTGCTGCGCAAGCTGTCGACTGCTATATGATCGCTGTCTCAATGCAATCTGCAGCTATCTCATGGAAGTTCTCATGGGCATTCGGGAGTCACAAACCGAGGGGGTCTCAATGTTGTAGGAAACCCTGGATTTAGTAGTAATGCAAATGGAGTTGGAGGTTCAATTCCTGGTATCCTGCCTTCGTCTGCGACAATTGGAAATCGGAATGCCGTTCCGGGATTGGGGGTAACCCCTATTTTGGGAAATGCAAGTTCTCGCATTTCAAGCTCTATTGGAAACATGGTTGGAGGTGGCGGTATTGGGAAAAATTTAAATGCTGCTGGAGGAGTATCTGTGTCCGGTCTTGCTTCTCGTCTAAATTTGAGTTCTAATGCTGGATCTGGAAATCTGGGTGTGCAGGGCCAGAATAGATTATTGGGCGGTGTACTTTCCCAGGGTACGTGGTCTTGCTGGGTGTTTTGATCTTATTTTTATTTCTAATTAGCACACCTAGTAGACTGGGTTGCTAATGTTTCTATCTCTTCCTTTTTAACTGAACTTTTTTTATAATCGCTGTTACATGAAGTGGGTTTCCTTTATGTGAACATTTGATTTTGTTTGCACGTCTGTCCATCTTGTATCTGTCTGATGTTACCTAGAATGCTTCATTGCCCCTCTGGATACTGATTGTAGTTTCCATCAGTGCAATGTGGTAATCATTAGAGGATACTATATTTAGTTTCCAAGTGACCTTTTCTGGTGATGTTGATCTCTCACGTTTACCGATGGATTAGCATTATGGTATACTCTTGTGGGAAAGTGTTTTTGTCACATCAGCCTTTTGCGATTTAGCTTTTCCAATCCGATGAAGAAAGGTTGTTGGATTGATAGAGATAAATGCAGCGTAAGATGAAGAAGAGAAAAGAATAGAATCAAGACCGAGTATTTTTGTTTAACTTGATAGATGTGACCCTTTGCACATCTCAAGATTCTTGAACGTAAAGTCTGGCTTGTATTGCCAATCTATAATGTCTATTCAATTAGGAATTAAGAGAAGTAATGGGAAGATTGATCTGCTGATAAACTGAACTTTGGGCTGCTTGATGTTGCATTTTTGTTGTCAGGATCTCCTCAGGTGTTTTCAATGTTGGGCAATTCTTATCCTTCAGCGGCAAATCCTCTTTCACAAAGTCATGTGCAACAAGTGAATAGTCTTAGCTCTATGGGAATGTTGAATGAGCTGAATGCAAGTGACAGTACACCATTTGACATAAACTTAGATTTCCCTCAGCTGACCAGTCGTCCTAGTTCTGCTGGAGGGCCTCAAGGGCAAATAGGTAAAGAGAAGCATTCAAGTCTTTAGTTAATGGATACTCTTTACTTTCTATGTTGTAGTTAATTAGTATTATGATAAATGTTGAATCTTAGGTTCACTTCGGAAACAAAATCTTAGCCCGATTGTTCAACAGAATCAAGAATTCAGCATCCAGAACGAGGATTTTCCAGCCTTACCAGGATTTAAGGGTAATAGTCTCAGCTGTGCAGCTTTTTTAATAAATATTTTTCACTTCCCATCCTAGGACTGTTTGGTTAAGTTCTTCATACTGTTCTTTTGCTCATCATTTTCAGATATGACTTGGTTCGTGTTCTTTTGCTCGTCATTCTCTATGAAGGAGTGTTTTATCCTTTCAATGCCACTGTGCATGGTTTTGGTTATTAATTAAAGGGATTTGCTGGGTTGCCTGTTGTTTCAACATGGCAAATTAAAAAATGTTGTGCTTCCTGTGGATTTTAGTGCGACTGTGGATTTTAGTGCATCCTATTATATATATATATATATATAATATATATATATATATAGCATGTTCTACCAATTCCAATGGATTAGTATGCTATCCGATCTTAGCTGATGCAGTGCATGCATGCTGGGTGTGTGTGCTGACGGTGACAGTAATTTTCATAACCCAGATATTTGTTGCTTCCCAGATCTTTGCAGCGCAGATAAATCATATACTCCAAGGCTCTACTAGTTTGATTTTCTGATTTGTTGGAATGCATTGCATCCCTGCATCCTGCACAGAATTATGTTCCACAATTACTATTGATCACGCTGTTAGATCTTTTTCAGGTGGTAATTCAGATTATTCTATTGACTTGCACCAGAAGGAGCAACTTCATGACAATCCTATGTCAATGATGCAACCCCAGCATTTCTCGGTCAGTCTGAATGTCTTGGAGAATTTTTTTTCTCTTTTGCTGGTTGGTTTGAGTTGTGCACCAGTCTGCTGTGAGATACATAACAGTACATTCATTTGCAGATGGGAAGGTCTGCTGGATTTAATTTGGGGGGAGCATACTCATCTCATCGGCCTCAGCAGCAACAGCAACCTGTGTCATCAGCCACTGTTGGTGGGGTTTCCTTTTCACCAGGGAATAGTCAGGATCTTCTACACTTGCAAGGATCAGATATATTTCCATCTTCCCATTCAACATATCACTCTCAGGTTTGGTAGTTTTGCTATGTGTCAATTTAATTAAAAGATTTCGGAAGGATTCTCTTTGATGCTGGAGACGGGGTTGGGGGTTGGATACAGACTGGCGGATGAGACATCTTTGTCCGTGGAAGAGAAAATTATACATTCTGTATTAATGTTTAAAACTGAAATGTATCACTTGCATGTTATGGGAGATGTGTTCCTTTTAGCATTGTTTTGTTTTTGCTCTGTTAGCTTGTCCAAGCAATTGTAGTCGTTGACAGGGATTTTTTGTGTTGATAGGGTTTTCAAACAAGTGGACCTCCTCCTGGTGTTGGGCTTAGACCTCTAAATTCACCAACTACTATATCTGGAATGGGTTCGTATGAACAGCTTATCCAGCAATATCAGCAGCAGCAGAACCAATCTCAATTTCGTTTGCAGCAGATGTCTGCAGTTAATCAGTCATTTAGGGAGCAGGGTATGAGACCTATGCAAACATCACAATCTACTCCTGATCCATATGGGTTGCTTGGCTTACTAAGTGTTATAAGGACAAGTGATCCTGATCTGGCATCTCTTGCGCTCGGCATTGACTTGACTACACTCGGGCTAAATTTGAATTCTTCTGAGGATCTTCACAAGACTTTTGGTTCCCCATGGTCTGATGAGCCACCAAAGGGTGACCCCGAGTTTAGTGTTCCTCAATGTTATTATTCGAAACAGCCACCAACTTTACATGTAAGCAGATCTTCTTCTAGTTCCTCCAATTTGATTCCCATTTTCAGTTATGCATCAGCTTTTATGACTGTACTTATCAATCTTTAAGTAATATATCATGTTTGGTTGCAGCAAGGTTATTTTGCGAAGTTCTCTGTGGAGACATTATTTTACATATTTTACAGGTGCTTCACTGTAGATTCATTTAGTGCTCCCGCAAATTGCAAGTGCTCATGATTCACTGACACGCTACTTTTTTTTTGGGTGGGGGTCTTCTGCAGCATGCCTAAAGATGAGGCCCAATTATATGCCGCAAACGAACTGTATGCTCTTCTCACTCAAAAAGGAATTTTTTTTCCTTCTATGTTTTGCGCTTTTATGCACACTTGGTCCCTCCATCTTTGGTCATTGTAAGTTAGAAAGTCTCCTGAGTTTTGAGGTTCTAAGAGAACTGGAAACAATTTATTGGCAGTTATAACAGAAGTTGGGTTTATCACAAGGATCATCGGGCGTGGTATTTGAGGCCCCCTAACATGGAACCACTCGTGAAGACACAGTTGTACGAGAGAGGGTCTTATCACTGTTTCGATCCGATCACATTTGAGATAATTCGCAAGGTTGGTTGATCAATACCTGTTTCATCCTTTTCTCTATTCTATGTGATCTGCATATATCGTTGGTCAACCAACCCACTTCTCGAGCTCAAGATGTAAACTCCTTTGCAGGATAATATCGTGCTTTACTCCGAGATGCTGGAAAAGAGACCGGCCCTACCTCAGCACTAACCAGCCATCAAACCTACTGATGTAAAGCGTGCATCGATGTTCTTTTTATTTTCTGAACATGCATTTAGTCTTTCTTGCAATTCGTAGTTCTTCTGCAAAAGGTTGGCCATTATTTTCTCAATGTGGTAGTTGGCAGCAGGTGGTTTTCGCTCTTTTATTCATCTACTGAACAGGTGGATGTGATGAAAGTGATCCCTTGTTTCAAGGAACACGAGCAGCTATTGCACCCATACTTTGTTTTTAGAGAGCTTAGTATTGTCATCTCACCGCTTTATTATAATCACCCGTTATGTTATTTTTCCTCGGTCATAGTTGGACATGTGGTGGTGTTTTGCATGGAAAGGTCTTGGGATTTAGATCTTGCGTCCCTAAAATCCGGTTTTGTTTCTTGTCAAGGGGCTGGAACTTTGTTACTTCGGTGCCTAATCTTAGATTTTCCTTTTTACACTTCGGCCGAGGGAAAAGGCCGATTTACATCCAAACTAAAAATTATTTTAGGTGGGAGGGGTGACCATTTGACCCGTTTATTGTATAGGTAAGGTAATATTAGGAGTGGCCATTTTAAAGGCGGGTTGGTTCCTATACTGAAACTTGGAATCGGACTTGACAGTCGGTTTTTAGTTTGGTTGAATTGGGACGTGGCTCACCCGCTCCTGGAGTCAGATCAGTCCCGAAACCGGTGGTCTCTTTTTTGGTTCAATCCGAGGAGTTGGAGCTTTCCAATGTTGAAAAATATAAATGATTTAATTATCAGAGTTCACTTCAAAGAAAAATTACGACTGGAACTGAGAATTGGACTGGCTATTATGGTTTGAAATTAGGAATCATCTAGAAAATTTAGAGTTGGAGCCCTGCTGGACCGGCTTGGTTCTATCTGGTCTGGTCTGATTCTCGAGTTGGACCAGCATCAACGCACACCACATGCCGAAAGACCTTTCAACAGGAACATGGTGGTTAGGCTCTGACCAAGAAACTCGATGAGAAAAATCAACGAGCAATTTGTTATTGTAAGAATCTTAGTAAGTTTGTCATCTATTTATACGCTCAACTAGTCCCTTCCCGGGCCGGTCCAGGCCTGTCGCCAGGCCACTTGTGGAGAGCCCGGCCAAGGCCGTGACGGGCCAGCCCCAGCCTAGATGGCTACAGCCTATATTTTCAATTTTTAGAACGAAGGGCCTCTTGGGGCCCAAAGGTCCTTTACTGGGTCTGGTAGCCCAGTCAAGGCCCCGCTTACAGGCCCGTCTAGCTCCAGTTCCGCGGGCCGTGTATGTAAGGCAAAGCCCATTTTCCGTGGCTTTTGTTTTAATTTTAGTAGCCCAAAGGGCCTTTCTGACATTTTTGCCTCAGTGATTTTTGGGCGCATAAATAGTGGGCTAATAGCCTTTGGGCCACCAAGTCCATTGTTCATAGCACAACTAGCGTTGCCCAGTTCAAAGGGACAGGGACCGGCCCGTCAGCGGATGAGCCGTACGTCCCAAAGCACGACTCATGCCCGTGCCCAAGCAAAGCGATACTCTGATTGATCATCAACAGTACCAGAAAGAATTCGGCCACTCCAATCTTCGGCCCAGATTGATGATGAAGAACGAAATCACAGATAAGTGCTTCACGGATAAATCAAATAGTTCCCTATTATTATAGGACCCCCTTTTTTAACCCCTCAGATCACACAAGAATTTCTCTCTCGCCCCTGTACAAGATAATTCCCCCATCAACGTCGTTGCCTGGGTCGCAAAGATCATTTGATTGTCTAAAAAGTTGTCATAACATAACTCTCCAAGTCAATAGACTTCACGAGCTGAATGTGATCTTATCGTACGGCGGCACAGTTTCTGTTTAATTCTTAAGATTGAGGCTTGCTGAGTGCTAGGCTCTTCAATGCTGGCATTAGACTCTCCAGAAGCTCCCTCTGAGTGAAAACCCTGTCAGATGTGCAATCCTCTTCCTGAGGAGGAGAGAGAGCTCAACAGTAAACACCAGATCCATGAAGCTAATCTCTTCAAGGGACTTTTCGGACAAAGCAGCCCAAACAGCAAATGAGAGGTTCAGACCCATTGTGACTACAGAGACAAACTTCAATGATTAACATATATCTACTTCTAAACATGGATATTTTTCCTTACATCACCAGTGGAGGCAGAAATCAGTGATAAGAGGGTGACTGCAGCAGCTTGGTAATCTGTCAAGATCTTGTAAGCCGAGTCCTGTAGCTTATCCTGACAAATAGACAAATGAAGGTAACAAAACTAATAGAGAATATACAATAATATTAAAGAATGCGTATAGTAGCAATCTCCATGATATTAGATTGTGTCACACTTCCTAAGTTATCCAATGCAATTACAAGACCCACATGCCCATAAAATCTTTGAAAAAAAAATTTGGTAGCAAGAGAACTTCCTTGCTGGACGGATTATACATAAAGGAGTTTCTGGTTTCACAAGCAGCATCCCACAGTACAATACCTTCAACCTGGTAATGGCAACGGAAATGGCCCTCCCAGGAGCTTGAAGAGCCTTACTATGAACCTACACAATTGGGATGCTTCAATCACCAAAGCAAACAAAACTAAGCAAACCAGACAAAATACAGAGAGAAGCAATGGCTCCTACTGACCTGAATATACAGCAGCGACACTACTTTTGGCAGAAGAGAGATAGGATCCTCTTCCATAGACACTTGAGAGGTCAAATCCTGCAGTGACACTCTGAACTTATTATCCAAACTAGAGTATCAAGTGCAAAGGCCAAATGAAAAGATTTTCTCTTGGCTGCTTCATTTGCATGTAAGAAAAACAGCAAGACTCAAGATTATTTGTAGACAACAGATCTCCAATTGCAAGAATGCTTGAGAATTATAAGATGATCAGAAGAAGTCTGAGATTGTTAACTTCATAGTCAATAATCAAGACTAAATGTGAGATAAAAAATCAGCTTTATCAAAAAATGAGACAAAGATGACAAAAATGTTGCGAACAATAACAATGACTTATAAAATAATTTTCTCATATCTGACATTATGTAATGGCATGAAGCAGGCTTACCTTGCGGTAAGAATGCAGAAGTGCCCTTTCCAGTTTCTTGTCGAGCTTTTTCACTACCAATCCACTGAAAAAAACATTCAACTAGGAATAGTAAATACAGAGTTTTATGCTAACACGTATGAATGATGTACAAATGTCAAATATCATAAGTACCTCTCCTCTGCAAAATCTGTCAGCACAGTCATGAAAGTTTCCACCCTCTGTCATCAGTAATTTCCATAGTCATTACAGTATATAAGTGAAGTGACAAGAGTTACTAGATAACATGCAAATTTCATTGCCACAATATCACAAAATGAGAAATATCTGTTAAGAAAAAACCACCGCAATATCCACAAAATCACTGCAGATCTCAATCTGTCTCTCTTTGAAACTATTCAACTATGATGTCCGTCAACATAAGAAAACCCATGACAACTGATGAAAGATAGCTATGACATTAAAAACTGCAATCGAAAGGAATATCTGCCAATGAGCAGTACAAAACTTACTGAAAAGCATCGATCTGAGTGCAATGATGAGGACCCGGAATATTAGACAATTCACGCATGATATTTATCTGGAGACTACTTCATTATTAAACACCAAAACCAAATTATTTAACTTAACTCAAACACAGACCTTTCCCTCCAAAGCGTCAACCACTGCAAGAGCCTTCTTTGAAAGGCTTCCAGGGAATGTCTTTGCCTGCACCAGAAGGAAGGTATAGATAAGACTGAACTGTCAATATCTCATTCAAAAATTATCATTGGTCAGTTTATGAAAAGGTACATCAAGCGATTTAATCTCCGTACAAGAGCAGTTCTTTCCACAGAACTAAGCGAGACACACTGTGAGTTCTCAGGATTTTCAGTTTCCGCTCCTGTCTTTAAATTGTTGTAAGCATCCTGCAAATCACAAATCTATCACATGCTCCTTCATAAAAGATATATTTCATGCAACAAACAGAATGATGAAGCAGCATAGAAACAGCTACCAGATCAACAAATAGCCTATCTACAATAGAAGCAGCTGCTGTTCTCAAGAGATGCCTGTGCAAAACCACCTGTAAAGCACACAAAACTGACTTTAATATATTTATTCAGAAACAGCTTCCTGTTATTGAAAGTAGATAAAGGACATACTGAAGTGGATGGATCATCTTCAAACAAATCTAATGCTTTTTCATATAGCTGTATATTTAACAAAGCCTGCAATCAGAAATATATGAGAAAAGATGACTCAATTAGCTGAATATAGCCATGGTATAGGGCAAGCAAGACCAAAGAAGCAAATGATCTTGCTTACTTCATCTATTTTCTTTTGCAAATCATCAAGCAACCGTTTCATTCTCTCTGCATTTTCCGTAAAAACAGCCTTTCTTTTTTCCTTCCAAGAATTTATTAGCATAGGTCTCAAGTGTTTGGCTAGAGACCTAATTATACTGGATGGATCATCAACACCTGCCAAAATTAATGATCAATTACAACAAAATCGGTTTATATCTGTCATGTACTCCATTCAGAATTAAAACACCGTGTTACAGATAATCACACCTTGCTCTTCAAAATCGGGAAATAATGTAGTAATCATTTGCACAATCCATTCTTCTGAAGGAATACCCTGGCTTTCTTCTTGGAATTTGGCATCCTTCTTAGTGCTCGAATTCACTTCTGACATATGCACAGAAGACACATCTTTGCTCTTCTTCTGGTTTTTCTTAGATTTTGCCGGCACAAAATCCTGATTGTCTGGACCGCTCTCAGATGCACCAGATTTAGCATTTCCAGCAGATCTTCCCTTCTTTTTTCTTCCCCCTTTATCCGTAGCTTGTTTAATAGATGTACTCTCACTTGAAATTTCATTTAACTCAGGAGAAAAGCGACAATCCTGTGCTCCTTTAACATCCTTGGCTGAATATCGTTCATCAGAAACATTAACAGTAGCAGATCCTGAGAGATTAGCTACTACCATCTCTTTCTCCAGGCGATCATACAGATCCTACCATAATTATGAAATGTAAGTAATCACTTAGAAAATGACTAGCTCAAACAATCAGTCATGCCTCTAGTATCAAAAGGAGCTCAAGACCTATCAAGTGAATAGTATGAACAGAAAGGGAAAAAAATTCCAAATCATTCATTTGGCAACTAATTAACTAGAAATGAGCAACGAAAAAGAATGGAGCTAAATGGTAACTGATAAGTGAGGTCAAGGTACAAGTATGGAAGACATATACACTTAATGGAAAAACCCAGAAGAGAAGAACAACTATTCAAATTATGCAACGCAGATAAAACTCAATGCGAACTGCCATATACAGTGTCAAAGACAGATTGGATCTTTCTAGTGTGATTTGGTGAAATTGTGCTTTGGCCACCCAGACTACCAAATTGTGGCTGAGAAAGAAAACCCACAGAAAAATGAGAAAACTTAGCACCATAACTATGCAAGACACTTTCAGGTAAGAGGAACACTGGACATCTAGAACATCCATCAACCTCCATCAAGCAACTGGTGCAACATTCCCAGGTAAGAGGAGATGACCAGGTATCAAGTGCTATAAAACAATTCTTTGGATAATCAAGCACCTATTTTAAAGATAGAACAGGATGAATAAACCCTCACTGTTCATGAGCCAAAATATATTTGGGATCAGAATATCATCCTTTTTGAGGAGAAAATATCATCTCTCCAACTAATAGATTCCTAAGGTAAATCATCTGTGATATGAAGGAACACTAATTACACAAAGACTTACCTTGATAAAGGCATTGCTAAAGACAAAGGACTCCCCAAGGATTAGAGCTTTATTAGACTGCAGAAAACAATTCATTTATACTTATTAAACAACTTGTTAAACCTTTAGATATCCTAAACAGATGCGACCAACTGTTACCTTGAGAGCAGACTGAACCGATGGACAATGAGATAAAATATTGGATGCATCTTGAGAACCAAATGATGCTGGTAATACAGATAAAGAGTCAATCCTGCATGACAAGTAATATCAAACATGAGAAAGGAAAAGTCCCTACAATATCGTGATAAAAATAATCAACTACATGACCATATAATTCTAGCATTGTAATGCATACAAATTACATTAAAATATCTAGAAAAGTGCGATGTAGAAGAAATGAACAGACAGCAATAATGCCCATTGCAGTTTCTTTGTCCCTAGGAAAAGTGATGCAGAACTTGTGATATCACAGTTATTTACATTAAGGTAAAATTATTCAGAAAACATGAAACTTGATCTCCAGGTGAGGAAGACTAAAAAGAACTAAACAAAAGCAATCAAAAACAGGTGACTATAAAGCTATTACATTTAGGATGTAACACTACTGTACAGACTAAAGGGAGGAGACTAAAAAAATTTCAATGTGAACATAGCGTCCAAATCATTAAAAAAACCAATAAATACTCCCCCAGTACCCAATTTTGGTGAGACAAATACATCACGGATCATCAAAAAATAAAATAAGCTCAGATCACATTTAAAAGACTCATTCAATTTCTAAATGGGAGAAAATATTAACAAAGAAACTTGGAGAGCTTTATGAAAATCTTATCGCAAATATTTCAAAAAATTCAAAAGTGAAAGTAGCCTATGAATGTATTCACTATTTACATACAACAGGCAACACCATGGAGAATCATATGAGTATAATAATGTCTTGTTCTAATACGCATGTGTAGACACAAAAGAATTCAGTTAAAAATGCTCTCCGGTTACAAGAAACATATACAAGTGCACTATGTATTTTGAGTATCTTCTGAAGCCATTACCAGCTAGAACGTTCAACAGCATCTTCAATAGCAAAATCCACCATTTCTGTCAAGGAGGGGTGCACAAAAGCATTTGCCAACGGGAATCCATCAGGATACCTGGACTAATCAAAGTACGTGGCCAAAATCTGATTAGAAAATAAACAAATAAGCAAAGAGATGCAGAATGAGCAATTATCAATAACAACCAAAAATACCTGTAAGTATTGAACAGGTTGCGATATTCCTAGTCTGCTAAGCGTTTCATGTAAGACGAAGGAATTCTGCCACACAGAAACAAACAGTAAACTAAGCACTCTAGCAAACTCGATAACAAAGGAAGATTAAGAGCCAGCACCTCAAAACCTAAGAGGTTAAGTACATATGTCAAATTGGGCTGTGGTTATTGAAATTTAGTAGAATTTGCAATTAGGGTCATTGAACTTTGACTTCGATTACCAAAAAAACTAATTTTTCAAAAATTTGCAAATTGATTTGCCTTAACCAAAATTTAGCCAATTTCCCCGCAAAATGCTAATGTGCCAGACATGTAACCAATTTTCTGGATGCAACCGTCAGTGCCACGTGGGTACAACATTAGCACCTTGCTACATGATCGGTCGGCTTCCAGTCAACGTGCATCAACCGCAAAAGTATTTGACAAGTGCAATGAGTGATTCCAACGAAAATTAAAGGACCTGATTGTGAGAGAGAGAGAGAGAGAGAGAGAGAGAGAGAGAGAGAGAGAGCACAAAACTGCAAACCTGTGAGAAAAAAGAATCAACACATTCCTTCTGAGCAATGGCAAAGACCTGTAGCATATTGATGCGGTAAGTGAAAGAGACAATGTGGAGATCATAATAAATAAAAAGGATACATTTTCATTAGGAAGACATGTATCTGTGAGAGCACACAAAATGAACCTGCACCTACACTTGGACTACTTAATATGTTGGACAACTGCCACATTTTAACCTCCAGATATTTCTAAAGGAAGCTAGCAGAACACAAAAAAATGTTATCTAAGTAAATTCTCATCGTGGAACTTGAAGGTAACAATTTTCTCAGCAATATAGTGCCACTAAAAACGCAACATCATATGAAGAAGAAAGCACTATTATTCGTGCCTTGTACCTCTTACACTCAACATTGACACTACTTGCCAATCAAAAACTAAACGTTTTCGCCCGTCTAAAAAGATGGTGAAAACAGAAGATATACCCGATTTAATATGAAATTGAGAATTCTTGAGGAAAAGAGCAGCAAGAATCAGTTGAGGAAATTCACAAGAACTCCACTAGAGACAAATTTTGGCAGCCACGCACACAACAATGATACTAGTGGATGTTTTAGAATCTCATTAGTCCTATTGGACAATCACATTGTCTTTAGAAGGAATAAATGAATTTGTCAAATCACGTACAGTTGGAGTCCAGTACACTCCTGCGCGAAGCGAACCAAGAATCTCTCCTCTTTTCAATAGCTCATTGAATAAGGATTGGAAGAATGATGCCTCAACGGACACTCCAGTAGCTCCATCCATTTCCTGCAGAAGTTGCTGTAGAGAACTCCACAATGCAGACAGATTTGTAGGGACAGAAATGCCTCTCGCAGCACCACGAACCATAGCACTAACTCTAGCAACATATGCCGGAGTATACAACTGCCCACCTTCAAGCCTTCCTTTTACCTAAAACCAAGGACAAAATCATTGTCGATAGGGTACACTCTGGTCATGCCACGTTCAAAAGACTTTGAAAATCATAATACCGTGCTACCAAGTCGAGGCTCCAATACTGATGTCAACAACTCCGAGCCAACATGTAATTGCGCAGCTAACTCTGCTAAAGCTATCTGACTACATTCTTGAAGCCGCTCATTGATCTCTTCAGCTACCAAGTCCCAGTAATGTTGCGATATGATTTCCCCCTGAATAAACGTAAGGCCTGGATTACCGGCCACCATAACTTGAGCTTGCTTCTCAACATGGTACAAATCAACCCCAGTAGTGTCGGCAAGGTCAATTAGAGAAACACGCCCCGATTTTTGCACCTCCAACACCATTTCATGCCTCAGTTGATCCTGTAAAGATACAAAATTAAGAAAATTCCCTAGCATTTAAACAATCTATGAGATGGAAGAACAATCAGAATTGAAAGAAAACCACATTGAAACAGGAAAAAGCACCACAGAAGATATTTGCTGACAGCATAATCTTTTACTAGTTTCTCAGCTATATAAGCGCAAGATTGACCATTTATAAACTCAACTAAGCCAAATTTTCAGTTCTACGTGTCCTGGACAAAAACAAGGAAAGAAAAAACCCGCACTCAAGAAACTTAAACCACGACACAAGCCCTAATTCGAATTCGCCCTAACTTGGCGGAAATGTCGGGGACGCTGCGACAGACTTGCGCCATTCTTAAAGCACACGACGAGTTAGCTGCTATGAATTCATTAATTGTCTCCATCCTATATCACCCAAGAGCTGCAGAACAATCGAACGACAAGTTTCTTTTTCGTCTTGATTTGAGAGCCAAACTAGACTCGATATCAACTGGAGGGAAGAGAAGAGAGAAAGAGGAGGCGTACGGGAGTGATGTACTCCTTGCCAGAAACGGTGTGGAGGAGATCGAAGTCGATGATCTGGAGCTCCTGCAGCTTCTGGACCAATTCGACGACGTTGCGCTCGGAGAGACGGACGCTGGATTTGGCCTGCTGGGCGAACTCGAATTGCCTCTGCAACTCCAGCAGTTCGTCGTCCATGGCTTTCCTGTTTGCAGGGATCGAAGCGTTGTTCCCTCCTCCCGACGAGGATGGCGATGCGAAGCTTTTTCTCCGATCGAGAATTCCTCTCGAGACCAAGCGCGACCGCGTCACTTCCCAAACCGATGAATCGTCGAAGCCTCTGTCGCGTGTAATGTCCCTACGAAGGAGTTAATAAATCCCGAAGAAAGGATTACCGTTTCAATATCATTCTTTTCGGTAATTCTTGAATTTTGGGAATTTCATCTTCTTTTTACCATTTAACAATCATTTTTTTCTTCCGGAGTCTCTTCTGCTTCGTCCATGTTTTGTAGATAAATCACACACGGCGAACCCATCATTCTCGACGTTAAATTCAATCTTGTAATCGATCACACATATCTTAACGAAATGTTGAATGAATTGCTTGAGAATGTTAGCTTTAATTTGGAGAAACCGATATGAGATTTTGCAAATCAAAAAAATTAAATAAAACTAAATATCTCACGACCCATGTGCAAGGAAAAAAGAATTTTAGTGGCACGCGTTCATTATTTAGGACATTGGAAACCAATATGCCTCTCTATGGAATCAAATTGAACTGCCTGCCTTTCATGGAAGATGTCCCCAGTTTAGGAACTATGCAGGGAGCTTTCCATAAGACGGTCCGTGAGTCACGTCTGTAATAAAACTGTCTTCTGACCCATCTTACAAGCTAGCACTGTAATAAAATCGTCACTCCGGCGTAAACGACTGTAGAGAACTGCTTTAAAGAATTAGAGATGTAGGTCCAGTGACCGTTCAGAAACAACGTTATGCCATTAACCTTTGTTAACATGATAATGAAGTCCAACAAATCAGTGACAAGATAATGCATGCAAATTGTCACAGGGCAGTTGACAGAGAATGTTGAACTAGAAACTTCGTCGTTCCTACATATTGAATATTTATCCTCCGTATGGATTCTAAATCGAATTAACAAAGCGATAGCCTTACATTTATATTTTGCAGAACATGACCCGGCCATTTGATCGCATGGCCACGGAGCCCATGTGGGTCTCACCATTTCGATGGCATTGAGTATGTATGTGATTCTAGCTTTCTAAGCAAAAGAATAACACATCGATGGCAGGAGGGAAGTTATGGGAATTTTAGTTGTCAATGCATCGATAATTTTCGTCTGTCTCCAAGTCCAGAGCTTTCATCTCGCATCCTTCCCAGCCTCCAACATCAATTTATAGAGAGCAAAGCCACCTTGATGGCACCCAGGCATTTTAGAAGCCAAGCTCTCCAAATCAATCTGACAGCAGAAGAATAGATACTGATTATATCGAAGTTGAAGGGCTGAAAAGGTATGCGGGTACTCTATGCATGCTTTCAACACTTGGCTTAGAAGCAATACGTAAACTATATAGCTTCATTTGAAAGTTGAATCTAGACCAACTATCCAACATCATGATTTAAATGTCCGGAGGTTATTTCATAGGTTCCATAAGAACCACCGATCCCAATTCCTACGGGCTACTGCACTATAGATACAACTCCGATTGTATAAGCTGGTCTACACAACATCTATATTTTCTCATCCTTTTTTTCCATGCCTGAATAATTTCTCATGCTTGAATGTAATTCATGACAAATGGGCAAAATTTGCATATTACATGTCAAGGATTACTGCGGCTACTCAAATAAAACAAAAGTTTAGACTCACCAGTGTCACTGCATAAAGTTGAGTTGATTCATAGCCATCTTGTGCACTAGAATAGCATTTTTGAATTTCATCCGAGTGAAGAGTGCATGTCATGAAGAAAAAGGCAGCTGGTCTAACATTCATCTCCCGACGAGATATACCAATAAAAAGTGGATTGCCCTGCATGAAATGTCAAGTGGTCAACAAAAGTGCTTCATCAAGCTAGATAGGTCTGCCTCACCTGCAATGCCATTTTCAGTCTACATGGTCAGTGAATCATTTCATAGTGAGTTAACTAAATTGAAGCACAGACCATATGCTTAGGAAGCAAGTAAAACACAGACAATTTGGTTAAACTCAAATGTGAAACTAACTCACGAGGGACGAGCCAGGTACTCCAATTTCTTCATTCACTTCTCGAACAATGCTGTCAAACATCTCTTCAGAAATTCTCTTGTTGAGCATCTCAGACTCCCTCAAGCTCTTGCCAGGCTGATGGCATGCTATTCCAATTTCTTGGGGCTGTCATCAAGATAAAAAAAGTGAATAACCATAAGGACCTAAAAACCCAAAATTCCAGCAGAAGCTAAATTTGTTACTGCATGTAATCTCTTTCTATAGATCTGGTCAAGTGACAGTATGGAATGCTGTCATGATGATAATGCCAATTTTTCTCTCAAAGCATTAAGCATCCAACACCCATTCTACTTTTAGAAACAAATTGTACTGTGTTAATTTATTTCCATTTTTGGGATGGGAAAAGTGAAAATGCTCTTATAATCTTGTGACTAGTACCTCTGGATGGCCTCCTGGGAATACAAAATGACCAGGAAATTCCCCCACATTATTGCTTCTTTGCAATACCAGTATTTTCTTGTCTAGTGTCTCCACAATTGCACCATTGCCTAATGGACTGGAGGTGTGTTGACAGCGAATAGTGTCCTCTGTACAAAGGCGACAAACAGCACAGAGACAATATGAACATCAATGGGGACTGAAGAAGATGCAAGCAACCCCAAGACATCTGAACCTCTTGTTGGCTATGCCCTGTAATGCTTTCCATCTAATTAAGAAAATGAATCATTAAAAACTTTTTCATGCTTGTCTCCACTTAATTTTCTTCTCAGAAGCAAAACCACCTATCCGTATCTAACATTAGCAGATTAATAATAGCAGTACATTTTCAAGCCATGACAGCAGTTCATTCATAGATGTGCACATGAGAGACAGAGAGTGTGTGCACAGTTCGAGATGAATTTCGACAAGAACTGAAGATACCGTTTGATGGAACAAGGAATTTTTCCCACAGAGGATTCAAGTTTGTCCCAACAAAAGTCCTGAAACAAAGTACATGGCATCATCGGCTGCAGATCGTGGACATTCATTAATGAGAACATAAAGTCACATATAACCAACTGCTGTGAAATCACAGCGTTTGCCAATATTTGTGACTAAAATATTGCCAAAAAAGGAAAAGTTTTCTCCTTAAAGCAAGTTCAGAATATTAATCTTGACTCTTGAGCAAACGAGAAGCAGTAAGCAAGGGAGGTACTGCCATGCATCATTTAGAATTAATACATCAGTTAGACACTAGGGTTTTAAAGCTAATAACAATTAGCTTCGTTCCATGTATTTAACATTCTGCAACCTTATTTTTACCTCTCTGCAACGAAAGTATTACTAACACAAAACAAATAGGAACAGTAAGTCTTAACTGATCTTCAAGGGATTTTAAGTTTCCCCGCAAAACAATGGATAAATAGATATCACCTTGTTTTATTTTATCTCTATATTGATTTTGTAATTGGATTGACGTTTCAAGTGCTCTCATGGGCTACTTGTGATAATGACATGGATCAAATAATCCATTGGATTTTGTTAGCGATGGATACTGACTTGCTAAGTAATAAAATAAGGAAAGTTTGCAGTTGTCCTTTCACTGTTTTTCTTATGTTTTGTATAGACTAGCTTTGAAAATCAAAACATTCCCCATCAAAGTAGAGAGAGAGAGAGAGAGAGAGAGACCTGTAGTCTGTTAGGCCAAGGTGGATTGATACCCAAGACATTTTGTCGGATCCACTTCCTTCCTTGTGTGTGGTGAATCCTGCATACTGTGAATCTATAATTAACTCAAAATGCAGTTCATCTTAGTATGCATGAGTAAGCATGCGCATCTACAGCGTCACAAGTTTCACATTGATTCTTCTAAATTTGGAGGTTGGGGATTTTGAACTGCATATTCACCAAGAAATGGATCGGCAAAAGAGTGGGATCAGGTCTCTCATGTCAGTAGGTGTGAAGTGTACAAAAAATTCGAATAATACAAAATAGCTCAGAAAGTACATTGCATAAGATCAAAAGTGAGTGATGTGATCCCAAATATCCACATACACCATTCAACGCAAATGTCAATTTGGCTGCCACGGCCAAAAGTCTGTAGGAACTTCACCACCCTATTCCTTCATTAAGCATCACCAAAAGAAACCGTAGGCTTACAAATCATGGGGCTACAATAACAACTGTGACACCCAGCTAGCTAACCACAAGTTCTTGAATTCAAGACACGCAGAGAAATAAAGAAGCATCGACATACCCTGAACTTCGTCCCATTGTACAGAGATGCATTTCTCTGAATTCTCTGGTCCCATATCTGAACAAGAGAGACAAAGTGAATAAATAAAAGAACAGCTGATTGACGGAAATTGGAAGGGGCGTCTTAGAACAAAGCCCACTAATTCAGTCAACAAGCCGCTTCATGTTCTCTCAAAGCTCAGTCGCTGCTTTGATTACTGATCACGGAATCAAATGCGAAGCAATTACCCAAAGTACTGTAATAGGAAGTAAAGTTTCATCAAGTTCAATTTGCCTGTAATTTCTCATGCCGATCTGACAAGTGCGTCAACCTAAAGCAATGGCCAGAAGGCCCAGAACCATAGGAAGAAACTTCAACACCATCCGAGATCTGGAAGGCAGAGCTACTCCCGACATACTGAAAGACGATCAAACATCGAAAGCGCAAAAAATCTCACCTCAGAAATGGAATTCTCCAAGTCGACGTCGGGGTGCGGAATCCTATCGTACGATCCATCGAAATCGGCAGAAACCTTAAAAGAGAAACCACGAATGCGGTTACTATGAACAGACAGGCGCGATCGCATGAACGGTGCCTCTGAGAGCGAATCAGATGGTGAGCCGGTTTCGGCAAAACCGGCGGAAAGCGAGGGAAAGGCACCTGCACCTGCACCTGCGACGGATAGAGGCCAAGAGGACATGAGAGGAGGAGCATGTAAGGAGTGGAAGCGCCTCCATCTTCGACGGCGGACTGCGTCGTTGCCACCACCTGCGAATCCATTGATGCCGGGGCTCGAGTATTGGCGGGACGATTCCGACGAGGGGTAGAGACGTGGACTACCGAGTCCCGCGCGCAAAATTTCCACAATGTTGGGTATTAATCGGGCGGGCTCGGGTCGGACGGGCCTAAGTGTCTGCAGAACCGGCCCGACGTAAGATTTTTATGTGCCGGTTTACGGGCCGAGCTTTCGCTCAAAATGCTCTTGCCTAAGCCCACCCACAAAATGTCTTCAGATCGGGCTTAGGCTGGTCCATCGACAACATTTACCAACGTTTATCAATATTTATATGTCCGGAATATATGAATATATATATTTCTAGGTTATGTTTATTTCAAAAAAAAATTATTCAAAATTCTTTTAAAATGATCACCTTTTTCCATTTGAAATAATTGAGTCAAAAGAAAATATTTTCATTATAAAAAATAATTTATGTCTCAATATTTTCTTAAACGATGAAAATAACTTTCGTTCATTTTCATAAATAATACAAGCATCCATTTTTAAAAAAAAATATTTTTCAAATGATTATGTTTTAATAAATAATTGAAGCCTTTTTAGATAGAGAACAATCGAATTATATCGATATAAACCATGGAATGGTAGCAATCAATTTTATGTTTTTAAGAATCTACACTTTTAGAAAGTTCATATTTTCCTTCTCTTCCTCACAAACAAATTTATTTTCTCATTTTTCTTCAAAAAATTTTCATGTCCCCTTTTCATTACTTTCCCAAATTGTTGGTATTATAAAAAAAAATCTCAAACTATACTCACTATGACATAAATACTCCAAAAAATATATTTATCGCTAAAGGTCATTAACTTGTTCATCATGACACAAAGTTGATATAGAAAATATATATGTTATGTATATATAAGTCTGATCTTTATATAACACAAAGAAAAATTGAACATTTGTGTCATAAGTAGGTAAATTTAGGGTTTCTAATGGTAAAAGAAAAGAACATTTGAGGTATAGCATAGCTTGGGAGATTTTTTAAATTTTTTAATTTCCCTAAAAAATGTCCAGATTTTTGGAAAGTACACATTCTCCTTCTCTTCCTCAAAAAAGAAGTTCATCTTCTCACTTTTCATCGAAATTGTGCATTTCCCCTTCTTCCTTACTTTCCCCAAACACAACATAGGCGTCTGGATTGAGAAAAGGTCATGAAGTGGGATGGGATTGGAGGCAACAGTGTGGTCAGTATTAGAGGCAAAAAGGGGTGATGAAGTGGGAAGGAGAGAGAGAGACACACGCACACAGAGCAGAGCAATTTGCTTAGCAAAAGATGCATAAAACGCTAACTTGATCGAAGCCGTTAATCGGGCTCTAGGAGGTGACAGTGGAGGCGGAAGCGGTGGCGTGATCGGGAGTAAAGAGAAAGACACTACGTAGTAGCGAGTGGTCGGCGAGCTCCCTGAACCTAGACCACGAATTGGAAACACAAACCCTAATCTGAGCTGGAAGCGGAAGACAAATTAAAGCCACCATAAGCGCTCGGACAGGCGAAGGCGCTGGAGGCAGCAGAGTGATCAGGACTGAAAATACAAAAGGGTCATGAAGGGGGAAGAAGAGACAAAACAAAGCGGAGGAGAGAGGGAGAGAGCAAAGTGCGGTGCTTGAAGAGGGAGGGAAGGAGGGGTTCGTGAAGAGGGTTAGGAAGAAAGAGATGGCAGGACATTTTTTCACAATAAACAGAATAATGATGTAGAAACGGACCACACGATATTTTCCCGGAAAGGGTGTTGACACCTAAATTTTGGTCACATAATAAAAAAAATCTTTAGGGAAATATGTACATTAATTTGGTGGATTTTTTTTTTTGCCAAGATTATACGTGAGTTGATTGTGGCAAATAAATTATATTGGAAGGAACATCTTGAACAGAGCCATAAAATTGAGCCAGATTTGGTCAAAATGGGGGTAGGAAAATTCAATAATATCCACACAATATCGAAGAGAGCAGAAAAGGAAAATCAAAGGGATTGAGAGATTTGTCGAATTGGCACGATCACATAAAATTGGAAAGAAAATTATATCTTTTCCTTGGAGAGGGCTTTTTCTTTCACTTATAAAAGGGGGTCTTGGCCATTCGTAGTGAAGGGACAGAAATCAAAGAGAAAAAAATTGTGAGAGAAGGAGGAGAAAGCTGAAAATCGAAGAGCACAAGTAAGAGCTGAAAAAATTATGCAACGAGTCGTCTTCTTCTAGAAATAAGAGGGTTGTCTTGAGGGGAGCCATTCAAGAAAGTGTGATTTTATTTTCGTTGAGAATAAGAACCCATGAAGAAAAGATGAAGAAGGCATGTCTTTGCGAGCCTGCGAGGAAGACTAGCGACGTTGGCGCACTACTGTGACCCGCGCTAATCCAGCAATTTTCTCAACCACGACACTCCATCGTGATCCCTTTAGGACGACCTTGCTGTCTTTCTTTCTATTTCTTGCAGGTTGCTTCTCATGTTTGCAACAAATTGTCAACGGTGGAAGCCCCAATATTGCCGCCAATTCCAGACTTCTACAGTGACCATGCCAAGTCGATCCGTCGCACCACCGCGAGCACACAAAATCTAGACTTCGAACTTGAAGGTTGATTAGGTAAAATATCTCATCAATATTCATTTAATTTAACTTATAGATAATTTGTCTAATATCGAGTTATTTGAACTAACACGTGTTATCCGCAAAGATTTTATGCATCAAAGTACATTGGGAAAACTTTGCCTAATCCGTACACATATAATCGACAGTCCGATTTCATACTCGAAATACAACTCGCGATCACACGAAAAATTGGTCAATCCGATTTCATGCCCGAAATACGATTCGCCAATTTATTTCTGAATCTGATTGGATGTGGATAATATCTTATGCGATATAATGCTGCGTTTGACGTGGTTTTTTATTTCTTTTCGTTATTGCTTGATTTCAATCAATAATTTTTCTTTAAAGAAAAAGAAATCAAAAATATCATCTGCATGTCATTTGAACATTACATATCTTAGTTTATTTAATTCACATTCTATGAGGAGTAGTTTAACTTATAGTTGCATGCGGCATGTCATTGCATAAATCATTTCATATAGTTTGCATATTAGGTTTTACTTGACATTTAGATTATGTGCATAAATCACATGCCATGTCATCTAGAAATTGCATGTCTAGTTCATAAAAATTTCATATCATGTTAGAATATTACATTTAGAAATCTAGGGTCACGTAGATTAGAACTCACGTTTTATTATTTTCATTTATTAATAAAAAAATGCCTAAAAAATATCATTAGCATGTCACGTAGACTAATTTAATTTAGAATTGCATGTCATAGAACATATTAGGTTAGTCATATTTAGGATTAGATTTTCATTATAAGCATCGCACATTAGAATATTTTTTGCATACATATAAAAAGCAAAAATTCCAAAAAATTCTTTTGTTTTGTTTATTGTTTTGTCTCTTTGAGCATTTACATTAATGTCTGCGCACCTGCGTGATCACCATCCTTGTTAGGAAGTTAAGTAAATAATTCAAGTTGCCTGCAAATTATTTTTGAAATAGAAGAAATAGGTACTCAAGTGCCCGAATTCAAAATCTCTGGTTTGTAGGGTAAGGTATTACTCCCAGTATTTTACATGGGTTTCTAATCGACCCACCATGAATAGATTAGTAGCGACTCCTTTTGAAATTGATTTTGCATGTTAAGAATTAGAACCTAAGTCACGAATTAGTATGAGTTTGGGAGAGCTCGAGCTAGGCTAGACTTAGCAATTCATTAACCGAACCCTAGGTGGTGCACCTTTGGAATGGTTGCAACAAAGGGGATTCAAAATAATTTGACAGGGTGAGATCGACTAGCCACACAACGCATAATGAATGGAGTATCTCATTAATTATGTGGAAAGACAGCACATCTAATATTTTCTCGTCTAGGTCGTCCTTTGACCATCCAACACTTGGAACTCAGCATCGCGTCATGGCGTGTGAGCCATAAGTAAACCGTGGGCCTAGGGACCTCGAAACTAGATAAGATATTCCTATGAAATTTTGTAGGACCACTTCCAACTGCTCTAAAAGTTTTAGCTGTTACATGAAAACGTAGATTAATATTCTAATATTTCCCCTCACACTTAGTCTGGTCTTTTCGCATAATACTAAGAGTGGAAATATATAATTAAGGAGGCAAATAGGGGTATGAAAAGATTCAAACTCAGGATTTCCTACTCTTAAATCATGTGAGACTTTATGGGACCACTGTCAACTGCTCTAAAAATTTAAGCTGTTAGATGAAAGTGTGAATTGATATTTAATTACTCTAACACTTCCTTTCGGCATTCGCGAGTCATGAATGGTGACTCCCGATCCGATGTGATGCATTTCATTAAATGAGAATCGACTTGAAAGAAGAGAGGAAGGAAGAAAGCTCTTGCCTTCACTCTTCTATTTCACCATCAAAGTGATTCGTTTGTTCCAGCTTGATCCAAATTGTACTAGGAGAAAGGGGACCATATTTCCCATTTGGATCATTGATTGATATAAACGAATGAACGAATATATCAGGCAAGCACATAAGTATATGTACGACAAAAGATGATAGGCCGGATGATACTTGCATTTCTTTTCTAATCCTTGTGTTTCCATGTATATAAATTAGAGTTGGCAAAAATGGATCAAAGACCTATATTTTAACCCATATTGGATAATGTTAGTCATAAATAGGTTAGCTCAAAATGTTAAATGTATCTTAAAATGGGTCATTTAATAACCTAATAAATCTTTAATGAGTTACTTAATTAATTTAAGTGTTCTTAACAATCCATTTTAAATGTTATTCACTTATTTTTAGACAATGAAAATTTTAATATTCTAATTATTTAATATTTAAAAATAAAACTTTGATTATTTTTGTTTTCCTTTTTTTCTCTCCGTTTTCCCTCTTTCTAAGTTGGTCTCTGCCCAAGAGGCGAGAGATAAGCTTACTAGACTCTCGTGGCTAGAAGAGGAAAAAGCCAAAAAAAATTAAAAAATTGGAAAAAAAAAATTAAATTTACATTAAAATAATTATCAAGATTATTTTAACAATACATCTTATAAAAATCACGAAGCAAATTTTCTTGAACCTGATTAAATATGGAAGTGTTTTACTGATAAATGTCGAGTCTGATATGGGTCGCTTAATTTGTATTGTATGAAAATGGGACAAAACAGGTTAAATGGATCAATATAGATCGGACCATTTTTTATCCGACCCGGCCTATCCATTTGACCCCCTAGTATAAAATGTTCCCTTTGGGCTTAGTTTTCCTCTTCAGGCATGTGCTCTTTGTTGCCACAGTTCTTCAAGTGACACTCATCAGGCACTGGGACTTCCTTATTCCCGCAGAGATGTCTGGTATCTCATCCTTGAACCCATCGAAGTACATTCCAACATATTCCCAGTGACCTTCTGTGTGCCTGTCTGCGCGTTCTCTGCCCAGTGGCTTCAGTCTTTTGGCTGTAGTTGGTAATATGGTATCGGAGTCTCGATTTGATCTCTTTCGGGGTCCCTAAATAAAATTAGTGCACCGAGTTCTTCGAGCGAGGTGGTCCACCGAGTCAGGGCCGCATGGCCATTCATGCGGTTAGGGTCCATGCTTTGAACGACACTCATGATCACCACCAACATCCGTCCCGCTCGCAGCTGCAACATAAGGGGCAGAATCGTTGTCCACATCACGAAACTGAAAGAACAAACATGAAAAGGATATTGAACCGGAGACTTTCTCTATTTCCTTTCAGCAACAACACCAATAAATATGTGACGTAATTACAGCTCTTAAGACTGGGAAATTCAGAGTGTACACGCAAACTACAATAAGAGCAACGAAGCCCAAAAAAAAAAAGTACATGGAGAAGATGGGTATTTCTCATCATATGGTGTACTAAGCAGTTTAAACTTATTGGGCCGTAAAATCCACTAATTGGAATCGGTAGTACTTCTCAAATGATATGAAATAAGATGAAGTATAATGGAGGAAATATGTATCATCTAAAGGACTAAGATGACACTGAAGAGAAAGATTATAACTTTTGAGAATGCAAAACCAAATAAGCTTCTTCTTCTTCTTCTTCTTCTTCTTCTTCTTCAATTCAATTATATTTTAATAAGGAGTCTGGGTTGAAGGTGGTTGGGTCCTCCTGGTTGATCCAACCGTACTTCTCCATGAAAGGGTTGACCATGTTCTTTGAAGGGTAACTCTCGATGCAGTCGTCCCAAGCATTGCCTTTGCTTTTCTCATCACCCAAGTCCCTGACCACCTCCCACAAGCAACTGTTGCACTTGAACCCAGCACCAAAACTGATCATGAACACCCTGTTACCTCTCTTAAGCCTCCTCTTTGCCTCCATGTATGCCAGCACATACCACAGGCTGCTCGCTGACGTGTTCCCGAAGCGGTGCAGCGTCATCCTTGCGGGCTCAAGGTCGTGCTCATTCAGCTGGAGGTTCGCCCCGATCCCATCGATCACCGCCTTCCCGCCTGTGTGGATGCAGAAGTGGTCCACCCCCGTCCTGAAGTCGATCACAGGCCTTGGCCCTGCTAGTTTTGCTGAGCCCCACCTCATTTTCCAGACTACAGTCATCACCCCATAATAGAGCAGTTCTCTGGCCGGCAAGATCTTGGGAGCGATCTCCTTGAGATTGTCGATGAACGCCCGCGTGGCCACCTTTGGTAGGCTTTTGCCGAGGTGGAAGCCGGGCAGGCCTTGGTTGTCCTCTTTCTGGAGGCAGCACCCATAGGACTCGTCCCGCCCCCCGTGGTGGGTCCGAACCAGGCACTTCAGTTTGAACATGGCGTGGCTCTTCAAGGCCCGGTTGTTGGTCAGCAGCATGACGCACCCGCCCGACCGGAAAAGGCAGTTAGATAGGATCATGGACCGGTCGTTGCCGGAGTACCAGTTCGAGCTCAGCGACTCCGAGGTCACAAGGAGGGCGTTGAGATTCTTGTAGGACTTGAAGACATTCCGCACGATGTCCAACGATATGAGGCTCGCGCTGCACCCCATCCCAGTGAGATTGAACACTTTCACATCGTGCCTCAGCTTGTAGTGATTGATGATCCGGGCCGATAGGGACGGGACGCAAGCGATCATCGAGACGTTCACGACGAGCACGTCAATCTGCGAAGGAGCAATTCCTGACCTGTCCAGGAGCTTCTGGATGCTGTCGTGGAAGAACTCATCCATTTCAAGAAGCCCGTCTGCTAATGCGGGATTGTCTTCACGGCCGGCGAAGACCATCCTTGGGCCGTAGGTCTGCTCTCCGATGCCAGAGCTGACAATGGCCTTGAGTAGGAACTTGTACTCCAAAAGACCAAGATTCTTGTTCCTCATGATTAGTTCTCCACAAAACCCAGTGTCAAGCATCCTGTTATCCGTTGGCTTGTAGCACTGGTAGTCCAATATGTAACAGTGCTTGTCTCTCCTCTCATCAATCTTTTTCCATATGAACAAAATGAGGTACAGGATGGACGAAGCATACATTAACATGAGAAACTCCATGAGATTGTGGGAGAGAGAGAGAGAGAGAGAGAGAGAGAGGCCAAAAGGGATGATTCTAGGGAATTTTTCCAATGTTAAATAAAACACTCAAGAGTAAGGGAATGGGAGCACAGCTAGGCAGTATAAGCTTTTGGAAGATCTCAATTCATCAAGTGCAGCGCATACATGAAAAGAGGAGTGAATATGATGAGTTGGACATGGGAATATGCTAAGAGACTCTCTCTCACTTTGCTTTAAATTCTCCCCTCACCCTCACCTAACACACAAATTTCATAAGAAATGGTTTCTAAGCAACTCTTGAATGCCATTGTGAGAAACAACTCTTTATATACAAACCCCATGAACACAGTGCACATCCCCAGAAAATTATTAATACCCTTTTTGGCCGAGGAGTCGCCAGCTCTAATGCACGCTGCGCATCCATGGAGAAGTCTTCGCTATTCGAAATAATTGAATCCGAACCCCACGAGGCAAGGTTTTCTTCCAAATTGAGAGAGATATTCAAAAGAAAAAACTCTTAGGGCATTAAAATAAAGAGAAGTCATTATAGTTCACAGTTAGCAGCTTCCACGAAGGTAGTTACCAACATTTATGAACGAAGCAGGTGGTAGATAGAATCACCTATACAATTTATACGGCATATTTGCAGGAACGAGTGAGAGTTAAAAGTGATTGTGTTTGGGGTGTTTGCGTGCATGCTATGGCCGTACTAAGTGACAGCAGAGAATTAAAGATGACTCACCAAGTTGCCCATCTAAGTTCAAAGAGAGAAATACATTATTATACGATCCTTTTGATATAAATTAGGCTGCGACTTGCAATGCTCGTATGTGCTGGGGCATGTGATCCTGCTTATGAAGCGGAAAATCGCCGGGATAAAATGACATTTCTTGGAAAGAAAAGACTTGGTTTGAATGCCTCCATGGATATATGGTTGGGAGTCTCATTCGGGCTCTCAGTTGGCACAAGGATTCTGCAAACCAGTGTGCTGCTATCTCGGCATCAACTTCGATCTTTACGCAAGACAGCGAAACTGTCTGCCTGTAACACTGTTCCCCGGGAGATCATCATCCAGACTTACATTGTAGATATGCAATACGATTTCAAAGACCGATCTGCCAAAACTTACGCGACGACGGACCATTTGTGGTCTCTGCACACTAGTCTTCCCAAATTATGGACGACGGAACGTATCTGACTGATCATCCTACTTACGCTACTGAGTCTTTATTGTTGCGTCGTTAGCACAACCACGGGATCGTAAACCTGCAAGTCGTGTCTTGGAGGAAGGTTGAAGTCATGGGATTGGCAAGGCATTCAAAGGGGAAAGAAGTCAGGCGATCTGTTTGCCTTTCCCTCCCCCCAATAAAAAAAATAAAAACCCTTCTCAAATAATGAGGAACCGTCTGATTTGAAATCGGACGGTGTCCTTGTATGTCATCCTGGATCGACTCACGTTATGTAAGACTTACATAACGATCCGGGTCCATTCAAAGTAACTAGCTCGCTGAAGAATACTGCCTCAAAGGTAGGCAAAATTACACGCGATGTACCTCTGATCGGGCCCACACGTTTAATGTAGGCTCCACAAGTTCATGGATTTAACCGTGCAATAATTTGGGAATCTAGCTCGTTCTCCTTTTGGGGCTAGAGCCATATGATCCCTCAGTTGGGAAATCTACGTGCTCCTAAAAAGGAAGAAAGGCCTGCACGAGAAAAAAAAAATTATATTATGCATTTTACACCTCCACGTCGGAGAATTGGTATCGTCAATTCATATATGAGCTGTATCAAAAAAAGCCTTACCGCCACAGAATTGGTGTGGTGATGGCTACTTTATATATATGAATTGGCCCATAATTCATTGGAGCTATAAGCGATTCACTAGGTGAAAATAATCGGATTTTTTTCTCGAAATTTGATCGAGTGTGTTGCGAAAAATGAGCGACTTAATATCTATGGCCGAGGAAAAACGGGTCCACATAAGATATTTCATTATCAACAACAAAACTGTGCCTAAATTTTCACTGAAGATCCTTTTTTACAAAAAAAAAAAAGAAGATTATTCCAAACTGTTGAACACAGGCAAGCAGTCCAATCCCAGCTTGGCAAAGCTGGACGAGACAGACTTCAGAGACGAGAGGATGAGATGGGGAGAGAAGCAAAGGGGACACGGGATTGAGCAGTGCGAGGATTTTGACAAATTTATTGCGTGACGACCGCATTTAATGAGGTGAGGAGTCGATTGAAGCATTCAATAGATTCATTTCCTCCTTGTCATAAATTTCGAAGGCTGCCCCGGCTTCAGAGGCCAAAAGACCCCATTGCACCAATTCAAGGTCGGGAACTTCTTACGGTTTTTCTTAGGGTGCATTCATTTCATTATAAATTTCATCATTAAAGAAAGCTATCAGCTTTTATTTATCACGTGATTTTCTTTATGGCAAAAGGGGTAGTCGTTTTTTCCTCCTAATATAAACTTGTTATTTTCAATTTGTGAAGAACGTTTTCCGCTAGACGATTAGCTCTTCCTCTTTTTAAATATCAGAAGTCCCAAAAAAATGAGTTCTTGGTAATATATTTGCCTTCAAATAAATGGACCCTCGATGCGTGGAATGAAGGAGTCAGTCTTGATTCACCCCAAGACTATAAAGTTGACTCATTTATCGGACAAGATATCATCATCCGCCCCACCTAGAAATCCTGTAGTTGTTCAGAACAATGTCAATCAACTTGGCAGGGCACTTGGCCATTTGCCCAACTGGGCCTGGGGTCTCTTCCCCCAGGCGCCAGCAGAACATTGACCTCTCGACCCCCTTTCAACAAGTTGACATCACTTGGACGGCGATTTTAGAATATACAAGTGACCTTCTGACAATAAGATCTTGTTTTTCTTGTCATTTGAGATATTATATAGATGAACCTATTGCTGAATTTAATGAGCAAAATTGATAAGAAAAAAAGGTAACAACAAAAAGGATATTGAGCGACTTATCGGATAGATCGCTCACGAAAATCAAATCTTTATTTCCGTCCAACTAGATTTTAAGACTAGCAATTCCTACATTCATACAATTGATGCCTTAAGGGCCAAGAGAACAAAAACACTGGACTTATCCATCATAGGCATCATAGGCATGTTTAGCTTATCGCAATTTATTGCGTTGGTTGCATGAAAAAGCTAGTCAACTACTTTTAGGGATAACTATCCGAAAAAAAAAAGTCAAACTTATTCAAAAATTTTAGAATTGAATTAGTCAATTTGAAAATTTTTGTCAATATCTATGGGGAGACCAAGTCAGCAGTTGAAGGACTCCATAGCAAAAGTTGGCTACGAATCGAGCAATTACAAAAAAATTATTAGGCTTGCCTTTACCGATGATGTTAAGAATCCTTACGTCAACGTCCTTTATGAACAACCTGATCGAGTTGTTAGTAGCAGAAGAAATCGTTCGCATATTTAAAAAGTTAGCGGTATGATTTCACAAATTCTTTTAAAAGACTAGATGACCTATCAATGTGGTTCAATCGTGATAATCTATGTTAACAAGTAAAACGAAAGTATTATGAGGCGTTGTGTTCAGAATTCCTTTCTCGTATCTCGCATTATACACTCATAAATATCGACATAATTTCAATATTGTCATCGTGATTAATTTTCATAAGATATCACTAAAGCGGCAATCTAATCGCCACCGGCAGGATATCTTACATGACATGCCGCCACGATAAATTCCGTTCAAATTTAGGTCTGGTTGGGCAATTGTCCTGTACATACGGCGTAATCAAGGAGCCACCGTTGCTGGTCGAAGAGAGAGAGAGAGAGAGAGAAGGAACGCACCTATAGGTCAAAGGAGGAGACATTGCCATTGGTTGACTTAAAATTAGAGCTGTCCATCTCTACCTTGAAGGCTGCTTTCTTCCTCTGACTTTCCAGGTGCATAAGGACGTGCATTCAAGACCTTTGTCGGATCACATCAAATCCGAGATGGAAAACGTACGCTCTCGACCCGAAACAGTTGAAGTATTTATGATAATCCTTCGTCATCAATTCATGGATTGCATTTGCGGTGCCCGTATCGTATACCTAACTTCATACCAAGTATTGCACCAAAGCAGGGAAAAATACGTATACTGCACAAAATAAAATAAAATAGAAAGCGGATTTCGCGTACGAGACTTGGACAGCATACTGAAAACTTAGGTCGATTGGAAAAATGATAATTTGGACCTACCACTGACAGGCATTGATATGGCGGTTCCTCATCAGTTAATTTTGTAGTAAAGTTCATTAGAGTGTGATGATGCGACGCCCAATTGCCGCTCATCAATGAGTGGCTTCATTGGTGCCCATTCACCATCTACCAAAGCTTAATTCCAAGTCCCCGCAGGCTGAACCTTAACCTTGAGACCCCAGTGCCTCGACCTAAATCCTCTATAGCTTTGATGAGACCCAAGATAAGACTTGCGTCCCTAGGGCCATATCCATTTTGTTTTCCTCAGAAGTGTGCTCTGTAGTGTGTTTTTTTCCCCTTCTTTGTAGCGAATGTCAGAGAAAGACTTTTATCTTATTTGCAAAGGCCAATCCAATACAGGAAAATCAAACCGTTTTCCTTACGTGAGATTTTATAGGACCGATACCAACTGTTCTAACAGTGAAAATCGTTAGGCGAATTTGCAATTTAATATCTAGACATCACAACACTTTCCCTCATACATAGATTGGATTTTGGCCTAAATCCGAAGCATGGACTCAATAGAAGGAAATGGGGAACTTAGAAAAATTTAAACTCGGGGCCTCTTACTTTGGTTTCATGCGAAAAAAATATTGTGAGATCACTGTTTAAAGGTTTGAACTATTAGAGGAGTGCGTGATTAGTTTTCAATAGCGTTCATTATTCTTGAAAATAAATGGAGCCGGAAATAAGGGATGGGACGATTAAGTACAGAGAACGGTCTCCCTCAAAGGATCCGGGTTGTCTAACTTGGCGATTCGGTGATTTGATGGTGACATATCGGGGGAGGGCAAATCGGACGGCCCCCCATTTTTGGGGGCTCCATGATGTAGATGGTTGAGATCCAAGGATGTCCTTGTAGCTTCGGCAGATCTCTCCTAGTTTTGATGGTATTAGTGTAAAAGCCCATGAAGTGACCGAGACGAATTCAAGTCCAGTCTCGTTAAGCATTGGGGTACCCTCTCAGATATAAGCCTCAACAGCGCTTGCTTGCAAGACGTTGTGCCATACCGAAATATCTTATATTATAAGTTCCGTTTATTTCACAAAAAAAAAATAATTAAAAAATTATTTTCACAGGTTCGTTATTCTGAATTATACAAACGATAGTTTTTAGGAAAATATTTCGAATGATTCATTTTTCATGAAACCTTATTCGAATTCTAAGGAGATCCAAACTGTCTGGAGTGACGTCTATTTTTATTATGTTATGCCAATTTTTGCCGCTGGTATATGTCGAATTTTTCTATCTCGAAAAGTCAGAGAATGCATTTTGATGTAAGTATATCAATATGCAAAATCTCATATGTTTTCCTCATGAATTTTCAAGACACGAGATAAGAAATTCTTTTCCCTAGTTTAGCTTTGGGACCATTTTAAAGTATGAACAGACTGAGATTAGGCATTTTTGTAAAAGCCCTTCCCAGGTAGCAGAGCAAGATGTACTGTCCGCGATATTTTGGACCATTGCGACTATTTGGGCTTTGTATGACCCAAATGGTTTGGGCTTTGAACAGATTGAGCCATTGATCCATCAGTGGAACGAAAACCAATCCACGTCGCCTCCGCCGCCGCCGCCGCCCCCCGGTGGCCATTCGTTAACTGCCGCCGCTTTCGAGAAGTGTTCTTTTTTCTCAGGCCACGACTCTTACGATCCAAACAATCGAAAAGGATTCCCATCATCCATTTTGAGGAGTTCCTTCTCGTGGAATCAAACGAGGCCAAGTTCTAAATTTTGACTATCTTGGAAGAGAAGTGAAGGAACTTAATGTGTCAACTTGTAATGTTAAAACGGACAACGATTAGAAGTATTGGATGAAAGCGGAGTGCGCTTAAGTTCTATTTGTTTCACGAGAAAACGAATGATTTGAAAAATAACTTCCTTAAAATGATAAATCGTATCGCTAAGAAAAATGAACAAAAAAATTATTTTATACGTTATAAGAACATTTTATTTTGACTACTCATTTCAAGGATTATTTTTCGTGAGAATATTTCCTAAATCATTCTCTCTCTTTTTTACGAAACAAATGAGTCTTGATATTGGTTCATTAGCTCTACTTCTTGGGTAAGTAGAGTACCCATGAAGCGAAGTAGTTCAGGGTGTTTTCCCAACTGGCTTACACTTGTTTCTTACATCATGTGTTTTATTTTAGCATTCGACACGGTATTATTGCGCATGCGCAAATATAGAATTCCTCACATATTGAAAAATATTTTTTATTGATTCGTGAAAGAGCATACATCCAAGTGTGAAGAAAATGTGGATCGTAACATCTTTGGCGGAGTTCATAAGTTCTCCGAATCTTATGGTCCAAAATACTCCACATAAATTTCAGTTGATAGTAACCCTAATTTGTGTTATTGTTAGTAACATATCTTGTTGGTCGCAGCTCTGCTACACTTTGTCAGTTTTTGCGGTTGTCTCAGTAAATTTCCTCATCCATCGTCGCTTTTCTTAGTTAAGTTTTAAATTCGTAAGTTTCTTTCGGGCTTCATCTATTTTGCAAATAATATCTTTCAAAAAATAATCACTTGCTTTAAAAAATGCACATAATGAAAGTTAAATTTGCAGCACTCGAGAGAATATTTATAGCAAAATTATTTTTATATATTAAATATTTGAAGTGACGCATACGATTGATTTTAAAAAAAATGCATTTCAAATCATTTGCTTTTCGTGAAACAAATGTCTTAATGATGTCCATAAGTCAATGATAGGAAAGCTCAAAGTAGATCAAATCAATCACGGTGTCATCAATCACTTATTAAAAGAAAAGCCCGGTAATTTCAGGTTTGATTAATGATTAAACCTGATTAAATTGAGCGGTGGAGGGCTATGATTTGATTGAGACCTCTCTTTTTTTCTCTCTAAATGGGTCAAAACGCCATCAAAGAGTCTGAACAATCCCCCGTTTCCTGGAAATCGTCAGAGTTGCACCTGATATTTTGTCCCGAGTGAGAATTCCTCAGCCTATTGAGACGAGAGGTCCACCATTTTCATTAGATTTGGACCCACCAATGGGAAACGTAAGACGAATTAGGCTGGAGAAAGAGACAACAATTTATGACGTCATCCATGAGTCAGTTCTTGATGTTATTGTCCATACATGGGTAACCGCGTGGAAAATCCTGCCTCCTTCTTCACATGCCGCGCTTTGCTCTCTCTCCACCGAGAAAGAAGATTGGACGTCGACCTCTTTGCCTGGCGACTGTTTTTAGCATGGAACGGGGCGGCGCGATCTTGAAACCTTTGACAATAGTTGTGAACGAGAGAATCTCACGGTCAATGTCGGCAGAAATGGGATGGAATCTCCATGTCTTAACCTTTTGAAGCGAGGTGTGAAGCGTTCTTTTTGTTTTTTTTCAAGAAATGATTAGAAAAGGATGTTGCTTAGACGAATCCTTCCACGCGTGTTGAATTTAGAGTCTTTACATGCCTTTCAAAAGAAGGTTTTGTTTAGTACCACGCCCCCTCTCTTTCGTGTGACGAAAGTCAGTACTTACTTGAGATTTTAAAAGTACTTCCACTATAATCAATGTAAAAGATTCTGTGAGAGTCTCGAAATTCTAGAGACATAAGCGGCAATGATTGACTTTAGAAAAGAAAATTACGGATAGAACGATCGATTTGTGAAATCAATTTATGAAGACATCTACATAGTGCACATTCTTATGTATATGATCCATTTATATAGATATTCACTTATAATCCGATGCACCGGTTTTTATATGAACTCTTAAGTCAATATTTATCTTCCTGATCGGATCTTAATATCAATAGGATGGGCACCTCACAATCGCATCGAACGTGTATAACATTTGTTAAGTTAAATTATAGGAAACTGACTGAACAAAAATGTGGGTTTTCTTTTGCTACGTTGTGTACATATGTGAAATCGATTTTTTGAGACAGCATTTTTCTTGGGAAGGATATTCGGCCAGCAGGACTCAATTTAATGTGCACTCTTGCACATGTCATAACTTAGGTACTCTTGACTTATTACCATCCATGGCTGATTCTAAGGAAACAAAATGGAATAGGGGTGATGGTGCATTCTACATATGTCCTACAGTAAGGATTTTGTCTTTGATGTAACGATAACGGCAAATTCTTCGTACATATTGCCCCAAAAATATGATTGTCTGATGTAATTCATATTCACGTAAATAAAATATTATATCTTCATGATACTTTATATGAATGATAAAGAAATTTCAATTACAAGATATGACTTTTCTATGATACCTAGCGATTCAAGTAGCCCTTTTCACAATATGTATATTTTTCTCGTTTATAACATGATCTACATGAAGCCATGTTTACATCAAATGAGTCCTTTTATGATATGGTAATACCGAACTTCTTCAATGTACTTTTAAAGGAAAACGACGATATATCGGCTTAACTTTCTACCCTTATCTCAAGCCGTAAAATTTCCGTCCCGCGTATTGCTCACAGAGGTCCGAACCTTTTCTACCCTTTTCAACTTGTCTCTTCATAAATAAGTTCTGCAAAATTTTACAAACAGAGTATCGGTTTAACTTTCTCTTGCGTGGACTTCATCTTCATGCAAAAATTACAAGTGATCTTTGGCTCTCTCATCCCAAAACCTAGCTCAAAAGATAAGGTTTTCCCTCACACTTATATTTCGCACATCAACGTCCTCTCAACCGATGTGGGACAACCTCAACAATCTCCCTCTCACACATCGGGCCTGAATCGAAGTAGCAACAACCCCTAACTCTCCCGACTTGTTAGAAAAAAACATTAGGGTTTCCTTCGTCCTTCCGACATGATCGTCATCATGCCCGTCATCACGGGTCTTCATCAGCCAAGTCCAGCAATCTACGAATGGGTCCCTCACTCGATGACCTCTCGTCCCTTCCCTCTTTGATTTGCCTGCTCAATGGACTTCCTAGATTTCAACACGCATGGCCACCTTGCGACGATGTCGAACGAATTACACGAGTTAAATTAAATCACGGGAAGCTCATCGAAGCGCACCAAAATCACTTACAAGATAATAGTATTTGAAACGAAATTTTAGCTTTTCGCTACGTTATGTACGCATGTAAATTTGAATTTCAAGAGAGCCGTGGCAAGAATGTTCAGCGGGCAGAATGTTGTCTAATCTGCACCCTGCACGAGTCAATAATTCAGATACTGTTGACTTAGTAACGATCCATTGCGGATGACTTCCGAGGAACGCAAGAAAGGAAGCAGGCTGTGGTACATATGTCCAACAATGCGGTTATGTTTGGCTCCGATGTGACAGCATCGGTAGATTTCACCGAGCCTTGAGGGCGCCTTTGCCGCCAATGAAAGAGGAAACCGATCCCTGATTTGGAGAACTATGACTTGACGGTGACTTAAAAGGAGAGCCTCCATTAAATAGGTGGAAGGGATTTTTTTTGTTTTCTTTTTTTATGAAAAAATGACAGCCGTCCAGTTCAGATTAGACAGCTGGCTCCCCATCAAGTGACCATCAAATCAAGTCGGTTGATCCATTTCCATGAAAGAGTGGATGATCTGCTTTGGTCCCCATTTCGTGGATGACGAGACTACATGCATTAGCAAAATACTAAAACAAATAACCATGACGATGAGAAAATTATCGACATGATTCTCAATATATTATAATGGTGTTAATTTGGTTCTAAATAATTTTTTTTACCAATTCAAGCCGAAACATTTTGTCTTTCTACCAACTTAATCCATTCGATTGAATTTTCGCTGTTTGGCCAACATTATTAGTATTGACAAATTTTAAAAATTTAGTTTATTTATATTTCCTTATATTGTTTCTTCATTCTTTTATTTTCTTTTAAAAAAGGAATAACAAAAAACTTAATAATTTTTATTTATTATAAAAGATTATCGATGTCGGTGGCGCCAATTAGCATCCATGGCGCCCACTAGTCAAAATTGGATGGATTAATTGAACTGGCATAAAAGAAATATATTTAAGATTGTTTGATAATTTTCCCATCATTCATTCGGACTGTAGTTCCACAAAAAAAATAAAAAAACTTCATTTCATAGAAATTTAAATTTTAAAAAAATTATTTAAAATAATCATTTCTATCGCTCGTCCTAACTAACATTTTTTTTTTCAAAGAGTATACCTTTATTATTTTTTGGAAAGTGAGTTTTAAATTTTTAAGTTTTCTGTGAAATAAGGTAAAGAGCGGTAGGCCCCAGGGTTGGGTCGTTCTTCCGACATCGTCGTCATCACGACCGTCATCATCACGGGTCTTTGTTAAATAAGTCAACTCTGGTCCTGTTTACTCAGGCAAACAAAAAAGGGATCCGCCTCAGACCGTTTTCCCACTGAACGGGTGATATCAAGGCACAGAGCATGGTGGGACTCCGCCGGGGAGACGGAAAAAGCATGGCGCTTTCTCGTGAAAGTGGGTCACAACTGCTATGCTACAGAGACATAGGAGGAAAAGACGGGGAAGATCTTCAGCTGTAGATTACGCTGGGTCGGGCTTCTCGTGTCTGTTTGCGAAGCTTTCCGTGTTCCGAAGCTTTCATGGCGGGGGCCTTTTGGTTTGGGTGGAATGACTCCAGGTGAAAGCGACACCAGTTACGGAGACGTTAACCGCGTTCCAGCCGTCCACGCTATCCCCACAAGCAAGCGCGCATCTCAAGTCAAACTTCACTCACTGCGCCTCCAATTTCCTCCCACAAATCGCTCAGCTTTCCTCACCCGCACAATCCTCCCTTTCTCTCTTTATATATCAACTTTCCAAGCCCTCTTCGCCATTCGAATTAATCCTCACAGCAACCCAACTCTCTCTCTCTCTCTCTCTCTCTGAATCTTCAGAGTTCAGACGAGCTGATACGAAGACATAGATTTTCACACTTTGAAAGCAAACGCAAGACATGCCGAGAAGAGGAATGAGGAGCCTCTTCTTCAAGCCGTCGCCGTCCAACTCTCCCTCGAGACCCGCTACACTGTTGGGCGGCGACCCTTTCCCTGACGCGTCAATGGAGGAGCGTATTGCAAGCGCGGAGCCTTTGATCGAGAAGTGGGCCGTCGGCTCCTCCAACCCCGAGCGCTCACCGTCCTCGTCCACCTCCAGATACGCCGGTGCTGCTTATCTCTTCCGTGAGGGCCGCCATGAAGCCAAACTCTACCTCAGCCACGTCAAGGACCTGCACTCCTCGATGCTGCGCTGCATCAGTGAACACTCCAACTCCGGCGTGATCGTGCGGGCTCATGAGTTGTTGCAGACTGCATTAACTCGGCTGTCCCAGGAATTCCACCGGATCCTGTCGTCGCATCTCCCGTGTTCCGACCACGTCGAATCGGTCTCAAGTCGGTCTTCGCTAACCTCTACCTGCTCGAGCTTATCCGATTTTGAATATGACTCGGAGGACGAGTTATCGACGAAGCAGTCCGCTGCTACGCCAGTAATGAAGGAAGACGAGCGAGTTCCTAATGCAGTGGCTTCCGATCTAAAGGCCATCGCGGACTGCATGATTGCTTGTGGGTATGGCAAAGAGTGCATCGAAGTCTACCAAATCGTGCGAAGATCAGTCGTTGACGAGGAACTGTCTCATCTAGGGTTTGAGAGGCCGATCGACCCTCGGCAGATGCAGAAGATGGATTGGGTGGTTTGGGAAGTGAAGGTCAAAAGCTGGCTGAGCGCTGTGAAACCAGCGGTCCGGACACTCTTCTGTAGTGAGAGAATACTCTGCAACCGGGTCTTCTCCGCCGCTTCGGCGAAAGTCAGTGAGTCCATCTTCTCCAACGTTGCAAGAGACGCCGCCGTCGCTCTGTTTGGGTTCGCAGAGGGGGCAGCGAAGGCTATCAAGAGGTCTCCAGAGAGAATATTCCGCCTGCTCGACCTCTACCAGGCCATTGCCAACCTCTGGCCGGACATTGAGTCCACCTTCTCCTCCGCAGGGACATCCGCTGTCCGATCGCATGCACTCAATTCCCTGATCAAGCTGGGAGAGGCGGTCCGCGCGACGCTCAGCAACTTCGAGGCAGCCATCCAGAAAGACTCTGTCAAGCAGCCCGCTTTCTCCAAGGGCGGCATCCACCCGCTGACCCGCTACGTCGTGAACTACCTTGCTTTGCTCGCTGACTATGGCAGTGTCCTCACAGGCATACTCGCCGACTGGCCCGTCGGTGGTAACCCCAAACACCCGGGGTTCCCAGACTCCTACTTATCTGGCTGCGGCTTAGCTGCTCCCATAGACGGCGATGCGTCGGGAATGTTCGCATGGTTTGCTTGGCTCGTTCTCGTCCTGATGTGTAGGCTCGATGCGGAGGCCGATCGGTACAAGGACGTGGCTCTCTCTTACCTCTTCCTCGCTAACAACCTCCAGTACGTCATCAACAAAGTGGCTCAGTCCAGCCTGAGGCACACCCTCGGCGAGCACTGGGTGGCGAAGCACGAGTTCAAGGTGAAGCTCTGCGCGAGCAACTACGAGCGGATGGGATGGAGCAAGGTCTTCGCTCCGTTGGCCGGTCCGAGGGTCGAGATTTCTTTGGGCCAAGCGAAGGAATCGCTGAGGAAGTTCAACGCGGCGCTGGAGGAGGTTCAGGCCAAGCAGGCGGGATGGGCCGTGCCCGACCAGAAGCTGAGGGACGAGATCGCGTTGTCGCTGGCGGAGAAGCTCGTGCCTGCTTACCGGCGACTCTACAACAGCTCTCCGAGGGGAGACTCGGCGGTCAAATTCACCCCTGACAATGTGGATAATTACTTGGCCGGCATGTTAAGTGCCACTGGCGGTGGCTCGGCGAGCGCGTCGACGGCGTCCTCACAGTCGTCCTGTCCTTGGCCGTCCCCGGCTAGGCAGGGTAAAAGGGGTCGGTGAGAAAAGTCGAGAGCTGGCTGTGTGTAATTTTTGCGAGAATAAAAAGAGAAAATGACAGAAATTATTGCGGAGAATAAAAATAATTCGCAACATTCTTTCTTTCTTTTCTTAAACCGAAACGAACATTCCTTGATATTATAAAAAAATCAAATGATGCACAGTAAAGTCACATGCTTTGGAGATTCGAAGATGCTTCCCAAAATTCCATGTTCCACTGAGATTCTTGCGGCTGCATGGCTCGGACGCATTATTGCCGCCCGAGAAAATATTGTGTAGGCCTGTCTCTCCACGTGGGCGGTGAGTCAGTCCACTCACCGCGCGCCACGTGGTGATTTGTCAGAAGGAAACTGAACGCCCAAGCCACGTCACTCGTGGCTTCTCCGTCTCTTCTCCGTCCCTTCTTCGTCTGTGCACTGTTCTGAGATTTCCCGCTCCTCTCTCTCTCCATCTTTCAAAATTGGTCTCTCCCTCTCTCAGCTCAGCTCCCTCCCTCCCTCCCTCTCGCGACGGCTTTGTGCCTCCGACAGCCGTTGCCTCCGCCTTCGCCGTCGCCCCCCATTGCGCGATCCGTGGTCTGGATCTAGCAAGCTCGCCGACCCTTTGCTCACTCCGACCACGCCGCTTCTTCCACCTCTTCCGTCGCGAGCCCTCGATTTGTTCTAAGGTTAGCACTTTAGCCCTCTTTCGCTTCTGTCTCGCGGTCCTCTTTCGCTCTGCTCCGTCCGCTCTGCTCTGTCTCTCCGTCCCTCTGCACAATCCTTCGATCGCGACCACGCCGTCACTTCCCGCTTTGATTTTTCGTCGGACTCAGGTTAGGGTTTTCGACCCTCTCCTCCCGATCGACTGTGTTGAACCGTTCAAGAGGGCGATTTGCTGCAACTGGAGCTCCGAGTTCGAAGATGGAGAACAAGGCGATTCTGAGGGAGTGGTTCGAGCGAGTCGACTCGGACAATGTGCGTAGCATCAGCGCCGTTCAACATGAGGTCCTCTCTCCCTCTCCCTCTCTTCTGGCCTCCCTTGGTCAACTGGAAATGATCGAACACCTCGCTTTCCTTTGTCGCCGAGGGCACTGATTTTGGCTCCTCTTTTTTTTCTTTTCTTGTCTACTTGTGGTCAGCGAAGGCATGTTGATTTTTCATCGGACTTGTGTTAGGGTTTTCGACCCTCTCCTCCCGATCGCCGGTCCCCGAACACGTGCCCCTCCTCTCCGTCGCACCGTTCAACAGGGCGATTCGCTGCAATCTGGAGCTCCGAAGGCGATTCTAGGGGAGTGGTTCGAGTGAGTCCACTTGGACAAAATCGGGAGCATCAGTTCAACATAAGGTTCTCTCTCCCTCTCGCTCTCTTCTTGGCCTCCCTTGGTCACTTGGACAAAACCGGGAGCATTGTTACTCCGCTCTCTTTGCTTTTCCATCACGACCGTGTTTGTCATGTGATAGTGTCTCTAGATATTACCTTGTGTCTCCTTGCATTACTGATGTGCTCGTGGCCTTTAGTGTATATAAACATTTCTGAAATTAAAATCGTAGGTATGTATGCCTGTTGAAACTTTTTTCTTTGGCTATCTTTAGACCTTCCAACTAAAATTTTAGTCTTCAAAACTTCAACGATCTTCCAGTTCCTTCAATGTTCATGGCTTGGCACAATCATTAACTGGATTTTTTCACTGAATTAGTCAAGCTGAAAAGAGAGGGATGTTCTTGCGATTGTCAGTAGTAACTCATTCAACATGGACTTAAGTGTTGAAACATTTGCCGTCCTGTTAAGAAGCTGTTGGATACTAAAATTGACGTGTGGTTTATCGTACAAGTTACGCTCTTCAGTTAAGTTTACAACCATTACTCCAGTATTCTGTTTACAGGGCCGAGATCTTTACAAATCAAAGCAAGTGAGAGATAATCAAATTGCTTGCATTTTTGGGAGGGTGTGCTCTCAATCTCCTAAGTTGGCATCTCTTGGCCCTTCTATAGCTTCTCTTTTAACTCCATCCTAAATTCTGCATTTGAAAGCCTTGGCCTTAGTTGCTCTAATATTCTTTCCTTTATCTTTGGCTTCTAACAGAAAATATTCTGTGAACGCAGGCACCGACTATTGCAGCTGCTGCATACTTGAGAATGGCAGGAAGGCCTCCAGTTCTCCCATCTAGTGATCTTTCGTATGCAGAGAATTTCTTATACATGCTGGATTCATTGTAGTGTTGCTCTTTTAACTAAATAATGTTCCTTATTAGAGGTGGAGATAGCATGATCTTGATGATAAGAAAAGGTTAAGTATTCATGAATGTGCAACAACATTGCTTTGAAATAACATTGCAGAAAGGAGTTCAGGTATTCTGGATTATGCTTATGTGTCTGTTTGATTTTCACTGCAAGTAGCTGTTGCTTTAGAGAGCAGCTTTGTCAGATGAGTATTTTGTGAAGAGGAAGTTGTACCCCGATGTTGACTTTTAATCTGGATTAATCTATAGATATGTCATTGTCAGTTTAATGTCATCGCGCCTTTAAGGTTTGACATGGCGGAATAATGAAGAACTGCGAAGTTTTTTTGAAGGGCAGTGGGATTTCTAACATAGTGATTCCCTGTTTTATATGCAGTCCCCCGGATGGCTGGGTACTTGGCGCACTGGGGAGAGTCCCAAGATGATCCTGATACAAAGATGGTCAGGTGAGCTTCTCTTAACATCTTACATTGAATAATTTCTGATCCCCTTTGAGAGTGACCAGCATAAACACGTGAATGACTGTTTTCTCATTTTCAGTATTGATCAAGAAAGTCCAAAATAATGAAGTTTAATGCGATTCGCCGTTTGATATATAATTTTCATTTGGTCTCTCCTTGATCTTTAAACTTCTATAATATCTTCGATCATGCAGGTCTATACAAGGGTATGGCTGCGGCACTACATGCCCCACAGAGAGCGATATTTGCTGAAGTCGACAGGCTTGGCTAGGTGTCTACCTCAAATGCCTTGAGGCAGACGTGGCTGGATCGGGAATTTAATCGGGAATTTAGTCGAGCGCATCAAATTTTCCTTAAAAAGTCCAAAGGGAAAACCTAAGTATGTCTATATAAACATGTAGTGGGAAACTAGGAGTGTTCTTAAAGATGCTTGTTCATAGCGACATAATAATTTCCTGAGCGGTGGGGTGTGCTTGAAAGCTCTACTTGTGCTCTGTGAAATGCGAACTATTTTGGTTTGCCACTTATATTTGATTTGCACTATCTATGAGCATGACTGATGCATCTCTTGCATCAATTCCACGACAAAAGTTGGAAAGAGTTAATGCCCAATGGCATGACCCTATTAAGCCCTTTCTTTATCCTCCTTCTCCTCCTTTATATAAGGAGTTCTTGCGAGCGCTCATTTTAATTCATTTCAATTGATGAAAATGGGTGAAGCCTTATGTTGATGCATGCATCTTAATTAAGATCAAACTTTTTCAAAGGCCATGGGAAGTGATGCTTAAGCAGGCAAATGATTCATATTTGTGTGTGTATGAGAGTGCCACACGCTTTACACTAAGTGAAGTATAAGCTCTTCTCACACAACGGTTGATACCTATATTATTCTTATAAACTGATAACTTTGTTCTTTGATTCTTCCGATCAGTTTGTGCCCAATCATTTTCCGACGGTTGAACAACATTTGGACCGCATGTTCTTTGACATCAGTCTGAGAGTGATGGAATAAATGGACTCCCAATCAAAATGCGAATTTAAATGTCTGATTATCATTTCAAATAAAACGACCGACTTTGAAAGGCCACGCTTGTCATCTTATGCAAGTGATGGACTACCGAGAAATCAATAATAAAACTGAAACCTAAATCTCTATGTGAACATAAATGAAACAATGTGTTTCTCCATCAGGCTCTTGCCCTAGCTACAAAGTTTACAACTGGATATAGAGATTCAAATTAAATAGAGATGCCTCTCCAAAACCAACCATGCTTCAACTGTGGAAACCTCGATATCTAGATGCAGGTCTAGGGGTTAATATGTATTCATGATCCAAACCAAAGATCTCAGTCTCATGATCCTTCTCTTCATCATCAACGTAATCAAAAGTGAAGTCATTCTTTCTCCATCAGGCTCCTCACTGCTCATGCTATTGTGCTGTACTCGTGTCTCATGTATTCCAGAAGCACCCCGTTCTGCTTCTGCAAAAATAGCACCATGTTGTTAGACCATGAAATACAACTGATAAAAAAAACTTGAAAAATGACCACCAACAAACATGCAAATATGAGAGCTTAAACGATTAGTGCGAATGAACTAATGTAGCCTCAAGTCCTTACCTTAATTATAAAATTAAAAATAAAGTAACATTTGAAGCCTACAAATGCATTCTTGCAGAATCGTCTGACATGGAAAGTATGGAATAATACCAAATCCAGCGTTTCAAAATCCATACACTTAATCTAGACATACCTTGCAACTATAATAGAGACAAGAACAGTAATCTGAAAGAAGAATAACCTGAAAAAGTAGTGGTCTCTTCATCAGCATCCTCTTCAGTTTCTGAAGAATCTGACTCCAAATCAAATAAATCAGATTCCGTAGAATCCGAATCAGAAGATTCAGGCATCCCAGAGGTACCCAAACAAGTCTTGTTCGTGCAGATTTTGTTCATGCAGAAAAGGTTCTATTTGCATAGGCAAGCAAACCAAAGAAAAGGCACTCTTTCCATAGGCAAGCAAACGAAACCGCCTCCAACCCCCAACCCCACCCCATTAGAAAAGAAGAAAACTTTCTAGCATATGAATATTCAGACAGAAAAGAATACTAAAACAAAATGAAGTAAACGTCTGACCAGCTAATTCAAATTTAGCAAACTGCTTAAATTGACATTTTCCATGAACTTTTTCAGAAACTCAAACTACAAGCTACATTTAACTGACCTGAAGCCCAAAAGCCAAACCACACGTCAATTCTAGTATCCAATAGCTTCTTAACAGGACGGCAAATGTTTCAACACTTAAGTTCATGTTGAATGAGTTACTACTGACAATCGCAAGAACATCCCTCTCTTTTCAGCTTGACTAATTCAGTGAAAAAATCCAGTTAATGATTGTGCCAAGCCATGAACATTGAAGGAACTGGAAGATCGTTGAAGTTTTGAAGACTAAAATTTTAGTTGGAAGGTCTAAAGATAGCCAAAGAAAAAAGTTTCAACAGGCATACATACCTACGATTTTAATTTCAGAAATGTTTATATACACTAAAGGCCACGAGCACATCAGTAATGCAAGGAGACACAAGGCAATATCTAGAGGCACTATCACATGACAAACACGGTCGTGATGGAAAAGCAAAGAGAGCGGAGTACCAATGCTCCCGGTTTTGTCCAAGTGACCAAGGGAGGCCAAGAAGAGAGCGAGAGGGAGAGAGAACCTTATGTTGAACTGATGCTCCCGATTTTGTCCAAGTGGACTCGCTCGAACCACTCCCCTAGAATCGCCTTTGGAGCTCCAGATTGCAGTGAATCGCCCTGTTGAACGGTGCGACGGAGAGGAGGGGCACGTGTTCGGGACCGGCGATCGGGAGGAGAGGGTCGAAAACCCTAACCCAAGTCCGATGAAAAATCAACATGCCTTCGCTGACCACAAGTAGACAAGAAAAGTGTTGAGAAGAATGATCCAATTTCTAGAATACTCTAGGATTTGCTCTTGTTAGAAGATTGATCCAATTTCTAGATTTTTCTAGGTTGTGCTTTTACTAGAACAATATTGAAAGATCCTAGAGATATGTAGAATTGTCTAGACATTTCCTTAGTTGCTAAATTGTTCTAGGTTGTAGAATACCCTAGAACTTATGGACTCCTATAAATAGAAGTTAGGAGTCTCTCAAATGTTGTAATACTTGAGAGCAAGTCCAACTACCTCCCTCCTTTGTACAATCACAAAATAATATAAGTTGCATTCCCTTTAACTCCCTTGCTTCCTAAAACACACACACACACACACACATCAACTACACACGCTTCCGCAAAAATACAACAGTGGTATCAGAGCCACGTTCCTTGGTTGGTATCAGGCGTTTGTCTGAACCATCCGTTTCTAAAACTATCCACCCAATTTTCCCATAACTAAACTATGGCCAGCTCAACCTCATCATTATTTCCTATTCCTATCTTTGATGGGAATAACTATGATTTTTCGAGCATCAAGATGACTACATTCTTGATGGCCCAAGATTTATGGGACATCGTCGAGAATGGTTATGAGGCTCCGCAAGAAGGTGCAAGTGTTTCGAAGGATCTACTACAGAAGGATGCAAAGGCTTTATATTTTATTCAGCAAGCACTCTCGGAAACAGTATTTCCGAGAATACTTGGGACAAAGACCGCAAAAGGAGCTTGGGAGACACTTCGAGAAGAATTTCAAGGATCGGAAAAGGTACGCATTATTCGCCTTCAAACTTTGAGAAGAGCCTTTGAGAATTCTAAAATGAAAAGTAATGAGACCGTTCAAGAATATTGCGGCAAATTAAAAGAATTAGTTAATCAAATGAGAGCCTATGGAGATAATATTACTGATCAAAGGGTTGTTGAAAAAATATTGGTGACGCTTACTAAAAAGTATAATCCTATCGTCACAACTATTGAAGAAAGTAAAGATTTGACAACTTGTCAATAAGTGAATTAATTGGCTCTCTAGAAGCACATGAGAAAAGACTGATGGCACAAGATGAAGATTCAATGGAAAATGTCTTTCAGTCTAAAATAAACATACGGTCTCATCAATCCAAAAATGGTGGAAGGAGTCTATGGAAAAATAAAAAAGGAGGAGAAACTACACAAAAGGAAAAGTATCCACCTTGTAGCGTTTGCAAGAAAACAAATCACTTGGAGAAGGATTGTTAGTTTAAACATAAACCACAATGCCGCTTTTGTAAAAGATATGGCCACGTAGAAAAAGATTGCCGCTCAAAGATGAATAGTCGGGCTAACTATGTTGAAGAAAAAGAAATGAGTGATAATATATTCTACGCAGGCCAAGCGGCAAATGATAAGAACATTGATACTTGGTATGTCGATAGTGGGTGTAGCAACCATATGACGGTGAACGAAAATATATTCACCGATATTGATAAGTCGGTGAAATCTCAAGTAAAATTTGGCAATGGTGACTTGGTAGATGTGAAAGGAAAAGGAACTATTGCTGTTGAAACAAATAAATGCCCAAAATATATTCATAATGTATATTTAGTCCCCAGTCTTACGCAAAACCTCTTGAGTGTGGGCCAAATGATACAAAGTGGGTATTCTCTACACTTCAGAAAAGATGCCTGCATTATCTATGATAAATATAAAAATATCATTGCCGTCGTTAAGATGGAGAATAAGAATTTTCCTATACGATGGAAATACGCGAAAGATATAGCCATAAAAGCTCAACTTGATGATTCATGGCTATGGCATCGAAGATTTGGCCACTTCAATTTTGCAGGACTAAAAGTTTTCCATCAGAAAAATATGATGAGAGACTTTCCAGCTATTTCAGAAACTTCATATGTTTGTGAAGGCTGCCTCCTTGGAAAACAAAAAAGATAGTCCTTCCCATCTGAATGTTCATGAAGAGCTAAGAAGCCTTTGGAGTTAGTTCACACAGATGTGTGTGGTCCAATGAGAACTCCAACTGCCAGCCAGAATAAATATTTCATCCTATTTATCGATGATTATACAAGAATGACGTGGGTATATTTTCTTCGAGAAAGATCGGAGGTATTCTCAATTTTCAAGAAATTCAAGAACCACGTCGAGAATCAAAGTGGCCGTAAAATTAAAGTCCTAAGAAGCGACAGGGGTACTGAGTACAACTCCAATAAGTTCAATAAATTTTGTGAAGATGAAGGCATTCATCATCAACTAACTGTTGGCTACGCCCCAGAACAAAATGGAGTAGCAGAGAGAAAGAATAGAACCGTCATGGAAATGGCAAGGTCTATGCTAAAAGATAAAAACCTTCCCCATACGTTCTGGGCAGAGGCAGTCTACACAGCCATATACCTTCTAAATAGATGTCCAACTAGAGCTGTTCAAAATAAAACTCCAGTTGAAGCATGGAGTGGACGGAAGCCTTCGGCGAAGCATCTCAGAGTGTTTGGTTGTATATGCTACGTCCACATCCCCACACAAAAAAGGAGTAAGCTTGACGACAAGACGGAAAAAGGAATTTTTCTAGGCTATAGTGACCAATCGAAAGGTTATCGGGTTTACAACCTCAGAACTAAAAAGCTCATGATTAGTAGAGACGTTGAGTTTGATGAGAATGCATCCTGGAATTGGGAGGAGGAAAATATCGAGAAGAAATATGTCACCTTGCCAGACACGCCACCTTCACAAGATGAGTCAACAATATAAGAAGAAGGACTAGTAACAGATTCCACTACTCAAGGCGCAACTCCACCAATCTCTCCAAGAGCAACGCAAGAAGAATATACTCCAGAGTCCTCAGTACAAAGAGTAAAATCACTTAGACAGATTTATGAAACATGCAACTTTGCTACAATAGAACCAGAAAACTATGAAGAGGCTGCTAAGGAAGCAGTTTGGATTAAAGCAATGGAGGAAGAGATCAAGATGATTGAGAAGCTTGGGAGCTCGTCAATCGCCCCGAAGACAAAGAGATCATTGGCGTCAAATGGGTCTACAAGACAAAGCTCAATGCAGACGGATCAATCCAGAAGTACAAGGCAAGGCTTGTGGCGAAAGGATACTTACAACAACCAGGTATTGACTATACCGAAACCTTCGCTCCTGTTGCTCGCCTTGATACTATTCGTATGCTCATCGCCTTAGCAGCACATAAAGAGTGGAAAATTTTTCAACTAGACGTAAAGTCGGCATTTTTAAATGGATATCTTCAAGAAGAAATATATGTGGAACAACCACAAGGTTTTACGGTCAAAGGCCAAGAAAAAAAAGTTCTAAAACTTAAAAAGGCTCTCTATGGGTTAAAACAAGCACCACGAGCTTGGTACAGCAGAATAGATGAATATTTCATCAAGCAAGGATTCAGGAGGAGCATGAGCGAGCCAACGCTCTACGTCAAGACCCAAGGAGTTTGATTGGTAGTCTACTATATCTCACTGCAACAAGATCGGACATTATGTACGCGACAAGTTTATTATCGCGATTCATGCATAGTCCGAGTCAGATTCATTTTAGAGCTGCCAAAAGGATTCTTAGATATTTGCGAGGAACTTCAGAGTACGGCATTTGGTATCGACCAAGTGCAAGCACCAAACTCATAGGCTACACTGACAGTGACTAGGCAGGATCAACTGATGACAGGAGGAGTACTACTGGGTATGCGTTCACACTGGGTTCTGGAATATTTTCTTGGGCGTCCAAAAAACAAGACTTAGTGGCACAGTCTACTGCAGAAGCTGAATATGTAGCTGCTGCTGCAACCACCAGTCACACACTATGGCTTCGAAGAATTCTAGAAGACATTGGAGAAGCTCAGATGAAACCAACTCCAATACTTTGCGACAATAAGTCCGCAATTGCTATATCGAAGAATCCGGTCTTCCACGGAAGAACTAAACACATTGACATCAAATATCACTTCATTCGTGAAGTGCAAAGTAACAGAGAGATCGAACTGAAGTATTGCAAGACAGAAGACCAAGTCGCGGACATATTTACAAAAGCATTATCATCGGCCAAGTTCGAAACGCTGCGAAGTGTGCTTGGAGTATCACGAAATTGGATCAAGGAGGAGTGTTGAGAAGAATGATCCAATTTCTAGAATACTCTAGGATTTGCTCTTGTTAGAAGATTGATCCAATTTCTAGATTTTTCTAGGTTGTGCTCTTACTAGAACAATATTGAAAGATCCTAGAGATATGTAGAATTGTCTAGACATATCCTTAGTTGCTAGATTGTTCTAGGTTGTAGAATACCCTAGAACTTATGGACTCCTATAAATAGAAGTTAGGAGTCTCTCAAATGTTGTAATACTTGAGAGCAAGTCCAACTACCTCCCTCCTTTGTACAATCACAAAATAATATAAGTTGCATTCCCTTTAACTCCCTTGCTTCCTAAAACACACACACACACACACACACACACACACACACACACACACACACACGCTTCCGCAAAAATACAACAAAAAGAAAAAAAAGAGGAGCCAAAATCAGTGCCCTCGGCGACAAAGGAAAGCGAGGTGTTCGATCATTTCCAATTGACCAAGGGAGGCCAGAAGAGAGGGAGAGGGAGAGAGGACCTCATGTTGAACGGCGCTGATGCTATGCACATTGTCCGAGTCGACTCGCTCGAACCACTCCCTCAGAATCGCCTTGTTCTCCATCTTCGAACTCGGAGCTCCAGTTGCAGCAAATCGCCCTCTTGAACGGTTCAACACAGTCGATCGGGAGGAGAGGGTCGAAAACCCTAACCTGAGTCCGACGAAAAATCAAAGCAGGAAGTGACGGCGTGGTCGCGATCGAAGGATTGTGCAGAGGGACGGAGAGACAGAGCAGAGCGGACGGAGCAGAGCAAAAGAGGACCGCGAGACAGAAGCGAAAGAGGGCTAAAGTGCTAACCTTAGAACAAATCGAGGGCTCGCGACGGAAGAGGTGGAAGAAGCGGCGTGGTCAGAGTGAGCAAAGGGTCGGCGAGCTTGCTAGATCCAGACCACGAATCGCGCAATGGGGGGCGACGGCGAAGGCGGAGGCAACGGCTGTCAGAGGCACAAAGCCGTCGTGAGAGGGAGGGAGGGAGCTGAGCTGAGAGAGGGAGAGACCACTTTTGAAAGATGGAGAGAGAGAGAGGAGCAGGAAATCTCAAAACAGTGCACAGACGGAGAAGGGATGGAGAAGAGACGGAGAAGCCACGAGTGACGTGGCTTGGGCGTTCAGTTTCCTTCTGACAAATCGCCACGTGGCGCGCGGTGAGTGGACTGACTCACCGCCCACGTGGAGAGACAGGCCTACCCAATTTTTTCTCATTGCGGCCCGGATCTCTTCAAGGACTCTGATTGATAGAATATTAAGGTTGTCGGGTGCAGTGAATAAACACAACCTAGGGTGAGTTTAACATTCCGTGACGAGGTCTTGTATCATTCGAGATACTTGCTGGGACTCTCTGCCCTTATCTCCAACCAGACAAGCTCCTTTTAGGGGCGGAGGACGGCGGTGAGAGAGGATCCGATGGCCGCCGAAGCAAATAGCATTTTGAGGGTTTTTCATCATGGAACGGCCTGATTGTGTAATCTTTAATTCTTGTAGATGGAATTGAAGAAATTAATTTGTTTGCGTGTAATGTTAAATGAGATTCTGTTATGCACGACCACTAGAGGTTTCAAATTAAAGTGGAGTGCACTTAATTACTTCTTAATTTCTTATAAGATCTACCTCTTTGGTTGCCCCATGGCACCCATGAAGCAAAGTAATTTAGGGTGTTTTCTCTAACTAGGCTTTTATTCTTTTCTTAACTCATATTTTTCATTTTAGCATTTGACGTCAGATTATTAAGCATGCGCCATATAGAATTCATCACTTATCAAAAGATTTGTAAATATTTATGAAACATTACAGCACTCACTTAAAGGAGAAAATTGATCAAAATCATTACATTGAAATTTAGCACTAAAGCTCAATATTGAAAGTTTAAGACTATATTAGTATCCATGCAATATATCTATGACTAATCTAATAATTTTCCCCTCATTCAAGTGTAGAGAAAACATTATGCAAGCTGTCTAATCCACCATTAATTTGAGAATTTTAACTATTCACTCCATCACTAACCATGAAGTGAAGGGTGGATCACCTATAAAAACTTTGTTTAGTGGCGATATTATTTTTCCTTTTTCAAGAAATGAATGAAAACTAGCTTTGTATTTTGATGAGAATTTAGTGCCACCCCTTATGTTCATCCTTCATCCATGGGTCCTTTCACAATCCCGTCAAAGTAATGCCCGATAGGATAGTAATCTGCCTATTCCATAGTAAATTTATTTTGCTATTATTAGTAAGTTACCTACTCCATCATAACCTTCTTTAGGAATAGAAAATTGTCCTCATTACAGTAATTTATTTGTATATATATTTCCGAACTTCTTTTTTCTGAGTTTCCCTTTGGTGGTCATGAGTTTTTTGAGCTCTATGATTCGTAATATTTTAAAAAAGAAATAGTAATTCATTTAAATTAATGGTAAATCTCTCCTATGTTATCAATGGCAAAACATCTTATTGACATTAACTTTCGTTTACACTTCATTAAGTTTTATTACAACCTACGTCGGACTAATTTTGTTTATTTATCATAACTTCCATCAATAAGAAAATCGGTAAGTCGGGGTAGAAATTCAATTTTGCGGAGTAATCCCACATTGAACGGGGAGAGGCACTAGTTTTTCGACGTCCCATGAGTAATATCATCTACAGTTCGGATTGACGCAACTCGTATTCACGAGAAACATCATTAGTCGCTGTCAGAAAGGCCGGCAAGATGGGGCTTGACGGCTGATTAAGCTTTTTCAAACCTGATTGAATTCAATGGTGGAGGGCTATGATCGGATTGAGACCTCTCTCTCTCTCTCTCTCTCTCTCTCTCTCTCTAAAAGGGTCAAAACACTCGTGAAAGAGTCCGAACAATCTGCCCTTTCCTGGAAATCGATGATCCGGCCAACCGAACAAGAATAGTCAAGGGGCCCCCATGAGAATTCTCAGTCTTTGAGAAGAGAAGTCTTCCAATATAATTAGATTTGGACCCAACATAGACGACCTGGAGAGGAAAAGGAGAGTAATTTATGACGTCATCCACGAGTCAGCTCTTGGTTATTCATACGAGTAATTGCGTGGAAGACTCTTACCTTCTTCACATGCTGCACTTTGCTCTTTCTCCATCAAGAAAGAACATCGACACCAAGCTCTTGCCTTGTATTTTTTGTTTGTTCATCGGCGGTGCGGCTTTGAAACTTTCAACAGCGCTTACTAACGAGCGAATCTCACAGTCAATGTTGACCCAAATGGGAAGGAATTTCTATGTCTAACTTTTGAAGCATGTGTGTTTATCATTTTGTTTACCAAATGATTAGAAAAGTATACTGCATCGACGAGTTCTATTTGGAGTCGTCTACTAGAGAATTTTCGGTCTTTACATACTTTTCAAAACGAGGCTTATTTAGCACCAAGTCTTGATTTTTAAAAGATATAATTTATCTGACCTGTGAAAAAAACTTGACAATAAGCAGTTACAGAGGTCTATTTTTGTGACATCCTTGTCCCACATTACTAAGGGAGGGAGTCTTGGATTAACTTACATGTGGCGTTCCACCCTCGAATCATCGGCAATGCATTTTTTCGGATTATGATCTCGAGAGTTGCCTATGAGGGCCGTTACACTTTTTACTTAGAAGACTCACAAAGAGTCTCAAAATCCTAGACATATAAGGGGCCATTGATGTTTGAAAGAAACAACACACGATGATTTATTTGAGAAACCAACACAGTACTTACGACCTGTCATATTATTTCTACATGAATTTGTAAGTTTGATTCCATACTCATAATTTTAATGAAGATGGACGCCCTCACAATTGTGTCAAATGAATAACATCAACTTAATAAAATTTTCGGGAAACTCGCCGAAGTGTATGGGGGTCGCTTAGAAGATGTGAGATTTTGTGGGACCACTGTCAACTGTTCTAAAAGCTTACGCTGTTAGTTGAAAGTGTTGATTAATATTTAATTACTTTAATACTCTCATTCACTCTTACTCTGGTCTTTTCACCTAATAGTAAGAGTGGAAATATATGATTGGGGAGGCAAATTGAGATATGAAAACATTCGAACTCAGACCTCTGATACCACGTGAAATTTTGTGAAATTATTGCCAACTATTCTAAAGGCTTAAACTGTTAAATGAATGTGCATATTAATATTTAATTACTTTAATAGAAGATAATGAGATTTGTAAGAAATTAAAATTTTTGGTACATTATGTGCGTTTGTATGTGTGTGTATGTTTGATTTTAAAGATAACATGTTTCTTGGTTAGAATGTTCAGCTAGCAGAAGTTAATCTGGCCAGCACTCCCCGCAAAGTCAATGTCATAGATGATGTTGACCCACCACGACCCGTTGCTGATTCCAAGGAAAGGCAAACACAGAAGAGGGCGATGGTACGTGTCTTTGTCTCCGACGTGATGTTAAAGGTTAACTTCTCTTTGCCTTTAGGGGCTTCTCTTGTTACCTGGAGGTACTCTAGGTTAGGTTAGGTGACCTATACGTGGAAGTCAATAGGGGGGAGGGGTTCGTTTTTTTATGTTTGTTGAAAAATCGCCTTTTGCCTCTAGCCGTTCGATGAGGCAAAATCAGGTCACAGTGATCTGGTCTGTACCAGGTCACTGAATCCGGTTCCCTAGGGATGTTCTCTTCTTTTCATCCCATATTTCGTGGAAGACGAGGCTGCACGCGTTAGCCGGATACTAAAGCGATTAGTCATGTCCTCCGAATGCTGCATTGTGGCCGCCACCGTTAGTGGTCAAGGAGCACATGGTCTTCATATACACGTAATTGAATATGATGTTGTTGTGATTTCTCGTTGAACAGCATGAATTTTACTGACCAAATTCAGCTGCGAGAAGTCATTTTCCTATGAAAACTCGTCATTCTAATGGCCCTCCTGCGATATATACTCTTTTCTTGTCTTCAATGCAATTGACGTAAACTGGCGATAAAAATCATTTGCCAATTCTATTATGAAATCGCCAGAGTTTTATCGATGTGATTTTAAGGACGGTAACGATATACACCGATGCATATCCGGACCACGTAATTACCATCCCACGGATTAGTAAAAAATTTCCGAACCTGTCAATTTGTCTCTCCATAGAAACGTCCAGCAAGCTTTCATTTTCTTCGTTTTCACGAGGGGCTTTGTCTGACTGCCGATAACAGTAGGCTTTGGCGGTCCTCCCGTCTCGACACGGTCATCGCCAGGAACGTCATCTGGGTCGGCTGGTTCATCTGATCTACACACAGGCTTCTCACCAGGGAAAGAAAAAATGCACGGGGCTTCCTGGTGCATTAAGCTCGCGGGGGTCGTGGAGAGTTTGGCTACAGCTACGGAGAAATGAGAAAAACAAAAAGGATGGGGAAGGGTCATTAGCTGTTTAGATTACGCGAGTCGGGCTTTCCCGCAGGCTTGCGTTCACCTTCTCGCGTTTCTCGAGTCATCGCTTCTGTCATTTCTCCTCGCCTCTCGCCTCTCGCCTCGCTCCGACCCGCGACGATGTCTGCAGAGTCCTTGTTGGCCCGCTCGTCGCTTTCCTCTTGGCTTGACAACCCTGACGGGAAGCTGCCCCGCGGATCACCTTGGGTGATCTGACAGAGGGAGGCTCCTTAATCCTTATACTAGGGAGATTTCCGAGAAAATCCAATGGCCGGTGTCCACGCACGCAGGTCAACTGCATTGTTCAAAGGGACTTCGTCATTTTGATTTGGCCGTCGCTCAAGAAACCAAAAGCGGATGTTTCCAAGCACGTACTTAGCTGTCCAAGTCCGTCCAAGAGTGCACGCAACACGATTCCTAATCCACTACTTTTTTACTTTTGAAAATTCTTTTTCCCATCTTTTTTGGGTGGTGTTTTGCTTTGTGTCGGCCCTTTTGGATTCATGACCCGATATTATATTTCTATCTTTTAATTATTAAGGTAACGTGTCGTCAAACGGAATGTTCCAAAAATATATCCTGCGTGAAACGAGATAAATATTGATCTTTTCTACGGTGTTTATTGGGTGAATTAGGTTTTGGAGAATCCCTCCTTGCCCATTGAATATTCATTTTCAAAGAAAATTTTTAAAAATATTTAGTCTGGTCTTTTCGCATAATACTAAACGTGAAATAATATAATTAGATATGCAAATAAGGATATGAAAATATTTGAACTCAGGACTTCATGTTCTGATACTATGTGATATTTTGTAACTGTTTAAACAAATTTTAAATTGTTAGATGAAAGCGTGAAATTAATATTTAATTACTCTAGCAAAATATAACTTTAACTATAGTGATTTGTACATTATTGGCACATTTCTCTATCCCTGATTCACAATAATTTCCTCGAATCATATATCTAATTTTGTTGTAAACATGGCCATCGTCCAATATTAGCGATATGTCGACTTTTGCAAAAGGGCGATATGCAGAAGATGCAACCAACCATTGAGAGGTATAGATGACGAAAAACTGTAGGAAAATAACGTGGTATATTGACTTCAGAATTGTCCGTGATTAATTTGTAAATGAGTCTTGCAAAGTTACTTCTCATCCCACTCACAAGTAACAAAAGAAATGCGAGTTTTACTAACATTGATTTCTTAAGTAATGTGTCGGGTCGTTATTAATATTAAGAGAAAAAATTTAAGTACAAACATGCATACTTCTTTTTTTTACACGATCCATATCTATTATTGTGATAGACAATACACAATCGATCAATTTTGAAACTACACTTTTCGAATGAAAGGGGATTAAAAAGGGTTGTGTAGAAAAAGAAAACAGAGAGAAATACGTACTTTGTACTATACAGAACTCCTAAAATCAAAGCGGTTCACTTTCCTTAGAAATTCACCTCTCTCGCCACCCGGTAAAATTTTGCAGGGCAGAATTTCATCTTACGTAGTTTTCAACTTTTCATGGGTGGTGGCGTGACTCCATACGACAGCAACGCAAAGTTACGTAGCCGCTGACCGCGTTCCAGTCCTCCGCGCGATCCACGCCCATCTATTCCAAGTCCAACTTCACCGTTTGCCTTTGGCCTCCTCCCACATTCTCTCCGGTTTCCTCATCCACACGATCCTCTCTCTCTCTCTCTCTCTCTCTCTCTCTCTCTCTCTCTCTCTTTTATATATCCCCCCTTCCAAGCCCTCTTCACCATTCAAATCAACCCTCGCAGCAACTCAGCTCTCCCTCTCTCTCTCTCTCTCTCTCTCTCTCTCTCTCTCTCTCTTTAATCTGCAGAGTTCAGAGAAGCCGACACAGTGACACGGATTTTCACACGTTCAAAGCAAACACAAGAACATGCCGAGGAGAGGAATGAGGACCATTTTCTTCAAGCCATCGCCCTCCAACTCTCCGGCGAGACCCGCCACCCCGACGTGCGGCGACCCTTTCGCGGCCACGTTGATGGCGGAGAGAATCGCAAGGGCGGGGCCTTTGATCGAAAAGTGGGCCGTCGACCCCTCCAGACCCGAGTCCTCACCGTCCCCGTCCACCTCGGGATATAACGGTGCCGCTCATCTATTCCGCGAGAGCCGCCACGAAGCCAAGCTCTACCTCAGCTGCGTCAAGGACCTGCACTCCGCTATGCTGCGCTGCGTCGGTGAAGACTCGAACTCGGGAGCGATCGTGCCGGCTCATGAGCTATTGCAGGCCGCGGTGAGGCGGCTCTCCCAGGAGTTCCACCGGATCCTGTCGTCGCAACTCCCGTGTCCTGGTCACCGAGAATCAGTCTCGAGCCGGTCTTCGATAGCCTCTACGCGGTCGAGCTTCTCGGATTTTGAGTATGAGTCGGAGGAAGAGTTATCGGCGAAGCAGTTTGCTGCTGAGCCAGTGATGCAGGAGGATGAGCGAGTTCCTAATGCAGCGGTTTCCGATCTGAAGGCCATCGCAGACTGCATGATCGCTTGTGGGTACGGCAAAGAGTGCATCGACATCTACAAGATCGTGCGAAGATCAGCCGTCGACGAGGAACTGTATCATCTAGGGTTCGAGAGGCCGATTGGCCCTTCGCAGATGCAAAAGATGGATTGGGAGGTTCTGCAAGTGAAGATCAAGAGCTGGCTCAGCGCCGTGAAGCCGGCGGTACAGAGGCTCTTCTCTGGCGAGAGGATCCTTTGCGACCAGGTCTTCACCGCGGCGCCCGCCTCTGTCGGGGAGTCCGTCTTCTCCAACGTTGCCCGGGACGCCGCGGTCGCACTGTTTGGGTTCGCAGAGGGGGCAGCGAAGGCTATCAAGAGGTCTCCAGAGAGAATCTTCCGCCTGCTCGACCTCTACCAGGCCATTGCCAACCTCTGGCCGGACATTGAGTCCACCTTCTCCTCCGCAGGGACATCCGCTGTCAGATCGCATGCACTCAATTCCCTGATCAAGCTCGGAGAGGCGGTCCGCGCGACGCTCAGCAACTTCGAGGCAGCCATCCAGAAGGACTCTGCCAAGCAGCCCGCTTTCCCCAAGGGCGGCATCCACCCGCTGACGCGCTACGTCGTGAATTACCTCGCCTTCCTCGCCAACTACAGTGTTGTCCTTGCCGACATACTCGCCGACTGGCCCGTCAACAGTAGCCCCGGGCGCCCGGAGTTGCCGGACTCCTACTTTGCCAGCTGCGATTCCGCCGCCTCCCTCACCGTGGGAGACGGTCATGCATCGGCGATTTCCACGCGGTTTGCGTGGCTCGTTCTTGTCCTGCTGTGCAAGCTCGACGTGAAGGCCGAGCGGTACAAGGACGCAGCTCTATCTTACCTCTTCCTCGCCAACAACCTCCGGTACGTCATCGACAAGGTGGCTCACTCCAACTTGAGGCACCTCCTCGGTGAGCACTGGGTGGAGAAGCACGATTCGAAGGTGAAGCTCTACGCGAGCAACTACGAGCGGATGAGATGGAGCAAGGTCTTCTCAGTGTTGGCCGATCTCCCCATCGAGATATCTTTCGGCCAGGCGAAGGAATCGTTGAGGAAGTTCAACGCGGCGCTGGAGGAGGTTCGGGCCAAGCAGGCGGGATGGGCCGTGCCCGACTCGAAGCTGAGGGAGGAGATCGCGTCTTCGCTGGCGGAGCAGCTCGTGCCTGCTTACCGGCGGCTCTACGACAGCTGTCCGAGGGGGGATTCGGCGGTCAAATACACCCCTGATGATTTGGAAATTTACTTGGCCGGCATGTTGCGTGCCACCGGTAGTGACTCCGAGAGTTCGTCGACGACGTCGTCGCGGTCGTCCAGTCACTGGCCGTCGCCCATTCGTCTGGTCAAAGGGGCTTAAGAAAAGTCTAAGAGCCGGCGATGTGTAAATTTTTGTTAGAGTAAAAGAAAAGAAAGAAAGAAAGAAACTTTCATGAAGAAATAAAATAATTGTGACATCATTTGATTCTTTCTTTATTTTTCCGATGGAAGATAGCAGCTTTTTGATATTTTAATGAAACAGATATTCTACAGAACAGTCATATATGCCTTGGAGATCGAAGACGTTTGCAAGAATTCCGTGTTCCTTTTCTTTTAAGGTTCTGCAGCCAGATACTTGGACACTTATCGCTGCTATGATCTCTTCAAACGCTCTACTCGATATCATAGGTTATTGGGTTCGTACGATGGTAGAGCATTCGATATATACTACACAAGGGAAGTCAAACTACGCATAATGAGCTCTTGTTTCATTCAAGGAAGAGATAAACACTGAAGTAACTTCAAAGCCATCAGACGATTGTGAAGTCTGCGAAGTGAAGCGGGGAGAGGAAGACACCATGTAGAACCCACGATGCTAATCATTGGCGAACGAAGCTTGTTTAGGGGTGGAGTGCAGTGAGAGGGCGAGAGGGAGTACTTGTGGCTAATATTAGTTAAAAACTTAAAAGAGTCTTGAAATCAGATCGAGTTACAATCTTGTTAAGTCATGATGCACAATTGGGTATCCAACAGCAGAAAGAATATAGAAAATGCAAAGCGGAAAGAATGGTAACACTAGACTGACCATTTGCAAGAAGAGCTAGCTCGGCAAAATGTGAAATTGCACATTCACGTTGACTTGTGTGTTACTGTTTAGTGTAAACACACGCTGCGAATGAGAACTCGGAAGGATTGGAGTACAAACACACACGAGGGGAAATAGCGATGTGAATGTACCCCAATTGGCTAAAGCCACGCCATACCAACCCCTCACGTCGTTTTTTTTTATTTTTTTTAATTTTTCCTCTTCATTTTTTGGACTCTTCCCCATGGGAAAGAAACCCTGCGGAAGAGAGAGAAGCCTGGGAGATGACCCGAATCAGTATAATGGCTAATTGGAATCGAAACGCACTTCCATCTAATCTAGCGACAGCTTTAATTTTGAAGGTCGTCGATTAGGACCCAAAAGAAGATTCATTATATATTTATGCAAAACCGAGTCAACGACAGACCGCATAGCGCAGTGGATTAGCGCGTTTGACTTCGGATCAAAAGGTCGTGGGTTCGACTCCCACTGTGGTCGTCCCGTGTTTTAATTTTCCTTTTTTTCTTTATCCCTTTTTTACGCTTTTGATTATCATTTTTCTGATTGTCGGCCAAAATCATAGTTACGATCTGTGCCCCCATGCAATTGTTGTAACCATCGAATGCATTGTCCTATTCACATCTGTATTTATTGAGCCTACTTAATTTATGTGGATTGATACTATTCATATAAGTATATGAATGATTCCGTGTAATTGCCCACACGATAATCTTTTCATGGCATGCCCATTTGCAAATGTATGAATATGGGCATTCGGGAGAGATTGTTGTTTCTCTGCCTTAAGATATGCAGAGTTCTTCACAGCAAATACTATAGAGAAGGACAATGAATACATCAGCAGAAGATCTTCAATTGAAAATTTGTTCATGTTGAAATTGCCGCAATCACAAGAAGCACTAGAACAACTTTAACGAGAGAGAGAGAGAGAGAGAGAGAGAGAGAGAGAGAGAGAGAGAGAGAGTATCTTCAATGAGAGGAAAGTGTTTAAGCAAGGTATACGGTGAACTCGAGCACAGTCTCCATGCCATCGGTGATTTGATGGTTCGGAGGAGCCGGGAATGTCTTCACTGTGGCAAACCCTCGGGCGTTCACGTACTTGCCAGTCCCTCCCATGATCGCGAGCTGCGACTCCGAGACGGCGGTCCGATGCACCCCAAAGAAGCTGATGCTATCGACATAGCCCCCACCCTCAAACATGGCGGTCAGGGCGATGGTTTGGCTGTTCCCGTCCTCAGAGCTAGCTACATAGAACCCCTGAGCCTTGCCAACCAGGCCGGAACCGAGCTCGTGGCCCTCGGTCAGTTCATCGTCGAAGACAGTGAGCGTCCCGAACATCAGCTTCTGAAGGGTCAATCCCTGGGGGAGCTGGCCTCCGTTCAGTATTGGGAACCCGCCCCCACCGTTGATCAGGTTGACTCCGTTGTTTTGAATGACATTACCTGGAACACCAATCGCTTTTTAACAGTGAGCTAAACGAAGCGCAATCATGCATTAGTCGGACGACAATTTAGCAAATACGAGGTTTCTTGTGATATGCATAGAGCAGAGCTTTGTCCAGTGAAGAAACACTAACACACCATGCTATTTTTACCTTTGTATTGATTTGAACCATGATTCGTTCAGGTTGTAATCAAATTGATCCAAATGCATAAAAGTCCCCAATTTGTAATAGATGTTACAAAATGCAGATTGCTTTGAACATAAGTTTCCAGTGAGTGTTATGATTCTAAATCACGTTACCTGTATTTCCGCTCAATCCAGTCAGGAAAGGAACGTTGTTGTTGTTGATGAGTCCGTTATTGGCGCTGTTCTGTGGAACTCCATTATTGATGGGGAGGTTTGCGCCATTAGGCTTGGCAAATGGGACTTGAGCGCTGAGTGCTGGGTTGGCCACAATGCCAGTCACGGCCCGAGCTGATGGATTCGAGCCACCGAGTATGTCATGCATGTAGAAGGCCATCACATGAAGCTCGATGCCACCCACCGTGGTGCTGGTTGTAGTCGCAGCTGGTGCCCCGGATACAGTGGGATTGAGGGTTGTTGACTGAGCTGGATTTGCTACTGATGCGACGGCATTATTAGGAGCGGATGAAGTTGCATCCTCGGTGACAGATTGAGAACACGTGACACATTGGATGACGAGAGCCAAGAGAAGGAAAGATGATATGGATTTTAGTTGAGCGGGCGCAGACTTGCGAGTTGTCATTGAGAAATCAAGAGGGATTAAGCAAAATGGCTCTTGAGAAGTTTCTCCTTGTGAAGTAGATGATAGAGAATTGGTAATGATTGCGAAGATGATGATAGTGGGAAGAAATAGTTGGGTTTATATAGCGATGTCCATTCTTATATGCTAAAATGGAGTGGCTAGAGTTGGGTTTGGTGCTGGCAATGCACTACTCTTCCTTCGTGTTTCCGCTGGTGCTTTCGTTCCAAAAATAATTGCTAACATGACCACCTAATCCTCACACCAGACCATTACTAATTCCCTGAGACTGGTTTGATACTAGCTTCTTTTTTCCTCCTTTTAGCCTTTTCTCTGTGTTGGGTACGTCCCCAGCGAAGTTTCCCCGAAAGAGAACATGTCAGAAAACGGCTACAAATCGCAGATCAGAAAGGGGGAATTGGTATTCGATGTATCGTCCCTAGATGGATAGTCTGCCGACCGAATGAACTTAGTTGACCACTTTTAGCTCTTGGTCGATAGAACTATGCTTCTGTGTACTTGTGTTCGTACACGCATATGCCGATAAATCCATTCGATTTTGTCATATACAGCCCTTTGAACTTGTTCGGACATTCTGACGCCAGTTTATTAGGTGATTATGTCCTACAAGACTGGCATAGGGATGGCATGCCCTGCAGTCCCAAGGCAATTAAGAAAGAGATCAACCATTTGACAAGTTACATTAAAATATGACATCTTGAATCGAAAGACTTATCTCTTCAGAGCGATCTGAGAACGAGTTTAGACAAGCATTCAATCAGGCAGGTATCATCCCTGGCAGTCAATACAAGTATATGAAGTATGATTTTTGCTTGTAATCTTGCCAACCGTTTATATTAGTTTCTTCTCATGACATTTTCAGCCAAATTTATAGATTTAACCCCTGGTTTCTTCCTGAGCCTGGATTGATTGGATCTCAACAAATTGCCTTTGACAATATTGATGTTGGTGAATCGGAAGCTTATCAACCTCTTCTTTGACATTTTACACGTAAGTTGCAGAGGATGACTCAGCTAAAGGTTCACGCAGTTCGGGATATCTTTTGCGCCGCATAAGAAACATTAGAGGAATTGGAATGTTGATTTTCTCCTTATCCAAACAAGCAGCATCTTTCTTTTTTGAGAAAATTTCTCCTAGCAATACATGTCCGCGCATACCATTGAAGACTTGAAAGAAACGTTACGACAATTCAATAGCAAAGTTGCAAGTGAATCAGGGGATTCTATAGTATATGGTGCGATTTCTTGATATGATATGTCCAGAACAGATACCATTTCCTTTTCAACAACCGACAAACTTCATGAACATGGAAACTAGTACAAGGTTAAACCCATATCTTTGAACGGCCTTTTCGATCGAATTGCCGAATTAGAACTATGAGGACTCAAGCAAACACACACTTCCAGATACAAATCGCCCTCTAAGACAGAATTTAATATGCCAGATATACAGTGAACTCGAGAACAGTCTCCATCCCGTCGGTGTTTTGCTGGTTCGGGGCCGGGAAGGTCTTGACTGTGGCATGTCCCCTTGCATTCACGTACTTCCCAGTGCCTCCCATGATGGCAAGCTGCGATTGGGAAACAGCAGTCCGGAGGACACCGAAGAAGCTGACGCTGTCAATGTAGCCACCGCTCTCGAACATGGCAGTGAATGCGATGGTTTGGCTGTTCCCGTCCTCAGAGCTCGCTACGTAGAACCCTTTTGCCTTGCCAACCAATCCAGAACCAAGCTCGTGCCCCTCAGTCAGCTCATCATCGAAAACAGTGAGTGTCCCAAACATCAGCTTCTGGAGGGTCATTCCCTGAGGGAGCTGACCACCGTTCAGAACCGGGAACCCGGCTCCGCCATTGATCAAGTTGACTCCGTTGTTCTGAATCACATTGCCTGTGTTTCCGCTCAGTCCGGTTAGGAAAGGGACATTGTTGTTGTTGATGAGTCCATTGTTTTGGCTGTTTTGCGGAACCCCGCTGTTTATGGGGAGGTTAGCTCCATTTGGTTTACTGAAAGGGACTTGAGCACTCAGTGCCGGGTTTGCTACAATGCCGGTCACAGCTCGAGCCGTAGGGTTTGAGCCGCCAAGTATGTCATGCATGTAGAAGACCGTTGGATGAAGGTCGGCATTGCCTCCTGTGGAAGCAGCAACCGCGGCCGATGATGCAGCCACAGGAGCCGACGGGTTGGTCAGTGTTTGAGCCGGATTGGGTAATGGCTGTGTGAATGCAGGAACGGAGGTTGCGTCCTCACTGAGAGCACGAGAACAAGTTACGCACTGAATGATTAGAGCCCAGAGAAGCAAGAATGCCACGCATTTAAGTTGGACGAACGCAATCTTCCGCGATGTCATTGCTTCGATGGTCTGTAAAAGAAATTTGCTAGCGCAAACAGCTGCGAGATGTTTTTCGCCGGCTTGGGATTGAGGGTAAGTGGAGGACTAGAGGATTTATACAGCACGAAGAGACGAGTGAGGACTGAAAGTAACGTGGAATTGATGAAATTGGAGTAGGTGCCCGTGTTGCAATCTCTCGGTGTTTTGGTTCAGAAACCAAAGAAGTACCTGAACCACCTCTTGTTTTTTAATTCCACTATTCTGCTGAAAGCATAGCTCATCAAATTAGCTAATACACATCCCGGAGTCCGCATAATTTCTCAGAGCCCTAGAGCTCTTCGTCTGCAATGTGCAATATAAAAATTGATAGACTAGGGCAAATTCCTCTCCATTATTTTTCAGCTATAAGCACACCTAAACCAATAAGGATAATGACACAAGTAGTCACTAAATTTTGAGTCAATATGTAATGTGGTCTCTCGATTTTCAATATATTTATTGTGATTTATAAACTTTCAATTTGTTCAATATGATCTATGCATTTTGGATACATGTTTAAACTAGTTCTTCAATTATATAGAAGATGTTCTTCATACAGTTCAAGGAACAATTTAACATATACAAAAAATTCAAATATCATATTAAATAAATTGAAAGTTCAAATACTACATTATATATTAGATTAAAGTTTAGATACCACATTGAAAAATTTGAGTGTTTAAGGACTATATCGCACATTTGGCGAAAGGTCAGTGACTATTTGTGTTATTTTCCAAACCAATAGCGAATGAATAACCATGCATGCAGTTGGTGTGTTTAATCCAGCCAAACAACAGAAGCACCGAATACATCTTGAATACGAATTGGGATCAGTTGAAGTTCACTTCTTCAAAGGTCGGCTCCCAGAAGAACACTCTCAATAAACACAAACATGAGTGGCTTCTACACAAACTGCATTGGCGTCACTGAATAAATTTACAAGATTGTTCTCTTTCAAGGGGTTTGATCGTTATATATTCTTCTAAACGGTCAATAAATCACTTAACAAGAAGATACATTTCATGAAACGGATCTCCACAACTCACACTTCTTTGCTCCGCAAATTTGAACGTGTATTTACTTGTCGATGATAAATTTTGCTGCCTTACCCGAAGCCTGAAGAGAGTGCGACACCTTTAGACTTCATGAGGATCACACACAAAATACAGAGGAAAGCAATCTATTTTTAGAGATTGATGGGGCCAGAACAAAATCACTCGTCGAGGGCTATCTTTGCCACAGATCACAGTAATTCATGATGGATGAGATGCAATAGAGGGGAAGATGTATAGATAAATATCTACAATTTAATTGATGGGGCAGCTGAACTTACAACAGATGGATGTTTAAGTAGATAGACGTTATACGTATTGCTCCCACAATCACGGGAGAGCATAAGCCTCGTGTGGGGGAGGGTTTTCCAACTCTCCCCCAGAGCCGGTTTAGGAATACCTCTATCTCCTCCAACAGTGTGGTTTGTTACCTGAAACGAATGCTTCCATTTTGAGCCACTATGATGATAAAACCTCTCAATCTGCCATTATATCTCAAGCAAAGTTCCAAATTTCACTCATCTTTATGCAGCACTACTTTATTGGGGAAAGTGAAACTAAGACATGAGTGTTAAATTCAGGAAGAGAAACGAGAAATCATGGGGAAAATAAAATTAAGAATGCATCACCAAATCTTCTATGAATAAGCAACTGACAAAATTAATCACCATGAAAATGAGTCAAAATAGTGCATCATTCATCATGCTCCCTCCTTTCATGCTTCCTAATGCATAGTGGTTCTAAGGCAAAACATCTAGGTCAGCAGCACTCATTTTAAGTAACAGAAACAAAAGCAACCAAACCCTATGAAGATATGGTAATGTGCTATATTCTTGATTTTTCTCTCATAAGAGTATACTATTGGGGGATGAGTACTTCAAAGAATGATCACGCAATGATCTACAGGAAAAACTCACCAGAACTGCAAGATTGTATTCATGGGCCAACTTCTTCAGAAGAGACATAGCAGATACCATCAAAGCACGTCCTGGAGTTGTCCAATAGATCATTATAAACAATCACAAATGGATAATGCGAAATTCAAGACCCAACCGCAAACAGAGGTTATTATGGGTGATCAAACAAAAGAATATTTCCTTAAATAGCAGCCTAATAACCCAACCAGTGTCAAACAATTTATATCAGAAGTTACTCTTTCCAAAAGCATCAGCACAGATGGACAGGCGATGGAATCCTCCACAGGTCAGTTACTGGTCAACTAAAAAATGATTTAATTCAGATTAGCCGGCAATCTTTTTACTGCATAAGATTTTTTTTTATCTCTCCCTTTGCAAAGGATGCACAGTGAACATCATAGTGAAATACAAGTGGAACGTATTTTTAAATCTGAAACAGCATAAAGATAAAGTACCACACAAGTTCCTCCAGTCTCAACTGTTCCAAAACTAATTAAAATAATATTAAAATAATAGCAATTATTTGTTATTGTAAGTTGATTCTGTATGAAGCATGGAGAGCCAACTAATAAACATTTGACATCGTTATTCTTTCTGAAAAAAATGGAATGAAAAAAATGAAAATTTGCCTAATTTACTAAGGAAGCATAAGCTAGCCTGAAAATTGACATATTATTCATCTAATGGATTTTGATTTCTAAAAACTTGACTAATCTTAAAATTAGAACAAAATTACTATCTTCTGGTTGATAAATTAGAAGAACATAGATAAGTAATAGTCAAATATCTCAGAGCATGTACTATAGAGCATAGCAATACATAAGACATATACATCCAGTGTTTTAGAAGACATGGAAACTGCGAATACATTCAAGAGTGTTACCCTGTGAACCACCGCTGCCAAGAATTGGCGTGATCAGGGATGAAATTGAATCAATGATTATTAATCTTTCATCATTGTCTCCTCTGCACATCTGCAGCGAATACTCAAACTTTACAATTTACAGATATTAAAGAGTTCTACTATTGTCAAGCAATTAAACTGCTTCATTTTCCCAACAACCTGATACTTCAATTTGGACTCCAAACAGTGTAGCACATCACACATCGAAAAGATGTCAAATACAGAGTGGCACAATATGCTGTTCATGACTTTTTGAAGAACTCTGGGTTGCATCTGTCAAAAAAAAAATAATCCAAAATTTAATAGACAGAAATTTTATCAACAAACAGCTGAATGGAAATGCAGCACCCTGTTATGAAGAATAACTATTATTGGCTGCTAAGACAAAAACTCCATTTTCCCCGTGATCAATGTTAATGATATATCATCTACTCGCATAAATTTGAGCTAATCTGTGCTAACAAGTGCTGGTTTATGAATAAAACATGGTGATACTTAATTTAGAACTGGAAAGTTGGATGCTCTAAGTAGTGAAATAGACTAAGAGAAAGGCATGGCTGTAATCAAACTATCATCTGGGCAGAAATGATGTCACAAACAGCGCTTCCATTCTCAATATAGCACTCTAAAATCCCAGCAGGTCACCTCAAATGAAAACATTTAGGGAAGAAAGAAAGGACGGAAACGGAGAGTTGCAAGAGCACATTGATAGGCACCTCCTCAGAAGCAGGACCAGAAATCTGGTTTAGAAAGTGTGCAATGCGCTTTGCAGAGAAAGAATTTCCTGTATCTATATATATAACACCACCCACGTGCTTGTGGGCAACAGTTGATGCTGTCAGTAGACAAAACTGACAAAAAAGAGTAAAAACGCATCAGCATGTGGGAAGCAGTGGTTAATGGTAATAATCGGTTGACACAGCAAACTAAACCAATGTTTTGTGATGAACATTTCTGCATCATACATGGTTAAAATGGACTCATAATTGGTTGCAATAGGTGGTTAAGGAGTATGTCCTCATGAGAGAAATCAGCGAAATGCTGATTAGAGGGAAAGCAACATGATATAAGGGCATTTGGTACAGTCATCATCATGATAGTGTCCTACAAGAGTTAATCCATACTTGTGTTTTACCAGAAGAAGATGGCCCTGCTAGCTCAGTCACTTGCCCCCTGTGAATTCCACCTCTAAGTAGAAAGTCCATCCTGAGTCAAACAGCCAAAAAGGATAAGTAAGTTCATAAATAGCACTGCTCCCAAAATTTGATGGAACTGAAAGGTATCCTTTGCCGGCGGTCACCCTTCGCATCCAGTTGACAAGACATGCTTATTCTTTTGAGCATCTTCCATTAGCTCCACTCCATTTGACCATGGTTGGTGCAGGCCATCTATGACATAGAGGACCTGGTTTATTGCCTTTCCAGGCAGAAAAACTATTTAAGTGAATAGACAAGAAGACCAAGACAATCTTTTTCTTTTAACGACGAGGTAGCCCATCCCGAAACTTGTCCTATGAAATTCCCCACACTCTCAGAGACCATGTAAGTCACAAGCAAAAACCTGCGAACGCCTGAACAATAAATTTTCCACACGTGAAGAGAGTCCAATCCGTGCTCTAGCCTCAACACATACAAGTCCACTCCTTAACCATTATATCCAACACGGGTAATTAAAAGAACTCGCCAATATTAATGCGGCGATGACAGCAAACAGTTCACGGCATCCCATCACAAAACAACTAGGAAATGAAGAATCTGCAAGAAAGCTGACCTGAATAAATCTCTCCGATGAGGGCTGTTGCTCTGCGTCGGCAACTAAAGACTGGAGGTCGTGAATGAGAAAATCTTGCACTGAGGCAAAGTATAAAAGGAAAAAAAAATCCAGAAAGAAAGTTAAAAATTCGCTCTTCCACTCTCTTCCATTGCCAGCAAAGCTAACTTCCCTTCTGAAATTTGCCCTTGGGTTGTTCTCTTTCTTTCCTCTGCGGCCAAACGGGCAAGAATACGGAGAGGGGGGGTCGACGCCAACCTGTGAAAATGCCGCGAAGAGCACAGAAGCTCTGGAAATCGGGGTCAAGGATCGGGAAGTCCCTCCCCAGTCGCTCAAAGGACGCCATTTTCTTCACAGTCGTCACCTTGCTGAAGCTGACGACGAGCAAGATCACCAGAAGCGTGATCGCGATAATCGAATTTATAAGGAGTCTCGAAAATTCATAAATCAGTGTGTTTACCCATTAAGGCTTTGTATAACTTTGGAAAAAAATTTCGAGAAATTATATTTTTTTAAATAATAATATTTTACTTTGTTCATTTGTCAAAAACCGTGAGCAATATCGAGAAACGCCGTTAAAGGTCGAAATATTTAAAAATAAACAAAAAAGACGGAAAATTTTTTTACTTAGAAAAAACGAAAAATATTTTCCCCCTTTAAAGGTATTTTTTATCATTGATTATTTGATTTTTCGTAAAAAGAACCCCGAAAAATTCAAAAAATATTTTTCTTAAAATTATTTTTCATGAAACGAATGAAGCTTAAGAGTACAATAAATTAAATCAGAGTCCATACCTCATAATTTGAATATGCGCAGTATTTATAGCTGATTGTTGAATCATAATTTGATATTGGCCTCGAGTAAATATATTGTCTAATATAAAAAATCGGTTTTTTTATTTTAAGTAGAAGAGTGAATATGATGGAAAATCAAAAAGCTATTTGTAAAAATTCGAAAAAATGTGTCTTGATGATCAAATAAACTAATTCATGATACGAGTTAATGATGAGCATGCGCTTATTTTGAGTACTTTCGATTATGACTATAAACTTTTGCTTTTAAATTTTGAATTTTCCAAAGATAATCTAGTACGGATATCAAAAATAAAAACCTTAGTCGTCTTGGCTTTCAGTCTTTGGCTATGCAGCCCAGTCAAAATTCTTTTAACTTGTGCAATCGCTTTGCCTCTCTATAAAGATGTCAAACCCATGTTGGAGCTCGACGAAGATCACCTGCCCTCAACGACATTTGGTCGAGGCAAGCCTAGGGGTGAGAAATGGGCCCGGGTCAACCCTGGTCCGACTCTGGATTGGCCCAACCCAGCTGGTTCTGGTCAGGTTTTTAAGACGACTGGATTGGTCATTAATTCTGAAATCTCTAATCTAGTACCTTGGTCCTGGGATTATTGGACCAACCCAACATATATTATACATAATATTGAGACGGTAATACTATGAAGTGCGAAATGGAGGAGTCTTTTTCTCTCGCCAAGCCCACGAGTAGAGAATTGAGAAGATTTTTTCTTCCTTCTTTTTATTGCCGTCGACCTCGCTTGCCTAGCCATCGGCCTAGCTCGTCTCCTGCCTCGTTGCTCACCATCGCCTTCGCCCAATCATTTTATGACTATTTAATAGTTTGTGTCACGTATTTTGAATATTTTTTTTATAATTTCATATGTTCTTTTTTGTAAGGGATTAAACATATCACATTCTAATAAGGAATAACGGCACAAATGATTTATAAAATTTGATTCTATGTATAATATAATCTTTAAACTTTTACTCATTGTTCGATGAGATCTCTAAACTTTTAATTTATTAAATGCAGTCCTAAATTTTGTATTTATGTTCTATGTAATTCTTATAATATATAAACACGTTCAATCTTCCCATTAATTCAAGTTTAGGGACGGTACTGAACAATATTATACAATTCAAGATCTACATTAAATATGTACTAAAAATTCAAGGGTTAAATTAAATAAATTAACAATTTAGGACCATCTTTTATAGATCATATTAAATAAATATTCATAAAATTATGCTGTACTTTAAGTTAATTATTTGTATAACTTTTTTTCATAATAATAGTGGAATTGAATTTTCTCAACGAGTGCCGCTGGCCAACCGGAGACGTCACGTAATCATGCTCGGCTTGCGCCCGATTTGGCGTTTTTTTAATAGCGAAATTGCTGCCCATTTGCCAATGAAGAAAGTAAAGCAGAGTCTTCTTCTTCTTCTTTCCCTTTGCGAGGGTTTCTAAGCTTAGATGGAGACAGTAATGGAGGAGGAGGAGGAAGAGATGCACGAATGATGCGAATCCTGAGACGACGAAGCAGAAGCGGCGCAGCGGGCTTCGATTGTTTCGTTGACTTCTTGCTCCACCTCCCGAACTTTACCTTCGTCCTCTTGCGTGCAGGCCCGTGCTCGGTGGACTCGATTCAGGTGCTTCCTCTCTCTTTCTAGCTCTCAGTAGCTTCATTTCGGCCTCTTCGCTTGAAGTCGACGGTCTCCTTCTGGCGGTTGCTGTGCGCGGATCTTGATTCCGTGCTGAACACTGACAGCTTATTTGCGTGTCTTCGGATGGCGCTGGATTTCTGTCTCTGGTTCTAGGTCGCGCTTCTTGGCTCTCGCTGTTTTCTACAGTGCTTTCGTTTCCTTCTCTCCACACTGCACTGGTCTTGTAAATGTTCTGTTCCCCACTGGGAAGCTCCTTTTGGAAGTTTTATCTCGTTCTGTTTGAATTTGTTGCTTTATCGATTCAGAGGCGTTTTCCCCCAGTTGGTTGTGTCTGGGTGGATGATTTCGCTTGGTTCGAACTGGGTAGTGGATCATCTCTCCGTTTCGGTTTATTTGATGAGGTGGGTAGTTATAGTTTTTCTTGTGGACCAGTAAAAACTTATGTGCTGTGGGGACACTTCCATGTTGGGTTTTTTAATCTGATTGGTATGATGGCTATGTATGTCTTCATCAAACTCGAAAGGGAAGAGAGTTTGTCTGGATGATCTTGTGGATTGTGGCAGGGATAAATAGTGGTAATCGAGTGTGATCCCCGCCTGCATGATTAGAACCCGTGGGACTCGGATCTGGGATGGGGAATGTATAGATTGTGACCGAGGAAGTTTAGGTTATTTTGTTTGGAGCGTAATCTGTAAGTTGTAAGAACTCCAACTTTATTCTGTTTTACAGAATTCCCTGTTTCCAGAAGCTATTTTTTATTTGAGTTTCAGCAGGCGGCAATTTGTGCTTCTCATATTCTCTAGGCCTAGCAAGGGATGGCTTTGATTGATTGGGATAGAATAAAACCTGGGATATTTATAATGGTTATCAGTAAGAGGAAGAATAGAGGAAGAATTACGAAGTATCCTCTCTTCTTTTAGGCTTTGTTTAATGGAGAGGAAGAAGGTTAAAGGTGGGTGATAATTTAGAAGAATTTGATTTTTTTGTGAGAAGTACTAAAATTTTCATCGCCCACCCTATAATTTCCTAGCCTTTCTTTCGCCTGAATTAAGGCTTGGAGAGCTTTTTTTCAGGCTGCAATATGCATTGGAAGACTGATGTTCTTAAGTCCTTTGTCATAACGTTGGGGAAACCTAGCCTCAGAGACTCATATTTCTTGATTTCTTAGATACTTCTTTGTCTTTGTTTATACATAGTATTCTGAGACTGATGAACGGGTGACTTCTTTTCGGGGGAGGGGATAATGCAAGGCTTTGTAATTATTACTGGTACAACTTTCTTTTTGTTGAAGGTGTGCATCCAAACGTCTATAAAGCATGTGTGGCTAAAGATGAGCTTGTCGAAGAATCAAGCACCATTCCAGTATCTAAAGATGCACACCATGTCCTTAATCTTTTGTACTTTACATTTTTGGTTCCTCCCTGACAGTGCAGACCAATGCGCAAGTAATTTTTGTTTCCAAATTCCTTTGTCGATTTTAATCCTTTTGGCTGTCTTCAGCAACTTCACAAATCTGTTACTTAGTCCTAGATAGACTAGCTTTTCGGAGTGTATGATTTATGATGCTATATAGATATTATATATTCCCTATATTTGGTCATGCCTACCTTTACCTTCTATTTATAGCTGATGATTGAGTTGTAATTCTTGCCAGATGTAGTGTAGAAAATTATCCACTAGAGTCTGCAAGTTTACTTCTGATCTTCATACACCTTTTCATTTTGCACCATCCAATGATCACGGAATGGTTATTGTTTGCCAATTCCTTTCCTTGCATATGTGATGAATTGTGATACAGATGTTCTTCAACGAACCATGGCACTTAGAAGGTAAAATTTTTGGTTGCAGGCATGTAAAAAAGAATCTTTGACTGCTTGGGTTGTTCAACAAGACGATGGAGTCCTGCAACTGCATTGAGCCACAGTGGCCAGCTGATGAGCTTTTGATGAAATACCAGTACATTTCAGATTTCTTTATTGCTCTGGCTTACTTTTCCATCCCTCTAGAACTCATCTACTTTGTCAAGAAATCTGCTGTATTTCCCTATAGATGGGTTCTTGTTCAGTTTGGTGCTTTCATAGTTCTGTGTGGAGCAACCCACCTGATCAACTTATGGACATTTACCATGCACTCAAGAACTGTAGCAGTGGTTATGACCACTGCAAAAGTTTTAACTGCTGTGGTATCATGTGCTACGGCTCTGATGCTTGTACATATCATCCCCGATCTACTTAGTGTGAAAACCAGGGAACTATTTCTGAAAAACAAGGCTGCAGAGCTTGACAGGGAAATGGGCTTAATTCGGACTCAGGAGGAAACTGGCAGACATGTCAGGATGCTAACACACGAAATCAGAAGTACTCTTGATAGACATACTATCTTGAAAACTACTCTGGTCGAACTGGGCAGAACTTTGGCATTGGAAGAGTGTGCCCTGTGGATGCCAACACGAAGTGGCTTGGAGCTTCAGCTATCCTACACTCTCCGTCAGCAGCAGAATCCTGTTGGATACACTGTACCTATTCATCTTCCTGTGATCAATCAAGTGTTTAGTAACAATCGTGCGATGAAGATATCACCAAATTCACCCGTTGCAAGAATACGTCCTCTTGCCGGGAAATACATTCCCGGTGAGGTTGTTGCTGTGCGGGTTCCTCTGCTGCATCTCTCTAATTTCCAGATTAATGACTGGCCTGAGCTTTCAACGAAACGGTATGCTTTGATGGTGTTGATGCTTCCATCAGACAGTGCTAGACAGTGGCATGTCCATGAGCTGGAGCTTGTTGAAGTGGTAGCTGATCAGGCATGATACTTGATCTTTTCCTGATGTTTCAGTTATTATTCAGACCAATGTATTTACAAGAAACTTTGCCTCTCTTCAGACCCATTGATATCCAACTTAGGACATATGCAGTGGCCAGTAAAGTACTTGTGAAAACTTTTGGAATTTGGTCAATGAAAAATTATTAATTGCATATTATCTTGTGAAAATTCACTTTGCTTCTTTATCGGTATGCACCTGTTAGTGTATTTACAAAGTTTTATTGTGAATCCAGGTTGCAGTTGCTCTCTCCCATGCTGCAATACTAGAGGAGTCCATGCGGGCAAGGGATCTTCTCATGGAGCAAAATGTTGCACTTGATCTTGCCAGAAGAGAAGCGGAGACAGCTATTCGTGCTCGCAATGATTTTTTGGCTGTTATGAACCATGAAATGAGAACGCCCATGCATGCAATTATTGCCCTTTCTTCCTTACTGCAGGAAACTGAGCTGACCCCTGAGCAGCGTCTAATGGTTGAAACGATAATGAAGAGCAGTAATCTTTTGGCTACTTTGATAAATGATGTATTAGATCTTTCAAGGCTTGAAGATGGTAGCTTTCAACTTAACATCGCCACTTTTAATCTTCATGCTGTGTTCAGAGAGGTATGATTTGCATCTGTTGGGAGTTGAGTTTGATTGCTTCTGACTGCTTCATGGTCTTTGTGAACTTGCATACTTTTCCTCCCTTGTGCAGGTCCTTAATTTGATTAAACCAGTGGCATCTGTCAAGAAACTGCTCATAACATTAAATTTAGCCCCAGATTTGCCTGAGTATGCTGTTGGGGATGAAAAACGCCTCATGCAAGTCATTTTAAATGTTGTTGGTAATGCAGTTAAATTTTCTAAAGAGGGTGGCATTTCGATAACTGCTTTTGTGGCTAAAGCAGAGTATTTAAGAGATGCCAGGACTCCTGAATTTTTTCCAGTGCCAAGTGATAGTCACTTCTATTTACGTGTACAGGTGCAACTTTCTTCTATGCTTGCTTCAAATGCTCAAGTTTTGCTGTGCCTGATCGTTTGCTGTTACGTATTCTCTATAGATATATACAATGGTTTCTACCTGGTGCAGGTCAAAGATTCAGGATCAGGTATTAATCCTCAAGATATTCCCAAGTTATTCACAAAATTTGCACATAACCAGTCATTAGCAACCAAAAATTCTGGTGGGAGTGGACTAGGTCTTGCAATTTGTAAAAGGTACTCTTGATCAGTAGCTATTTACCACTCAGGACTAATGACAAGTTCAGCATGTTTTGTACTTGTTCTGTATAATTGCTTGCATATTCTGATACAGAGTCGGATGGGCTCGAGTTTTTGATAAAATCCTGTGAGACTGAACTAAGATCTACTTTTATGGATGGATGTCCAGGTTTGTAACTATCATGGATGGACACATTTGGATTGATAGTGAAGGCCTTGGCAAAGGATGTACTGCCACATTTATTGTAAAGCTGGGAATCCCAGAGAAGTTAAATGAATCTAAGTTCCCTGTATTGCCCAAAGTGCCAGCAAATCACATCCAGGCTAATTTTTCTGGGCTCAAAGTGCTTGTTATGGATGAGAATGGGTCAGTCACATTTCCTATTATTTTTGGCATGCATACATCAGTACTTGATGCTAAGGCTAAGTTCTGTATCAACATGTTATTGTGACCAGTTGCTGCTATACAGCGTATAGTTGCTTGGAAATTGTCAACATAGAGAGCTCATATTCCAATACAACCTCCAGTGGAGACTTGAAGGTTTTTTTATATATGAATTGGTAAAAATTTTGCTAGGGATAACGTTGCAAGGAAGCTAAATGATTCCGGAATATGTGGGCAATACTATGAAAGCAACGCAACATCCTCGTTTTTCCTTGTATGTGTTAATTATTTTGATGGTAGTTATTGATCGATGGGAGACATGAGTTATTAAAAGGTGAATATTTATCTAATCAGGCTATTAATGTAGAGGCGGTCACTTAGTCTGGTCAAGTGAGCATCTATAACTTCAAAATGCAATTTTAATAGTCAAAACTTTGTAGTCTTAAGTTCTAGGGGATAGAGTAATTGCAGAGTTGAAGTTCTTTGTAAAATCTACAGCCTCGATTACTCATTTGTTTTTTCACCTAGATATATAGTGATGTCTTGCTGTTTGATGATAACAATCGTCCTTGCCATTTGACTCGCTCGATCACTTTCTTCATATCCATGCAGTTGGATGGTTTATCCAGTGATGTTGGGGTGGAAAACATACTTATTCATGTCATGCTTACTTTTGTTGACTTTATGCTGCTCCAGTGTTAGCAGGGCAGTGACCAAGGGACTTCTCCTACATCTGGGATGTGATGTGACAACCGTAAGCTCAGGGGATGAATTGTTGCGTGTTGTCTCTCAGGATCACAAGGTAGTTCTTATGGATGTTTGCACGCCTGGTATAGACAGTTACGAAGTTGCTGTCCAGATACACAGGTTGTATTCGAAACATCATGAGAGACCACTCTTGGTGGCACTTACTGGAAGCACTGACAAGGTAACCAAAGAGAATTGCATGAGGGTTGGGATGGATGGTGTTATCCAGAAACCTGTGTCAGTTGATAAAATGAGAAAATTATTGTCTGAGCTACTGGAACGCTGACTTTAAATGTCTACTTTGGCCCATCTTTGAGAAGAATTGAGAAAATAAGCCTGTGCGATAAAGCTTCTTGCAGCAAATGATGTGTACATACTGCATGCAGTGTATTGAGCGATGCTACAGATACCCTATGTAAAACGAGACTCGTACCAATCATTCATCCAAGAATGACCATGGTCATCAGCTGACTGTACAACCCGGAGCACAATAGTGAAGCTGGTAGTAACTCCACAGTATGATCACAAGTCTTATGTGTCTAAGACAAAGCTGTGATGTCGTTGCAATTGTAAGATACTATGGTCCCATCAATGATGTCTCTTTGTTTGAATCAACTGCTTTCGGTTTGTTTGCTCCCCGAGGCAATAGTCAGCGTTGCAATTTGGTTGACTACATTTTCAGATTTATGTTGGTTGATAACGGGATCATCGTCGTCTCAAGAAGCATACTCGTTTATGAGCAATTTGGTTGAATGTAAATGTGGAAGACGACGATGATCCTTAGTTCCAAGAATCTTAGGTAATAATCGGCCCGTTCATACCATAAAATGTATTCAGCAGTAGCGTCGGCACTTCAAGTTCTTGTGTTGACCTTTGTGTTAGATTCTTTTCACGAATTAAAACTTTGCCTCCTGCTGTTTTCTTACACTAGATTTTGGGAAGTGACATTTCAACTCCGAGTTGCTGGAAAGCCGATCTTGCTTGGAAATAAATTTAACAGTCGCGTTATTCTTAGATTAGCACATGCTTCATCTCCAGATGAGGTTCAGTTTCCAATTTTAGAAGGACAGCAGTTGATGAGGATGAGTTTTATTTCGTCTTTTATATATGTCCATCAGACAAGATAGAAAGGCTTTAAATGCACGTTGTGGCCTGTTCTGTAGTTGACATGTTTTAGGGGGAAAAAACTCAATTTCCTTGAACACAGATAAAGAACGCGGACATTGTATGATTTTATGAGGACAGGTGATTGTGACCTATTTGTAATTTTTATTTGCCAGTACAAATTGTCGTATATCTGTTCAAGAGAAACCTACTCCGAAAACTCCAAAGCATGACCAGACAGCCGGAAATCTCAGCTACCCGAAAAGGAGCAAGATGTCCCATCCAACCCGAGTTATGTTAGTCCGGAACATTTCGTTTGGTAAACGGAAAAAGTAGAAATTGGGATTTTTAATTGAGTACTTAAAACTTTTTCCGAGGAGCTTCTGACCACTATATCTATGTACAAGACCATAAAAATTGCACCGGCAAGTTTAGAAGACTATTTATTTTCTAACTCAAACTAAAATTCCGATGAGATGTTACCCGAGTTACCAGCGGCTGATTATACCCAGTGAAGGTTCCTCATAGAGAGCGGAAGCATCCCTCAAATGATAGGAGGCTTCCGCAAAGGATCAGATGCGGCAACAGCCCTTTTGACCTGTAGACTCTGGGAGATAGGCCAACTTCATCCGATGGTCCCATACCTCTTCGCCATCAAGCAAGTCAAACAGTACACCACGGTAGAAGTACCGAGAATGAAATATTCAAACATACTGAAAACCGAGAGCAACTAGCAATTCACACATCCCAGTTTTTACCTCATGAAGAGGTTACAAGAGACCCCGTTTTACTGACTATGAATTGGGAAAAAAAAAAAAAACCGACATGAAAGTGACATTTTCAAACCATGGGTTTTTTTTTTAAAATTTATTTTTTTATTAGACGAAACTAAAGCAGCGGTATATATTCACTTGACTCAGTTGGAAGGGAAAAAGATCTCCGAATCCATCCTTTTGGAGCTGAAAGCCTTCTCCACGTCCTGGGGAACGTTGAAAGATGCTTGGAGCACTTCAGGCGATAAGGCCTTCCAGACCGAAGTTCTCCCAGCAAGATGAGTGAAAATAGGACTGCAATACAGCCACATAGAAAGTAATTTGAGTTGATATCATGCGTCAGTTAGGCATATATCTTGCGATTCTCGTGAGTTTCAAAGCGCAGAGTAATCCTGTCTCGCAGGATAAACATTTTCTTGCAACAGTCCAATAACATGAAGATCAGCAATCTTTCCTAAGAGAGTCCCGTGTATTTTATATTAATCTCCAGTAGCAAAAGAAAAATATGAGGGCGAAAACACTGACAGTATTCAGAGGGTGGCAAAATTTATTGAGACAGACACTTACTTGGGAGTTGTAATAATAGAGAACCAGGCCATCCCGTCCGGATCAGCAATCTTCGAGACAACAAAGAACCTCGGCACGATAAACAAGTTTCCAGCCTTCACAGTGATCTCCAGGACCCTTTTGCCGTCAACACCAACAACCTGGGCGCGGCCACTGCCCCTAACAATGTAGGTGACCTGCAGTGCCGAATCACAAGAAAAGCCCGGAGAGCACATAGCACTTCCATCCAGCCTAACGAGGTCAGCCCCTAGACCAACCTGACTAACCAAAGGGAGGTTGTTGGTGTTCAAAACAACTACTCGTCCGCCATTCTTAATGTCAACATCCAATGGAGCCTCCTCGCAGTTCAAAACCATACCATTCCGGTGCTCCTCCTTTGGTTCTGGCATCTTGAAGCCGGCATCAAGCTTCACGATGCCACTGCCTGGTTGACTACCAACGAGCAACTTGACAATGTCTTCTTTCAAGTCCCATGCTCGGCTCACAAACTCGGTAGTGAAGCCAGTGAAGATGCCATTAGAACCGGTTAGGAAGAAATCGGTGAATTGCCCAGCTTTGTGAGCCTTCGATGTATCACCCAGAAAGAGAACAACTAAATCCGCGTCGTCCTTATTGTACCACCAGGTAACAACACCAAAAGGGAGGGCAATAGCATCACCCTTCTTGATTGCTATGACCTTCTCCTCAGATTCAGGGAGGACAATTCCAGCAACGCCACACCCTAGGGGATCACACCACGCGCACACATAAAAAAGGAAAAAAAGCTCTCAACGTATGCCCAAATCATGATGAAAAGCAATTGCTAAGAGTCAACCGTGACACTAGAAAACCAAAGGCTAACAGATTATCTAGTAATTATACCAATTACAAAGCCACATGTTAGAAACAGATCAGATATAAGAAGACTACAGCTCTCCACTACGGGGAAGCAATCAGGAATGTCTTTCGTATCAACCGAAGAAACAAGCCTCGCAGCACTCCAGCACTGATCAACATGATTATAGCGCATGATATGAACACAAAGGATCCAACATCTCAACACGGGCACGCAAGCAGAGCAATGTGGCTGTCCTCTGAGAAAACTATTAACGGTGAAAACAACATTACCTGAGAAATACTGACTACGAAAAAAAGAAGAAAAAAGGTAATTAAGCACGTTATATTAACAGTTCCATGAGAAAAAAAGAGAGGATCACCACGAAGGAGAGTGCGATTTCAATAATTCTTAGAACCCCTGCTCAGCGAGCGTAGTATCCGCGCACTGTATAATCAACCTCGCGTAAAACAGCAGGCGACGAGAATACGACAGGCAGGAAGCGTTGTAAAAAAATAGTAATAAAGTTGCAAATTATCATCCAAACAAATTTAAGCGCTTTATGATGAACTTGGCCATTGCCAGAGGAGCTCGATCACGGTCAGTCTAAGGAATAAAACCGACCGAGCGATCCCATCTACCCACAGTAAAAGCGCAATCAACCTCGCGTGCAAAAGCAGCCAAACGGAATAACCGCACCGAACCAGAGCGGCAAGTGTGAAAGTCACGAAAACGAGAGGGGCCGGCCGGGATCGCACCTTGAAGTACGTAAGCGACCTTGGCGGAATCGGAGTAGCGGGGGAGGGCGAGGCCGTTCTTCTCGAGCGCGAGCTTGGCGGCGCCGATGTTGCCCTCGCGGAGCATGGGGAGCTCGGACGGGCACCAGGCGTGGTACGACCCGCCGTCGCCGCCGTAGACCTTCTTCGCGAGCTTCGGGGAGAGGTCGAGATCCATGGCCGCCGGGAAGGTACGAGCTGCAAAGCTGCTACCGAGGAGAGAGCAAGGAGGGGGAAGCGAGTGAGTTCGTGAGCGAGTGAGGAGAGGGTGTGAATTTATAGGGGGGAATCGGGAGTGAGTCCAGGATAGCGACTCGGGAGAGAAAGAGAGAGAGAGAGAGAGAGAGATTTTTCTGTTACCGGAATTGTAGTGGATGACGACGAAGATGAGTACGGAACCTCAGCTCATAACTGACTAAACAGAGCAGAGAGAGAGAGAGAGAGAGAGGTGGTGGGCTCGCATCTTTTGCATGGGAGACAGGTCAGCAATTGCGGGACCCCGCTAGCGGCTCCACCGATTGGACTCCCACCCTGACAAGTGGGCCCGCGCGGGACTCGTGGCGATTCATAATTGGTTGGGATTCCGATGACGTGGCGAGATCCGGGCCCGCGAGTATAATCAGTTTTGTCTACTCCGTTTGCGCGGAAGAAAAGAAAAATTTTTTTTTGTCCCATTCTATTTTCGGCAGCGGACTACATTAGGTGGAGAAAAATTGAATTAAAAGTTTCGAAATTAACCTTTTTTGGCGAAAGATTTATCTTGAAATCACCCGTCAAATTTAATGGATCTCATCCACTCCTCTTAAAATCTCGATAATTACTATCATCTGGCTCAACTCTAAAAATTCACCGCGAATCCAATAAATATTTTTCTTTTTCTCTCTCGTGTAAGAAAATAAATATTCAAAATAAACACATATCTAAAACCTCCTTCCCAATCATCTGATCAGGAAGGGTCCCTCGAACTCTCAGTCTCGTTCCGATGACCCCGGCGGGGAGTCCCGAGTCCGGAACTTGTCTTTCTATTTTTGCCCCTTCGATCCTCTAAAAGATCTTAAGCGATGGGAGTTAATGACGCCCTTATTTTTGGTTAAGTCGTCAATTTTCTTGTTAAATCTGGAACGAAGACGTGACACCATGAGCAATGCGAAGAGCATAAGGGCGTCATTATTGCTCCCAACCGTTGAAGTATCACATTTTAGGGAAGATTACATTTGATCCTCCGTCATGATCACGTAAATTTTTTGTTTTAGATTTTGGCTAAGACACTTCTTTTTCTCCTCTCCAGTTAACTGATTCGAAATATTATTCTCTCTCTCGTCAATTTGTTATTTTCTTTTCGTTTTTATCCTATTAACCAACAAAAACTGTTTGTTTTTATCATCTCCCATGTCAATTTTACAATATCGATGCCCAATTATGTCCGACGAGATATTATCTTATTTCGGGTCTTGTTATCACTTTACCTTTGAAAATGTTGTTAATTTTAATTTATGCTCTCGTTTTCTTCTTAAAAAGCTATATAAAGGTTTAGAATTTTGTACTTGTGATGGCTTATGGATACTTAGTTATCTGTCCATCTTTACTCAAGTACTTTGAGTATATCTATACTTGAAGTTGAAAATCAAATTTTGATCTCATTATCGAGCGGATCTTGATCGCGTTGATGTTTTCTCTTGGTAAATAAATAAGTTTTCGACGTTAAACAATCACCTATTTCGTGCTTTCTTTATACCTTTTCTCATTTTAATCTGAATTGCAAGATGGGGTTACATCTAGTTATACCTTTGTCACTTTTAAACTCACATCGGATTATTATAGAGAAGAGTTTTGTTATACTTGCAATGAGATTAAATCTACCGTCGATATTTATTGATTTTTTCATGGTAGAAATAGAATAGCAAGAACTTACCTTTCTTTCTTTTCTTTTCTTTTTGAGCTTACCTAACATGAATGGAAACATGTTTAACTTGTAATCACGCTTCAAACAAATTAACATTCTCATATTTCAAACATATTTTTTCCATTTTTGGATCAAGATCACCTAGATAATTAGATTGAAAATTCAATTTTCAACTTTAACATAATTTTTTTCACTCAAGCTACTTGATAAAGAATATGTATTGTGGCCCTCCTATAGTGTTCTAGTAGTTCGAAGAAGATAGGCTTAGAGGTAATGTTGAAAGTGGACCAACGGTCCTCAATTGGTGGGATTCTCCTAAATCCTCATCTCGAGCAATGTTGGGATCTTCATTTTAGTTAATTAATCTCATGAGAATTCCATGTGATAAAGAGTTGCTACTACACTATTAGAACAGGCTAGAAACCAATTGAGATATGAAAGAAAACCTCACTTCTTAGGCAACAAGAGAATCTAGGTACGATGCAAATGCTGAAAGGTCTTTAGTTTAAGTAGTGTTTGATAAAGAAAAAAAAAATTACACATGGCTTTGGCTATAATGTTTCTATTAATAAAATCAAACCCTTCATTGCTGGTGAAGGGCTCAGGCCGGCCGGCTAAGGTTGCACCCGCCGGATGTTGCACCCATCGGAGGTTTCACTTGCTGGAGGTTACTTGAGGCTGTGCAACCTTGGCCAATAGCTGCCAAGGTCGGGTGTCTGCACGCAACAAGGGCTGGGTCGTTGTTGGTGTTGCACGACCTCAATGCTAGCGATAAGTCACAAACCCTTAAAAAAAGTGAGGGAAAGATGGGAATATGTCAAATTTAGCGACGACAAAGATGGAAAGAAAAAGTTCAGAAATAGCATTTCGTCCAATGTTAGTCCTCACCGATTTCGGGCTCTCCGCTTTTCCACCCGAAGCCCCTTGAAAATGGCCCTTAAATACTCCCAACATGTCCTCAAGGGCCTTCGGACTTCAAGGGACTTTCAAAACAATATACTGAACGCAACCAAAGAGTCATGCAATGTTTTTGTGTTCCTTGTGGTCCTAGTGTATGGCCTAACCATTCCGCTGATCTAAGAGCAACACATTCAAGGAAAGAAAGGGAAAGGAACACATCAAAATCCATAACAAGTAAAGCGCAGGAAGTAACTCGATACAATGTTTGATGTCACGTTATATGCCATAGAACATTATCTCTCGTGAACTTGATCCGATATACCAAAGAATATACAAAGTCCCGTTATGAGCCCGAGAAATTATTGTGAGCTTGCTTATTGAATGTGAATTTCAAACCTAACTCTAAAGACAAGGCTTTGCGGAGCTATAGGGTTCAACAAACGTCAACGAGATCTCTCGAAAGATCACCCCCGCTTTACCTCACCGACTAACGACTACCATGGATTGGCAGCGGAATCCATCCATTAGTGGTTCAATGACACGGTCCAAACTAACTATGGACTGGTTCGACGACGGAGTCGGAACATATTCCCATGGTACCGATCTCTTTTTCATATTATTGCCTAAGTCTAGAGGTGAGTCCTACCTTAAACCAAGCTAATTATCACCATTTTTATCTTCCTTTTTCTTTTTCAGTGATGTCTAATCCATGGAATCGAATCAATGTCTAGTTGATATTAAGCCACTCGTATCCCTAGAGCTATTCAACTAAAGATCAAGTCTTCGAGGATGTCAAAAAATAACCGAACCGGCCCAACCTGAATCGAGATTTTTGGGTTATTTTCAGTTTGGATCTTCACCAGACCGAAACAAAATAAAAGCCTTCATCTCTATTTCCCAGACTTCACCGCCTCCTTCTCCCAAATCGGAGAAAAAGGGGCAAAAAAACTTTAACATCTGTTCATCAAGCTAGACACTGGCAGCAGTAGAAGCAAAGTTAGTATACAGAGACGACGAATAATCTTGGGAAAATTGAGAAGAAAACCCAACTTGAACGTAATCCCACGCGGCCACGAATAATCTTGGGAAATGAGAAAAAAAAAAGTATGAAAACGCGAGAGTGCTTTAGCCTTTCAAATTAAACTGCTATGAACGTGGCCATTTTGGCTGTGGAATAAGAGGCACCCGAAGTGTCATCGTGTTCTCATTTACATAAGGTAAGGTAGTCAGAGGGTCACAAATATACCTCTCAGCCCCATTTTATACTCCAGTGCATGCATGACGTGCCAATGAATATCGCATTAGTTGTGTCGAGAAACTTCATAGCAACGATCATTCGATTATGACAATCATGCACGAGTGCCTCAGGCCCCGGTCAGATCTGGTAGCTTCGAGGACGACAGCGCTATTACTCAAAAAATGGCTTTCCAGGTGACCGATGCTGTTATGCTTTTCAAGGAAAGTGGTCCGGTGCAACATAACTTCATTTGGTGGCTAGAATAAAGAAAACTCTATGTGACAACCTGACAATGCACATAAATCGTTTTGATAACTAGCAGGCAGTGGAGGCAAAACCCAAAGTGCCATCAATTGCGACAAAGCCAAGCTCAAGGAGATAAGATTCTTGGCTCTAAAATGACTATTTATAAAAGGAAGAAGTATTTGATGACTGAGTAGTAAAATTCCACTCAAAACTGAAAAATAAGTTTGAAAGATAAGAAACATATCAACCAGCTTTGGTTGATGTGTAACTCATTGTCCCGTAAATGTAACCCTTTTAGCTTCTTTTAGCCTTGATTATGCAGACTAAACTCGAATGGTATTGGACTAACAGCAGCTCTAGACTAACCGCTGTTGCTCTGTACCTCGGTAACTGAAGACTAATTTATGTTATCAGCGACTGATATTCTCATGACTTCCCAGCACCAGAAGCTCCATTTGGCATTTGCTCAGGAAGTGATGCGTTTTGAGGTACTTTTCGCAGGAATGTTTTTGTATAAAGGGAGCCAAAGACAATAACCTGTTCAACATAACAGAAGTGAGTCAGCTAGTTCAGAGGCGATTCAATGAAATGCTTGAAAAGAATCAGGTTGATGCTTACCGCTCCAATCCACTGTTCCCAGCTAAGAGGATGGGCAAACCACACACATGACAGCAAAATGCTGACCAACTACAACAGAAAAAACTGAAGTCAAAAGAATCCTTTATGGGCCTACGATGTCAGGGGTCAGAGATATATTACCTGTCTTGTGGTCATTATAGTGGCAAATGTAAGAGCTCCAAAGGTCCGAATAGTGTAGGATATAAAAAATTGACTGGTTGTTGCTACCTGATAAAGTAGCAGGACTTTTTACGAAGCATAAGATGAGGAAAACACTAAAGACAAGGTAAATTTAAAGGTTTTTGCGTTGGAAGTCAACTAGACAAGTTACAGCAAGAGTGGATAAAATACTTACAGTGGAAAGCAAGGCAATGTCAAAGAAACAATCCTGATGCCGATAAACAAAATCCACAGCTGGAAGAAGGTGTCCTTGTAATATAATACCTAATCAATTTAGAAAAGTTCAATGACTGCATGCGACCAACAAATATTAAGGGCAGAGAATTTGCAGTCTGTCATGACACATCAATCCTAAGACCATCTGTTCCAAAAATTTTGGGAAGGCCTAGATTACAACCGTCAATGAGAATTTTTTCAATATGGGATCATATGATTTTATTACTCATACTCGAATATCACTTATCATTAATAATGTTGCAAAAAGCACATATATGAGTCGAATTAACATCAACACTAAAGATGCAAAATGCAAAATACCACCAGACGAAGATGTTGAACTCAACAAAAATGGGAACTTGCCTGTCAAACTGAGAATACAGGAACATATCGTTGTATAGAAAATTTGATTATGTATCTCCATATTGTAGCCCTTAAATAACTTGTCCTGGAATGTGCTAGTAAAGCCATCAAACCTAGTAAATGGCAAATAATTGTCCAAGTCACATATAAAAACAATCGAGAAGAAAGAGCAGCTTCACCAAGCTAGTATGTGCCCAATAAGCATAAAATCTCACATAGTGCACATGAAATATGATACAGACCTTTCAGAAGAAAGCAAATGAAGAAAGAAAACAATAAATGAAATTCACAAAGTTATGCAAGAAATGCTGAAAGGGAATAGTTAAATACCCAAGATAACCAACCATGAGGGAAACACCCCAAACAGTATTTTCCCTTCCTCTGCTGTATGGGCTAATGTCAGGACCTGCCTACAATGAGAAGGAAAAAACAACTGGATCAGAAGACATCTTATTAAACAATATATTCAAACAAGGCAGCAAGAGGTATCCAGCACTTCACCATATCATTCTCTCAATCAACTGAAAAACTGCAAATGTATTCATGAAAATCTCATCCAGTATTTTATAGACATTGAGAGTTTGAATTTATCTATCTTCTATGTAATAGAAATCTGATCTAGATTTGGAATTCTTCTATTCCTCCACCACAACAACCAAAGAATGTTTGGAAGGATGCATTATATCACTTCACCTTCTATCTGCCTCTTCCTAAGTCTAGAGCTAATAGTACATCTAGTACACTCCGGGCAAAAAAAGTAATCTCAGGGATAGCCAGTAATCTCACACTTCAGGGAGAAATGAGACTTGAAAAATTTGCATAGTTGGACCACCAGATAGCCAAACAAGAACACCATTTACTATATTTCGACATGGCACCCTATCAGTGACTAGCTAAAAGACAAAAAAGAAAAAGAAAAAGAAAAAAAAAAGCAGCCATTGACTGAAGTAGAGAAGTAGTTCTTTGAAGTTATCCCATCATAAGCACCATGGATTCAAGTTTTTAAGCTTAACATTCATAGGTATATATCACCCCCTCTCAGATGTCACAAGCTTGCAGATGCCAAAGAACGGGTATGTCCCATTGTACAGAGCAAGAATTTCAAAAGGTTAGTAGAAAGGAGAATTCAAGGTATTACTACAAATGGTCACAGAATTGTAGAACAATAGACCCGCTAGACCTAATGTATTAAATCATTATTAGAATGCTTTGCAAAATCAAGGTGGATGCCGGTGCCCTATAGGGCAACACCTTAGAAATTAGCTTAGATAGAATGAGAGCACCGCAACGTGTCAGAGAACTGAAATGAGTATTAAGCGAGGAACAAATAACAACATGACAATATTCATTTTTTTTGGCTAGGCAAGTGATACCGATATGTATTTCGGCCCAAAAGACTTTGTGTATGTTAGAGCAAAATACTTTGTGTATTGTACTGATCTTTTTACAGCTAAGACACCTACAACATTGCAAAAAAAATGAGTACCAATAGAAGGAGAAAACATGATGTGTCTGATGCCATAAGAAATATGCATAGAAACTAATTTGATGCTCAATTAATGTATAGCAGAAGTTCGATAGGGTAAAAAGCAGATGCTACCTATTAAAACTTCTAGAACACATAAGTAACTATAAGCGGGTTGGTAAAAAAGCTGAAAAGTATGAATCTAAAGCTCAAATCAAATCAACTACTGCAGAGAAAACTACTTTTCTTTTCAAAAAAAGATGCTTGTAAACCATGCAGCACTAATTTGTGTAGAGGAGATGAAAACTCCCACCAAACTGGTTATATCTAAGTCAATATGGCAAGCTCACATCTTTCATCCATTTAAATTGTACAGCAACTCAAAGGAGCATAGAGGTAGTGAATTCAAAACACAACTGAGAGAGGTCAAAACAATAGGTTGGGATCACGTTGCTCACTGGATATAAAATAAATATCGAGCACCCCATTGTCACCAGAAAAGCTATCATATAGTCAGGTCCCTTGTATCTCTTTTGCATGATTACTGTTCCCCAAACCTGCAGAAAATCGACGAAAAACCTCAGTTTGCAAGTTACCAATCGAGATAAAACATGTATCCTCCATACATAACATTGAAGGTTTCTAGCGCTCTCAAGAACTTGGAAAAAGCTTCTAACAACTCACTAATCAAGTAAGAATCATAATATTATCCACCCCAAAACAACTTGTTAATTATTAACTTTAGCAGGCCTGCAGGATTAACTGGAAGCAACAAAAGAAAATAGCATATGTTTCATTTGGTGTTGAATAAATACAGCTCATATTGATCATGAAGGTCATGTACAATCTGCATACATGACTAATTCTTGATTGTATCTTTTCCAAAGACAAAGCTCTGTGTCTATTTGATGTGGCAAAGAACTGTCCAATTAGCCCAGTTTCACAATCCTCCGTTCACCTAAGTAAAAATAGGAGCGAGGTGCTAACTATATTGTTAGGTGGATGCACTTAGCAGCAGCATGCACCTAGGCAGATCTATACAATTGAAGTCAGCAAAACATCGTAAATCAAAACTTATATTAATCACACAAATTTTGTCCCTCACCAATTAGATACATGGTTTACAAAGATGGAAACCTTTTCCAGCAAAGGCTTATTGTGAAAAGCAAAAGAGATAACCAATTTTCTTAAGGGGTCGGTAACATTGAGCTCACCATGACAGGTATCATCTTTGCGCACTTTGCTAGAGTCTGAACAGGAAAACTGACATACTTCAGTGCCTACAGAAAGCAAGTGCTGTCAGAAATGTGGGTGTATATGCATATTTATATATGTGTGTGATCTAATGCATTATTCTTGCATTGAAAATTTGCAATAAAGCTAATATGGTGTTAAAAGTTACAATATCTTAATATAATTAAGCAAAATGGCACATCTTACCTCATACTGACACGTTGTTGTCAGGATGTTTGATATTGATATGAGGCCATATTTATAAATTGGAGCAACAGGGTCCAAGGCCTTCTTACTTGCCTAAGAAAAAAATGAAAGAGATGACCATAACTGGCAGTAACAATGAAAAATTGATCATTTTTAATATGCTACACGCCTAACGGAACATATTTTGCCCAACCAGCCTAAGATACCCAGCTGCTTACTCTTATACCATCACGGGTTAAGTAACATCCATCCATTGAAAAGATTTCATGGACCACTAAATATTCTTATACTTTCAACAGGCAGCTCTTCCTGATAGACAGATTACATAAGGTAGCAGCATGCAGATAATCTCAACTTACAAGCAAAACAATCGCAGAAACAGCAGATGTAGTGATACGGTTGCAGAACACGAGAAACAGAGAATACTTAAAGTATTCCTGGTTTGGCCCAGCACCATAAGGCACTCTCATAATCTTTTCCTGCATGAAAGGACTTTAAACAAATTAAAAGACGATACGCAACTGCAGATGACAATGAAAAAAAAAAAAGGGTTATGGAGAGCATAAAGATAAGAATAATAAAAAAGAGAATATAGTCCCATTTTAAAAGGTCTGGAAAGGAAGACGGCCTTTTGATTCCAAAAGGTGCAGATTTCAACATAATTGCTTGCAGATTGCATTTACTATCAGTGAGCCGAATAACTATAGCCATAAAAAGAACAGATTTAACAAAAGAATTTAATGACCCCTGAAGCAAACTCTGCTAGTTATGGAATATGTAAAAAAGCCAGTTCATCTAGTATCAGCATTGTATAATTGGTTAGATATATATACATTCTACACACTTTCAACTGCTCTTAGAGCTCTCTGAGCAGAACTTCATAAGATTGCGCTCCATAAGCAGTTTAAACAAATTAATTCGAGCTCGATGATGCCATATCATGACCAATTGCCATCAAAGGATGCTACCAGAAACCCACCTCCCTAAGCAAACCCAAATTAGCTCTCAAACTAACGAACTCAAATGTGATGGCCCAAAACCAGTTCAAAGTGTTCGGCTCGAAGATCCAATAAAGAAATTTCAACATTGCAATAAACTATCAGAAACTCAACATTCCCTAACACAATTAGGTCAGAATACTGAGTGTCGACACGGTCCACATTGCAAGTCTTCCACATTCGAGCCAGCGTATTCTCCAACTCCACTTCTAGACTAAAAACGCTAGCCAACTAATAAATGTTCATTGACAAAACGAAACGAACCGCCAAAAGAAATATCTTTGACAAGTAATGCACGATTTGTTCTCCCTATTGAAGCCGAAATTCAGTTCTCCGGATGATGATCTCCAACATCACCAAAGGAGAACGAAGTGAACACGTCAAGATGCATTCATTTAAAAGATGCGAATTTAGAGACCTGCAGAACTCCATAGATGACGAGAGTCGTCATGATTCCGGTGACGGCGAAGACGCCCTTCCACAGCTTGCTCTTGGCCTTGCCCTCGCTCTCTCTCTCCACCGGTGCCGTCTGTTCTTCGGCCATAACCCATCCAAATCTCTCCCCCGACGGATCAGCAGCTCTCAGCGGCGCACCGGCCGGCGACTAAAAGCTCGAACCCGAACCGCTTCTCAGGACAGAAAGCCGATGCATTTCGCGACCGCCGGGCAGCCAAGATCGAGGCCTCGACGGCCGACCTGACGGATCGATAGATCTCCGATAGGGCGGGGCGCGGCGCGGAGGGGAGGAGGAGCTCGAGCGGAGTCCGATTCGATTATGGAGGGACTGCTTTTGCGAGACGATGACGACCGTCTTCTTCGCTGTCTCTCTGCTAGTGCTTCGGGCGCCCGTTATACGTCTCTTCCTTCAGTTTCGTTTTCCCAAACTCTTCCTCTCTCTTTCTTTTCGTTCTTATTTTGTTTGTTTTGCCACGTCAGCAGGAGGAGGGGGAGGGTCGGGGGCGATTTTGGGGAAAAAAAGTGGTTCAGGACCAATGGTCCTGGACCACTAAGGGGCCACCTGGCGGGTAGGCTCCGCTCACTATCACAAGAGCGGGGCCCACCTGCCAGGTGGCCCCCCCTTACTGGCAGGGACCATTAGTACCACCTAATATTTGCTCGCGATTTTGTTGGTGGCAATTCTTGGGGAGGGAGAGCGTTGGCGCCGTACGCGAACGAGCGGCCTAACGTTGGTCAAACCCTAGGCTTTGAAATGAACGGTGGGATCCTCTCGGGGGGCGGGACAATTCAAGTCCCTCGCCCACGAACCTCGTTCTCATGTAATAACAACATCAAAAGTCACGGGAAGTGCCGTTGAATATGGGGCGATGATTCCACGATGGATCGATGTCACCGCCCATTAGAGTCGGCGTCCGATTGGCCTGCTAGAATCGATTCTGCATTTCACAAATCGAGAATCGAATCACCTAATCTTGAAATTAAAATTGATTACCTTATCTCTCGATTCACTCTATACTCCACATGTGAGAATTTCCTGACATTAAAAAAAAAACATGCCGTTGAGTAGCGTAATTATAACGGCCCAGCTCATCGACGCGTAAATCAAGGTCTTCAAAGGAGCACTCGAGATGATGACACCAAAGAGTGGGTCCTATCTATAAATAACCTATAAATGCGTCGAATGAGGGATGCAATGTATTATTAAAGCACCATAATCTTAGCTAGCATTATTATTCTCTTGCTCAACGATATTTCACTTCTCGTTGTATAATTCGTTCCACTCTCGTCCTTTCCCATTCCATTTTTTTACTAAGAGGTGCACCTTATATGGATCCAATCGTCCTCACAATTTTTGTTGGATGGACTTGGGCCTAGTTTGTCATTGAATCACGTGTTTACAAAAAGATCCCGCTTTGATATTATTTGAAATACCAAAATCAGTTCCATGTACCTTTGCCCAAAAAGAAAGCATCCAAAAGGAGTAGTTACTTGAGAATCACCTTACGAGATTTTTCTCATCTAAAGTGAAAAGTCTAGGGTGTTGCCCTAGGGATGTGATCCAATAAATGCACTATTCACTAGCCCACACATACTAAGCCATAGCATCACTTGATTGAGGATAGATGTTATATTCATGCTCCATTTAATAATTTGTAGATACGTAAAGTATAGCAGAGAGTTTTGACAAAACAAAAAGCATAGCAGAGAGAAACACATTGGTTCACGTTTATTTTGTATATGCACTTGATTGAAATTATGGGTTGGGATGATGTTTATGAGATTGTCATGGCTTAATGGGAAATCAATTTTGAGAACAGATAGATTTACGTTAAATTTGTCTCTCACAAGAGCGAACGGTCTCAAATACACATGCATAACACGATCAATCAAAATCAATGCTCCAAAATTAGCCCACATGGATCGTGCCACTTGAGCATCCGTGTCGTTTTTTCTCCCTAGAGTCAATTACATGGTAATTCGGGTCGAGAAAAATCACATGAGTTGGAACCGCAATCAATGAAAGGACCATATTGAATTAACCTTTGAAGATTTCGAAGGCTGCATTGGATTAAAAATGATGTTTAGGAGGACATTCGACGTAGAAGGAAAATTCAGCCCTTACTTTTTTTCCTTTCAGAAAAGCAATGGAAAGAAAGAGAAATAATGGGCATAAACGATTCATGAATTTTGATCCAATATGTAAAAAAATCTCTAAATTTTCAATCTATTCATTAAGTTCATGAACTTTAGCCTCAATTGTAGTGTGGGTCTCGAACTTTTGATACGTTTAGTTGGGCACTTTTATATAATGTATAGACTATATTGAACACATTCTAAAAATCGGGGGACCACATTAAATAAATTTAAAACTTCAGAGATGATATTATGTATCGAGGTAAATTTCATGAATCATATTAAATAAATTGAAAGTTCAAAAAATACATTATATATTAAGTTAAAATTTAAAAGTCGTTCGTGTCAATTTCTATATAAAAATAATAATAACTTGGGAAGGCTAGTTAACCTTCAACTACAATGGCGATGCATGGGCACGTGGTTAGGATGTCTCTGTCTAATTCCAGTTAAAACTTCCGGATAACGGTCTCGGCGATGTCCACCAGCATATCCAGAACCAAAGGCCGTACTTTTCTCGTTTATATGCACGCAACACGTAAAAACCAGACGGAGCACCAAGCTCCAATCGACAAAGCACGTCTTTTGAATCGCTGTTGCAGCAGCTCATGGAATGCCTTCTGTTCCCTCGTCCTTTTTCATCTAACGTCGCCATCAAGTCGAGGTTGAATTCGCTGAAACGATGGCTTGTTTCCCTCACACTTTTGTGTTCGCTTGCTGGGTAATGGATGAAGATGATGACGTCGGGGTCTTGTTCTGTTGTTGCAGCGTTCGTGTGTTTCTCGCGGCTCATCAGAGTGCGAGGATTGGAGTGGACAGGAACCGGGGTTTGAACTCTGCTTGTTGGGCTGTAGGAAGTGAGGCAGGAGACCTGTTGGACGAGAGTTCGCTGAAGGGAAGTGAAAATGGCTCTTTGTCGAGCGCCCTCGAGGATTCAGCTTCGGCGCCATTTGGGACTGTTGATGCCGAGATCACACGGGAGACTATCGATTTCTTCGTCAGCGATGCCGACGGCGATCCCGATTGCCCATCAGAAGAGTATTGTTCGATTGAGCAGGCGCTTAGTTCTCTGCGCGAAGGAAAGGTCAGAGAACGCGCTAGTTGCTTCGCATTTCTTCCACAGATTTCGTTTCACTGTCATTGGAGAGTTTATCAGAAGAAAGTTAGCTATTACCTGTCCGTGAGCCTGAAACTGATGTTTGTTGTCAATGAAGAAGACGGGTATTAGATGAACAGTATCAGTACACCCTAGCAAAATTTCGTAATGGATTCCACAATTGTGCAGAGATATCTGTAATTCCAAGCTCAATGAACCTTTTCTTTTCCTTTTTGTACTTGGCCTCAGCACGATGAACATACTGTTAACCATCATTGCCCGTTCTTAGATTGTGATTGTGGTAGATGATGAAAGTGGGAATATTGAAGGAAACCTTGTCATGGCAGCCACTCTTACAACACCTCGTGATGTGGCCTTCATGGTGAAGCATGGTTCTGGAATAATTTCTGTTGGCATGAAAGACGAGGATCTGCAGAGACTGAAGCTTCCTCTTATGTCGCCTGAAACAGAGGAAGAGGACTCCTCTGCTCCCACCTTCACGATCACCGTGGTATAGCCATTGAGCATGCAGCTTTCTTGAGTTTTTATGCATGCGTTCACTACACCTGCTACTTTAGAAAGAGTAGTTAAAGATGATAAAGATAACAACAGTTATGTCTTGCGCCTGCATTAGGATGCAAAATCGGGCACGTCAACAGGAGTTTCTGCTTTTGATAGGGCAAGGACGGTTCTTGCTCTTTCATCTCCCGAGTCCAAGCCAGAAGACTTCAGAAGGCCGGGCCATGTGTTTCCTCTCAAGTACCGAAATGGGGGTGTCCTAAGAAGGGCTGGTCATACTGAGGCTTCAGTGGACTTAGTTATGCTTGCCGGCCTGCGACCAGTCTCTCTTCTTTCGGCTGTACTGGAAGCAGAAGATGGTTCCGTGGCCTCTCTTCCCAACTTGAAGAAGCTAGCATTGCAGTACAGCCTTCCAGTCGTTTCAATAACAGATTTGATTAGGTGATGCATCATTTGTTACCATAGTACAATTCCCTTCAATTACTCAAAGATCTGTTTTCTACTACATCCACAAACTTCCTTTGCCAAGACAAAATCACCTGAGAGAGATTGGACGGGGAAATTTGCCAATTATAAAGTTTAACATTTTAGACCAAAAGACTAACTCAGCCTGAAAAAAGTACATATAGGAGCTCATCTTACTTAGAGCATGATGCTTGGAATTATCTCTTGTAATTAATTTCTCCACGCACTGTGTTCTGGGGTGAGTTGGTACCATTCACTGTTAAAATTTGTTTACGTGAATCTACTCCATATGTAGCAATTTGGTGAGAATGAATTTTTGATCTGTTTTATGGTAGTGAGAGATCTTCCTCTTTGTTATACGCATGATTGGTGGTGGCGTTCTTCTCTTAGGTACCGAAGAAAGAGAGAAAAACTGGTTGAAAGAACTGCCATATCACGTTTGCCTACTAAATGGGGATTATTCCAAGGTTACTGCTACCGCTCCAAGCTTGATGGAACAGAACACATAGCTGTTGTCAAGGTAGCATGCAAGCGATAAGTTTGCTTCTTATGTTTTCCCGAGTATGTTGATGGTGTAATGCTGTTACTTACTGCTCTCAATTACCTGCATGATTAATCAGGGGAACATTGGCAACGGGGAAGATGTCCTAGTGAGGGTTCATTCCGAGTGTTTGACAGGGGATATATTTGGATCAGCTCGGTGTGATTGTGGGAACCAGTTGGACTTGGCAATGCAACTAATAGAGAAAGCTGGAAGGGGAGCTGTAGTCTATCTCCGAGGTCACGAAGGGAGAGGGATTGGCCTGGGTCACAAGCTGCAGGCATACAATTTGCAAGACCAAGGCCATGATACAGTTCAGGCCAATCTAGAACTGGGGTTAGCCGTCGATGCTCGAGAATATGGCATTGGTGCCCAGGTCTGTGTACTTTACCTTCTTCTCTTAGTTCAGCTATCACTTACAAGGTTCGATTAACAAATGCAAAGTGAAATCATATAACGGGTTGGAAGGAGGAATAAACAAAGAAAGTCTTCTCAAATGATAACGAGGACTGTGTGAGTTCTATAAAGAGAGTTTTCTCAATATCACCTGAAAAGGAAAATGATAATTTAGACTGAAGCATCTGTGCTGAGAACTGTTTTAGTGCGGTTAATAAGTTGGTTCATGTCTTAACATAAAACAAAAGTAACTCGAGAACGAACACTGCTGATGTTTTTGATGCTCAGAATTTGGGCGGACAATTTCATAGTTAAGCAACAGATCATGGAATGGTATCAGTAATTCCTGCTAATCTTCTAATTAAGGATCAAACTGCGAAAGATAATTTTGTTTAATTGGCGAGTAGCGTGAAGCCAAACTTTCTACCATGATCATGTACAGAAGGGATAGCCCATAATTTGTAAGTCAAAATTGGAACTGTCGCTCGCCACTGTACATTGTGGTTTTTGGCTTTCTCCAGTCCATTGATGATACTTTTTGCCGTGCCACATTGTCTGTTCACCATACTTCTAAGTTCTGCGATGTTGAAAATGGATCAGATTCTGAGAGATATTGGAGTTCGAACCATGCGGCTGATGACCAACAACCCAGCCAAGTTCACTGGTCTGAAGGGCTATGGATTAGCCGTCGTAGGCCGGGTTCCTGTGTTGACGCCCATTACAGAGGAAAACAAGAGATACCTGGAGGCAAAGCGCATGAAAATGGGTCATATCTACGGCTCCGACATTCGCGAACCGCTTTCCGGGTTCGTCAATCCGAATACGGGCGAGGACGAATCGACGGGGCTTCGCGAAAGGTAGACGGCCTCGATAATGCTCGTTCCCACTCCTCGTCGTACCACAGAGAGTGGGAACCTTTGAGTTGTTCTATACATGGCGACGCAATTCTTCGGATCGCTGACTCTTGCTCAGACGTTCGATCAAACTACAAATGATGGAGGATGGATCGGGGTGATCAATCAAAGCACAGTTTGATGCATGAGAACAGAGACGAGATTTTCTGTAGTTAATGTGCATACATGTGATTATACTCGATTCATTTATCAGAATCCCAGTTTTCCTTCCTTTCTCTTTTGTATTTCGGGCTACTGATCCGTGAATGCTGACTTCTAAACATGTTTTGAGCTACCAAAGAAGTCTGCCTTGATTGATATCCGAGGCAAAAGGTTGTCTATTTCATTAGAGTTACGCGTCGGGATCTCCCTTGAAGATGTTGGCCGGAGAACTTGCCGGCTTGCGGGAGTTTCTGAGCCACGGCAAATTAATAAGAAGCTGCAGATCTCCAATGCCATTGTTCGTCTAAATTCACTCTGGATGGATTGGATTAATAACTTATGATGCAATTCTCGAATATTCCGATTCAACTTCAGAAAAGTTTCAGAATGCTTTTAACTTACAAAAAAATTTGTGTCTATAGTGAATTACTCGGTAAATAAAATGAGTCAGTGGAAAAAAAAGAATGGAAAAAGTGATTCAATTTTCTAATTGCTGAGGAAGAACGAATCTCTAACGTGCACGAACCAAGCATCCCGATTTAGGAATGGAAAAAGTGATTTATTTTGCCAAGGCGTCGAGCACGTTCACCGGTGGCGCAAGCAGAAATGTGGGCCGAATGGGCCGAAAAAGCTCGAACGGCCCAATATGTAGGTGGCCCCCTCCTATATAAGCCCCATCTTCTTCTACCTCCCGAAAAACCCTAGACGTCCGTCTTCGAACCAGTCCACCGGCCGTAGGTCTCTCTCTCTCTCTCTCTCTCTCTCTCTCTCTCCATGTTTTTGACGCCAATGGAAGTTGTACTGATGGCTTCTCGTCTTGCGTTTGTCGTAGGGTTTTCGAAGGATCCCGAAGGCTTCAGAAAGACCTTCTCAAGCCGCCATGGCACCTGCGAAAGGTACTTCGAATTTGCCCGTTTGTACTCGTCTCTCCGCGTGTATTCGCGACGTCACTCGAGATTTAGTGAGTGCGCTTCATCACACTCGACGGCGGCGATGGTTTAGCGGCATGGATCGACATTTGGCTCTTATTGCATTTTAGCTCGGCTCTATAAAAGTGCAATTTACCTCGGCAGAGCCAGCTAGGGTGCGCTTATATGAGTCTTGTGCGAAGCATCTTTCCGCGTTAGTTTATTGCGTGTTGGTTTATCCCGAAGGAAAGTGCTTGCCGAAGGCCGTTGTGTCTGGGTATATCACCGGTGTCACAGCAGAGACATACTGCCACAATGGTTTGTAGTGTCTTCGTTGCTCGGCTAATTGCAAGATGCCATCGCCCAATGTCTGTTAACTGCACCCGACGGTCATGCTTGTTTTGGGTTTTGGCTTTAACCATCATGGTAAATTTCACAGCGTCTGTCATTGGGTAGACGTTAGCGTTTGTTGATATGTGAAATTATCGAGCAAATTGATTCATAACTGTCAGCGAATGTGGGAGCTATAATTTCTGCTGTTCATGAGGCTAAATACTCTCCTGTGCCACTTGCAAATAAATGTGACCATGTCCGGCATGTTGTTGATTTGCTGTTGGAGGGGTTCACCTGTGAACATACTCTCTGTCAGCTTATTGGAGGGTTTCTGATTGTGATTCAATCCTAGAAACTTATCTTATGTGCCGTCACCTGCAGGCGATAATGCAAAGAAGTCTGATCCAAAGGCCCAGGCCTTGAAGGCTGCAAAAGCAGTCAAGTCGGGACCAACCTTTAAGAAGAAGGCTAAGAAGATCCGGACTTCAGTTACCTTTCACAGGCCAAGGACCCTGAAGAAGGACAGAAACCCCAAATATCCTCGCATCAGTGCTCCACCAAGGAACAAGCTCGACCATTATCAGATCCTCAAGTATCCTCTCACTACGGAGTCTGCAATGAAGAAGATTGAAGACAACAATACTTTGGTATTCATTGTAGACATCCGAGCTGATAAGAAGAAGATTAAGGATGCAGTCAAGAAAATGTATGATATTCAGGCCAGGAAAGTCAACACCTTGATCAGGTAATCCCTCACTATCTGTTGACTAAATAGTTGTATGTAGGATGATTTCAGCATTGCGCCCTACGTAGTGTTGGCAAGTTTATCTAGGTAATTGATAGGAGCGCATATGCTAGATTCTTACAGAGCTAGATAGGTAGATATTAGTTTGTTGCGCATATGCTAGATTCTTACGGAGCTAGATAGGTAGATATTAGTTTGTTGCCAATGGGTAGATTTATTACTCTTAGAGTGGTTCTTAATTGAATAAGAGATGACTACATGAAATCACATTGACGCATGTTTGTGTTGTCTATGCCTTTGTTAGTTTTAACTCATTGTTATATGGTTTTGTATGAACTTAAATGTGGCATGGTTGTCGTGATTGTTAATAATTCGGTTAATGTAGAATCATTGAATGCCTTTGAATATTATTGATTGTGTATGCAACTCGCTGTCAAGGAAACAAGAAGAGTTAGTAGACTGGTGGTAGACCATTTTGGCTTGCCTATGGATATTGTGTGCTAGTACCGAAGCCTATTGTCTTGTGTCTGTCTTCGGTGTGTTGAACTTTGGGTGCATTTGGTTCAGCATTCAGGGAAAGCCATTGGGAAAATTCAACAGTCTTTTGCCTAAAGGGGTTTGGTGAAATACAAATACCGTTTGATAAAATAAAATTGAAAAAGTACTTTGAGATGCAAAATTTGAGAAGATACTGTTTGGTAAACATATATGAGGAAAGTTTTTTCCTATAATCAATTTTAAATTCTTTCGGGTCGGAGGGGGTGAGGCTACGGAGGGAGGGGGGTTAGTCGGAGTCGTTAGGAGGCGGCGGTTGTGAGGGAAGTCGCTAAAGGCAGGGGGAGGGGGCAGAGGGGCGGAGACATTGGAGGCGGCAGAGGTGGCAACTGAGGGGGGGAAGTTGGAGTCGTTGGGAGGCGGTGATTGCAGGAGAGTTGCCAGAGGTAGGTGGAGGCGACAGAGGGGGGAGTTGTTGAAGGCAGGGTAGTTGCCGGACGTGAGAAAGTAGCATTCTGAAAGTGCTAGTTCTCAAAGCACCTCCAAGGTTGCATTCTCCTAAAGGCTTTTAGAAAGTTTTGGAGATGCTAGTTCTCAATGCACCTCCAAGGCTGCATGCTCTTAAATGCCGCTTTGCAGATGCAATTGCATCTTCCCAAAGCCCTCCAGAAAACGGACCAAATACCATTTGTATTTGGCCAAGGGATTTTACAGCAAATATCATTTCAAATGCTGAACCAAATGCATTTTTTGTTCGTATGTCATTTTATGAGTGTTTCCCTTGTGGCAGTTTTCTTGTATGCACTGCTCTCACCCATCGAAGTAAGAATATGATTACCTCATCTATATTCTAATCTGGTTTTTGGTTGTCTTTTGATAAGTTTTTTCGAACTGCAACTTGTTTTCTCTGTTTCTTTTAATTTTGAAAATAACGTGACCAATGCGAATCATTATTGCGATGCAGGCCTGACGGTACGAAGAAGGCATATGTTAGGCTGACTCCTGACTTTGATGCTTTGGATGTGGCGAACAAAATTGGCATTATTTAAGTTGGAATTGTTTTTCCTCATAGCATCCTTCTCTTAGCATTAAGACAATTTTGTCGAGGACCTGAGAGTGGAGACTCATTTGTAATTGCGATGCTACTATTAGTTAAAAATTCTTGGCTGTGTGGAAATTCAGACTTCAAGTGGTGGAGTGATTAGACTCGCTTTCTCATGGTGTCCACCCATCCTTCCTCTTGTTAATATGTTTAGTATTGATTGCTCTGAAGTGAACCGATTATTTTTATCTTGCCCGAGTAACAATAAGCAAACTACTTTCGGACAAAACCTGTTCCAGCACTAACCAAGGGGTATGTTGTGCCTAGAGTTGGCCCCTTCGGGAAAGGTAACTCATTTTGTCATTACGTTAATGTGCCCGGGCAATGTAGTTTGTGTTTCAAGATCCTGCTATCGCCATTGGACCATATAGTTCCCCGATTTACTATCACGAATTTGGGGAATTAACATCTGGATTGAAACGAAAGAAAGAAAACATCCGGTGCGAAACATGTCATACTATATAGCCATCTGTAGAGGGATTGCGATGTATTGGAGGAACACATCTTCCTTTGGTAAAGGAAAATCGAACTTTGATAGCTTTTTGTATGAAGCAAGAAGCACAGCGAATCCAGCATCTTTGAAACTGGCTATAACAATTGATTAATGCATTTACAGTAATAAACCTGAAGGGACCATTTTCAGTTTACCTAATGAAAAAGAACTACCGACTTTCGGTAACATCTCCTATAGAGAAAAAAGTTCAGTAACTTCACTAAAGTTTTCGACGTTTATAGCTAGTGTGTATTTGGGTGTTGGTCGTAATACTAACACCTGCTGACAAAATCTGGTTGTTCCCTGGCTGCAAACCAGAATAACCAGCAATAAAATTGGGCGTTGATCCCGAGCGCATCCCAGGAGACACTTCTGGTGCTTCAAGATTTGGCGACGGGCTTGGGAATCTCCGAATCATGTGACTAGGGTCCAAAATGTGAGCCTGCACACTGGAAAGGGGGTCATAACCGGTGATGTTAACTGGTGGAATGTTGAAGAGTTTCAGGGGAGGTGGATGCCTCCACCTAGGAAGAGTCCCTGACCAAAGAAGTGTCTGCAGGAGTGGACCTGCTTTGATCACCGCCTGCAAGAACTTGCCTCTCTCAGGAAGTGCTTTTCCTATAACGAGATCATCAATCACATCCAAAGCTCGATTGACAGTATTGGCTTCTCCTGATCTTAAAAAACCCGGAGAGCGAGATACACTGCACGGATCATTACTTGAACCGGCCACATCAGCATTCAGGAAGTCCAACGGAGGAGTTGCCCCGAGGGGAGAATCTGAGGCTGGAGAGCTGTGCAGTAGATAGTACTCATTTGATTCGGGGGTTTGGTGGGTTCGGTTTGTCGCTGGGTTCGCTCTTAGTGGTACTAGGAAGCTCCAATGGAGTCCTGAAGAGCAAGGACTAGGAGTGATATTTCCGAGAAGTTTCCGCAGTTGATTTCTCGCTTCATCTCTTTCCCGGTGCGCTGTTCTCAGGAGACGAAGCAGATGCTTCAAATTCTCATTGTTCTTTCTCGTTTCCTCGAAAGCTTTTGTTTTCTCAGACTCGAGTTCAGTGGTGTTATACAGGACCATCTGCTTCAGTTCATCCATGCTCTGTCAAATTGAAAAATACAAAATAAACGGGAGCAATGCGTTAGCTTCTGCGTGTAATTGAATAAAGAAGGGTTCCTAAGAAGATTGATGCATAATGGAGAATCTGCATCCTGATTTACTCTGTTCGCCGCATTGTTGGAAACAGGATTTTGACTAACAAAGAGCAAAAGACGGAAATGCAGAGAAATATAAAGAAAAACCTGCATAAGTATTGCAAACAAAAAAGAAAATCAAACTAAAGTCAATGCTTTCAACTAAAGAAAGAAAAAAAGACATGCAGGTAAGATGGGGACACTAACCAACCTCTTTGAAATGCTTAAGATTCTGCTACTGAGGATCGAGAGTTCCATTATTATATAGTCGAGCGACAACTATTTCAAATCGGATTGAGTAGTATGTCGAATGGTCAATGGATGCACTGACATCCTATCTTTGTGCTCGATTGAGACTAAATTTCACAGAAACTGATCAACTTGACAGGTAGATCACACGATGAGCAGACATCGCATTTGGTAAAAAAATTTCATAATAGGTGGGTTTCAATACAGACTCGACTGTCTAAATCCAACTCGCCTATGGTAAATTGTGCAGTGGTTGCTCTCCTCAATAAATGGAGATGAGACTGAAATATCCTCCCTTGCCAACTGATGCCAGAACGACATCGCCATGAGAAACTGAGATGTTCATGATAAACTGTATGGATGAGATGCTCGGGACGAAGCTAGAAGAAGCAAATGCACCCTATATGTCAACTCCGCGACATCTTCTTCCTCGTCCTTTTTGTTTAACTCTTAGTCCTAAATAACTACTGTCAAAAGTTCCACTCCTTTTTCACCTCAACATTCGATTTTCCAACAATACAAGGTTTTACATCTTAATATTCTGCGGAAAACAGACGCATGTGAATGAGAGCCAAACAGGTTTTAACAGAAGCTAAAGGTATTCACACATTAAAAGACACGTTGATGCGAAATTGGTGACAATGAGAATGCAGTGTGACTTACATGTGCGTGACTCCAAAGAGAGCTCAGCTCCTCCATGTGAGATAATTGATAATGAACCTATGAATAGGAGAGTGTTTGTGAAAGGCGAGTTCTTGGCTCATTTAAAGAAAAAGATGAGGCAAAACAAAGCCAGCAGAGTGCGATGGCTTTAGACCCCACGATTAGGTCCATATCTGAAAGGAAAGTACACGTCAAGGCAAATAAAAATTCAATCTTTCAAGGCATCCCAGCCACAGAAAGTCGAGATATTCCATATTCTACCCTGCTTATTACCATCCATGGTTTATGTGGGGTTGTACTTATATGACAAATTAAGGTTCGTCCTCATGGTTCTTGTCATATCTTACCTTGTACATGCCAAATCTAGGTTACCGTAAGTTTGCAAAATAGCAAGTACTACAGTTCAGAGAATCTAGCCGTCATCTTCACGACCTGTCACACCCATTTACTCTTTCTTTGTTCCATTTCAATCGGCAAGCAAGCAACTAGCACGTAGTATAATTTGGTCTGGGAGAGATGATAATCTTGGGATCATTATGAATTCTCCGGAAAAAAGAACAAGCTGATCATACTCTATAGAAAGATATTTGAAGATTTGAGTATTTGGGTTGACTCGACTTGCCATAAACAACAAACCTTTTTTATGCTTCTAAAGAACATACATTTATTGTCATTAGATGCATATGATGAAGTTATATATCACATCGTAATGTTTTTTCATATGATAGAGGGTTTGGATGTTTTACAACTCATTACTTTTGTGATCGTAATTCTCACTGCGACATGTATACGTCATCTACAGCGGAAAAGGTAATATAGCCGTGTTCGAAGCCCAAGCGTCCCGAGCCACCAATCCCGTACAGCTCTTGATAATGTCCCTGAACACAGAGAGTCCATTCAGGGCAACGATGACAAGAACCAGTCCAGAAAATAAAACCCTAAGGATCAAAGCTTTATTTGCCCACAAGTTGAATATGATGCAAAAGCCGGAAGGTAAAGATGGAAAATTCATTGGATTCTCTTTGCCTCCTCTCTCTCTCTCTCTCTCTCTCTTCTCTTTGTTTAGCTTTGACTGACTCGAAGGAAAGAGAAGCTTTTGCTGCTTTGGGTCTATTCAGAAACAGTTTACCTAAAGTTTGAACATAGTTTTGGTGATATCCCATCTCCTTTCAAGAGTATTGCCGACTGTAGTCGTCCCCACCAACCAGAGAAAGAGAGAGAAATCTAGTCAAGGGCAAAAGTCAAAATCCAGTTCCTTTCAACGACATGATTGCCATGATCATGATAAGTGCAGGTGCCTAACCAGACGTCCCCTCCTCTTTTGATGATGGCGCTCGCAGGAGAGTGTCGCTGCTAGGCGGACCGGCGAAGGGTGGAGCCCATCTTGTTCGACCAATAGGAATCGGCTAATGAGCTGAATCGAGGAGCTGGTTGAATTTGGAACTTAAAAATTATGAAGTTCGAATCGAATTTGAGTTTCATCCCACAAATTTTGGCATTAATAAGATCATGAGTCTATATAAACTAACCAGTTGCACATCATCCGTATTGTTAGGAAATCCAATCGATACGTGGAACATAATTAATGAGAGATAGGGGATGATGACATTGGCTTTGACACGAAGAAAGTCCAATCCAACGGTTCAATTGATTAATAGACGGAGACCAAATAAACGCAAAGAGAATATAAGATCTGCTGTCAAGCAATATGTGGCAATACGACAAAATAAATTTTTCTCTTAAAAATCAGATTGGGTACCAACGCAATACGCAGAGATCACATGAACCCGACGTGCCTTTTAAGTTTCGCCACGTGGTTCTGCAATTTGATGACGTGGCGCCACATCATTTGCCTCCAGCATCGCATTGGTTTTTGGACGGACTGAGAGATGGGAGGCGTGGGAGGGACTTAACAATAAAATTTGAATACAATCTGGACTTAATTGAGCTTTTCAAGAGTCGCAATGGTTAAGCTAGGGCCCTGTCCCCACGTAGCTCTTCAACATTTAGTGCTGCCAAGCCCAATGGGCCAGAAATTTGGCCCATACACTTCCTGAGGACAAGCGACCCTCTTGGATTTTACCTGGGTGTGGTTCCAATTAATTTATGTGTCGTTAGATTGGACTGGATATAAATCTTACTTGATAATTGATTTAACAGAACTGTTCGGTTGGTAGAGATGTTACGTGAAAATGATACCTTGATGTAACAACGGAAATTAGAATGCACATTCTTATCGTATTCGGTGCACGATGGAGAATTATCGGATACCGATTGCTCTAGTAAGAAACTATTTCATTGACCACCATGAATCGATCACCTGAAAGTAGAAGAGAAAGAACACGACGAGCTCACAATCAAGGTGCTTAATGTGAATAAGCATAATAACAATAAAGCGCCAGAGTTTATGCATCGCTTGATCTCAGCCCAAGGTTTTGTAATTTGAGGGTAGCTGACTGAGTTGATCATTGTTCGATGTGGAACACTCACGGAAGTGTCCAATTGAACATTTTTGACTTATATGACGAGATCTATATGTGAAAGAAGAAGAAGAAGAAAACTATTTGAAGATTCCGTAATATGACATGCTCTTATTGAATATTTGATTATACACTTTCCCAAACTTATTTGCGAGTTGAGTTTCGCATGCTTATAATTACTCTTTTGACTCGTGCTGATTTAAAGTCAATGACATGCTCCCCATAAACTTTGCTCGTGGGTCGAAAGTCTTGAATTGGTGCTGTTGATGTCAGCAACCCCAATGCCTGCCTCGTGTTCCCGACATGAAATCAAAATGCCCACCACCTGTTCGAACATATGCCAAAAGGTTAATGGGTAAAAGGATGAAAATGACCCGATAGCTTCGTTGTGGAGGGGGCAAATCGAAGAATCTATGGTCTCTTTTTGCCACACCCCAACCAAAAAAAAGCAACATTAACAGCTTGATTTAAGAATTTATTGACATGCAAACAAAAAAGATGAAGTCAATTATCAATGAGTAAATTCTTTTAAACTCGTATTTTTTGACGGACTCATAGGGAATTACCGGTCACTTTCAACAACACTATCAGTTCATGCTAACGTGGTTCTGTGCCATACACGTGTCTATGAAGAGTGATACCTCTAGTCTCTAGACTTGAACAATAGATAAATGTAAGCAAGCTTCAATCAAATGGTCTTATTGACAACGATCATTTGATGGGGAAACAGCCAAAACATACCTTGTATTATTTTAATAACTACTTGCATGGCTCTACTTTTGAAGATACCAAATACCTACTTGAGTTTCAATTTTGGTATCGATTTTCACCTTCATACCTATTAATGGTAATACCTTTTTCCTTCCAAAAAGTGAAAATCCCCAAGCCCTAAATCCTCGCGGTTAACCAAACCACCCAAATCATAAGCAAAATAACAATGAATTCGTGAGGGGGAGCAATTGGGTGTTTCCAAAATGAGTTTTGCTTAGAGGTATGCGAATAGAATTTGAGAAAATGGATATTTTAAGGTGATCGTTGAGTGAAAAGTGAATAATATTTTTGGTATCTTCATTTCTTTGATCTCACAACAAGATCTAATCGAATATTTTGACAGTGCATCTAAATTTTTGAATGTGACCGTCATATGAGACGATATCACAACACAAAGTCGTCATTCCTAGTCTTGATTTTGCTTGTTATTTTCCTAAATGAATGTGATCTGGCCGGTCGTCCTCTTGTTATACTTGTCCAATCGCACATGCCATCATCTCTTATTCTTATTAGTGAAAACTGTTTCTTTCACAAGAGGTGGATAGAATAAAATTTGGAATCACAAAATAGAAATGACACCGGTCTCATCTAGACCCCAATCGACGTGGACCGGGTTCACAAGAACCGCCGACCATGCGGGTCCTACTGGGGACCCAATAGGGCCCCGCATGCAGGGTCAACGATTATGATGGGCCTCATCGATCAATGAACTAAATCCACACTAAGCATTCTCCACATAAAAGAAGATGTGTTTTCCTTGCTGGTTGCTGGATCACATAGCCGTTAGCCTATGAAGCTCAAGAGGGAATATTACCTTGGCATCAGTATTAGATCTGTGGAACATACTACATGCGAAAAAGTGCTATAATCATAAGACCTCAAAGAAGGTCATTAACTATTCATAAAACAGGAAGAGGATAGGCATCCCGAATTCTTTTTCTATTGCCATCTAATTTTGCCAGAGAACACCACTGAGCCGTCCACATTAAACAAATGCAACAAAAGATAAGCTAAAGAAATTGCCAAGGCATTAAGATTTTGGGGAAGAGATGTGCCGGGCAATCTTTAATGGCGCTCGGTCGATCGATATTCCTGGACAAGATGAATGCAAATGACGATTAATGTTAAATTAAGAGCCCGGCTTCAGATCAGACCAGCATTATCATATGTTCATACGTCGTTTCTTTCTTTCTTTTTTGGGTCCGAACATTATGTTATACGTTCGATTGTGGGGGGAAACTTGCTTTTAGTTTTTCCCTGGTCGGCGAGATGAGCACGTAAGCCAAATTATTCAATTATGAAACGAAACCAAAAGTCCACCGCGACGTGCCCGTCTCATGATCACCTGCTCCTCAGTCTTCAATCCACACAGCACAGCTCACATTGCTTTCCTGGCGCCACTTAATTTTGGTTAATTAAACGGAGTTAGAGGCCAATAAGCACCAGAGTAGTGACCCCTTAGAACGCTGAACATGTCATGTGGCCGAGCCTCGTTGATTACTAAACCCTAGTTTGTCTTTCCTTTTGTTTAGTAGCTCGCCACTCTAGTAGAGTCACAGGCATACTTTTGGCGTGGCATCGTGATTGTCTTGTTGCTTATGGGATTCGCTTTATACGGGCGTGATGGGGGCAAAAAAGCGGGGTTTCGTTGACTTGACCCCCTTCGTGAAATGATTTGGATGATTGGATCTGAATTTGGTTCTCTATCACTATAGTCATTTGCATCATCCGGTGATGTGTGTCATGGGAATGCGGCGGCGAAGAGAGTGACGCCAACAGGCTACGCATTTGTTAACGTAATCACCCAATCAAAAGTCGATTAGCATCAAGCGGGTTCGATCGATACGATGAATGCTTTCTTACCGAACTCGTTGGACTTGTTTTCTACCTGGCTTATGGCAGAATGTACTTTGGTTAAAAGCAATCACAATGCTTATACCCGTCATTCATGGCCAGGGAAAAAGAAATAGGGGGAAGATGCCCAGCATTGCATATGAATCGTCAACTGCATGCATGCAGAGCAATTAGCAGATCTTGCCTTAATTAGATTACCGCAAAGGATGTGATGATGATCTTGCATGTTGCTCCAAAGAGGTACAGGAGCTCCCTAGAACATGTGCATATCAAGAACAGAATTATTACTTAAAGAAGAAAGAGCATGTGCATTGGATCCCAATCGAGCCAGGAATGCACATGCTTAACAGTGCTGCTAGCTAGAAAAGACAGCGTAGTGGGCTGCTGAGTCTAAACCCTAGATCTCACCCTCCAAAATTGGAGCTATATGCTTGGTTCAATCCCCTTTTGATCCCGCCCATAATTGCATATGGAATTCATTCTAGTTAAACTACACATTAACCTTCTTCCTTTGCAATTAGACCCTCAGTCAGACGCATTTTAAATATTTTGTGAAGGGGAAATGAATAATTTGAGAGTTCGTCGTGTGGTTAGGAATTCTCACAAGGACTTATGCGAAGAGTTTTATATTAACAGAAAAATCGTGCCATGCCGAGTCTGTTTCAATATCATCTTCCATGCAGGCTCTACAAAATCGACTTGCCACTCCAACTCGTAGGACCAATATGATTGAAGTTCGACATGTAAACTCATCCTCCATCGAATGTCGTGAGAAAATTTCCATCTGTATCTCCTGGAGAGTTCGATTTTGAGAATGTGAATAGCATTAGTTGTGCTCCACATATCACGGGTTGAGATCTGGAAACCAGAACCATCTCCATAGCATATTCCACGCCTGTGCCATGATCTCCATTCTGCACTAAACAAAAGGCCATAAAGGAAGTTTGATTTTGGCCATAATCGATTTAATTAGGGGAAGGATAACGAGAGGCCAACACCACTTAACCACCCCCCGCCGTGGTCCACGTCAGCATGATCATAAACAAATCCGATGGTCGGTCAAGGTAAAAAATAACAACGCCATCGGAGGAGGAGGGCCCACCACTTTGGGCGGTGACGCTCCGCCTACTAGTCGGCCAGCGTCACATCAGGCCGTACACGTGTCGCGACGGGAGAGGACTGGAGGCCCGTCGCTGGGTCCCGTGTCAAGATAGCGCCAACCCGGTTTCCGACGTTTGAAAATCGGTTGTGACCGGATTGAGACCGGCTATTCCGGTTCCAAACGGGCAGCGTCTCGGTTCACTATATATTGGAATGGCTTCGCCCGCTGTTTGGAGCAAGTAAAGTGAGCGAGCAGACTTGATTTTTTCTAAGCACTCTAGCGAAGCAGAACCAAATCTGCCAGAGAATGCCGATTTCTAGGATCGCCGTCGGATCCCCGGCCGAGGTTGGCCAGGTCGATGCTCTCAAAGCGGCTCTAGCTGAATTCATATCGATGCTCATTTTCGTCTTCGCCGGCGAAGGCGCGGGCATGGCCTTCAGTGAGTCTCTCTGTCCCTCTAACATCGTCGTCCCGATGGCTTTGCTCGTGTGTTAGCATCTTGGCCATTGGACTAGCTATGAATCCAAGATTTTTTCTCAACAAATTTTCATGAAATGAGTTCTAAAAACGTATGTTGGCTTTGAGTTCACTTCTCCATCTAATCCTTGTTTAGTCATGAGTATTAGAGAGATTACGAGAAGTCAGTTGACTGTTTTCTGATATAGCAAGGAGCCGTTCAGTAATATATAAGCATGTCAATGAGTGGCCGTGTGCTTCGCTAGTATGTATTACTCAAGAACCTGACGCACGACTGACCTTTTGTACAGACAAGCTCACTGATGATGGGTCGACGACGCCTGCGGGCCTCGTGCAAGCGTCGCTGGCTCATGCCTTTGCGCTGTTCGTGGCCGTTTCGGTGGGCGCCAACATCTCCGGCGGACACGTGAACCCAGCCGTCACCTTCGGCGCCTTCGTGGGCGGTCACATAACCTTGGCCAGGAGTTTCTTGTACTGGATAGCCCAATGTGCCGGCTCGGTGGTCGCTTGCTTGCTCCTCAAGTTCGCCACCGGCGGACTGGTAAGATGATTTGCCAATGAATGGTCCTAAATACCAATCAAAATATCAAGAACGAGAGAAAATGAAAAATCATAAGTTTTAATTGCCAACGAAAATAGTAAAGTTCGAGGAAGTGTCGAACGACACAAACCTGTCTATTTCAGGAAAGTCAACTCTTGACTTATCAACATTGTCGCTTTTTTCCCCCAAAAAATGGAAAAGCATAGTAACAATTTTGCATCCATGTAAATTGTTGCAGGAAACCTCGGCATTCTCTCTGTCCTCCGGCGTCACCGTGTGGAACGCGCTGGTGTTCGAAATAGTGATGACCTTCGGCTTGGTCTACACGGTCTACGCGACCGCCGTCGACCCGAAGAAGGGCAACATCGGGATCATAGCACCCATCGCGATCGGCTTCATAGTCGGTGCCAACATCCTGGCCGGCGGGGCCTTCGATGGCGCATCCATGAACCCGGCCGTCTCCTTCGGCCCCGCCGTCGTGAGCTGGTCGTGGAGCAGCCACTGGGTCTACTGGCTCGGTCCCTTCCTCGGCGCGGGCATCGCCGCCCTCGTCTACGAGCTGTTCTTCATCAACCAGACCCATGAGCAACTCCCCGCCACTGAATTCTAGGCCGGGGGCGGCTGCTGTGGAAGTTGTGTCTGTGGTTTCCATTGGGTGGGGTTTGTCGTGAGCGTTGTTTCTGTATCTGGCTGTCTTGTCAATTCTCGTCGCAAGTGAATCATTTTCTTGCTTTTTCGTGGAAAATTTTTGGATCATGATCACCTATTGTCAATTCCAAGAATGACAGCAAAAGCCTGTCTACAAACTGAAAATGAAGAAGAAGTAGGTGAGTTTTTAATAACGAAAGGGCGTAATGTCTACCTTCTTAAAATAACTGGAGTTGAATAAACTGCAGTCAGATCATATCAAAAGAAAAATAATGTCATCCCTCCATTTCTCTAACCTGCAAATCGACTTACCCATTCTTAGGGTAAAAGAACGCCTTATGTTTCATATCTTCTACTAAATGCTACTATCTTTGTGGTTAAAAATTCCACGGGTAGTAAACGAGCTTGTCGATCTTCAAACAAAATTATCCATCTACATAAAGTTTTCGTTTACTTAGAACAACTTGTGTTTACCAGGAACAAGTTATATTTATGATAGTGGCAAATTTTATTCATTTGTTCATGAAGAATCTTTTTAATTTCAAGCAATTGTAACTTGAAATAAGTTTTTTTACTCCATTACTTTGCACTGGTTGTTCATAATCTCAAGTTAATTTTTGTTACAACGAATGAGAAAAGAAAACTAATATTTATTAATGATATGTACTTTTATCACAAAAAACTTATATTTACGAGGAGTGACTTGGATTACGAAAGACAAATTGCATTTACCAAGAACAAGTAGGGTTCGCAGCTATTTATAATAAAAGTATATTCTTCTCAATAAATTCAAGTTGCTCTTAGTAGATGCAAGTTGATCTTGATGAATGCAACTTGGCTTTTATTAGGGTAAGCTATTCTTCATAAAAATAAGTTGTTGTGGTAAAAATAATTCGTTCTTGATAAATCCAACTTCTCTTTTTTTGTGAAAATAAGAAGATTGATCATGACGCGATAAGGGTTGTCACTAGTAAACTATTGAACCGCAAATTGGCTTAGTCTACGGATGATGAATGTGCTATGCCACAAAATATACGAGGGTACTAATAATAATCATACTTTATAACGCAAGAAGTTCTAATTTTGCATTCTAGAGAATATAGATTCGCGAGAAAGAATCCATTTTCCTTAAAGAAGGTGGTTTACTATAAAGAAGTTGGTACACTGCTGTAGGAAAACTCACCTTCACCTAGCGGCGAGGTGACCTCACCGTGGTTGCCTCCGGCTTCCTAAAGCAAGCGATTGAGAGCGGCCAAAAGAAATGATAATAATTTGAATCACACTTGGAATAAGAAACAAATGATCCATGAACTTTGATATAATGTGCAATGTGATCGTTGAACTTTCAATTTATTCAATGCGGTCCATAAAGTTTAGTCTAATGTGCAATATAATTTATGAACTGTTAATTTATTCGATATGATCTCTAGACTTATGTACGTGTTTAAATTAGTCACTAGACTATATAAATATGGACTATGTAAAAATATTCAATATTGTCCTTCCATTAATATAAGTTCATGGATCGTATTGAACATTTTCATAAAGTTCATGAACTATTTTGAACAAATATGAAAAGCTTGGAGGTAACATTAAATAAATTAAAAGTTCAAGGACCATATTGTACAATAAATTTATGTTAAGGGACTACATTGAATAAAGTAATAAAAATTTTACATATTTTCAGGATCACATCTCCGGCAAATTAGTTCATGGACAAATTAATTAATTTTTGAAATATGACGCGACATTGACGTCTCTGAGAATCAAGTTCGTCGTCATCTCCGGCCATCACATCTCTGCAACATAACAATGGCGCGAGATTCCTAAGTTTTAGAATGGGCATGTTGGGCTCTGTATGGCTTGGCTATAGCAGCGGCGGATAAAAGCCGGTGCGGTTCCGAACATCCTCTTTCCCGTTCCGAACACCTTCGGGTCGGGTCCGATTTTGACCGTTTATGATTGGATTTGGGCCGGGCGCTAAGGCTTCGAACCGATTTCGGAATGCCCGCCAAAAAGATGAACGACGAAAGTCGAGTCATTGAGAGCTCAACGGCCAAACACTCCACCCCTCTCTTGTAGCGTTCCTCCATTCTCGTCCCCCCACTTCCGATCCTCAGAGACGCAAGCAGCGAGCGAAGCTGGGGCGACAATGGCGTCTTGTTTTGCTGCCTCGGGTCCGCTGGCCTAGGGCTCCGATTTGGACATCACGCCGCGAAGGTGATATCTATTCAATCTCTCGCTTTCTCGTTTCGGTTACGGCTCGGCTGTTGCTATGGCCGTTCACCTGTACGCGTCACCCCTAATGGCTTGCTCCTCCGAGAGGGCGAGCGTCGCGATTGCTGGATTTGTCGCCTGTTTCAGTTTGATTTCTACGTTCTCCGTTAGGCCTAGCCTCCTGGGAACCGCGGTCTATTTCGACCTAAGTGACCGTGCTCGTGGACGGATGTGTATGTCGTTCCATGCCGTGTATGAACTTGATTAATTGAATCATTTCATGGCGCGCTCGCATAAGGACTCGATCCGTATGGGGTGAGCAAGCATTCGGCGTGCAGTGAACTTCTTTCGGAGTGACTAGGGACTACGTGTTTTGATCATCGTTTGCTAGCTCGATTCTTCTGAATCTGAATCAGCTTTTTAGAGGGTAAACTTCTTCTAGCGTGCCAGTTGCATGGATATATATCCGACCGTTTCTTGGCCAAAGGAAGTGTCCAAGGATATTGTGGAAAGGATTCTGCCCCCTTGAGTGGTGGAGGAAAAATGTAATCCGGATTAAGTTTCTGGTGAATGATGAAGTTCTAACGACCAAGGTTTAGTGCATCAATTTCGTGCTGTCAATGGAGAAGACAGGATGGAGTCTTAAAACACATGGATTTGTGTTAAACTGTGAAATTTGGTTTTACTGGCTACGACTACCTGAGCACAAGACTGCTTTAGTTCTTGCTAAAAATCCTCTAGGCTAAGGTGAGACAAAAGGATGGCTTGGGACAAGCATTCAGTCGACTCAACGTTCAGGAGAAATTAAGTAATAGCATTGTTGTATCTCTAGTCTGGCTGTCCCTACATACAGGTGAAAATGCGTCATCGATAGCAGAAGAATCATTTCTCTGATTCGGTTGCAAAGATCCCTCAAATGAGTTAATCATTGAACTAGATCGCTAATTCTTGTGTTCCACAAGAGGAAACTGAAGTCAGATGAGATCATCACAGCAAAATTCCCGACTGAGAATGAGGTTTTTGCAAAGAATCATTAGGTGAGTTGACAATTTGTCTGACTTAGTAATGAATTAAGAATCTTAATCTCGCGGCGGGTATTATATCATCCTGCTTCCCTGGTGATATGTGGATTCCCATGGACAAGAAAACTGCTGTCGCACTGGAATGAGCTGTTCAATAGGAAGTCCAGATCCAAATAGGGGAATCTTACCTTTTCTTCTTAAAACTCACGTCATAATTACTAGGCAATTTTCAATCAGTGTCGACAGTTGAGTCATGTACCTTGGTGAAGTGCCATGTTTCCTTTCAGAAAGAAATAACTGATTTGTAAGACCAGATTCTTCATTCTATACATCAAGGAGGTGAGACCAGATTTTTACCTCTTGTAGATTCAAACATGTCTTGGTTCTACACGGGATAAACTTGAACAGGTTTTAATGATTCTAAAAAGGCAGGTTTCCACTTTTACTCTCTTTGATGACGTGAAGGGTTATGATATGGTTTACTATCTGTATTCTGCAATCGTTTCCCATTTCAGATGCCTACTCTCTTTTCTTGTGTGGCTAAATTGCTACTGGTGTAGATCATTAGAGATATTAAATAATGTCAAGGTGGGGTGACTGAGTGTAGCAAATATCTTTGTCTTTGGATTCGGCTTTTCTCTTCCCAAATTTCTCTTTTCTTCTTTTGTCCCATTGATTGGTAATTGTTGTCTTCACATAGCCTGTCATAGACCGGGCTGGGTAAAAGGGGAGATTTTTCCTTAGCATCTTCACAAGTGATGATGCTTACTGAGTTGAATATATACTTTATTTCCTAATTGATATATCCGTGAAACATACAAAATCCACTGATAAATGGCTACTATACATGGGATGCTGGATTTAAGTGGTTTTATGCCTACTCTACTTCAGAAAAGCCCAATAAAGTATGTTTGTTTGAGGATGTGCCTGCTAAAATAAAGGATCTTGAGACTTCTTGTTGAGTCAGGTATTATTTCTTCGTGGCAGGATATTCTACTTTATCCCGCCTTATTCATTTTTCTTTAGCTTCTTTAGTTGGGATTACCTAGTGGTTTAACCTTTGAGCTGTTGCCAGCATTGTATGGAGGGTGGATTTGGTTCTTGTAGTAATGATGCTCGAGCTATTAGCATTGAAAAATCACAAGATGTGATTATTTCGGGCATAATTGGCGGGATTTGCTCATCAAGTTAAAGCGTGTCGATTTTTTTGTCATGTTTTGGCTAATGTCGGAAGTTACCATTCCCTTAAGGAACGTGAGAGGAGTTCCAAATCTATATTACATGAAACTTTGAGAATTTACTGCCTCATTGGAGATCAATGAGGTTATTTTTCCTGCTTTATAACAAAACATTATCTTGGGATGAAGGGCTCCCCACATGCACAGATGTGGAGGGACTATCTTCCCGTCTTAGACTAAACCATGCTATACGGGTTAGGGCTTCCTTATAAAGACACTACTTAACTGCAGAGACATAAATTAATGAAATTCTGATCAGCCAGCAAAGGACCCTCTCTTGACTCCTGTGTCTACCAGGGAGAGTAATGATTGCTCATAGGGGGAAGCACCTCCATCTCTTCTTCATCCATTTTCCAGAGTGAGTCAGAGTAGAACTCCCATACTGGTGAAGCCAATTGAGGACATCTGAAACTGTAACTCTCATCACTAAAGCAGTTATAAGACTGCGTTATATCATTGTTCTCCTCTGAAACAGCAATATCTTTCCAAATATCATCAAAGGAGTCCCCCTCTTCACGGTCTTCTTTTTCTTCACTCTTCTTTCTTGTTGGAGCTGATGCATTAGATCCACCTGTATCGTAGTAGCTTACTTCTCCAGTCTCTTGGAAGGGTAACGAATCGGCAGGGGGATTGTTAGATGTGGATGAAATGCAATGAGAAGATGATGATGATGGGGAAATGGGATGCTTCCGCTCCTGAGCTTTTTTCCTCATGTAAGTTCTCCAGTAGTTCTTGATTTCGTTATCTGTGCGTCCCGGTAACTTGCGAGCGATTCTGGACCATCTGCATCACATAAGTGTTAGACTTTAGAGGAAGTAGAGAAGCAGAATTTTGAATTTGTTTTAAGAACTGTAGAGCAGTATGATGTACGGCCTGATAAATTGAAGCTAAGAAAACATAGCCAAGTGTTTGGACCTGTTTCCCCATTTGGCATGAAGTTCGACCACGAGTTTCTCTTCTTGAGGTGTCATCTTCCCTCGCTTGAGACCTGGGTGGAGGTAGTTAACCCAACGTAACCTGCAACTCTTCCCTGTTCTGTTCAAACCTACATCAAAACCATGCAATCAGTGATAGCCCCTTCCAAGAACCTCCATCTCCAAGATAAGCCTACCTATTATGGTCTCCCGCCACCTTCAAACCTGAAACCTTGGCTATAAAATCCCAACGCCGATCTCCAAACAAGCCCACAAAGCAGACCAGCTTGAAATCTTCCTGTTCTGTCCATGGACCCTTCCGGATTTCTTCTTGCGCCATCTCCTCTCGTATCGCTTGTCTCTTTGATGTCTGTCTGATAATGGAACCTGCTCCAGGTATACTTCAGTATGCAGTTATTCAGGTATCCCCTAGCTATATATATAAGCAAGTTCCAGGGTTGAATCTCTGTACGATAGCCCTCTTCTTTACATTATCATATTTCCATCTTTACCATACACTTGGTCCAAGCATTTTATCTTCTGATAGGCACCGTTTGACGTCACCTATGACGCTTTTATAACCAGGCTAACCTATGATACGTGGATGTAGCTTTCATAGTGGAAATCTCCCAGTTCAGCGAGGATGTATTTTTGCTTTTCTAGCTGACAATACAGATGGCTGCTTTTGGAGTCTGATTAAAGTTGTTTGAGCCAGAGATTCCTTTGAGATGAATCTTGGCATTTCATAAGCACCCATTGAGAAGACGTGATGTTCTGTAATGAAGCTATTTTTCCGAAGTCTGTGGTTCTTGAGTGAAAGTTTAGACAGAGGACTGTAACAACTTAGGTGAACAGCCTCTGAATTAAAACGAGGGTTTAACATGACCTGAGTACTAGCCGCCAATATTCTAAATGAAAGGGACTAGGTCTTCTTTGTCTTCCATCCAAAATGGGAAAATGATTGTCGTCCCTTGACTTCTGTGAAGGCCACTACTTGGCAGCCGAGTGAGGGAAATGATGAACGGGCAAGTAGAAGGCGACAAATCATCGCAGAGCAAGGTTTCGCTGCTTAGGTGTCTCTTAGGGGACTGTTCATGTAACAAGAGTGCATCATTTCTTGCATACCAAGATGATGGAATTTACTACTTGAAAGAGCCATGGACCCAGAAATTTTTTAGCGCCTTTTGCTGCTCTCTAGAAACGCGCAACATGAAATAATCAAAGCTGCACAGAGCTAGTAAAATATGCTGCATGAATGATTAAATTATTTAGAGTTTAATTGCTAGTTTGCTACCGAGGCAATTCAGTCAGTGAACGATGATTTAATGCCCTGAAACTTGCAATTAGTTTATTCAATTGGAGAATAATCTGATTGCGGTGTATATCCCGGAAGATTCACTGAAAAGGTGGATTTGACTGCACTGGTGGACCAATTTGCATTTGCATTGTAATACTGTCAAAGTAGTGGTGCTAATTAAAGTACCCTTTTAGTATGTAGAGTTTGCGCAAGAAATGCCTCTATAATCTCCACCTCCAATTAGAAATATGAAAAAGCAAATAGCAATGAGCTTCCATTTATGTTAACTTGACAACGGGAAAGGTAATCATATGCTTATTGTGGGTAATTGGCTTTTTTGTATGTCCATTTGTCGAGCTTTCCTTCTCTTTCATCAATCTTGATTGTTGCATTACATTTGGATTACGTGACCAATCTGATTTTCCGTACATAATCATATGACCCATACTTTATTTAATGCCCGGCATCTTTTTGAAGCAAGAGGTGCTCATGAACCCTTCTTACTTCAATAAAACATTGAATTAAATCAATATTTCTAGTTTGTACTGTCTAAAGTATTAGAAAGGTTTAAAATTTCAAGCGTTAGCTGAACTTTAAAGTCGCTCTAGACTTGGTAGGCTGAAGATATGAATGTGTTGTAATTTCGACTGTAGTTGTAGATGTTTAGAGCAGAATTTACAAAAAAGATTTTTAATCTATTTGGATTAAAGTTTTTTTTGTTTTGTTTTTCAACGGGCCAAGTGGTGTTGAAACTAGTTTCCATACACCTCGACTAGTCCATTTCCCCTGGTGATCTTGTGGGTGCACTTTTCTACATCGGTCTGGTGCATTCAGATTTAACCGGCATAATGCTCTCAATGAAACTTGAAACTGAAATCACAAGGAAATCAGCAAACTCTCTTGACATCTTAGTTGATAGTCAATGCCTTGTTGGTGAGGGAAGTGTTTTTAAACTCAATGGTGGGATAGATCATTAGACTTTTGCCCTTTCCCGATTAGGATTTAGTCTTACCCAACTGACGTATGTCGTGCTCTCTCAATATTCATGAAGTGCTTTCGACCTGTGCAGTAATGAAATACAGCTCCGGAAGAGTAGAAAGAACTAGTTGTGTTGATTTCCAAGTTAAACTAAACTTTGCTTTGCTCATCGTCTCAAATTTTTTTTCTTGGTGTTCCGTTGATTCAGCAAGCTTGGCATTTGTCTACATTCGTGCTTCTGTAATTGTCCTTGATATGACTTGACAGCGAGTACTGGTTTTTCAGATTCATTGAGGAACGCGCACAACTGTGTCGTTGTCATGTCTCGCGATACTGTGTCGATGCAATTCCAGCGCCCCGTGTCCATTCGGTGTTCTCCCTTTCTTCTTTTGTCGGCTTTTGTTTCTCGATCGACGATGTGCATTGAAAACAGGAGATAGGGAAAGCTTTGTATAATAATATGGGAATGGAAAATGCAAAAGTGGGATATGCAATTACACGCCTCTCTCGTGCTAACGATGACATATGTGTGGCGGTAGATGTTAGCACTGTAATCCGGCATCGGACGATGATGAGCGATGGGAAAAGAAAAGGCTATGGGGAAAGGAAAAAGGGCGGTGGGGAGGGTGGCCTCGCTTCAGGGCTGCTATTGTTTAAGAATGTAGTGGAGGCTTTGAGAGAATTGCCAAAAGGGGAACCAGCATGACGTGGATGCCACTAGGTTGTTGGCCACTCCACTTGATTTTTATCCCTGCTTATTATATGCGAGCCTCTCTCTCTCTCTCTCTCTCTCTCTCTCTCTCTCTCTCTGTAGCTCTGTTGATTGTGTGAAATCAAATTGCAGAAAGAGGTAAATCTGTAGGATAGACCAGATGCAAGTGACAAGTGAACTTAATGAGAAATTGTCATGTAGGCTCAAGAAACAAGTACTGAACGGGAGTCTATATACCTGTGCATGCGCTATGCATTTCGCGTACACACCTGTGTGTAGGAAACTACGCCGTAGAGCATGGGTATCTCAGCACTGCTGAGTTTGGTGATCACGTGGCATTAAGGATCAAGGTGGATACGCGTCCATCGCAATGGACGACGATGCAGAATCCATGCATACGCATACCTTTACACTTGTGCCCTACGTACTGATGCTGGTGGTGGGTGTGCTCTGGTCTTTAAAGTATGAAGGTATCAATACATTACTTTATATCACAAAGTAGTGAAGGAAAGGAAGAGCGGCCCAAAATTTTTGTTCAGGTGTACTTGTGAGACGGTAGGGTTGCAGACATATTCTAACACTTTTGGCTTGGAATGATTCGTGCGGTTTTGTGGGCCGGTGGGTGAAGTGAGGTATCAAGCATTGATCTTTACTGGGTGTGCCGGTGAATGGTGATGGTGGAAGCCTTTTCTATACGAGCATCATTCATCACATAGACATGCTCAACTGTTTGGTTATCCCAACTCGTCTTAACTTTGGAATCGTAAAGACCACCGATGTTAGAGAAAAACCTCTGCCTGATAACGGGTTCACCTCTCCTTTCTCTCTCTTCTTCTTTTCCCCAATGTTCATGGGCACGTTCACGTTTCCATCCGGCGCCCTCCGTACCGCACTTGGTTCGAGATAAAAACGAATTTTAGATTGAGGAGGGCCTTCTTGTCCGTTGCATCGGCTTTCACTTCCCTTCTCGGGCTAAGTTTCACTTCCCCATTGAGAGCTGTTCCGCTTGTCGTCTTCTTCTCCTTCTTCTTTAATGGAGGAAGCACGGATGATTGTACTTTTGAATCTTTCCCATTAGAAGTTGAAGTTCGACGAACCGCAGAGGGAAATCTGGCAAGCTATCAGAGGACTACGTGCGTGTGGAAGCGTTCTCGCGGTGGAGCAATCGCCCAATAGTTTACACCCATCTTATCGTATCTTATCTCACGCTCCACTCACCTCCATTACAATATAGTCGTGGTGTGGTGTTGTTTGCCCCTCGTTCTAAAAGTTGGAGTTAGTGGTCATGAGGAAGGGACTTGAGAAGTCACGATCATCATCTCCCGCGATTCTTCTGATAAGTGCCTTAAAAAAAAACAGCACAGCGGTTTGGATACTATGATGCTGTGAGGACTTTTCTTTTGGTTGAGGGGGCTCAGATTGAGTGGAAGGCATCCTGAGTGCTTTGCTAACGTCAGGCTTGTCGCGTGCTATTACACAAAACTTCTACCAGCCATCTGATAATCAACTAAACAATGGCCGTCGGGAAAAGGACGTATCGAATTTGAGGGGCGGATCGATGGCCTTTTGCACGGTCCACGCCCGGGTGCATTGGCTCGTCTGTCGCCGAGCACATCATTGGGATGAAACGCACATTAGCTTATTGCAATCTGGTGGCACGCCCCTGTCCAAGTCTCTTTTTGAACAAATGGAGTAGTGGAAAAGACCGTTGAGGTTTGAGGCGACTTTTGTTTCAATTTCTCGAATCCTAGAAATGGGCATGGAACCGGCTTTGCAATCTCCTTGGTGTTATGGACTCGTCTCTTTGCTTCGCTATGACCCTCGAACTGCAGTTTAGAATCACTGACTGAAATCGGAAAGCACTTGGCCGATCATTTGCGTGAAAAGGAAAGATTGAGTGAAGAAATCAAAGTTGTAAGTAGCGACTCGTGAATTGAGACTCAAAGTTATGAAAAGCCTCCGGTGAGTATGCTTTGATGCCAAATTGCGTTGGAGTTGGATTGGTTGTGAATTTGAGGGTTTGAACGGAAGAAATCCCACCAAGGCGGTCCTAAAATTCTCTTCTATAGAAAATCGTTTGTGTTAAAGTGTGAGGAGATATTGTCATGTGTTGATGAGATGGTATCGTAGCACAAAATTTAAATATTGGAGCCACCTTAATAAAAATGAGATTTTGGTCATTAAAGGAATCAGGTTTCCTATCTTCGATCTAATATTACATATAATCCGTGGACATGCTCCACAAACAAGTTCTGAAAAAAACAACATTATAGGATAGAACTCAAACTAATAGTGAAGGATTTCCAGCTCATGAATCAGAAGTAACCGACTTGAATTCCATGGATTGCATGTGAATGGCTTTGTGAAAGCCAAACAGCACATGCCGCACGTCTGCGTTTAACCAGTTAATGGGCTTATGGGGGTATCCGTGGATTTTCAAATAGTCGAGTCTCTACGTCCATATTTTTGAATTATAGAAACAGAAAGATAAAAAAATCAGTAGAGGGGCTAAGATTGAACTTGGAAATCTCTTTTCTAGTGCTCCAAAATCCAGATTCCAAACTGAATTTCGTTTAAAAAATCAATATCGCCCATTTCAATTCTGCCCCTTCTTTACTGGGGCTTAGCTTCCGTCTTGAATTTGTTTCCAGTTTTCGAAGACTAAAACTCCATTCATTTTACGAAAAATGAAACAATTTTAAAAAATATTTTGACAATATTTTCAAATGTTCGTTAAAAACTTAGGAAAAATTATATAAAAAAATCATTTTTTTTATTTTATATTGACTAGTCATTGACCACAAGCCTCACCAGACCCTAACGAGCTCCCGACTTGCCATCATAAGCCACAAGTTCGCCTCGACCTCATCTCTAGAAACTACCAGCTTATTTGCTAGCTCACTGTTACAGGCCGTCGGCTGAAGTCAAGACACGTTGGTAGATGTCATGATATAAAGAACATAAAAAGGTTTTTCACTTTCTAAAAAGCAGAAAATATTTTCCCCACTTTTAAAAGTATTTTTTCATTGATGGAAAATATTTTTCTTGTTTAACGAACGGATATTAAATTTTTTCCGTTTTAATTCGATTAAAAATTGATTATTTATTTGACAAGTTGATTTTTTTTTCTTAATTTCTTTTTGCGGGACATACGTCTCAATGATAAGATCCTTGAAAGGAATCTCTGACAGAATTGCAGAGATCTTCACTTTATTTTTATTTTTTTGGCCGTAAAACTTAGTGGAGCGACATTATCTAGAGGCCCTACGTAAGCTTATCCAATGCACTAAAGATGGTGCGCCAGAGTGCGAGGCCTTATCTCCCGTCGGGTCAATGCAAATCTTTCGCAAAGCTTCCCCCCTTTTGCCACCCGCTTTGCTTTAAGCTTAATCCCCCCCGCCACGCCCCCTAATGGCCCCCCAAATTCTGGCAGTCGAAATCCCTAATCGGTCCCTCTCCCGCCCGCCGTCAAGATTGAGCACTTGCGCGTGGACATCTGTGGCTCCTGGGATGCTCAACGCCCTCCGACGATTGAATTTCACCAAGTGTCTCCCATCGTGGTCGGCCCATCAATTCTAAATCTATTGTACCGACGACCGTTCCATTCCGTCAATTCAATCGTGAACCTTCATGTGGAATTTGGATACAACCGTTCTAGCCAAATTTCGCCAGGAATCGCCAATCTAGCAGTGTGCCGCATAGAACGGACATCGAAAGTTGAACGAAATTACTATATTGAAGTTTCACGCAAAAATTAAAACTAAATCGACCAAACTAAAAAGATTATGATTGAGTATGCATCCGGACAATAAGTCTATAACGTGCATCGAGACATTCGAGGGACGTTTTGAAATTCAAAGTGGTGATCATGTAAACTCGAGAAAATCGATATGCGGACTTTCTTCATATGCATCGAGTAATCGAGTAAGAATTGTCAAATAGAGTATATCCATCATACTTTTATGAGTTCAAGGTTTTTTCTTACATGAAATATAAAGTTTCGAACGAAAAATTGGGGATCTTAATTTTATATCGGGCATATTTTTCAAACTTTTTCATGGTATTAATCTTTTTTTTGTTTATTTAGAAAGCACAGATATTTTTTCCTTAACCTTATCCGGCGTAAATAAGATATTTCTGACGAGGGGGTTTCCGGGAGGGAGGACAACAACAATGAAAATCCGCAAGTGGCGATTGTCTTGTCGTAACCCTAGCAAAGAAGGTTGAAAAAAAGAAAAGGAAAGAAGGAAAAAAGAAAAGGTCAGGATGAAAAGCAGAATCAACGGTCTATTCTGCATCATGCTTTTTGTCTTAGTCAAAGTTTGTTTCGTCTACGCCACCAAAAGAAGAAGATGGACGAAAGCTTTTTTTCGATGGACGAAATTGACTTTTGACCCGTTTGGAGAGAGCCCTTGCTGCTTCGGACGGAGAGGATCGTCCACCGATTTTGTAAGCCCGTAAGAAAAGTTCATTCCGATCGTGGTGGAACGAAGCTTCGGGTGGGGGCTTCTTCGGCTTCATCCACGATGGTCTTCAACATTTTTGCCAAACTTAGCAAAAACCCGACCCTCCGATTTGACTTTATAACTCGGGGCATCGAGGAAAGAAGTCTGGTTATCTCGAGACCCACGGCATATTAAGTAAGTCCCATGAATAGGTTAAGTTCTTCATGTCTTTGGCCGGTGCAAGTGACCTTGCTCCGTAGCTAGTTTGCAAGCATTTATAGGATTTGAACACATGACCTTCGTTTCTTGAGCTGGATCTCCTTTAATGCCCCAACCAATTGTGCCAATCTTGGAGAACTAATTCTACCCTATGTCGTTCGAGTTTTTGCTTCTAGAATCCTAGAGAAGTAGGGATCGTGCGCAAGAGAATCATATTTTTCTTATTAGGAACATATTAAGTCGTCTAGACTCTCCTCTCGGGAGAGGAGGTCGGAGGAGACTTGTGCGCGAGGAGTTGAGTTCTCCGTCGCTGCGCCATAATCACGGCGTGAAGCGGCGAGGTGAATTTATTGTCCGAACTAAGATTCACGAATTGGATACGATCTTTTGTGGGACCCACAGTGGGCCCACATGGGAATAACGTGATCGGTATTTGTGATTAATCCAAGCTACTGAACCAAAGCATAGGTGTTCGGGAAAAAGAAGAAGAAAAACTAAGCGTAGATGAAGAAAAATTCCAAATAGTGAGAGGCTTGGTAGGGTATTCATCGTATATAGGATAAGCTTAAATTAGAGGTCTCCCGACATGTCAAGAGGATCTGGAGACTTATTTAACAAGCCTCGAAGTATTAATCTATTTGTGTACTTAATATGGGATTTTTTTGTAATAAGTTTAGTATATATTAATACATTCCCGAAGGGCACGACACATTATACTAAAATCTCAATATAGGATCATTCTTGTAATGCACACCTTCCCTTTTTATCTTATAAAAAAAATATCGCCAAAGTGTTAACTTCTAGTTTTCGAACCGGTGCCCGAACGACTTCCTAACAAAGGCGATTTCAAACCAGCCAACTCGGCCAGAAGGCCCAACAAGGGCCTGCGGCATTGAAGCTCGGCCCACTCAATATTGACAAGGGCCCAGCCCACTCGACAAACTCCATACGAGGAAGAAAGCAAAGATTCATTGACTATGAAGAGGACCGTCTTCTTTTCTTTTTGATCTTGTCGTTTGTCGCGAGCTCAATCAGGAAGGGCACCCTACATCCGAGTCAGCGAGAGCCATAACAATCTGATCGAGCTAGACTGGCCCATACAATCAAGTCTTCCACAATTCAAGCACTAAGACCTCCCGGCAATGAGCGACGATTGCCTCGTCGAATGTTGGTCTGGATAGTAATTGAAGACGGGTATTTCCCGACTAGCCATCTTGAGTCGGGCCATGCCGTCGGGCACGAAACTTTCTCGTCCGGAGGGAGCAAATCGGTCAGAGATCTATCCGAGTTGGCGAGCATGGCATCAGATGGTGTGACCGTGGAAAAAAAGAAGGAGAGAGAGAGAGGAGAACGACTTCTTTCCAATCAAAGCGACCAGCGAACGACAACTTCTAATTCAACCTTCCAATACGTTAACTTAGTCTCCAAACATCAGGTGATACCCTTGCTCGACCCGACCCGATGCACGTGAACCGAGCCCATATCCGGGGGGAGTCTCGCCTTGTTTTGTCTGGCGTGCTTCGGGATCAACGGCACGTAGGACCTTTAATGGGCTTTCCGGGTCGGCTCAAGCCCAAACGAGTTAACAGTATTGACTTAAAGCTTGGGTTTTCCGTGAGAGGTAAGGCTTGAGAGTGTACGGGCGCGTTCTTTGTCACTTACGTAAGTGTCGGTTCAACGGAGAGAACGGAAGGTAAGAAACCAGTCTATTTACCAAATGCTGCTTTCGTTGACCACTTTGAGCCTCGACATAATCAGACGACTGCTATCGGCCTAGAGTAAATTGTCGCGACCAGATTCATGAATATTAGACTATGCATTGTGGTAAGCAACTTCCATGCGAATTATTGAAAAGAATCAAGACGAATTGCGGTAAAAAATGTTGCTGTCTTGACGAGATTTTCGAAAAAGTCTCTTCGAAAGAATAATCGAACCGAGATAATGACATTTAAAAAGATGTCTTTTTTCTACATGTCTCATGGGATTCAACTTTCCCGATTATGAAATTAAGATGAGAAGATAGTTCTCGATTAAGGTATAAATACAATCAAGAATCGGAAAAAATTTAGAATATCCAATCAAATACACTCCATAAGCCAACGTAAAAGGGAACTTTAGAGCTTACATGTCCGTTAATGACAAACAACTATCTAGTGATGTAATTAATGCCCTGAAAAACATTTTCAAGTTGCGTATGCAATCTTGATTATAAACAGCCTATTTCCCAAACACAAGGTCATCAAATATTAAGAATCGAGACTCGAGATGTTCTTCCCATTGTATTTCTTTCTAGGTATAGCTTCGAGCTTCAAGATCTCATCATCTGCTCTAAGGTAAGTCTCGATTATTCTGTCACGTTCTCTTTAGGAAAGTTGGCCATCTTGACCATTTGATCAGAGAACATCCTATACATTTCAGTCGATAGCTACTCGCATATCTCCGTTTTTGAAAACGCTAATTTCGTACCAAAGTTTTATCTTTGAAGACCAATTTCCACCTTCAAGTCTATTATTAATGTGTCCTTGTATAAGAAAGCACCATTTTCCTCTTCCAAATTGTCAATTCTCAGATCTTGATCTCTCGCACCAGTTCAAAACACTCGAAATCAACTTGAAACCCAATCACCCAAACCCTAAGAAGCAAGGAGGGGGCAATTCAGTCTTTTCCAGTGTGGGGTTCTTTTAAGAGGTGTATGAATAATCTCTGCAGATGGATTTTGTTAGAAAGTTCCTAGGATCACTTGACAAACGACTTAACGCAAAAAACGAAAAATTACAATTTTCATCGCATAAACTTCTCTCGTGATACACATAATCAATATTCTCAAAACTTAATAATTTATCATCGATTATGCTTAATCATTGCTTCAGCGGCACTCATTAACACAATCATTTGTAAAGAAATAAAGATACGTGAGTACTTATTTTTAAAATAATGAAGCATGTTGTTGGTTACTTTCTTCAATTAATTAACTCGATGAAGCTTGGAAATTGCTTTTCTCATATTTGTCCTCTTGAGTATTTCACTTTGCTTTCTTTTATCTCTTTCGTATGCAGTAGAGAAAATGTTTCTACTAACAAAAGGCGATTCTTTTTCTAAAGTCACCGTGAAAGTTTTAATTTTTATTTTTAGAAAGAACTCTTGCCACACTGTCTTAAACAAGTGCAAACCAACTTGTATGTGCTTTGGTTAGATTGCTCACAGTTGCCCCGATATATAAGAAAGCTCTCGCTCTCTCTCTCTCTCTCTCTCTCTCTCTCGTTCCTTGTTTCTTTTCTCCTCTCTTCATTTTTTATTTTCCTTTGTGTTCTTTGTTTTCTTGTTGCCTCCCTTCCTTTAGTCTTGCATGCTTCAAACACAAAACACGAAGCACTCGCGCCTCATTGATTACCATAAAAAGTTCTTTCTTGCATGATGTGCCTCGCTGTTAGTGCCCTCCTCGTCCCATGAAGTTTGTGCATTGAAGGTAATAGATTCTCAGTCCACTTGTTTTCGTGGGTGATGGGTATTTGTCGTACTTTGACATGGTCTCTCTTTTTTCGTCAATGATTATGATTTATCACGAAGTCATTAAATTTCGAGTTTCGGGCTGAATTTGGGTGTTTGTCAGATGATGGGTCATGGGAGAAACCTGAGGAAAAAGAGAAAGAGAGAGAATATGAAGAAGAAGTGTGACGCAGATGTTTCTGCTTCTGGGTCTTCCCAGAAAGAGGAGTCTGGAGATTGGTTCGCTGAGTTTTGCAAAAAAAGCAATGGTATCCTTTATTACTGTTATGGCTCTATCACACCTGTCTTATGGGTGTCTCTTCTTTGTGATTTTAGTCATTATTGTTGCTAGGATGATACCTTTTGCTGTTTTAGTTTTCTTTGTTACGTTCGCTGTAGATGGCGATATCTTCATTCTGCTCTCACTGAGATTCTGCGATGGGATTGACATGCTCCTTTTATGCGGAAATCAAATTAACCAATTGACTGTCATTCAATTCAACTCGGTCAATGCTACATTTCTTGCTCTCGAAAAAAAAAAAACCCTTTTTTTTCAGCAGACACGTCTGCCTAACTATCTTGTCCCGGTTTCTCTTTGAGCATTGACACGTGACTGAAAGTTAGATGCTTGATCTTTGAAATGCAAGGAAAGCCACTGATCAGGCTCTAAATTGAATTGGATTGCAATCTGAGGCGTCCTTTTCCTCAATGCAATTAATTAAGTCTGAATTAGCTTCTTTGAAGAGGGGAAAAATCTGAAAAAACGTTGATATAAGATAACTGGTGGGCAAATTTACATTATACACAGACATACAGATGACACTCTGCTACTGAGAGGGAATATAGGGCATCTGTAGAAATGCGAGAGTTCCGAGTTCATAAATCCAGTAGCAGCTGATTTAAGCATGATGTAGTCCTGTTACTCTCTCGGTATCCTTTTCAGGTGAACTCTGGAGGAATGTAAGTCAAAGTGAATGAGAGTATGATGCAAAGAGAATTTCTGTATTTCTTTGGTAAAATCATTGGATTTTGTTGTGTTCTTGTGTCAACTGCAAATTAAATAGTAGCTCAAGAAGAAAATCTCAGCTGTTATTTCGTACCTCTTGCTTAGAACTCCTTTTTTTTTCCCCATTATAGATAAAGTAACTCCGTGCACTTCACAGAGTTGATCAAGTGCTCTACAAGGATCTTTAATGATACCTCCAGTAAAGAGTAATCTAGTAGAAAATTTTCTGTTTTGGTCAATATTTATTTGAACTTTTGTTCGCTGTCAAATGAATAAAAGCCTTCCACCAATTAATGAATGTTGCACTCTCTGAGGCGTGCTCCTTCTTACTCTTTGTAATATCTGCTTTAGATCCCTATGTTTGATGCACCATTATATGAATTGAATTAGAATGCAGGGCCCTTCATCATCATGATTATTGCTTTAAAAACTGTCTTTTTGGCATCCCATCTAAGTTCTCAAAATTGAATATAACTGGCCAGTGGCCAGTTCAAGCAGAAATATTATCCATCTGTTTGTCTCTGATAACCGAGACTTGTGGAAGCTAGTTTTTCCATTGATCTAGAAAAAGAACTGGCCAATCTCTTCAAGTTTTTTTTTTTTTTTTTTAAAGTGTGCATCAAGGCATCCTGGAGATCAGATACTACCTTAAAGTTGTCAGAATGAATCGTGGATTTGGTTTTCGAATGCTTAGCTTATGCCCTACCTTCTGATTTTTGTATATTGAGAATGGTGTTGCATATGTAGCCATCCTTGCATATGATGTAGATATTTTGGAGCTTTTCAGTAATCAAGATGCTACTATATATCTTCTCCTAAATTAAGATTCCGCATCCCTCCATTGTGCTTTGGTTCAGTAGTCAATTATTAGATTGTCAATTTACTACGTTGTGTACTATAACTTAGCTCACGTCTCGGTCTATACACTTGATATTTCCTGAGATAGCTTCCCGTTGATTTTTAAAGTCGTTTTTGATTAGGGAGTAATTCGGCAGTATGTTGTTGTTTACTTATTTGAATCACCTTATTCCTACTACAGTTAGGCTTAAAGTTGTGCTATTTTCTGTTGTATAATATGCTTAAAGGTTTCTTAGCAGAAAAAGAAGAAAAATGAAGCTTGAAGGTTACAAACATTTCGTGTTCTTTGGAAATTGATTGGGTAAATTTAAAGATGACTAAGTTTATATAGGGACTCCGATGATGAAAGAAGAAATGATGCCAGTTGTTCTTAAAGGACGTTGGCAGCAGCTGATGTCTTATATTGGGATAAAGCATTCAAAAAGACATGATGATTCATTCGGTCAAACATGTCAACATGTAGCTCTGGAAGTCCTAATAGTAGTAGCATGGACAGAAAATCGAAGTCCCAACAGTTAAGAATTCCTCAAAATATTCATATATTGGAACAGCGCCTGCTCTATCCCATAAAGCAAGCAAGTTGGGGAATGATAAAACAAGCACTGTCTGATGTGTAAAATATACAGAGTGGCATCATCAGCTTGAGGTGGTACTTCACAAACTAATGTTGGCAAATCAGGTTTCATCAGAAATGTTGATACTGTTATCTTGTCAGATCAAATCGATTAGAACTTCTGGGGTGATAAATACGTGTGAAAACTACCCTCTTGAGTTCAATGAGTTTGATAGTCAATGAAATTATTTCATAGTTTCTGTTGGCATGTTTTGTAGAGTTTGATAGTCAATAGAAATTATTTCATAGTTTCTGTTGGCATGTTTTGTAGCAAACAAAAGTATACTGCATGATCACTGAATTTGGTACGCATATGTTTGGAATTGGTCTCATCTTCCTGGCCGGAAATGAGGACCTCCTATATCCTTTTTTCCAGATAATCTTTTTCCATTGTGTATGTAAAGAAACTTCCTTCTTGCTTCACGATATTTAATCCCTTTATCCTTGTACTTTGATGATGTTTGCTGCTTGCAGAAGTGAATCTACTGCTATTAGCAGAATAAAAGCCTGATGTGCTTTGACAGTTTCAACTTCATCATCTTTCACCCCATTCTTTGCAGGTCATCTTTTTTCAAAGAATGAACTGGATGAGTTCCAATCCGTCTTCGGAATTTCCAAGAGAACCTTCGATTACATATGTTCACTTGTAAAGGACTATATTATAGCCAAGCCAGCAAACTTGGTGTTCAGAAATGGCAGCCCTTTATCTTTACATGACCAAGTGGCTGTAGCTCTGAGAAGGCTGAGCTCTGGAGAGTCGCTAATAGCTGTAGGAGATTCATTTGGCCTGAACCACTCAACTGTGTCCCAAGCTACTTGGCGTTTTATTGAAGCCATGGAAGAGAGGGCAAGTCATCACCTATGTTGGCCCTCCAATACAATGCAATTGGCAAACATGAAATCCAAGTTCGAGAAGATGTGTGGCTTGCCCAATTGCTGCGGCGCCATTGCTTTTACTCACATCTTTATGAACTTGTCCACATCGGACCCCAATAGTACCATGTGGCTCGACCATGAGAAGCGTTACAGTATGGTCTTGCAAGCAATAGTGGACCCGGATATGAGATTTCAAGACATAGTCACTGGATGGCCGGGGGGTAAAATGAACAGATGGTTGGTCTTTCAGAATTCAAGCTTCTATCAACTGTGCAACCAGGGAGAGAGATTAAATGGGAATGCATTTGAGCTTTTGGACGGATCGAAGGTGAGGGAATATGTGGTCGGGGATACAGGCTATCAGTTACTTCCTTATCTCATCACACCATATGAAGGGAAAGAATTTTCCGAACTGAGATCCGAGTTCAACAGGCGGCTCATGGCTGCTGCAGGGGTGGCAGAGAGGGCACTCACAAGGTTGAAGGATTCGTGGAGAATCATCCGTGGGGTGATGTGGAGACCCGACAGACACAGGTTGCCAAGGATTATTCTGGTTTGTTGCCTTCTTCACAATATCGTCATTGACATGGAAGATGAAGTCCAGGAGAAGACGACAGTATCTCACCAGCATGAGCCGGGACGGCCCCAGCAAACATGTGGGGTAGGCGACATGAGAGGTGCGTCTCTGAGAGATACATTGTGTCTCCACCTGTCTGGAGGTCCTCCACCATAAATCTCTTCGCTCCATACATGAGGCCAAGTCCCCCTAGTTCTCCAAATTGCTGGTTTCCGGTTTTGATATCATAAGTTCGAGGATAGAGGCAGGGTCACTTTATAACTGAAATTATAGAGGTAAATCAAATTTGTGCTTGATTATTCGCTGTTTTCATCTCTCGAAGTGATTGTGTTTTTGTTGGTCCAATACTTCGTACTGGAGTAAACCCGTCGAACTTCCGTACACCATGCAAGAGCGGCCGAACTCACTAGCACAAATGCATCTGGAGTCGAAACGAGTCCTTCAAAAGAAAACAAAGGTAAGAATGTTGCTGCATATTCATTACAGCGCTCCAGTTTAATGAGCTGACTAAATGTGCTTTGAGAGTGCTGGTTGGCAACAAATGCCACCCCGAGAGCTAGCTCTTGCGATCGGTTCTTTCTTCGATGCTCTTCGCTCTCTCAATTAGGACCACGACTATTCACTGCTCGCAAAGTGAAACGGCTGCACATACTTCAACAGTACATGTCAACGTCAAGAAAACAGTGGAATTTGGAATTTGCCACGGTGAATTTCCATAGCACGACTTTTAACCATGGCAAGATGATCTGCAATGCCCGGAAAGAACTTTCAACCACCTGCAACGTGTTTGAATAAGCATAACTTCCAAAGACATTGCGTTGCATCTTCATTCTCAGACCCACCCATCTTATTAAAAGGGTTGAATTTCATACAAGTTTCTGACTATACTCGCATCATCAAATGGACATGTGTCGGTTTCTTTCCTCTTGAACTCTTCTAAGTACAAGCATCTTGCCTGTTTTTTCTGCTGCTAACGTCCCGAGTCTCAGACCAAGCTGTCCAAAGACTCGGGCCTCGGTTCGTCGGCGAAAAAATAACAAGCATCAAATTCACTGGAATCGCATACGGAAGCATCAGAAACAACTGCATCAAATCTGAATAACCTCATCATCACTGGTTGTCACCTTACCGTCCAAAACCGAAACTCTCTTTTTGAGTCGTCGGATGACTGCTTGCTCACAAAACTCAACAACAACTACCCATTTGAAGACTGTCTTGAATACTTGCCAGAGGATTGATCTCAATAAAAGGCAGAGCACGAGGCATCGCCGAACCCGGTGACACTATATGCCGATCCCCGGGAAGGTCAAAGGAAGCACGAGGCGCATCACGACGTCGTTGCAAGATCTTGCAGACTCAGTATCAGCACAACGTAGTACTAGACTTGCTTATTATATTATACAGGACAAGACAGGAGCTGCGAAATGAACATGGCCTAATGATACAACACTCGCGTTAGAGAACGGACTCGATCTTGATGTGCGTACCTCAATTGTGCTTTAAAGTATTAATACAAGATGTCAAAAGAATGCCCCCTAATGTTCATCATTTGAAATCGATTTTTATTTAGTGTTAAGTGTCTCAGCTCTTCCGAAATACATTGGCGTCAGTGTTAACGTTTTTTAAGCCGTGGGAATTTTTTCAGTAATTTGGTAAAAGTGGAATAATTTTTTATGAAATTTCTTTTTAAACTCTATTCATTTCACGGAAATTAAACATTTCTGCAAAGTATTTTTCAAGAAATCGTTTTTTTGAAAAATGATAATATTTTTCGATGCGTTTGTAAAAAGCCGCAGGCTTGCCGGCCTCAAGCGAGATCGAGACATACTGTTAGAGGCTGTCACATGTAAAGGTAAATGAAAAATACGGAAAAAAAATTTCTCGCTTTTGAAGGTGTTTTTTTTATTGGTGAAAAATATTTTTCTTGATAATTTTATTTTCCGTAAAATGAACGCAGGAAAATTTAGAAAATATATTCCTATAAGTTATTTTTCATATAAAAAAAAACGGTACCTTTTAGAGTTGGAAGGAGTGGAGAAGTGTTAGAAAAAGCACAATGTAAAACCAAAAATGTAAACTATATAAATATATAGTATTTTGCAGCGGACGGCCTGATTTCGTTTCCAGAGCTTGACATGACACGTGTACAGTACAGATGCGCGTCGCCTGCCACCGTGGCCATGCGGGCGCACCCTAATTACGATGCTCCTCCGCCTGAGCTTCCAACATCAACTGCCTCTCTCTCTCTCTCTCTCTTCACTCCCTCTCCGACGCAGCGCCATTTTCTCCTCCGAACAGGCGCTGGCTTTTCCGTCATCGGCGATCAGCGAGTCGATTCTTTGACCGGCGATCCCGTCTTCGTTCGTTCCATTCCGTCGGCGATCACCGTAAGCCACGGTTCTCGTCGATTTGGGTTTCTGTGGTTCCCACGTTTCTGTGGGCTAAGGGTACTGTTGGCTTGGCCTTCAATTTTCCAAAAACCTTGAGGAATGACTTTGAGAATGCATTGCGTTATCTTGAATTGTTATTAGCCGCGAATAAGGTGCGTGTGTCGGATTTTCTCGCTGTTTTGGCGGAGTTCAGGATCGATTCCATGTGTCGCGCTTGTTAGGAAGTAGGTCTGTTGCTTGTTTGCGGGTCAATGCGTTTAGGCTGTTGTTTGTGTTTACTGTGGGCTGAACGAGCTTTTTTTGGTCTGTTGCAGAGGTTTTGATGTGTATTTTGGACGTTGCTGGTTCGCACAAATAATTGTGGACGGAAGGAAGGTTTCGTAGCAGCGGGCAAGAAAGCTGTGGTGGTATCGCATGGTGCTGTTTCCTCATTAGACTTGGAGAAGCAAAATGGTAACGTTTGCTAGGCTTTCATCTCTTTCTTGGGCTCTTGTCTACTTGCAAATTTAGGTCCATATAAGAACTGAGGGATGGGTTGCATGCAGTTTAGCATTGAATTTTAACCGTTTAAAAAAATAGTTAGGTGCTAATGTTTCTTTAAGATCAAGGAAGCTCTTAGTACAGACTGAACTGTGGCCATTTAGCTTCAAACATGGGAGCCGAACTCTTAGCTTTGCTTGTAACGATTAAGATATTGGATATTAGAAAGAAGTAAAGCATAAGCAATGTTTTGAGTTTTTTCAAGCCCTGATGAGTGGAATGTGGACATGATGAGTGATTGCACGAGATTTTCTATGGAAAAGCCCTCTTTTCTTTTCATCTTTTTTATGTTAGTGTCTGTGCGTGTGTGTTGGGTTGGGTGGGGGGGAGTGATGAGTAGATCCCTCTAGAGGGGCAGAGGGAGGGGCTCTTCTAGTTCTTATATCCGTTCTTTTCAGTGTCATCTAAATTAAAGAGGAGCTAGCACATGATTATGTTTCCTGTTAGAGCTGATAAGCATCAGTATAATCTATTAGAAATTGTGCTAACTTTAGATTTTGGATTCATGCAATTTGCCTATGTGTGCAACCGATCCTGGAAACTGAAGATTGCCGTCCTTTCTCTTGTCTATTACCACCCAGGCTTGCAAGTTTATGTGAAGGTGTCTTGAAACTTTAAGATTAAACCATTATTGGTGATTGTGTTGTTTGGCTGGTCATTTCAGGATAAGAGTTTTTTGATGGCTAAAGGTTCTGAAAGAAATCCGATATTTGATAACCCCTCCAGAATTGAAACCAAACGGACTCATCGATGGTTAGCAGATTCTGGTGAGGCAGAGTTTTTCTCTAGCAAGAAGCATGCAGTACAATCTCCATGTGCTCAGTCAATTTCCAGAATTTCACATTCCAACATTCCTGCATGGGAGAGTCTAGCCAGTTTTCAGCCTACATCCAACCAATTTGTTGACAGGTTGTTTGCATCCGAAACTATAGGGCCTCTGGACTTCACTGAAAGGAGCATATCTCTTGTTGAAGCAGGTGGGGCAAATTTGAGTGAAAAAGATTTGGAGGAGCAGTTCGAGGATGACATATCTGTAGGTCTGTCCATATCTCAATCTACAGAGGACCCAGAGATGTGTCTCAGCTACAATGGAATTAGAAAAGTTGAGGTCAATCAGGTTAAAGATTCTGAAACTGGACTCTACAGCCTCAAGATGAATACCTTTGACAGGGAAAATCATATTGATATGCATAGTGATCTGTATGACAGGCAAAACGAGATGACCAGTGTACCAATGGGACAGGCGTACAATAAGGACATCGAGAATGTCAATTTAATGAGATTCACAAATGAGGAATGTGGTCAAATCAGATCAAGGGATTCTACATATGACAAGGAAGATCCTGTTGTGGTCTCCGTAGCTGATGTATATAAGGCGGAAGGCAACATTATCTCCTTTGATGGTTTTAGTGATGAACAGGACATCATACCTGTAGGAAGATCAGTTGGCGGCTTAGATGAGTCAGACAGTCAGTTTTCACTTCAAATATCAAAAGCAGATGGTAGGAAGCAGGTGGCTGCTTCAAATGTCAATGTTACTAGGGTGGTCAAGTCTAGAAGTGATTTTGTTTCCAAGAATAAGCCAGAGTCAAAACCATCCAGAAAAGAAGCCCCCAATAGCTTCCCTTCGAATGTCAGAAGCCTGATATCTACTGGCATGCTTGACGGTGTTCCAGTAAAGTATATTTCTATGTCACGTGAGGTAACCTGCCTTAGATTGTTTCCATTCATTCTTTTCCGTTAATTGCTGCTGAGTGACTTATAGTCGTGATACTCCAATAAGGAGCTTCGGGGAATCGTAAAGGGTTCTGGCTATCTTTGTGGCTGTCAATCATGCAATTATTCAAAGGTAAGACATTTACTGCTGCATAAGGAGATCATGGAGTCATGCTCTATAGAGAGCTTATACTTTGTCAATTTTGCTAGAAGGTGCTTAATGCATATGAATTCGAGCGACATGCCGGTTGCAAGACAAAGCATCCAAACAATCATATATACTGTGAGAATGGGAAGACTATCTATCAAATAGTTCAAGAACTACGGAGCACTCCTGAGAGCATGTTGTTTGATACAATTCAGACCGTGTTTGGAGCACCAATTAATCAGAAATCTTTTCGCATTTGGAAAGGTAAAATAGATATCTTTCTCAGTATTATATCCAGTTCGTTGGAGAAAGATCTTTTTTTTTTTTTTTGCCACCCAAAAAAAAAATTTATCACACACACAAGCACGTGTAAACATGAATCCAAGAATTTGTGCATGGATTGATAATGTGGATGTGTAAATAAATCCATGCATTTCAAACTCAGAATAAAAGGTGATGCACATCTGCTACATATTTTATTTCTTTTTTTTTTTTTTGGTAAAGAACATATTTTAATCGTTAATCATTCAAGAAGTCAAGAGTTTAACTCTTGAGAGCATCTCCCAACAAGGTCAAGAATTAATAATATCACCTCCTGATAGATGTTCAAAAAATCGTTCGATCTTTTCTAATTAACTCAAAAGGTCCTTTAACTCTATAGATTATATCTGAGGATTTGCATGTTATTTTCATGTCAGAAATTAGGGGACAACTCCTTCTTCCTTAAGTCTCCTATCCTATAATATGTTATGTGAATGAGTGGTAGCACTTTATTATTTTGCCTAGATGAATGATAATAACTTCTGACTGGGCTGGTGTAGAGTCAAGAAAATTATTGCTTCGTTCAGGTTGTAGAAATATGTTTTAGAAATTCTGGAATTGGTACTGCGGATCAGCCGATGAATTTCATAGATTAATGTTTAACCTTTCACCACGATGAGTATGAGTGTTCTTCTCGCTTGTATAATATTCTCCTTATCTTTCCTGACAATCTCAGGATGGCGGCACTCTATTCAATAACTACAAGTTTGCTTTTTCTTAACTCTTTGGGAATTGGGGAGTTTTTCCATATAATTACCATGGATACTTCTCATTAAGACACCGCAAGTTTCTACGTCAAGTTTAAGAATTGTTCTTGTTTCGGCGAATTGTGCCTTTTTTGAGTCTTTGCTATACCAGTGAGTTCATTTTCCTGTTTTCCAGAGTCTTACCAAGCAGCAACTCGTGAGCTTCAACGAATTTATGGGAAGGAGGAGTCGAAACTGTAAAAGGAGTCTCCTATGTGAGTCTTGAGGAAGTCAACTTGTAACATAGTGCAAACTGGATGCGGCCTTTGTGCATAAAGCATGTTAATCTTCAGTAGTTCTGTGCCTTTTTGGTTATTTTCCTCCATTAGTGTCCCCTGTTCTTTTCAATTTGTAGATTGTATAAATATTAGCTTCTTCTGTGGATAGGTAGCTATAATTCAAAAAGAGGCAGTGCGCCCATGTTTTAGATCAATCGCATGATTGCCTGCGAGTGGACTTCTTTTTGGTGGCGAAACGATATTAAGCTAGTTGCAAGGGAAGGTATGTAAAGTGATCTATTGACGAAAACCTTTCAACAAGTCTTTATGGCGTAATCTGTCATTTCTGCAAATTAACAATGACACCAGCTTGGGTGGTCAACTGGCAAGCAATGCTTGCTACGTTCACTTATTGATGGGAATGCCCTGTTTGAGTGACACTTGTCGGCTGGGGCTTCACTACCCAGCAAACCATTGTATGATTTTGATTGAAAATTGACAGAAATGATTCTTAAACTTTGACTGATCTACAATATGGTTTCTAAACTTTCAATTCATGTAATATTGTCCTGAACTTTAATCTCAAATGGAATGTGGTCTTTAAATTTTTAATTTATTTAATATAATTCGTGAATTTTGTACATGTTCAAACTAAATCATGAATTATATAAAAAAAATTAATACGATTGAAACTTAAATTAATGAAAAGATGACATTGAAATATTTATATAATTGAGATATTAGTTTGATCATGTATTAAAAACTTAACGGTCATATTGAACAAATTGAAAATTTAACTCAATATGCAATAAATTTAAAACAATGCATTGCATATTGAGTTAAATTTTAGGGATCAGGTTGAACAAATTAAAAGTTAAGATATTATATTACATATTTAGTCAAAATTCATGGATCATTTATGACATTATCTCAATTTTGATTACCCTACATAGCATCTTTCAAGATGGTATGTGATAACGGTTGACTGACCAACATAATTTGCTTTACTTGTTTTTGTCAAAGCATTTTTTGCTATAAAAGAATTTCAAGATCTAAAATGTTCTTGTCAAAGTCCTAACTAATTGAAAGGCATGAGAATCTGTGGACATGTATAGAGATGCTGTGGAATATATCTGTTTGGTACCGTTGATTTCCGGAGAGGGCACTATCCTTCGACGTGGAATTGCTAGGTTCAGTAATTGGTAGGGGATAGGCCTAAGTTGAAAGCAGCTAGAGAGGGTCTGATTAGATTTATGATTTACTAACTGTAACTCAGTTGTACCTTGTTGTTCAGGCTTCCACCGATACCAAAACTGACCCGAATCCGACCAAGGTGTATGCTTTAGTGACCTGAACCGGGAAAAACCGAACCGGAATGACAGTTGGGGTTCGGGTTGGTTTAATGGTTATGTGTGTATGTGTGCTGTGTTTGTTCCCTCCCCTTATCTTCTTCTTCACATATCTCGGTACGATAACATGCTCTACACATTGCCAGGGATCATCTCAAGATTGCAACACAAGCTCCGTAAAATCATTAACGAGACAATCTTCACTAGCGACGAGGTCTCTAGATCTGGAGATGACGAGGGTCGATGACCATCGATCTTGTCGAGATCAAAGTGGGCCATGGAGGAGAGACGAAGCTCGAGCGTGGACAAGATGGACCCAGCTCAGGCAATATGGACGTTCGCGGACGTATCAAGACCTAGATTGCTTGAAGAGTAGAACGACCATGGAGGGTTGTCTTTGGCAGAGTTCAATCGTGAGTTGTTTGCATGGAGGAAGCACCACCCGCATCGCCAGACGCAGCGGTGGCCATGGCCGCCAGGTCGAGCCTTCCAAGAATCCAACAAGCAATAACACCCCACCTCTCTCCCTCTCTTTCTTTCTCTCTACCAATCTCTCCGCTTAAAAACATCCATGGACCTGCGAAAATCTACCACGATGCTTCCCCCCTGATTCAGCGTGTTTATGTTTCTCCGTTTTTAAGTGTACAATTCATTTCGGGTCGCCCAAACTGTTATGATACCCGATTATCTTTACTTAAGACCCGAAATGTCGGATTCGGATAATTTGGACGCCCCTCAGCAGTTCTTGCTTTTTGTCTAGTTGGAAGAGGGAACTAATAAAAACTCAAAACTCCTTTTTTTTTCTGGTTCACAGCTTCGTTTCTTAAGAACCCCTTCACCGATGACGCCAGACAGAGACTCTAACTGGCTTTTTATTTGGGGCAATCACGAGCCAACGGCTCGTCGTTAGATACTTCAGTGCCCTCCGAAGCGACAGAAAGTGACTCCATCAGACACCAGCCGGGACCATACATTTAGCGTTTGTTCAACATGGAAACCCTGAGAAACTCTCATATTTCGTATCAGCATCAGTCTCATATCCCATACCTGACGCACACCCAAAAAAAAAAAAATCCTCCTTTCTTCCACAAGAGGACGAAAGCACAGAGAGCGAGAGAAAAAGGGAAGATAGGCTATATAGAATAAACACATTCGTCTGCCGTCACAAAGTAAAAAATGTTCAGAATTCGAGAGCCTACTTTCCACACACTATTAAGTCCATCCGGAAAGAATCACAATTAGGAATTACAAACACCGAGATCTTGTCATCACAATTAGTTTTCCCCCTGCCCTGTTTACCTTTTTCAAGCCAGCGTCAAAAGCCATCACAGCCTCCCACTTCTTGCATCTTACGAGCCACAGCAAGCAGATCTCGGTGCAGCCTGACCAGATCCAGATGCTTGGTCTGGTTGGTTAATCTTAATTGTCGAAGGATGCTGTAATTACAGAACCAAAGGAAGGAAATTAAAGGACATAGATGGTGGATTTAGTCCAGAAGAAGTTTCCCGATTAGAGTGGTGAATGAAGATACCTCAGCCTTAGAGTCCGTGTCTGAGAGCCTCTGCTTTATATCCCTTGCTATAGAAAAGAACACTTGTTCCACATTAAGATTTGTTTTAGCACTCTGCAGGAAAATACGTTTCAGTGTACAACCAGGACTTCCAATTAGTTGAAGTCATCAGCAAGCTTCTACTTACAGTCTCAAAGAACTGAATTCCATACTCATCAGCAAGTGCTTGGCCCTTGGCGGTAGGCACGGCCTAAACATGATCAGAAATTTTACAAGGATAATGAGAAAGTGAGTGGATTGAAAAGATTCATATCCTTCTTTCCCTATTTTTGTCCTTTTTCTAAAGAAATATCAGAAAGTCTATTAGTCGAGCATGATAGCCAGACATGGATGAAAGCTTCATCAGAAAAGCATCACCAGAGTGAAGGCAATTATGTTTTCTATTGAACTTGCAGCAAAAGCACTCTTATCTCTGTGCTGGCATGCAAAATATAACCAAAGAGATTTTAAGAGATAGTAAGCATGAGATGCGACATACCCTTTTGCTTTCATCCATGTCAGCTTTGTTCCCAACCAGTATCTTATTAACATTGTCGGATGCATGCTGTTCAATATTGCGAATCCAGTTCCTTATATCTGAAAAATAATATAATGCCATGTTTATTATGAGATGCAATCCCGAAAAAAATCAAACATGACAGAAAGTTTAAAACCAACATGCACCAACTTAGTATACATCAGATCAAGCAGTAAACACAGAAATAAAGATGCAAACAGACTTAACACCTACATGCAGAGTTTGTTACAACAAGGGAGTCAAAGAAAGTTACTGTTGAAAGATGATTCGTCAGTCACATCATAAACCAGCAAAATGCCCATGGCCCCTCGATAGTAAGCTGGAGGTAGTGGAAACAAATGCAGCATACATTAGTGCAAATCTTGAAAAGAGAACTGGAGGAGGTATGACATAAAAAAAGAAACTTAAATAATGAAGCAGCAATCCAAAGCGAGGCTTAAATATGAGTAATAAATCAAATAACTGCAAAATAAAAACGAACAAAGATCTACCACCGCCGAGTCCACGAATCGATGCCAGTGATGCGGCTTATGTATCAAATTAAATTATAAAAAATTGAACCTCATTGCGACCTGATTAGGACACATTCTGAAAGAAGCAACCACAGGACTGTAGTGCCATGTGTCCAATGCCCTAATACCCAACATCCAATATAGAGAGTAAAGCACATTTACCACTAGGCAAGTAACTCTTATCACATCTCAAAGGCCAGTAAAAAGGAAACTATTGGTGAAACTGAAAATCTTGACCAGTACATCAATGAGCCATGTCTTAGTCATTTTATTGAACAGCAAGGGCTCAGCCAGAAACCCTGGCCCCTATACTCAAAGAGAGCCGCAAAAGCTCAGACAAAGCAATATATCAACCTGAGAGCAATACATCCCATAATAAAATTACAGACAAGCAGGCAGCCAACAAGGTAGATTTTTCTTTGATTATATTTCAGCTGCACTGAAGCTGGAATTGTGCCTTCTGCGTCTTCACAATAACAGAATCTCTCCCAGAGATATGCTAACTTTCCACAAAATTAAGTTTAAAATTTCCACATTGAAGTGTCTATTTTTTCTTGGCATAATTTTTCTGGAAGTTAAGGCCAACCAATGGGTCGTCTACCATTTTTCAGGAGAGTTAACTTGGCATCATAAAATGTATAATTGTCAGATTCCAGTATTCCACACAGATAGTGTTTTGGCTTTGGCCAGCTTTTAGAGCTATATTAATCTTGCATAGTTGAGTCAGTTTCTAATATTTGCAAAACCTTACCAGTGGTGATTGTACGAAACCGCTCCTGACCAGCAGTATCCCATATTTGAAGCTTGATTCTTTTTCCATCAAGCTCTATAGTTCTTATCTTAAAATCTATGCTGCATTAGGTACAAATGGCATGCAAAGATCAGTGAAAAGGTTATGAGAAAAAGGAACCGAGGTCAAAGAATACACACCCAATTGTGGTGATAAAACTCGTTGTGAATGAGCCATCTGAGAATCGCAAAAGGAGACAACTCTTTCCCACACCTGGCAAAGGTACATAGTACCATGTGAGGATTTCAAGCATTCAGAGTGAAAAAATCATAATCAGTTAGCAAAACAGTTACAGAAATCAAAGAGGAGGCTGTACACGTACAATTTCTAACCACAGAGCTAGCTATAGAAGCACTAACGATAAAGCTAGCAACAGCAAGCTCCAAATTCAGAGTCAAACAGCACTGAAAATCCCTCAAAATGGAGGTTAATCTTGATGGAATCACGACTCGTTTTAATTGAAAACTCACTATGGCACTGACAACATGCCATATACCACATACCAGCTGTGGAATTTCATAGCAAGTTCAGCCAAACTGCCGAAATTCACTCTCAACTCTTAAATCCCACTCCCATCCTTTCAACCACCATGAAGGCCAGCTCCCACAGCATGAGGTGATGGAAGACCCTTTCAAATGGCATATAGCAAGTCCTTCCCACCGAGTCAAACCATAATTTTCACTGAAGGGCAAAATATGGAATCCGACAACACAACCGGTAATACAGCCACAATGGCGGAAGACAAATGCCCGGACTCCCTCTATCGTACAGCCAGAAGCACGATGCATCCCGCCAAACAATGTGAATTAATGACGTTTTTCCGCATGTATACTAGGGTCAAATTTATCAAATGCTATTCAAAAAAACAAGACTTCGTCAGAAATTATTTAATGTCGGCAACTCCTTTCCTTGAATCCCCAATATCAACAGATCCATACCAAAGCGCAGAGTTGCAGGACTTTTTTCTCGTTCATCTCACCCCCCCCCCACCAAAATAAAAGGACGGACCGAGGTAGGACGTGTCCTCGCGCGATCAAGCCATGTGAACAATTTCCGCATCCAAGATCAAAATCAGGTAGCGCAGATGAAGATCTACGACTCACATCCTCCAAACATTGGCCCTAGAGAGACAGAGAGAGAGACAGAGAGAGAGAGAGAGAGAGTTACCGCTATCGCCAATCAACAGAAGCTTGATGAGGTAATCGTAATCGGCGCGTGCCCTCGCCGGTGGAGCCGCCATTCCAATTCCAGGTACCTGCGCCGGAAAATTCGGCCACGCGCGTCAAGACAAAGTCACGGCAAATCGACGGAAGGGAGAACCAGCACAGACAAAACTCGAATCGCAGGAGAGAGAGAGAGAGAGAGACCGGATCGGAGGCGAGGGAGATTCCACACGCAGAGAGAGACAGAGAGACAGAGAGACAGAGAGAGAGGGAGAGCGAAGGTCTCCAAGTGTCAAAAATGGAGGTCCATGCAGATTTAGAGAGAGAGAGGACCGAAATAAGGGAAGGGAAACAACCTTGATCAGTTCACCACCCGCAAGGCGCAAGCGAAGCTGCTCCGACAATGGTGGGTGGGTTGGGCTGGCTAAAATGCGCACCCCGTGCGCATCTGCGTTCCGTTCCCTTCGTCATCATTATTATTTATGTTCTCCTTCTTTTTTCGTTCGCCTCCTCCTAATTATTAATCAATTCTCAATTTTTTTCTCCCTTCCGCATAAACTCGCGTGCGCGCAAGCCGCCCCCGTGCGCACTCTAGCAGCTCTGGCTACCCCCACCAATCCGGTTCCTCTTAAGACTTCTCTACTCTCTCTCTCTCTCTCTCTCCACACCCAATTATCAACTAAATTGACACTATGCGCCACCAAAACACATGTTCATCAAGAGCACAAAAATCACAACAGCGACGACTTTAATAGGCCGTGCCGAATTTGTTCGAAATACTACTGCATAAATCGATTCAATATCGCCCTTTTGTGATCTACAATCCAAGCCGCCCGACCCTCCCCGATGTGGAATCCGGCAACATAAAGTCTCTACCGCTTCTCTAGATCGACCCGACACATGAGATTTTCAGGATTTTCTTTATTTTATTCTATTTGCTCCCACCAACCCGAAAATGATCGGAAGGGATTGCATTATTGAGGATGAGCCAGCACGTTTGGTGGACCGCTTGCATGATCCAAGCCGGTTTGCTTTGAAATGGTCTTTTTTACTTAGCTTGGGCGAAGACCGAGTGTGGACGATTTGAAATGGTCGCGGAGCGCACGCTACGGCGAGTCCACGACACCGCAGATCAGGAAGATAAACCCGCCCCCGCCGAGCAATCTCCATGTGGGCCTGGGCCTGGGCCTGGGCTTTTTCCTCTTTTGGTTTTGGTTTTGGTTTTGGTTTTCTTTTCTCCCCCTCTTTCCCTGGGTTAGGGGCCTGTGAGCCCCTGTTCGTGACGGTCACGTCGTTTTTACCATATCCTCGATTGGAGAGCCAGGTCAACTTTGACCGGACCAGACCGCTCGTGCTTCTCGGACCACGACGTTGTCTCCTCGCTGAATACCGGTCATCAACTGGGGACGTAACGGACCAACGGCGCCGTTAGTGTGGCGGCATTCTTCTGATCCCCGAACTCTGCCCGCTATAATAGAAAAGACCTCGAGTTTTGAGAAAAATTAAACATGCACACAGCGACACGAATATCCTCAATCTGTTTGAATTACGAATGACCATAAACTCATGCATATGTGCCATATTGTAATCATTGTATATTTATCACACATATATATGTTTCAAAACTTTTTATGATGGAAAATGTTTTGGGTATATGAAGTATCGATACTTTATTCAATCTCAATCACTCAATAGGTTGGCCTTCTAGTACAGATGAAAATAATTATTGTCGTGCCTTGCAATATAAGCGCTGTGTCAATACTAATTAGGTCATATTGGGATAGCCAATTTTATAGAGAAAAAGGAAAAAAAAGCCTCGAATGTGAAGTAGCAGTGATTTCACCAAAGTTTCGATGAGGATCGCCAAGTGCTTGTTAGCCTCTAGCCAGCCATGACAAGGCCATCACTACCTCAGATCGAACATACAAGTAGACAACGATAGGGGGAGAGACGAAGCTAGAGAGGGAAGTGATGGTAGCTCCAACCATCGTCAAGGCCGCTTGAAGCGAGGTCTAGCAATTCTAGTTGACCTCTGCCATGGTGGTCGAGACCGCCAAGGCCGATGGTCACTTGCTCTCTCTCCCTTTCTCTGATTACTTTTCATTCTAAATATATTCATATTTGTTTTATATGTTTTTATAAAAATTTAGAAGCTCAAAAGGATGCCACATTAGCATTGCGTCACAATTGAATGGCCATGTCATACTTTTTAAGAGAAGAATCAACTCGAACAAAATAAATTGTAGTTTAAGCACTGCTTTAGCACAAAAAGGAAAAAATAGTATAAATACGAGATTGAACAATTTGACAAAAAAAAAACACGAGATTAGCTATGCCATTGTCTCTAAAACCTAGAATGTGGACCCAATGAGACTAGTTAGCACGAGTCGTTGGATAACGTCAATCTTGTGTTGGGTCCACATAATTCAAACAACGAGTACATATGAGCTTGTGTGCACCTAAAGCCTCCAACTTTTGGTCCTAATCCCAACTTGAATAGCATTTTGCAAATTGATGATTGGATACCAACATATTAAATTTTATAAAGTCTTAAATTTTTGTATTAATTATCATTATAATTATTTCAACAAATTCTAAACGGAAATGATCGATATAGACTTTAATTATCCTATTAGTATAGCTTGCACTGATGTAGATAATTTTTACAGTTTTTGTAACACTTTTTAATTTATGTATTGATTTTTTCCTTTCTCTATTTTTTTCTTTTTTTCCTATTTGTCCCCACTAGCGAAGGCAAGGGTGTCTCTCGCTTGCCTCACCAACCACAAACGAGGGCATCATGGTCCTTGCCCAAATCTAGCAAGGGTCGTGATCCTCATCACAGTGGCTAGTAAGGTATTGTCGACACTCACCGATGAAAATATTTAAAATAAATCAGCACAATTGAATATTTTAATATTAATTAATAAATTGTAAAAGACTCAAGACCAAATTAGCACGATTAAGAGGTTTAGTACTGAACCGATCGCTATATAATAGGTTTGAAAATTTTGGGTTGATAAAACCCAACACAAGGTTGACACAACGGACCGCACCTATCAATGTAATTATAAAGAGAGGCGAGTGGTCAATGTGTAACATGGTTCGCAAACATTTAATTTGTTAAAAATGATCATCGGACTTTAACACAATATTTCATGTAATTTTTGAACTTTTAATTTGTTAAATACTAAACTTTTGGTGCATGTTCGGACTAACTCATTAATCATACAAATATAGTCGATATCATCATCTCATTATTTTAAGTTTTGGATTAATATTGAACTTTAGCATGTAGTTTAGAAATTTTTTTCGATATATATCAAAAGTTCAATGATTATATTAAACAAATTAAAAATTTAAGAATCGTAGTAAATAAATTAAAAGTTGAGGGACTATAATTATCATATCATTATTTATTTATATAAGAAAAGCAACATAATACGGTGAATAAAAAAAACAAAAAAAAAACTCATGCTCCATGTGAAATGATTGAATTTTGCAGAGGGATCTTCTGGTCAGAACCACAACTGGTGTATTTTCATTGCATAAAGTATGCTAATTGGCCTATTATTGCCTGCTTTATACGTATCAATACGATTCCCCAACCAATGATACGGAACACCCATTTGCTTGCGCTCGATCATTTGACTCCTAATCTAAATTTTACGGCTGACATGATTGGATTTTTTTCCCCCACAATCCTCAAAAGTCAATATGTCAATTTACCAATATTTTTTTAAGAAAGATGAGCATATCCACAAAAGAAGAAGTTCCACTTAATTTGTGAATTTCATTCAAAATAAGGAAGATAGCCCACCGTCTCGGTGCATAAATACGATAAGAAAGAATATTTTTTTGATGAGATTGTTTCGCGGGTCTCGCGCTCTACTACTTTTGGTCGAATCTCTTTCCCCAAGAATCATCGACGGCTTGCGACTCGAGTCCAGCAGCCCGAAGGCCGTTCACGGCACGTTATCTCTTTCGGCGTGGGATTAAAATAGACAAGAATGGTGCACCTGGCCGGAAAAATAGACGACGCTCGGAGAAAAAGAACCACGAGCATGAAGATTGGTTCGAATAGATTCCAAACGAGGTAATGAACCCGTAGTGCGGGGGTAGTGGCAACGAGGTTGCCTCGCCACAAACCATTGAGGGAGCCCACCTCTTTGCAGTCGATCCTAATCACGAGTTCGCAAAAGGAAAAATTAACGTCACGAGAAGAAAAGGCTATTGTAAGGAAAAGTTGGGTCGGCAATCCGTAATGCTTCAAGCATATGCTTCGGAAGATCCCTTTCTCCCTCTCTTTTCCCCTCCCTTTGCCCTTTTAAAGCTCAGGAACTTCCATTGTCGTCACTCCCTCTAGGCCCTGGGAAACCCTCCTTTCCCAGTGGCTTCCGTTTCCATCCGGAGTCCCTGCTCTCGCCTGCGTCTCCCGGTGAGGAGCCAGCGTCTCGGTCGCTCGTGGCGGCGGTGGCGGCGGAGCGGCGGCGATGAGGATGGATGCTGTTTTTGAAAGCATATTAGTTCTGTGTTAGGCGTTCGTGATTTTGGGCAACTAACGTCCCTTTGGCATTTCGTCAGTGTATCAGCAATTATTTTCAGGTTGGTTTCGGCCAACGTCCTTTTCTTCCCTCTCGTCTCTAGTTTCTAGGGGGGGACTTTCGATTTTCATTGATGATTTCGATCATCGGAAGACGGCGGCCTATGAGACCAATTACGTTCCAATCTGTTCTTCCTCCGACGGGGATGTAACATCATCATAGGTCGAATGCAATGTTATCAGCTGCTTCTTTGAATCTAAGTTCGAAATTTGCTCGTGTTTTCGAAGCTGCGAGCCTCTTTGATGAGGTTTTTCCTTGCTAAGTGTTCGGTAGAAGTACAAAGCATGATGAATGATGCGTATGTTGGCCTGATTCGAACACCCCTTGACAATTGTAACGTGCTAAAACTTTGTGAGTCGCTCCGAAAAAATGGGTACATAGAATAATTTGGGATTAGCCGTAACGGGAGGATTAGATTCACGTGGGCTAAGAAGGCTCGGCAATTGCAGATCGTGTAGAAAGTTTAAAATGGAGGTGGAAAGAAATGGAAGAGTCGTATGTCCTGATCCGTAGTCGTGATGGGCATCTATGCTAAGCTGCACTGTGAACTTCAACTTGGCGATCGACGTATGGAGCTCCTGTGCATGTACGGTCGATTGGCATTGAGAAGGAGATAATAACATGCCAGGAGACGTTTAATCCAAGCCCATCCAAAAGTGGGCTTTGGCCCAACTTGTCACTCGATGGCCTCGGTAGACCCGTGACTGTCGGGCTCGCGATCGGATCTAGCGAATCGTATGTGTCCAAAAAAAGGCCCAATAGCCAATGTATCACGCGGGACGCACGCGAGCCCGAAAGAAGAAAGGAAAGCAATTCTCCTCCTTCGCTCTTCATCGTGCGTTGCACCGGCAAACATCATTGATGGATTGTACGTAAAATATGCGATCCATATTCATTGATCATAATTCATTTGCTCAGTAGAAAATGGACGGTAGTAAAAATAATATCTTAAAAATGATCTTTCATATCACTCGAACTTATAATAAATAGAATATTTTTTACTATTGACATCTTTCGCATATAAACTTTTATGGACAATGAAAATATTTATCATTGTTCAATTTTATTAATAATAAAAACAATCATTTTTAAGCTGATATTTTTTAGATAAATTATTTTTCACCTAACGGATTAAACTTTTAACATTAGGTTACACCGTCAACGGTCAATGGATTCAGCCGATACAAATTGTATGAGCCAAAAGCAGGACCCTAGCAACCAAAAATCAATGATATTAGACAAAATATTTTATTTAGTTTTCCTTTTATAACGACACGAGTACTTATATCCACTATTCCTATCGTCACGTAATGTTCATTCTTTATGCTACTTTTATGTCCATCACTAACTGAGAAAATTTCCTCTTACCACATCATCATTCGATGGCTTTGCGAGTCATAAACGATGCTCACGATCAAATTTGAGCCAAGCTTCATCTCCGTATCTCGTGAATTAAAATATTTTTCTTCAATTGAGGATGGAGGAAATTTGCCTCGAGGCATTCGCACCATTTTGACTCCAACAATTCCACGTTTGATTGGAATAATCAGTAAAACTGATTCACCAATTAGCACCAACAGGCTATGGATAGACATTGAAATGAGTTGACGTTCGACATTTCATCGGAGTTTATCACCTCATCTTATTTATCAAATTTGCAGAATTACAAAGGAAAAAAATAAAATAAAAAGGACACAGTGCTTGTCATCACGATGACATTTATACGTTGCGGAAAAAGTCTCGTTTGTTTAACACGAACGGCGACGTAAAATTTCGAGTGTTGCAAACAATGATGAGTACAAGAAATACTATTGTGATTAAAATACGAGCCAAATCAGAAAAAAAATCGAGACTTTATATCGAGACAGATTTGGCTACATTGTTTCAAACTATCCAAAATACGCACATATCCTCTCGCTCAGTAAGAGTGAACAATATTTTGCAAAATCCCGTGATAAAAATATTATTCAGTGAATAATGTTTTAATTTTTAATATGTATACGGTTGGCGACATGTGAAATTTGATGAGATTTATTGAAATTTAAGATTTATTTTTGAATTTTGAATGGAATTAAGAAATGCCGAAGTTTAGTCCGCCACGTCTTACGACAAGTCAACCATCCTCGTCCCAGTTTATAAATGTAAGTTCGATCCTAGCCCTCAATACAAAAGTCCCTCGGTCTCAATCCGAGGGTCTGTATACCGCCAAGTCAGAGATCCGCGAGCTTTCCTTTCATCCAATTAGATCCAATCATTCACCCTATATATAGTCTCCTGGCCAAACCTATTCTGCCCTCATCTCGAGATTACCACACGGTCCGATCAACTTCGCGACCTTTCTCCCCTAATTTCTCATCTCGTTTCATAACCTGCTACTGATTCCCGATGGCCCCGAAGGCGGAGAAGAAGCCCGCGGAAAAGAAGCCGGCTGAGGAGAAGAAGTCGGCGGCGGCCGAGAAGGCTCCGGCGGAGAAGAAGCCCAAGGCCGGGAAGAAGCTCCCTAAGGAAGGCGGCGGGGACAAGAAGAAGAGGGTGAAGAAGAGCGTGGAGACGTACAAGATCTACATATTCAAGGTGTTGAAGCAGGTTCACCCGGACATCGGGATCTCCAGCAAGGCCATGGGCATCATGAACAGCTTCATCAACGACATCTTCGAGAAGCTCGCCCAGGAGGCCTCCAGGCTCGCTAGGTACAACAAGAAGCCGACGATCACCTCCCGGGAGATTCAGACCGCGGTCCGACTCGTGCTCCCCGGTGAGCTCGCCAAGCACGCCGTCTCCGAGGGAACCAAGGCCGTGACCAAGTTCACGAGTTCTTGAAGCGGGGCGAGTAAGTTCCATGGCGGCGGATCATCCGCGGATTGTGGCGGCGTTTGGTAGATAGGCTTAATCTTTAGTTGATTAGGGTTTAGAATTTAGTTTGGCTGTCTCTCCCTCTCCCCCCTCCCCCTCCCCTCCCTTTTGGCATTTTTGCTTTTTATAAAGTGTCATATGAAGTTCGGATCGTGTTGTGAATGACATATGAACGATTGGCCGATAATATATCTGTTACGACTCCTTACTTTATCGACTCCACTTTCCTTGCGCCCTCAAGAAATAATCAATGGAGATTACAAATTGTCATATTTTTATTGGTTATCATGAGAAAAGGTATGAATTTCAGAGTCTTTTAAGGCGGCAGTTGTGGGATTGGAAGGTTGGTGCTTTGATTGGAATATTTTTTGAAACAGCTCTTGTAGGCATCTTTTCAAACGATAGTTACCACCCTAATTCTTTAACTGCAACTCCAAACTCACGAAACACAGCTCTCGCTTCAGTGCTTATCTTTTAGCAAGTCCTCAAACTAATCAGTAACGATGTAGGATGCGATCATTTTTTACTAAATTGCATAACTTGAAGGGTCCTTGCTGAATCATTATCGAATTAATGGGTTTCTCTTGGGAATTTGATGAGATGATTTCTTCCATTTGCTAGGCCTAAGTCCGGCGAGAGGCATGTCTTATAGGGTTGGGACTGTGATAGTGGATCTGCTGTTGCTGCGAAGTCGAGAGCAGCATATATTCTTCTCTTTGAACGAAAGGGGTGTTCTCTTTTTTAGTCATTGATGCCTTTTATTGCACCATTGAGGAGACTAATGACTATCTGAGGTGCTTTCAATATGGGGAATTTTGTGAAAAGCTTAAAGGGATAAGCAGCTATAAAGAAAGGATATTTTGCTAAAGCCCTCGCCAAGCCAAACCAAAAGAAAGGGGTTCTGAGGAAGGTGATTTATGTTGCTATTTCGTACTTGTTTAGGGGGAAATTGAATTTGGGATGGATTTTAAAATAGCCTGTCAGTCGCTGTAATAACATGTGTGGGTAGTAGGACCTAAATTTTGGGCTTAAATCCTAAATTTGTGATGTACGTGAAGAAAATAAATATGAATTCTTCTCTTCCGAAGACATAACAAACTTCAAGTGTAAAGTTATGACTTGCAGTATGGACTCAGTCAAGCTCCACTTTCTTTGGCCAGATCTTTCATTTTAGAACAAGTGAGCATCGTCCCCATGTTTACGAACTGAGTTACTAATAACAGTCTGATGCCTATTCTTTTAAGTGAGTTGAATCTGCTTACTTCTGAAGATCATCATCATCACATATGGCCGAATGACCCTTCTGCGAGCTATTTATCAGTAGTAAAACCCCCTCCCTCTCTGTATCTCCAGCTCCTTTATCCTGAGTTAGTCACCCTTTTAGTCTCGTGCACATCTAACTCTGCTTTACTTCTATGTTTCTTTTATTTTTCTTTTAAATTATAAGGATTGTTGTGCAGCAGCTTGGAGGAAGGACTGAAGATTGTTTTTACTATTCGGCTTGGTACGTCTGGCTTGATCTTTATCAAAGAGCACAACTTTGAGGTTTTGCTGACCTTTATATCTGGATTTTGTAGTCAGGCTGATCAAGAACCCAAATACTGGGAGGCCAAAAGGCTTCGGTTTTGCTGCTTATGAGTCAGAGGTCGCAGCGGACAGAGCACTGAAGTTCTCAAACAGAAGGCTATTCTTCTACTCTTCTCGCTTTCGGGTGCCATTGGACGTGATTGTTCTCTATGAAAATCATGGTTCATATAAATTGAATATGGGGTTACCACTTCGGTAGTTTGTGTAGGAGTAATTTATCTGACAGAAAAATGAAAATCTTCCAAAATTCTCTGGGCATGACAAATTTGTGGAGTTTCCAGGTCTCGTTCATGCTCATGTCTAAACTATCTTAGTAAGCCCTTCTTAGGCAGCTATAAACAACCTGTTGGATCACGAGAATGGGATGTACTTGATGGCCGGGCGTGACATATCGCGATTTTGAGTCTCGGGCAATGGCTTGTATCTGCAAATGGGTTCTTGATAGAGGGTGATTGCATTCTTTTCTTGGTGATTGGTTTGTTGGAAAGCTGTATTGGCCTCATTATCTATTTCGATATGATCTCTTTAGATTAGTTTGGTGGCTATGTATTTGAATTTGTTCTTGAGCAAGGTGGAGTTTATGATGCATAAGCTGCTTTTTATGAATCTCCAGGTCTATACAGCATATATAAGGTAAAGAAAGAAGAAAAATTGAAACTCTGGTTAAAGTCTTACTTGCTATGAGAGGTTGTTGAATTACTGAATTATGTCAAGCTTGAAGAACTGAGGAGAAATTACATCCTTCATTGAAGATACATTTTTTGTGTTGTTCTGAATATCCAATGTGAGCAGCGGTTGGGTGTCGAAGCTGCTTATGATGTTCCTATGCTGTGTGCTCAATTTATTTAGGATGTGATTTTAGAATGGTTATGTTGTAATAGATGAGTGGTTGCTGTGCTCTACCATCCACTGTCGGTTCTGCCCTTCTGCTTCTACTCTGATCTCTCTCGTTATTTGGGCTTAGAGATACGTTTCTTAGAGTTTTTTCTTGAAAAGAAGCTGAAACATCGACATGCTCCTGTTTGGCAGCCAAGCTCTCTCCTCCTTTTCGGGCAGACGGATGTGAGAACTTTAAGCTTAACAACCCGTGCTCATGCTGGTGGACCTGGCCCGAGCTAGAGGACCTCACACATGAGAAAATACTTTTGGCTACTTTTGCTTGAAGAGTACTCTTCCCAAGGCGCCAAAAGCAAAACGAAAGCATTCATTCATTTTGCATTTATCTTTAGTGGAGTTGGGTCGAGTGTTAACACAACAAGAGCACAGCTTTCAAAGTCTTATGATGATCGATATGCGTCTTCCTTGCAGTAGTTTGTCTCGGTGGTTAGGCTCTTAGAGTTTGGGGAAAACCTTAACTGCAACGCGCACCTCACCTGTGGGAATGGATCTTACTGTGTTTATTGCGCAGCTCAAACTGGTGTTTAAGCCTTACGGTACGTGGCAATATATCCAAGTAGCTTGAACGTAGAGCGGTCCTGCCACTAATTCTACTCCTGAAGGAACGGTTCTTTGCTTAATGTTCTGCTACCGAACCAACGGTTCTTTGCTTCAGGATCCTCTCTTGGACCTCATCTAGCCTGTGGTTGTGCTCATCTTCTTCCTCGTTCACATATATGAAAAAAGTTATCCAATGGGAAGAATCCTTATGCTTCAAGCTTAGACCGCATTTGTTGTCATGACAAGGAGCGCACTCGAATCGTAAGGAGATAATACATTTAGAGAGAATGTTCAGAAATCAGATAATACAAATGAAGGGGAAGTTTTATATTTATACGAGAGGCCTTGTAATTAGGCATATTATTCTAAAATGTCCCAACTTTAGGATCAGTCATAATTTTACCTTAAAATTTTTTACTCCATAAAAAAAAAAAACTCAAAACTTTATATTCAGTTTCAATCTATCTTGAACTTTTTTATGTCTCATAAAAATTTACCAATTTATACTTCAGTTTCATATCTATCCATGCCAATCCTTTGTTCAAAATTTCTGAACAATAAGTACCGCATTCGAGTGCCTAAGTGCGAGTTATTCTACGAGAGATAAAAAAACTTTCAAGCATATGAGATCGAATACCAAGTGTAAAACCACATATCCCTGAGCGGGATGGACGGAAAAGTCTTGATCAACTCTAATTGATCTTTTTCTTTTTCAAAATTTCATTGTGAAAATTCATTTCTGAAAGAAGTCTTCGTAAATCTGAAATTTGGATAAAACTAGAGTAATGACGTGAAACTAATGACAAATTTAGAGGAAGTGTTGATGGAGATGATCAAGTAAAAATTGGTGATTTTTATGATAATAAAAAGTGGGTAGAATCAAGATTGTATATAAAGTTAGTCGTTTTTATGAGACAAAATAGATTTAGGGTAAAGTTGTGACTGAATCAAAAGTTGAAGCATTTTAACGAGACGAAAAAAAGTTATATTATACAATTTAGATTCTAAAACTAAAGATTTTTTCTTTCTTTCGGGGTATTAGATTTATGTAATTACAACTCGTATCTCATTTAAGAATATAAATGTATTCTCAAAAACTAGTCTCAACTACCAATCTAATAATGGAGATTCACCCTCACTAAACGGCCTAATGGTAGAGAGATTCAATCCTCGTCGCAATCAATCTGATTATAGAGACATATTGAACAGTGGATATGAATCCTCACCTCATGGTATGGTCGAGATCGAGCCCCCACATATGAACTCTGTGTCTTTGTTGGTTGTGATAGCATATGGAAGTTGAACCAATCGTTTTATCACATGGACATAGGTAGACTAATTGCGATATAAATTGCAATAAGAACTTATTTTTAATTAATTACGTAATATATGTTGGGTCGGTTTAGCATAATCAGGACACGTGTTCGTCATTCGATGTTGCTTGAAACCTTTTTTTTTCCTTGGTCAAACGAGGTCCTTTGATGTGTGACGATGCTTTTATTTACATGAAGAGTTAGGTGGTGGAGTCATTGCTGTGATACGAATGAAAGTTGAAAGACTCTTTGAAAATGTACTCTCTTCCCACTCCCCCACCAATATTCTTTCCTCATTCCTAAGCATCATTGTTACGATAGTATGATCTTTCGAAAAAGTCGCCTTGGTAAATAAAACAAAGGAGACATAATTTAAAATATAATTAATAAAGAAAATAGTTCAAAGACTATATGATAGGTGAGTATTAAACAACAATATTTTCTATCTTTTTGCCAAAGATGTTGATATTCCTTTTTATAAGAACCTGAATAAAAATCTTATTTGGGTATGTAGCATGGTGAATTGGACAAGCGTTGGGAAGAATTTGACACGATGTATTGATATTGACTCACATTCGGTAATTTAAGGATGGCAATTTGATTTATTAAATAACTAACTCAAATCATGGGATAAATTATAACTGGCATGTTGAAATCGACGGTGATATCCTGTATCTAATTAGAGTTCAACGCATCAGTTAATTTGCTAATTCCATACATTAATAAGCCTATTTGATCACTCATTTACTTTTTTTTTTATCTAAGATATCAAAACCCAAAAAAAATATAAAGAATTTATGAAGTAAGTAAAGAAAAATTCTCTAACCATATTTTTGTCCCGATGGTTATATATATATTTTAAACGTTTCAAATCTTTAAGGGAAAATAAAATGCAAACCGTGGATGTCACAAACTTTTGACTTTATCCTATTTGCAAAACCTGCGACTCTCGTGGTTTTAACTAAATGCGAAACACCTAATGTAATGTTCCTATAAAAAAAATCCACTTATTATCGACACTATGAAAAATATATTATATGACTTTTTTATAATCTCTTGGAATTTAAAATGAGTTTCTGAAATTTCGGAAATCGAAGTGGGGCCCCCTGAAAAGTTTTTGCGCGGACGCTGCTGAGCCTACGAATTCTTTCGGTTCCCGCCTCGTGCACGAAACGACGCCATCTTCAATCCGAGCCCCGCCTAGCGTCTAAACCGAATCTGAACCCTCCGCGTGAAAGCGCAGTCCGGCTCGATCGGACGTTCCAAAACGCCGCCAAGTCACCTATCCGCGAGCGTCCCCTCGGATCCAATCAGGTCTCATCTCTTCCTGCTATATAAACTCTTCGCAACCCTTTGTTCTATCTTCATCTCAAGGTCATCCTCCACGAGAGCTCCAATCGATTCCTATCGCCTCCTCTTGAAAGGAAAAAAATCCATCCCCTCGTCCCGATTCGCTTCCCCTGCTGATCCCTGATGGCCCCAAAGGCGGAGAAGAAGCCCGCGGAGAAGAAGCCCGCGGAGGAGAAGAAGTCGGCGGTGGCCGAGAAGGCCCCGGCGGAGAAGAAGCCCAAGGCCGGGAAGAAGCTCCCCAAGGAGGGCGGCGCCGGCGCGGCGGACAAGAAGAAGAAGAGGGTGAAGAAGAGCGTGGAGACGTACAAGATCTACATATTCAAGGTGCTGAAGCAGGTACACCCGGACATCGGGATCTCCAGCAAGGCCATGGGCATCATGAACAGCTTCATCAACGACATCTTCGAGAAGCTCGCCCAGGAGGCCTCTCGCCTCGCGAGGTACAACAAGAAGCCGACGATCACCTCCCGGGAGATCCAGACCGCCGTACGGCTAGTGCTCCCCGGTGAGCTCGCTAAGCACGCCGTCTCCGAGGGGACGAAGGCGGTGACCAAGTTCACGAGCTCGTGAGCGTGGAGCATATGCTCCTTGGCGATGGATCTGTGGATTGGGGTGGTGCTTGGTAGATAGGGTTAATTTTTAGTTTGCTAGGGTTTGGATTCTTCTTGAATGTATTTGCGTGACTATGAAGCATTATGTGAAGTTCGGTTCCTGTTTTTAGAATCTGCCATGGATGGCAAATGAATGATCGACGATAGATCCATTACAACCCCTCTTTACTTTGTCAATTGCTATTGACTCTTGACTCTGGCTGCGGCCTCATGTTCTTTTGACTCTTTGAATTGCGAAATGTGAAATGAATGTTGCAATTTCTCATCTTTTCGTTTAAGGTTGTCATGGAAATTGGCGTGAATTTCAGTCTTTTCTTAGGGATGGTGGGTGAGGGATCGAAAGGGTTGGTGCCTTCATTGGAGTATTTTGTGGAACAACTCTTTCGGGCTCTGTCTTGAACCCATTAAAGCTCGTCCTAATCCTTCAACCGCATTGAGGTATGTCATTTGTCTAATGCTTGAAACACGGCTCTTGCACTTTAGAGCTTGTTCGAAAACTCTGGTGAAGAAAACCAAGTCCTATCTAATCAGTTCTTATGTATTAAGCAAATGACTGATGCAATGTTTGATGGGCATCGAGTCTATTTTAGTCTTCGGAGTTGCATAAGGTGGGTAAATCCGGTATAGAATTTGGGGAGTTGCTTACTCACGCCACTGACGGGTCTACCGTTTGGGAGTTTCTTTAGATGTTTTCTTCCATTTGCAAGGCCTGTGTTTGATGGAAAGACGTGTCTTTTGAGACTGGGACTGTGATGCAGAGTGGCTCCGCTGTTACTGCGAGGTTGAGAGCAGCAACTGGTGTGAAGTTACTCCAGTCCTCTTTGGAGGGAATTGAAGGGAAAAGGGTTATCGGTTATGATGTGTTCAATGTCCATTTGCTGCACTTTTGGAAGAGGCTAATGCTCGATGTACCTGAGGGCACGTTCATGTTCGAAGGAAGGAGAAGCAGCAGCCGTGGAGGAGGGATATCTTGCCATTGTCCGCGTCCATGATGCTTTGAACTTTTGAAGGTGATTTTTGTTGCTATTGGTTACGTGTTGAGGGGGGTTAAATCTGAGTTTGGGTTGGATTCGAGTGATGTAAATTCGGCATTCGATCCTCAAAAGGGAAAATAGGGAAAAACAAAGACAATCACGAACTACAGTCACGTTTTCGGCAACTTAAGGACGACGCATCTAGCAATCCAAATGGCGTCGTTTTGCTCTTTGATGCGGTGCAGTCGAGAGCCGCTTCAGGTAGATGCAACTGATACTTGTTGACGGGAGAATTTGCGATAGCGAATTGCATATATTATGTAAATTGAGACGGCCTATAGTCGGGGCTTAGACATTATCATAATGCTGGAAGAAAGTGAATGTGACTCTTTGTTAAACTTCAAAAGCTGACGGATAAAAGGGGTCCTCGTTATCTCAAAACGAGGGAGCAAATCCCCTAATTTAGGAGGCTTAGATGTTAGGACAATTGGCAAAATCCTGAGGCCTTTTCTTATTCGTTCGTCAACCTAGTCATAGTATAGCTTTCAGGACATCCTCCTCACGTCATTCTCCAACTTCCACGGTGAGGTGCTTGTTATCTCGGCCGCCGTCGACACTCCCCATCGCTGGTGCTCGTCTCGCTCTCTCTCTCTCTCTCTCTCTCTCTCGGTCGCTCGGGAAGATCGCACATGGCAAGGCGACTCTGCTCCTCCGAGCTGTTCGTCAGCAGTAATATTCCTCATCATCCATCCCCAGTTAGTCGTCACTTACTTTCCGTTAACTTCCGACTCTCTCTGATTCGTTTCTTTCTTTCCCCTTCCCGAAAAAAAATTCTAGGACTGTCATTCTACACTACGGAGGAAGGACTGAGGCGACTGTTTTCGCCATTCGGGTCAATTAAGGAAGGTAAGTCCGGCTCGATCCTTGCCAGAGAGCAAAAAGCTTTGTTTAACTTACCCTTGAGGTTCGGTCGACGCATCGGGTGGTGTTTGCAGTCAGGTTGATTAAAGACCCAAGTACTCGAAGGCCTAAAGGTTTCGGCTTTGTTGAGTATGAGTCGGAGGTCGAAGCGGATAGAGCACTGAAGGCCTTGAATGGAAGGGTATTCTTCTTCTTCTTCTTCTTCTTCCTCCCTTTCCTGTGGCAGTGGACACGATCGGATTTACGGTCACCATGTGCTTGATGGTTTGTCTAGAAGTGATTTATCTCTCAGCAACTGGACTTGGTGGAAATTTTCTGTTTATGACGAGCTTGTGAGTTTTCCAGGTCTCTGGAAGCCTTAAAAACATACTAGGAAGCCTTTCTTAGATCTGTTATGGCCGACCTGTTGGAGCTCGAGCCTGGAATGAATTTGATCGTCGCCAGGTGGCTTTGTCAACACTTGGATTCTTGGACTCTGTTGAAAGGCTCGTCCCCGCTAATGGTTCATCCACAGAGGGATGGTCGCATTGTTTATCTCTGTGATCATATTTTGTTGGGAAGTTAAAATGACCTTGTTCCTTCACAAGAAGTTTGGATTAGTTCTGGTGGTTATGTATTTCAAATGTGTTCTCTAGTTAGATGGGCTGTCGTGAGTGTTTAGATGTTGGGAACCAGAACTTCTCCTTTACTATGGAGTTTCTGATCGATAATTGCTGCGTTTTTTTTGGAACTCTACTTCCCCAATATGGTGACGCTATGCAAAATGAAATAGGATCTGGTCAAAGTCTTTTTAGGTATTTTAAGTCGTGCAATTACTGAATTATTTCAAGTTTGAAGAAATGGGAATAAATTGCCTCCTTGATTGAGGAGGCGTTGTTCTGTCATATTGAATTGCACCACCTACATAATGTGAAGTGTGCTTAACTGCTTATTATGTCCTACTCTCATATCCGATATCCAGCAAGTGTTTTCATAGTAATGACTACTTATAATTAAATTATGCAAAATGCTCAAATATTATTGTGGATGTTGTGATTTACGATGGCTCAATTATATTGTGGTTGAAGCTACTTTCGTCTCTCTTTTGTGTGATATAATGTACTTGTCTTATTTAGTTCTGCGTCTACTTTGATTTCTTGCTCATTGTTCATACTTAGATATATTCCTTGCAAGTGTTTTTTCTTGAAAAGAAGATGAAACGTCGAGATCTTTCTGTTGGGTAATGAAGAATTCATTGATACCCTCTCCTCGCTGTGAGAGCTTAAGCTTAATGATTCATGCTGATATTGTATGCAGATTATTGATGGAAAGCTGATCTTCGTGGAATTTGCACAAGCTAAAGGGCCTAAAAAGGTTGCTGACTCTCAAGAAGATGCATCAGGCTAATATTGGTTGAGGAGTGTTCCTTCCAAGGCACCAAAAGGAAAATGGAATTGCGGATCCTTTTCGCATAAATCTCCAGCAAAGTTTCCTGAAGTGCCAATAAGAGCTGAAAGATTGGGATGTGATGCTGATGTTCACATCTAGAAGATTAGGATCTGATGCTGATGGTTACATCCACCTTCAGTGTGACTTATTGGCTGCCGGCAGGAACTCAGGGTTTTTCATGACAAAACTTGATTGTAATGCGTATTATTCCTTATAAGAATAATTTTCCTTTCCTCCTTTCAATAGAATGAAACTTCCCATTACTTAAGAAACAAGAATATGCCAAAGCAATGCTGACGCATCAATAAAAGCAATCCATGAATTTTCCCACGATCCCCGTCAGTTCAGAAGATTGCCAGCAGAGCTTGCTTTCTCGGTTCTGTTCTAAGGTTCCGAATTTGAGCCTTGCAGAAATTGTCCCAACTGCCGAGTTCTCTGAATCGTGTGAATAGCATATTTACTTTGCACGTCAGCAGGGTATGCTCGACTTAGCAATTCGTGCAGTGCTTCCTTCTATTTCTTGAGAGGTTTTTAGGTACAGTATGTAGGGTACACCCAATACATCCTCCGTCCTTGGATTTCGTGGCTATTGTTCCTTCGGTGCAACTAATGTTTCTTCCCGTTTTGCACAGTGGAGTTTCGTTTGTGCTGTTGAAAATTTTAAATTTTAAGAGTATCTATTACAGGCCATTTGAATTGATAACTGAGGATTGCCGACCTAACTAGCCTTCAATTCACGGAGAAACTCCTATTTGCATCTCGCAAAGGGTGCGCTGTCTGCAACAACAATTCTTCACACAAAAGCTTATCTGCAGCAGCAGTCTAGGGAGGATCGAGTAATAAATTGATCAACTGTTTCTCAGACATCATATGGATTTCCTCGATCGGATCCAGTGGCTCACAAAGAGAGTTTCTAAAAACGTGCACTCCGTCTGATCTTCCACTGCAAAATATAGATGTAACACGTCTGTGCTGGGCGTAACCCCAGAGGCAGTGTTGCACACCCACTCCTCTATAAGGACATCATTATGTCTAATTTGCAGTCTCTCTTGAATGTTATGACTTGTAAAATGTCATATTTCATCCAAGGAGTGAACTTGAAAGCAACTAACCATTCATCTTACTAAACGAACAGTTCTCTGTTTGGGAAATCCTTTTATGGTCGTTGTCTTGATTTTGTGTTTCATTTCAACGCTAGCCACACAATGCATGCTATCTTCTGGTTTGCCCCCATTTAAGAGAGGTCTTCAAAGAGAAGATTTTCAATGTGTTCCCTCAAAACTCAGACTGATTAGTAGAAAGGTAGATCAGTTATCAGTAAAAGTAGAGTGGTTCTCATGCAAAAAACAGGGATCTTCACAACCCTCCAAAATAACCAAGATGACATTGCACTTGTTCACTTACATTGTTCTGAAAGTATGATGTCTCGTATGGGGGTACAATTTTTCCTTTGACACGAAGCAGGAGTTGTACTGCCCAATGATCTAGAATGCTTATTAAGACCTTGCTCGCTCGGTGAATATGCACAGTTGCTGCATTCTTCAAATTTAGTGACCTGGAAAATACTTTGTTAAGCCTCGATGAACACTTCCTGAATGTAGGTAGTGCTTAAATTGATACTCAAGAGTCCAGATTACTGTGCTTCTCCCTCATAAGAAGCTCCGTATTCATGTGTCCTTGCATCTATGAAGCACTTACTTAAAATTGAAATGATATCATGAACTGGAATGCGGACTGCATAAGGCAGCATAATAACACGAGTGAGAGGTCCAAGTGGTCAAGCTTTATGAGCCTTCTAGAGCCAGCCGCCTGGAATGAAGCAGCTGGCAGATGCACGAGGAACTGCTCTCAATAGATTTGTTAAAACTGAATCATTTATCCCAAATCCCATCCAAAAAAAACAAATGACCATGATGTGCTTACAAAGATAGAACAGCGTCAGACACAGAATCTGCATCTTTCCAACTATACTGCAATGGTTGTCTTCTAATCACCATTATGAATGAGTATATGAAACTGGAAACCATCAGTGCCTCTAGTATTTGCTCTATCACTTGATTGAACCAGCCATCAAAAGCACGAAATAACTTTTAAAAAATTATCGAAAGCCTTTTCCTTAAGACCTGCAATCAATGATTGTCTTAGAAGCCTCACGACCTAATGCATATTTTAACCAGCTACCAATGAGGCCTCCAGTATGGAATACTGCTCTCATTGGATAAAACTAGCAGTTTCATCCTGAAGATAGGTAGACTAATTCTAGTGCATGGAAAATAAAAATTGATTCCTTGTGTGTTAGCATGGGAGAGATCAGCTCCTCAAGAAATAGAGCATTTGAAAGCGCTTGCTTTCGTGGAATTGCCACACAATCCCCGCATTCCATATACTTTGAATCGACACAAATATCATTAATCCAGGAGGAGAATATAAAGAAGAAATTCAAAGAATGGGAGTAACCTGCTATAGACATGAGGAAGCAGCCATTGCTAATTTGAAGTATCCTGCCCAGATTCACTGTTCATATATTTATTAGGAAAAAGGGAAGAGAGGGAGGGAGAGACCGCTATTACTCACTTGATCGAAAGAAAAAATTTATACGGGTAAATGGTGCTGATACATGAGAAAATAGAAGAGGCCACCTACAATTCCAGTCACCATCGAATTTGCTTTCACAGGTTTCATGAAGTGTGGGTTATGAAACATTAAGTCTGGTACAAACAAAAAGCCAAATAGCAGTCCATGGAAGTGAAGGAAACTTACCTATATTAATACTAAGATCATCATAGTCTGCCATTACTCTCCTGTGCATAGTGTACACGAATGTCCCTTCCGTCTAATGACTGCCATGAGAGAATAGAGTCAGTAACAGTTTCGCACATTGAAAATGCACTCAACATGCTGACAAATGTCAACAGCAAAATAAGTACCTTGGATATAACTTACCTTACCATCCATTTCATTCAGAGCAGTGCTGGCCGCAGCATCAGATTTGAACTGCACAAACCCATACCCTTTGGATTTTCCACTTACGCGATCACATATCACCTTAACTGCCAAAATCACCAATTTAGTTACCTCAACAAAGTTCAAGCCACCATGAGAAGAGAACACACGGCGTTCAAATCTCTCTCCTGGCGTACCTTCAATAATATCACCGAATTGGAGAAAAGCATCCTTTAGAACAGGTTCATTAGTATCATAAGAAAGTCCTGCAGCTTGAACAACAATGATTTTAAGAGAACAGAGAACAACAAAGCTTGAAGACTGCTCGTAGAATAGTTTGCCATGCACACACTTGATTCATCTACCAGTAAAGGATTCCAACGACTTGGCTGAGCCTTGGCATGCACAGTTTTCACATATCATCCAGACATCACTGGCACCAGGAAGAAGAATAAAGCATTCACTGGTTCGTAAACAAAGGAAGGAACACCTTTGAAAGCAATTTCTTTGAAATGCCATACAGTTTAAAGAAGAGGTGTGTGACATATCATACAGCTGTCCGGGTTCTGCGGCTTCATGCGAGTCCAATATTTGTTTAGCTTATATATGCGAAAACAGATCAAGTTCGAGGAGACATTCATGAACACTGGAAGGTACACATATATTCAAGCATAGGTATATTCAGCCTACCTTATGCCTATTAATTTGCTGTGATGTTCACGCTCAACAGAGCACATTTCACAATAAACCCGGTAACCCACAATCGGTTTCACGCTCAACAGAGAACATTTCACAATACACCCAGTAACCCACAATTGGTTTGAGCTTCGAAACGTAGCATTTTCCCTATCATCAGCAGTAAGCTCGAGCATAGACACGGTCAAATACGGCACAGCATAGTTCTCAAATCGGAACATCAACTCCCCATCAGAAGAAACAAAAGGAAATTAAAAGATCAGGACGGGATCGAGTCGCGACAGATGCTGAAGAGAAAATTTAAAGGAGACCCAGGACAGGGATCAAGAAAAGGACAAGAGGGCCAAACCTCCGACGAACAATTTGGTGCAAGAACCGCGAGACAACATCCCTCCGGCGAGCGGAGAGACGTGTGAGCTACGAGCAATGCGAGCGCTCAGACCCAGACCCTGCATCGTATATCCTCAGAGCCTATCGAGGCGACTCCTTGAAATTGGCAGCATTTTCCCAGACAAGTATAATTCAGTTTTCCTTTTGCCCGTTGAAGGAAATTACCACGTTCGTTTTTTTTGCTCATTTTCACTAAAGCAATCCTTTCGTAAACTCGTTTATCCAATTTCACCAGCCTTCCCAGAGCCTTAATAAAACAAGAAAGATATCAGGCTATAATTTTTTTGAAGATTTCACTAAATTCCTGTCCGACTTAATTATTGGCCTCGAAACTTTTGACTATTTTAATTTTTAAACGCGCCATTAACTTCTTCTTTTTTACCTACTTCTCCATAATGGATATAATTTTATTCGGTTACTTTTTTGTTTAAAACAAGAGAAATGAAAAATTAGTATAGGACAACAACGACAAATATGGAACTGTGAATTTCTCATTTTGGTAATGTTGCATGATATTTTTAGAGAAAAGTTCAAGATGTGAATATAACAATCATTAATGCTCCGTTTATTTCAAGAAAGATAAATAATTAGATCGAAAGTTTCATAAAAATGATCGTTTATATTGCTCGAAATAATTAGTCGATAAGAAAATATTTTGTATATTGATAATGATTTGTGTCGTCTAAAATATTTTGACCTTTAATTTTAGAATGTATATAAATGATTAGATCATTCAATTTTCATGAAATGGACAAATCATGACAATCAATTGTTGGGCTGCTTTGCCCTCCCTTGTACATCCAGGTTTGGGTGATCTTGAAGACAAGAAGCTTCGGAGTTGAAGTAGAAGTTTGGAAGGCGGTACCAGTTGATTTCTACACTTCCCACTTATCTGCCGGGGAATTTGCTCGCCGGGTTATTTGGTGTTTGTCGAGAAACTATTGAGGGACTCGTCTCAAAACTTTCGAAGGCTACATGACTGTAAATCTGATTGTGCAGTTCGAAGAAGCAAAGGAGACCACTTTCTGCTCCAAGATGGATTTCATGGCAACCTCTCCTCCTTTAAATATTGTGAAAATCGATGTGGTTGGAGACCAATAGAAAATCCAGGCAACGCGGGAGCAGGGGTTTTAATCCAAGATCATCCAGGACAACTTTCAAAGGCTACACGATTGCAACACCTAACCCCTTGCTTTCTCATACCCCACCATGATTTTCCTGGTGCGGAGAATGACAAGCCTGTTACCTGAGCATCAGTGTTTCGCAAATAGGAATGCTTCACATGCTCCTTGTTGCGTTTCCTTTGTGCCATAAAAGTTTTCTTTGTTCTTAACACGGTAATCGAGTGATGACACCTTAGTAGATACATGTACTGTCCTGCATTAAATGAAATTCATCCTCAATCTCAATCTTTGAGATCAAAGCGAACCCATCAATATAACTTCCTTAAATTGCAATGAAGTTGCTCTCTTGAACATGGAGAGCATGACCTCAGTAAGACAGTGGTTTGTACAGATTCTTCAAAGCAACTATACTATTTTCCAACTTTCCCAAGGTCATTGACAAACACTAAAACCTCACGACAGCACATTGGTGACCACAACATCTCACAATTGCTTTTACGGAATTACCATACCAAACTTTGGGATGTTGCAGCCTTAAATATGAGTTGCGAAACATATGGACTAGAGCATCATAGGCCAGCTGCACCACATCACGACTATAGAGATGCTCGAAGGATCACTAAGTCACTTCAGTCATCACATCCTAATATAAAACTGTGTGAAACAGATTCCTACACACCCCGATTTGATTTCATGTCTTCTAGAGAACAACCATCAAGTGCAGTCCACAAGACAATTACGCCCTCTGAATTTCGCAGATTCCACAACAAAATCAGCTTTCCTCCATGATCTGCTTGGACTATCGATGCTTTTTCTCCCAGACAACCATGAAGTAGAAGATGCTGCATGACAATCCATCTCGCTAGAACCCTCTTCATAGAATAACCAAGATAAACTGTGTAGATGGTATTTAATAATTGATCAATTTCAGCTTCCCGAGGAGAAAAAAAAACTGATATAATGATGAGATCACCTCTTGTATAGCAACCGTCGTGTTATGTGCACCTATTCCACAGAAGGAACTATTAATTCAGATACAAGCCTAATCACTCATTGAAATCATATACTAAAATAAAGGTCAAATCATCACAGACCTAAGACGTTTAGTATAATTTTTTTATATTCGAAAATTCCAGAGAACTGGAAACTTCATATCCAGCAAACGTTGTACTTGCATTCATCTTTGTGAGAAAAATCACTCCAAAAGGAACTATCCAACAGTTGGTGCCGACAAACAAAGATCTGTCATTGAAAAACAGACATATCATCCAATAGCATTGAAAAGGATTCCCAGCTGTTCACGGCCTTAAACATCACGTGAGCTGACCTTCAACTTGTAAGCAACAAATCCCAAAAAAGGACCAAGCTAACTAGTCAAACTTACTTAAAAAATGGCTGAATTATTCTAAATTAACAGGATCTGGACATACCTTTAGTTCCCGCACCATGTCTTGGTTCCATGCTTGGAAATCTACATATATTTCCACTATGATCATGCAAATGACATTTCAACCAATCTCAATTCATTATGAGAAAATGAGTTTTGAAAATGGAAAAGCTTGTTTTTCTTTATGCCCCAATCCCTCAAATTTCATAGCTGTCTTGTGCCAACTCTTTTTTTATGCTTTTCTGCATTCCTGTGACAAATAAATGAACAGCAGTGAGGAATGTAATGTCAAAAATGATTGATGAGAGATAGACATGTGCCTTGAAACTCCAAATGCTACTTATACGGAAACAAATCCAGAAGAAATTCAAAATCCACGCAATCTGTAAGCCTTAACCTTCCCTGATACTAAGCAGCCAGGGAAAAAAGAAAAGAAACAGGAAATGCAAATCCTCACCTGCGCATTTGGACAGAGAGATGTAAAGATTTCTCCATAACTGGGAATGCCATTGTGTTTGCCATTTGCTCAGTCCTGAGATTACTGGTAAGTGACTACATGTACAATTACAAGCAAAAACTTAAATGAAAAAAAGGCAGGAGGATTGAGCACTCGCAAACATGTTGGCCCAGCGAACCGAAAAATGCTGCCATATGCATAATGAATGTTTGACATTCACAACTGAATGTACTAGCCACATGAATTAATAAATTCAGGTACAGAAAGTCGGCACACATTTCGTGTGGAACGTCTGCCATCAGAAAAATAATTTCAATAACCATAGTCATTGGATGAACATCATCCTAGAGTTCTAATACTTCTCTTCTTCTTGACTGTTAGTATACAGGATTAATTAATCCTAACAAGAAGTAACTGAAAAGTAGAAAAGTAGTCACTTGATTACTGGTATGCTAAAACCAAGAAAGAGCAGCACTTACCTGGACCTGTATGATTCTGATCAAGCACAGTAGAGTGCCGCACGTGATAAATTGATAACTTCGCAGCCAGAGCTCACAAAGGATCCCATCTTGGGTTCATTCAACATTGAGTAGCTCGATCCACTTCCTCTCATGGTAAAATGTCAAAAGAAGCTCCATGGCTGAGATTACTATAAGTAACCCGATTTGGTGTCAAACCCCTTCTTATCATATCATCTCGCAATTCAAAAGCTTTCTTAAGGTTTCCAGTCACACAACAACCATAAATTAAGAAATTATATGCTATTGTATCTGGCTTCACACCCTTATTCAGCATTTTTTCCCATAATTTGATTGCCTCCTGTAAATGACCCATTCTACAATAGTTGTAAATCAAGGTTGAATAAGATATGCAGTCTGGAAAGATGCCATTTTCAGTCATCTCAACTAGAAGTTCAGAAGCCTCGCGAATTTTAGCCAATCTGCAGAAACCACGGATCAGCATATTGTAAGTGGTGGAGTTCGCTAAAAATCCTTTAAGCATTGCTTTATGCAGCTTGACAGCATTCTCCATATCACCTGTTATTGTCAACTGGTCAAGAAAGCAACCATATGTTACGTGGTTTGGGAGGGAATTAGTAACTAGCATTTCCTTTAGAAGAAGCTCAGCTTTATCTATGAATCCCTCCTTACATAAGCAATCTATTAGGACAGTGTATGTCACCACATTTGGGCTACAACCTTCACTAATCATCACATCCCAAAAACCGAATGCCTCCTTCAACTTCCCTACTTTGCCATAAGCATCAATCATGCTGGTATATATTACGCTATCAGGCCTTAAACCAAGATTGTGCATCTCCTTTAGGACACAAAGTAATCTCCTTCTATCCTGCTTTTTGAGAACTCCGTATATAAGTACAGCATAACACACAAGATCCACATTTATACCTCTTTCAACCATCTCAGAAACAGTAGTCATTGCCTCCTCTAATCTTCCTTCTTTGCAAAATCCATGTAAAAGTGTACCATAGCACATCTCATTTAACTTAATATGCTGGTGGCATAGGTTATCCAAAAAATCTTTGGCCTCAGTTACTTTACCATTCAAACAAAGGCCACCGATTAAGGACCTATATGTGTATGTGTCGGGCACAAGGCCCCTTTTTTGCATTTCATTAAACAATTCAAAGGCTCTAACTAAATTGCCTACCTTGCAGTACCCATCAATCATAACGTTGTATGTTACCTCGTTTGGGAGAACATTCTTTTCCACCATCTCATCAAATAATTTACAGGCTTCATCAGCCATATTTACATGACAGAGACCAGAAATGAGTGCGGAAAAGGTGTATATATTAGGTGCTATACCCTTCCTGGTCATTTCATGGTAGAGCCTGAATGCCTCATCCATTTCTCCTTTTTTGCAGTATCCATCAACTAATAACGAGTAAGTTATTACAGTTGGTATAATTCTCTTCTCAGTCATCTCGTGAAAGATAGAGTGGGCAGCAGACAAATTTCCTAGTTTGCAGTGTCCACCTATTAAAGAATTGTAGGTATAAACAGTAGCTGTTATTGCTGCCTTGCCCATATTATCCAGAAAACTGAGAGCAGTTTCCAACTCTCCTTTCTTGCAGAAGAAATCGATAAAAATGTTGTATGTAACATCATTTGGAGATGGACCGTCGTTCCTCATCTTATTAAGAAGCAACTTAGCTTGATCCAACTTGCCGATTTTGCACAGAGAACTTATCAGACCATTACATACAAACAAGTTAGGCAAGACTCCAAGCTTCCCCACTCTATCAACCAAATAATAAGCATCCATGATCTTATCATTCCTCCTCAGCCCCTCGGTAAGGCCAGAAAGAGCCGCTTCAGTTGGACAAAGTCTCAACTCAAGCATTTCATTCATATACTCCAATGCAACCTCATACTTTTGTACTTTGCAAAGCCCAAGCACTAATGTACAGTATGTTACAACGTCCGCTTGCAGTCCACCTCTTCTGAGAGAATTCTTGATCAAGACAGCATCCCCAATCCTCTGATTCTTGCAAAGCCCATTAATCAACACATTGTAAGGTACTACATTCAACTGACATCCAGAGTGCTCCATCAAAGAGATTACTTCATTGGCCCTGACAAAATCCTTTGTCTCGCACAGGCTCCTGATTATCATCGTATACATGTAAACATCCGGCGAGACGCCTAAGCTCAAAATAAAATCGAACAATTCCACAACCAACGGAAACTGCCTAACTTTCACAAGCCCGCTTAAAAGGGTACTCAAAGTCCTCGTTTCTGGCAGCAATTTGTGCTCCACCATGAGCTCGAAAACCGTACAGGCATCGAAGACCCTTCCTTTCTGCACATAGCTCTGAACCAACAGATCAAAACCCAGGCTCGAAGCGAACCCGCATTCCTCGTAACACTTCAAGAACTCCCCGAAAACGTCCCTCGGGCTCAGCTCCCGGAGCAACAGCGTCTGCAACAGCGACGAAGCGGGCCAAAAGAGATTGCTCTGGACGAGGGCGTGGACCAAGATGCAGAACGACGCAGTCGAATGGACGAAGCCCCTGTGGAGACCCAGGAAATTGAAGAATCGAAGAGCTAACCTGCAGTCGTCCAAGGTTCGGACCAGCACCTTCTCGACATGACAGGGCGTCAGGGAGCTCGATATGAACGGGTTGTCGAATGCGTCTCTCCAGCTCGTCTTTCCACGGACGATGCTCGCGAGGGTGGCCACGAACCGCGAGTCCTTCTCATCGCCGTCGGGTCGCGCGAAGGCTTTGTCGCAGAAGGGTCTCGATCGGGCGCGAAAGCTGAGGCTGACGAGGTGCTTTTGGAAGCGAGCGAGCTTCATCTTGTCGCACTGATGGAAAGAAGAGCGTGAGCCATCGAGGAGGTTTGCCGCAACGGAGCTGCACGACTGAGCTCTCAGGATTCGCTCGCGTTTGCGCAGGCGGAGGAGGAGAAGATCGATCGTCGATCCATCGAAGGCGAAGCTGAAGCGGAACGACATCGTGGGCTTTGAAACTGAACCCAAGTTCTGGGCTTGTGCAAGGTTCGCAGTGGCCCAAGAAGGAGGAGAAAAGGCCCCAAAAACAATACGATATTTTTATAAATCATCGATAAACTTTTAGTTTATTTAATATAATTTATAAACTTTAATTCAATATATAATATCGCTTTTTACTTTTAAATTATTCAATATAGTTTCTGAAATTTTTTTTTGTGTTTAAGTACTACTTAGATTATATGAATATAATCAATTTTGTCCATAAACTCTATAAATGAAATTATGATGGTTGATATTTTTATATTATCTAAGAACTAAATTGAACATTTATTAAAAATTCTGAAATCATGTTGAATAATTTAAAATTGTATATGGTTAAAGTAAAAAATTTCAGGGATCATATTGTTCGTTGATCTAAAGTTCATAGATCATATTATACAAATTAAAAACTCAAATAGATGTTGCATATCAACCAAAATTTATTAGCCATTTATGTCGTTATCCATTTATTTATCTGATCACCGCCGACTATTGTAAAAACTTAATAGTTCGATATTCTAACAAGAAGCGCAAACTTGTGTGTTTCCAATAATTAGCCGATTTGTGTAGGAAGGAGGGATCGTCACGCCCAATGACAATTGGTTAGCTGCTAAAGAAATGTGGGCATTGAATCGATATGAAAAAAAAAAAAAAACTTTGCAAGTTTATTAAATGTAGCCTTGTGTATTTGGACTACCTATGGCCCCTGCAAACTTCAAAACTTGTCGAGTTAATATCAGAAATGGAAAATAAATTTTAAGTTTGGCTATGAACTTGATCATGAAGATCATGCTAAAATTTTATTTTTAAGTTTCGTTTTGTTTCGTGAAAAATAATCAATTTATAAAATAACTTTCTGAAGATAATTGATTTTAAAATGTTTTTCTAAAAATAATTGGTTACATTGCCTACAAAAAATCATGAACGAAAAACATTTACATTGTCCATTTAATTATTTAGATATAATTCGTCATCGATCATGAAAATATTTTATATTAATTAATTATTTCAAATAATACAAAACATTTATTTTTAGGAAAATATTTTTTTAATTATTTATTTTTGCGAAACAAAAATAAATAATAATAATTTTTAGATCCTCTCGAGACGACATTAATCTATTGAATCATTTGCAAACTTAAATATTAAACAAAATGACAATTGGTAATAGTAATTCTTACGAGTGTCATGTAGAGTATGGAATAATCAACTTTTATTCTTATCTATAATATGAAGGTAAAGGTTTCGAACTAAATATGTCTATCGCAAATTCTTTATATTAGCTCTCCCCCGACGCGCCGGATTGCATTTAGACAAATTACACTTTGCTCATCCAATCCTCGTATTTCTCGGGGAAGTCCATATGTTGTTATTCAATAAGTTTCAAGTTAATTTCGGTGCACTTTTGGAAATATTATGCGCAAACTTAAAACTTCATCAATATCATAAAAAATAAATGAATAAATACGCTTTAAAAAATTTTATTTTCAATAAAATAAATAGAGCTTTAGAATGAATACAACGTGCCAAGTAAATACGAGAATGACACTCGCGGCCATTATTGTTGTGACAAATTGCACAACGAGATAAATGGATAAATTGCTTCCTCTATTTCTTAAATGGGAAATAATGAAGCTTTATCTTGGTAAAATGATCGCTTACAATAGTGCAGTACTACTACAGGTGATCACAACCATCTAAAAATTGCCCCCTAATAAAAGAGGAAAGCTCCCCCCCCAAAGTCGTTGGATCTCGCCTGCAGTACTTTCGGCACTACAGGCAATCCAAATCCTTCATGTTGATCCATGAAACGCATCTTTGGTCCAAAAGATCCTAACTTTAATTCCAATGTCGATTTTACTCGAAACTTTCTTTCATCTCGTTAAAACCTCGCTACTTACCCTCAATTTTTGTAGTCATGTAAAGAATCACAAATCTTAAGTCTAATATCAGTTTTACTCTAAACATTCGGTCAACTTTCGTTGAGTGTCATATCCACCCGATTAACCCTTTGTCTAAAATTGCTTTTGCTTACGTGGCATTTTCACATTATTACTCCGGTTTTTGTCCTAAATTTCATATAAAGTAGTTTGTATATTGGAGATGAATTTCAATGTTAGCCCAAACAGTGTTTTAATTGAATATAAAATTTGGGTAAAAACTATAGCAATTAAGGTTCATTATCTTAAATTGCTCGTGCCCTTAATCTCTTTTAGCTTGCTCTAGGATCTTTGATTTTGCGCTTAGTCTTTAATCTCATGTTCTTGGCGGTCTTTCATTTCTCGTGGTAGAAGAGCTCACGCTTTGGATAATTGGCTCGGGCCACTTAAATAACTTGCTCAAAAATTCTAAATCTTCCGATTGTCGAGATAATTATTGGACGAAAGGTCAACATGGTAGACTGCAAGACAAAAAAAGGTTTAGGGTGTAATTGAAATTGGACATAAAGTTCATTATTTTTTACAGGATACAAAGATCATTAGGGTATGATTGGGATTGATGCGTGATCAAATCGTTATTTTTTGCAGGATAAAAAAAAACTAGGGTATGATTGGGAGTACTCTTGAAGTTATAGGTCTTTATGGAAAAAAAGTTAGTAGGATTGGAACTGGATTTAAAGTTGAAAAATCAAGTGTAAGATGCAATGATAAAGAGAATAAACATTTCAAACACAGAGGCACCATTTATTTCTCACAAACAACGAACTGTTGTTATAATTTGATCAACTTGGAAAGCTTAGCTTAAAATCTCAACTATGCATGCACTATATGAAGATTATTTAAGAAGTCTATAATTAAAAGAAGGCAATATCAATTCTTTTTATTTATTGTGCATCAATTCTCAAAGATTCTATCTTTAAATTCGGGCGGTTGCTATTTTCACCTCATTTATAAAAAAAAAAGACAACATTTTTGGTTGTTCACCGTTTTATCACCTCTCGATAAGATCTCACTCTCTCTCATTCAAACTTTTCTTTTTCCAGGTCCCTTGTTCATCGAGTCGATGTTTTTGTTATAACATATAAAAGTACTTCGCTTTCCTCAACTAGGATAGTACTGATCGACCCAATAGAAAACTTCATTGATTTTATCATCTCCTAAATAATCAATAAACTATGTCGATGTCTCAAAATTCCAAATGGACAATTGCTCCCATCCTTATTCCGTGTGAAACTCACCGCTATTCTTTGTCTTTCACGTGTCATCGCCATTGTACACATCACCATTCGCTCGCTTGCTTGTACCTTCACAGCACGATCATCTCTCTTCTCCCTTGAATGCACACCCTCTCTCTCTCTCGATCATCTCATCGATGCCTTGGCCCTCAACCAAGCTCCAAGCCCATGCCACTAAAACCTAAACTCAATAGCTCATTCGAAGACCCATAACGAATTTAGGGGTTTTCGTGGGCTTCGATTCGTGTCGACTTGAGGTCATGGCCATTGCCCATCACGATTAAAATCCATAACAGTTCAAAAGTCGAATTTTTAATTCGAATGATATTTTGATCAATTGTCAACAATCGACACGTTAAGAATGATTGGCTGCCTAAATTTACACTTATTTCGTTTGATCAAATAATTTAAAACCGTCGTGAACATCATTGAGATGTCTTCATAATTTACATTCTCGTTGGCACATGAGATAAAATGAGCTTTCATTTGGTAATTATTTGCTCGTGTCGAATTCTATAAAGCAAGAACACGACTCGTTCCCGCGATGAATGAAAGTGGATTCTGTGCGGGGGAATGTATGCTAATCGAAAAAAATCCGAAACGGGCGGCTTTTCACCCGGAAAACCGCCCTTCTTTCAAAATTCCCTCCAAGGAGCCCCTCGCCACGTCATCCATCCGCGTCTCACCTCTGCTAGCCAATCAAAACCCGTCACTCCCACCTATAAAAACCAAAACTCGGTATGCTCTCCTCACCAAACCTCCCTCATCTTTCAGCTGAGAAATCTCTCTCTCTCTCTCTCTCTCTCCAGTTCGATCCTAGCGATCCTGATGGCGCCCAAGGCAGAGAAGAAGCCCGCGGAGAAGAAGCCGGCCTCCGAGAAGCCAGCAGAGGAGAAGAAGTCCGCTGCCGTCGCCGAGAAAGGCCCGGCGGAGAAGAAGCCCAAGGCCGGCAAGAAGCTCCCCAAAGAGGCCGGCGCCGGCGCCGGCGACAAGAAAAAGAAGAAGGCGAAGAAGAGCGTGGAGACTTACAAGATCTACATATTCAAGGTATTGAAGCAGGTCCACCCGGACATCGGCATCTCCAGCAAGGCCATGGGCATCATGAACAGCTTCATCAACGACATCTTCGAGAAGCTCGCCCAGGAGTCCTCCCGTCTCGCCAGGTACAACAAGAAGCCGACGATCACCTCCCGGGAGATCCAGACAGCAGTCCGGCTCGTCCTTCCAGGGGAGCTCGCCAAGCACGCCGTCTCAGAGGGCACCAAGGCCGTGACCAAATTTACCAGCTCCTAGAGGGTCTGCGATGTTGTTCGGCTTCGTGCAGATACGAGAAATAGTTTCTTTTTTTTTTCGGGTGGTATGTTGTCTTTTGACGAGTGAACGATGGTTTAGAAGTTTAGTGGTAGTGGGTCACTGACTCATGGGATGTAAAAAAGTGACTTCATTGAAGCAACTATGGTTTTCCTTTTGAATGAAGTATATGCTTTAACTCTCCTTGCAATTTGATTCATAGTTTGCTTAGTAGTTAGTACTGGGATCGTCGGGTTAAAACTTCGAAGCTCTGCATTCTTACGCGATTAGTTCTTTATCGGTGCCCTGTTTTACGTGCTAATTCATGTTCTTGCCTTGCGAACTGAAGGTCTACAGGTCCTTTGATCTTAAACAATTTGTGATAGAATCAAAAGGTATTTGTTATTATCAAATTGCGATGCCGATTACTTGGCAAAATCAACTGTAATTGGAGTGGAAGACACTGCCATTTGTCATTTGATGCGAGCAGGATGCAGTTGAAGGTAGTTGATATTTTATTGGCTTAGGTGGTGCTTAGCTATCTCTGGAGGGTATCTGTGATGATGCAAAAACTAGACCCCTCCTGAACATCCGCTGATGGATTGTCTTCGGGCATTTACTCATTGACTCGGCTCTACGTGTAATGAAATTTGCGAGGAAGGTACTCTGGTTTGTGAGAATCATGGGATTAGAGCCCCTCTGAAGGAGTGGCCTCGCGGTAATATGGTGGACACTTGCGACAATGATTTGACCAAGATTTTGCGTTGGAGTAAGTTTTTCCTCAAATGAAATGTGGCATGGACTCCGTGTGTCCCCCGTTTGATTATAGCGTAGCGAAGTTTCACCAAAATTTCACACCCAAATCGGTAGATCGTTCTGCACCGGATGGATTGTACAGAAGATATGCAACAAAGATGGTAGCGTCAATTGCCGCTAAAGGGTCCATAGCTCAGTGGTAGAGCATTTGACTGCAGATCAAGAGGTCACCGGTTCGAACCCGGTTGGGCCCTTTCTTTTACCTACTTTCGTGCATATCTTTTGTTTTGGGTAAGTTCTCCAGTTATTGAGTGGATCAATCGCCAGCTCCACGAAGTAATGCGGAAAAAGATTAAAATGGCGTCGCCCGGACTCGAACCGGAGACCTTCAGTGTGTTAGACTGACGTAATAACCAACTACACCACGACACCATTTTTGCTCGCTTTAACCTGGCTTTTTAAATCGACCAATTCATGTTTCTGAGTTCCAGTTTGCAAGCCCAGTTGCTCTCTGCATCCGACTCTGTTTTAACCCACTCATTGAAATTAACGTGGACTTCCAAGACCGTCACTCAGAAGCATCTATAGAACGCCAAACTCATCTCCAAACACAAGAACAAAGCGAAGGGGATTAAAGAAGTTGAACTGAAATTATATTCAACAAAATATGGATGCCACTCGTACATGGACCCGGAAACTAAACCCCACGAGTTCATTTCGTCGAAACACAAAACGCGCTACAACTACATCAAGCACTGCATCTAAGGACCCTCCTAAAACGACATCTGTCAACAGAGGGAAACGACGCTTTCAACCGCCGAAGCCGTACAAGGTCCTCCCCTGCCTCTTGAGCGCGTACACGACATCCATGGCGGTCACCGTCTTCCGCCGCGCGTGCTCCGTGTAGGTCACGGCGTCGCGGATCACGTTCTCCAGGAAGATCTTCAGCACCCCGCGCGTCTCCTCGTAGATCAGCCCGCTAATCCGCTTCACCCCGCCACGGCGGGCCAGCCGCCGGATCGCCGGCTTCGTGATGCCCTGGATGTTGTCGCGCAGCACCTTCCTGTGCCTCTTCGCGCCGCCCTTGCCCAACCCCTTTCCTCCCTTCCCACGGCCCGACATTTTTCCTGGCCTCGAAGCTGAGAGAATTTCCAGAAGACGAAGCAGAAAAAGAAGCAAAAGACGGAGCTTTTCGGGTTTTGAAGCGACGATGGGTTGATGACGGTAGCTGATCTACAGACCCGGGAACTTATATGGGTGGTTTGGAGCGGGTGCGAGGATAAGCGGAGGGTGGATGTGAGGCGTCGGGATCAGGGATTCATCGACGGCTGTAATTAACGATCCGCGTGACTTCGAGATTTTGGATCTGGTCCGTTGAGAGGGAAATATCCACGGTCGTGAGAAACTCGGACCCCGGGCTCCGAGACATGTGCTGCTGCTTTGGCGGGATATCTGACTACCAATTGCTGCTTTTTGATTTTTTTAGCCTATCGCTAAACCCGCGCCTTTGCGATTTTAAGATGTATTGACATTATTCTTTCACCGCGTGGTTTAAATTATTTCCAATTAATCCATTACTAAAAACTTTCTTATAAAATCATAAATAAAAGTTCGAAAGGACGAATTTGATGAAGAGAATAAATAAAATTGATTAAAATCCAACCGAGTTAAATCGATTTAAAAGTATGTATGCTACCTTACTTGTACTCAAAATCTCTTTGCATATATTGTTAAAGCAAATCATATAATCGAAATTAAGGCTTTCTTTGTTATGTGAAAAACGAGTGATTCGAAAAATATTTTTCTAAAAATAATCATTTGTGCCTTTTGAAATACTTACTTAATGAAAATTGTCTGTCTATTGATGAAAATTTATGTCGTAATATATTCTCTGACAATTAAATTTTTCTTGTCTGTTCATTATTGCAATCATTCCAAGTGATTAGATATTTTAAAGTGTTTTCCAAATCATTTATTCTCGGCAAAATAAACGAAATATAATCAACCATGTCGAGATAAATTGAACATATATTGAAGTCGAGTGACTTTAAGTTGTACCATTTAATTGTAGGTAGACAATCTTGCCAACAAATTTTGTAACTATGCAAAGTATTTATAGGATCAAACCAACTCGATGAAATCGCGATATTTTTTTATGAATGTAATTGAAGATAGCATGTTATCTATCAAAAGACTTTTGAGAAGGTAAACTGTGAACGAACATGCGGACACGATAGTAGCCCTTGGACTAATAAGCAAGCCATCTACAAATGCTTTTTATGCTTGCTTAGACGGAATACAAGCTTAGGAAAATTTCATATAAGAGGGTTAAACCTAATTAGAAGTATGTATGCTAATCTGCTCACGAAGTGATCCAAAGTGCCAGATTAAAAAAATAATCTCGGTATTTAGCAACTTCCGTTTAGCATTCTCATCAGTATTTAATTGTACATGTAATTATATGTAATCACAAACCTTTACTTGTGGACTTACTAATTTCACTCTCGATTTAGTTACCAAATACGGAACTTGGTAAATTAATTAAAGCCAAATAACTTTGGTAACCAATTCAAATGAGAGTTGGTAACCTTTGACAGATTGATAATTGAATTAGAAAAATCATCGCAAGTTACTTAAGCACAAGGCTTCATTGAGAAAGGTAAATAAAATTTCTCGAGTGATGATAAAATTTGATAAAAAAAGAAGAAGAAAGAATGAAGGATTATAACCAAAAAACTAGTTCACAAACGATAAAAAAGTAAACATGTAAATATCGATAAGTAACTCATACTCAAATGCTCGAGAAAACATTTTTCATTAACTAAAGATACCGCGAGAGTCAAATCACCAATCCATACATGTTATTCAACCTAATTCATGAAATTTCAAAGGATTGCCGCATGAGTGAAATTTGAAAGTTGGCTACCAAGGCAAAAAAGTGGTAGGGATGATTGGTTCCCCGAGCAGTCCAGTTCCCCCCGAAACTGGGAACCGAACCGGTTCCCATTCTCTAGGATCGTGGTCTAGATCGTCAAAGTCTTGGATCGGATCGAACCCATCGATCCAGTCCAGTTCTTGGGCGGTCCAATAGGACTGGGAAAAATTCAAAGAGAAGTCTAGAGAACTTCTCATTGGGTTTGTCGCTGGCCACAGTTAGTCACGAAACCAATCAAGAGAGAATAAAAAAGAAGAGGGAGATGGCGAAAGAACCCATTTTTTGCTTTGCGATTTTCTCTAGAGCTATATGTTTAGAATTTGGGTTGTTGTCTTGATTAAAGTTGTTTTTCTCTTGCACGTCTACAACATATATTAATTAGAGAATTTTTTGAAGTGTTTTGATCATCGGCTTGTTTGAATCTCAGATTAGTATTCAAACTGTTTTTCAAAAATTGGGTTTAACCCAGTTCAAAGAAGTGTTGTTTTGAGCTTGTTTTGTTTTGAATTTTGATTGATGGTCTTCATAAGAAATGTAGCTCATGTTTAGGTATACAACATGTCAAAATTTCATATTCATACGATGCCAATTGATACCCTTTTGACATGCATTTATGTCCGAGTTTTCTCTATAACCGACCATGTTTTTTCAGTAAAATAGATGCTCGTTTTTAACACTCTTACTCAATGAATTTGAGGACTATTCCTTCTTGAAAGTTGTTTAACTGTGTCTTAACTAGTTTATGGTGAAATATCAGAATTTTTTTATGGATAAACCTCTCCTTATGATTTAACAAAGAGAATGACTTTATGTTGCATTATTGTGGCTGTTTGTTGCCTAAGGGAGAGAGAGATGATGGGACCAATCGGTTTTCTCTCTCTCGGCCCTAAAAGAGAAAGGGTCGGTTCAAGTGGTCCGGTTCGGTCCCGCCATTCTAGCAATCGGGAAACGGATCGCCCGAGAACCATTTGGAACCGTGGATCGAACCAAAACTTCCAAGAATCGAACCAATCCGGCCGATCTGAGCAAGTCTCGGGTTGGGTGGTCTATTGTGCTCACTCCTAAAGAGTGGAGTTGTATGAAAAGAAAAAGAGCAACGAGCTAATTCAATACGCTCTAAATTTTCAGATAAATTTCATTTTTAATTAGACACGAGACGATAAAAACTATAATTTTTTCGAATTAAATCGAACTACCGTGAAACGAGTAGAATTTGTTTATGTCTTAAGCTGTGTAAATTAGGTATTCGAATTTTAATTTAGACAATTTGTATTAAACAACAAATTATTTATTTTTTACAACTACAAACTGAAAAATGTTTTATAGTAGAGATGTTGTTAATAGATATCCTACGTTTTTTCTCCATACACTATATATGTTTAACAGTTATTTTTCAATTTGATGCAAAGAGATTCTCTTTATACGAATGATGTTTATCATAAGTATTTCTTTTCTATTGGCAATTTTCAATTAGATTAACTGGCTTTCAAGGAAACCGGACAGATGAGAGAAAACTTGGGGTGGCGTTGGGGCCAGCAGCACCCACCGGTACTGTCCGGAAAGTAACCGTGCTGTCACCCACTCATTTCTCCGTAGAAAAATTCGAGCTGGAAAGCGAGAAACGCAGGCGGGAAGCAGCGCGCGTGCACATTCGGCACCGCAAGTGACGAGGTGCGACGCGGCGGGCTTCTCGAGAGTAAAGGACCATAGATCAGTCTTCTGTCCGAGTCGGACGGACCACCTTTCCTTTTCAGACTCAGAATACAGACAGATTCTGCGTCCTCTCATCGCGATAAACGTCGTCACCCTTGGCCCCCGGATCACCTCCCTCGCATGCCGTTCTTCGCTTGGTCTTTATTATCTTCTTTACTTTCAAGCCTCTACTTTGCTATAAAGATGGGTTTGATCTTATCTGTCTAACTCGAAAGATTGCACTTTTTATTTTCAGCAATGGGCTCTCGCAGGCCGCTCGGAACCCGAAAAAGGAAACGTACACCCCAGCTATAATGCACAACGAGATCTTTCATATCATATTTCAAGCTCGACACACTCAAAACGATCGACTGGATTCCGACTCCACTCACGACGAAGGTCACTGAAAAAGCAGAACACACGAAGCCACCTTTTCTTGCTGGTCTTTCCCTAGTAAACAGGTTTCCGTTTTATTATTACAATAACCCTAGACTGGGCCAAACTCCACCACACTACGGACTGAACTTGGTGGCGAACGCTCTCGCGCGCGGCGTCAGTGGCAGAAGATGACCTTGAGCTCGCGTGGCGAGGAGCACTCGTGCATCAGCGAGGGGTTGTCGTGCGCGTACGTGAACGTGGCGGGGCAGGCGTGCTTGAAGAAGTCCGAGTAGCTCGACGGCCGGCACGTGTCCTTGCTGTTGTAGTGGTTCCTGCAGCACAGCTCGTCAGTGCGGAAGGCCTCGCACCCGCTCTTGCACGCCACCACCGGGCCGTGCCCCGTCCGGGAACGCATCTGCAGCTGCGGCGGGCACGTCGCCAGCAGGTTGGCCCGGCAGCCTACGACGGGGCCCTTCCCCTCGTTCCCCTCATGCGGCGTCAGCCGTCATGGGGACTGAGCCGTAGGAGGAGAAGTCGGCGTGACGCCGTAGGAGGAGAAGGTGAACTGGGAAAGGGTGGCGGGAGTGGCGCCGCCGAGGCCCCCGCACTCGAGGCGGCCGCCGCAGTCGCCGGTGGCGCAGGAGAAGCGGCCACCGTGGGCGTGGGAACAGCCTGTGCGGGCCCAGACGCGGCCGGACCAGGGGGCGTCGGGAGCGGGGAAGGAGCGGTGGGTGAGGCTGGAGAGGGGGAAGCCACCGCGCTCGAGGACGGGTTGGCCGGCGTTGGGCTGAATGGCCGGCCACACCGTGAAGGGGCAGTTGTTGACCAGGGTCAGCGTGAGGGCTTGGGAGAGAAAGGGGGTGCGGAGGAGGAGGAAGAGGAGGAGGGTGGCGGTTAAGAGGAGAGAGGGAGTGAAGCGAGCCATCGACAGAGAGCGGAGAGATAGAGAGAGGGCAACTGGCCAAGCGTGAGAGGCAAAGGGTGGAGGGTCAGTGACATTTTATAGGCGTGGAAGGAGTTGTTCGATCCTTATGAAGTGGCGGAATGACTCATTTGCCCCCAGGTTGAGGGCCGCTCTTCTTCTGTAAGCTGGACCCTTATATGTCTTTTTACGCGACACCCCTCCGTTGGTATTGGCCTCATGCGGATAACGATTGTCTCGAGTGGTTCGAATGACACCAGGGGCGTGACTCTTCGGCTCGGATCGGGTTTCCATTGAGACCCAACATGATTGTGGCGTGGCCATTTCAACCCGACCCGCATAGAACCTAGATAAAAAAAAAAACCGGATCAGGCCGATATGCCTTGGATTGGATTAATGTTTTCTCTCTTTGGTCTTCATGCAGCTCGCTCCATATAACTATCTCATTTTTTTCCCTCCTCCCTTTCTTTCTGTCCTTTGCCATGCTCTAAGCATAAATATGGTCGTCATCCCTCGACCCCATCGTTACAAGCCATCCACGGCCTTGCTCTAAACTCCATAGCAAGAACCGAGCCATCTAAACATAAAAACTACATTTTAAACACAAAAAACTTCAATTTTGATTCTTGAAACTTACAGTATGTTGAAAAATGTTAGAGTAATTAAATATTAAATCATATCTTCGTTTAACAGCTCAAGATTTTAGAGTAGCTGACAGTGGTCTCACAAAATCTCACATGGTATAGCAGCAGGAGGTCCTGAGTTCAGATATTTCTAGGCCTCTATTTGTCTCTTCAATTATATAATTCATTTAATTGGCAAAGATGCAAAACTATCCGAACAACTTCTGATTGCTAAGTGGTCTATTATTAGTAGTCTTGAAGTCAACCATATGCTTGTAAATCAGCATCTAGATAGTCGCTTGACAATAAAAAAAAAATCAATAGTTATTCTCGTAGAATTGGCATTTTCAAACTCGAACCCATCGAACTTGACCGCGGTTGAAATTTACCTTTTGCTTCCAATAGTAAGGATTGAGCTGGATTAATCGAGGGGTTGTGAGTTGAGCTTGTCAATTGGCCAATAGAGCTCAATCTTCCCGCATCGCTACTTCCCTTTTTGGCCTCTCAAATGTCGTTTTCTTGGTGATGGTGGTGCATATGACAATAGGGAATGATACGTTCTTAGTGGGATTTACGTTCTCTATGAGCAAGAGAGTATATTTTTTAATGTATCTCTATTCAAATTATGTACCCGACTTGATATGATCCGAAATTATTATAAGTTTTTTTTTATATACTTAAACTAAAAATGGCACGGTGCAAAAAGATTCGAAATTTTCTCTGGCAACTTTAAATAACATTATCACGAAGTAAGTTTTACATACGAAACACGCATCTAACACGCCACAACACAACAAAGTTAACCCCTTTTGTCTTTTCCTAACTTACCTAAAACGATAGTCTTTGGTTTTGAGCGATCGAAAGTCAACTTAATTTTGTTATATGATGCCCTATAGCGATACCATGACGGGGTACACGATATAAGGATGTTAGCAACTAACCTTTTTCGAAGGAAATTGAAAGTAATGAAAAAAAAATCGAAGATTCCATGTAATCTATTTTGCACAAGCATTGGCATGCCCATCCCTTTCCTTCCAAATCGCAAGTGTCGCGACCCAACTATGATCGGTCGAGGTTAATGATGCCCGAATAAGAAAACAAATACAAAACCAAATGAACACATCGAGAGGCCCTTCTGCATTGCAATTAGCATGACCAAACTTCATTTCCCGAGTAAAACTCCATTCATCAATCGTCATGCAAACATGTCACGTCATGAAAACATATTACGTAAACGGTTATAGTGGTTCGAATTCTGAAACGAGCCAACTTGGTACCAAATCTCTCTCCCAATTTTGAATCTTATCGGATCAAGCGATTGCACGCCCAATTCGGCACGGCGGGCATGGCGATTTTTGTCAATCGACCTTTCGATTTCTGAAAAGGAAAATGTTCAGAACCTGTTGGCACGGGGGAAACGTAGGCCTGGCAAAGCACACAAGATCCTCGAGACTCCATCCAGCCCCCGTGCGCATTGGTCGCGATTCCCATTCGAGGCAGTGGCGTGGAAACGACGGCGTCCGGGCGGTGCATGGATGGATCTGCATGCATCAGTCCCGAGGTCGACAAACTCGTTGGCGTGAGAGGATTGGAAAGCATCAAAGCCTCCCCACTCCACGAGGCGGTGTCGGCTTCCCCGCTTTTAGAAAACGCGGATTTCGTTAAAAACTGCGCTCTCGACAATTTGTCCAGAGTCGCATGACAAGAGCGCGTGATTTCTGATGCACTAATTTCCTTCTTTTGTTTTGCTTTTCCGCGATAAGATAATATCTACTTCGGTAGTTAAATGTTAATCCTATTCATTACTATCGCTAGGGTTTTGAAAACACGATGTGGTCTTTAAGCGATTAGTTAACTTACTATATAAAGAAAGTACCAAAATCAATCTTCGACCGGGTTGGACTTGGGTCGAGTGTTTAAAAGAATCCGTCTAAAACCAACCCGTTTAATTGTTTTCGATCAATTTTAACGTAACATGATAAAATCTAATTTATAATGCTAAAATGCTTTTAAGTTTAACTTAATTTAGAAAAAAAAACTTGTATTCAAACTTAGGTAAAAGAAGGGAGCGAGCGAGTGCAAGAGAGTGAAGAAATAAGCACGAATGTGAGTTGATATTTAAGTAGGTCATGAACACACTTAGTTTGCTTAATTTTTGGATTTTATTGCTCTAAACTCATTTATCGAATATAATTCATTTACATGATAAAAATGGTCATTAGAAAAGGATTAAGAAATAGATTTATGATCCAATTTGATAAAGCTAGTTGATGGGTTTACGTTGCTGTAAAATCTAATGGAAACCCGCATCACGACGCTGGGCAAGGATGTGATGCTGATGTATGCGGAATTTTACGTGAACGCTCCCTTTAAGCTTTGGTTCTAAGCGATGCTCGTTTCGCTCGAGCTCGACTGGCTCTCCATCCGGACGACGTTCATCCGGCGGGCGTTTCAAAGGAAGCGTGGTCTCCTCGTTAAATTTGAGGAAAATGACTTTGCTTTCGCCCTTCGGCTTCGACATTTTACCGGCTGCAGACAACGTTTCCAGGGGAGCAGCAACGTCGGCACGCAAGAGAAGGTTCCGATCATGAGAACTCGTCGCTTTTCTCCCGCTCGTTCTCTCTCAAGTCTTCCTCCTCCTCCTCCTCCTTTTGGCCATTGCTGCTCCAGTTCGAGCACGGCCTCTGCTCGCGCACTGCATTTTTTTTGTTATTTTTCTAGAAGGGAGAGGCATCGACGTGGCCATCATGTCAGCCCCTTAAGAAAAAATGACAATTGCAGCAAATTCAACCGCTAGATCTAGAGATCGGAAAGAATATTCAGATCGTGAGCTGGGAATCGAATAATGAAAACAGGGGAAGCAAAGTCCGCTGCCATTCATTCTAGGTCTCATCGGTTGTCTATCGGTAAGTGGCCAGACACGCCGATGGTCGTCTCCTCACCGAACGCCGTCGCCTGGAGGTTTTGCTCAGCCCCACTCCAGCCACTCAACTTCACCATTGTCATGTCCGAGCAACGTCAAGACCACAAGGCGCCATCAAGATCACAAACCAGACCAAAGCTCCATGCCAACTTTGAACGGGCGGCGGAGTTAAAGTAGTCTTCCGGTGCCTAAAAGAGTTCGATATCCGAATACCATTTCCAATGCTGCGTAGAGTCGAGTTTGGGACCAGTCCAGTGGAATAAAATCGTTTGTACATAAAAGTCACGGAAATCAGCTTCTTTTAAACACCGCACTGATGAATGCCTATTAAAAAATATGGGAAACTATTGTTACTTTACAAGAAAAAGTGACACAAATTGCCCATAAAATTTAGCATAATGTGCACTTTAACTCAATGTACAATATGATCTCTAAACTTTCATTTTATTTTGTACGATCTCTTAAATTTTCGTACACGTTCAAACTAGCTCATGAATTATATGAAAATATTTCAGGACTAATTTAATATGTATCAAAAGTTCAGTAATTACACTAAATATATTGAAAGTTCATAGATCAAATTATAGATCGGATTAAAGTTTATGGATTGCATTACATATTAAGTTAAAATTCATGAACGATTTGTTCTCGTTATCTCACTTTACAATGATATCATACCGTTTCATCTATCGTCTAAGTTTCATATATTAAATCGATTTTTTTTTAACATTGAAATGTATTCAACTATTCAAATTTGGGATAAATTGGATAATTCTTTTGAAGGATTATCCGGAAATGAGATCATAGAAATAAAAGGAATATAAAATCACAATCGCTAGACTCATGGATCGATTTAGAATGTAAAGTAACAGAAGCAGAATTCACTTCTTATTTTAGTAGGTTTTTAAAGTACATTTCTTGCGATTTCGTTGCATAAAGGCTTGTGCGAGCCCGAGAGTTCACCGCATGATTGAATGTTCACATGCAGCTAGTTTGCATGATCTCTTTTGGGGAGTTTATAGAATTCCCTTGGCAAAGTTATTCACGAGAAGCTTTAGTTTGGCTCGATGATTACCCGACATCGACTTCTCCAACTCTGGATCAAGCCCGAGCTCGAGCTAGCTGCTAAAAAATTCTTGTCGGGCTTGAGCTCGACATTAAGCTTCCGAGCTTAATTGAGATCGTATATTACTTCAAACATATTCATAATCATAGAACTCGACACAGGGAATATCTTCAAGCTCATTAAGATTAAGGCCAAGCTTGAGCATTGAAATCTCCAATCCGAATCGAGCTCATGCATAGATTTCAATGCTCGGGTCGAGTTCCGATACACCGAGCGAATGAGCCGAACCGAACACGAGAACGGTGATCGTGTCGGCTCGAGCCGACTCCGACTCGAGTAGGCCCCCAATCGAGTGCCTTCCAACTCAAGTTCGACCCTCTCTTAGAGAATGGTCCTGGCTTGACTTCGGACGTGGACCCGACAAGTGATCTGGATCTGGGTCAATCTGAAATCACGTGCCATAGTCGAGTCTCGTGATGATCATGGATGCAACTGCTTTTAGCGGGCCCGCAGTCCACCTTTCCCGGGACCAAAGATGGGGCCCCCTTAATTATCTCATAAACGGCCCTCAATTTCCGGCCTAATGTCATAACTGATGACCTGGCCCACTGGGCCTCGATTAAAATTGCAGTCAGGCTTCCGTTTCTCCTTCTTCTTCTTGTTTTTTGATTAACTGCATTGGACAGTAGCAGTGTTGATGACTTAGGATATTGATAGGATCGAAACACCTTTCGCATTTGCTATGGAGTAATGTCGAAACCCACTAGTTTTTGCATTTTAATATCAGATACGAGAGAAAGTAATTGTCCCTTAAGTTTACAAGGAATTATAAGGATGTTAGAGATTATTATAACTTGACTCGTTACCTGTTTTGTGGAGAGAGTCAATCATAAAGGAATCCACTATTGATTTTGGGAATTACACCTAAGAAATTCCCCGATCTTGTCTATTCACGATCTTTAACACACAAAAATGGAGATTTTATGCGTAAAATGGAGCGTATCCCGACATGCGTATTGATGACTTGCATCCTTATTTATACGAACGCAAATCTTTATGCTTGGAGTATAGAATCAAGAAGATTACGTAATTGAATCTTGGCGTAATTAGGACCAATAAGTATTTGCATGATCGAGTTCTTATAATTATGTAAATCTTTTAATTTATAGAGGATTTTTTTTGGCGATTGGCTCTCCTTATTAAGTAGGTCTCGATTCTTGGATTGAACCGCGTAAATTTTCAGTACCCTCATCATTTCTTATTGATGTCTTTGGTAATTTCCTTCCCTCTTGTTGGATAATGAATTGCAAGATCTAAAGATTTCCATGTAATTCCACAAGAATTAGTATCATAGTAAATGCTTGATTGGCGCTCCCAATATGGAATGATGTTTGGGGAAATTCTCGAGAGAGGAAAATCATAAAACATGACTCCCTAATTGGCAACAAATTGTGTCCTCCAACTTCGTGCCAAGCCCAAGCTTAGCTATACCAAAGCAAAGGGAGGTAAATAAAGTTTGAAAAATAGATATCGTTCCGACCTGTATCTGTCAAACTCGCTCGAGCCAAGGTGGATAGTCTCGAGTTAAGGTAATGTTGATGTGGAAGCATGCCGGGACTGAGAGGGAGCGGGCTTGAAACAAGGGGGTTCACATATGAAGAGGAGATCCGTTAAAATGCATGTGTGAAGAGCGGTACAACATGGACCAGTCGATACAATTCTAATTTAATCACAACTTATTGATTTTTACATTCAATTGGACACGCTATAGGGTATGATCTTAGTCTCTCTATAAGGCATCTTTCGGGCTTAACATATCGGATTTTCGTTGCACCTCCCGACACGGGCGAAGCATCCTATCGGACGCATGACCCGAGTCGCTCTTGGAGTAATGACGATACTCCGAGGTGCATTAAGATCTCTGGGCGCGATGGAGAGTTTGAATTGAACAAAGGAGTAAAGGAAGGGGACGAAGACCTCGTCGGCCCCGTCGCGCACCCGTCAAGCTTGCGCGTATGACCCAGCTAGATTCTCGCAGGTGACCGTTGCTGCATTCCCCCAAAAAGAAGATCGCGAGCTTTTGCTCTTGTGGACGCCTCGCGTGGGTGATGCAATCACCACCGATTATTTTAGGGAAACGCATTGAATTCCAAGATTTTCCCCAATACCTCTCTCTCTCTCTCTCTCTCTCTCTCTCTGTCTCTGTGTGGTTTTAATGATGGACGAACTTTAAGCGAACCCATGTGATTGCGGGCTGATCTTTTTTCCCCCAACTGTGTTTCCACGCCCTCCTCTTTCCCACGCACGCCCCCACATCCTTTTTACAGCCCACCTCCCACAAACATCCAATTCCTTTATAAGCAGACAAATCTCGCCTTCGCCCTTGCTTTCATTGTCTTTTTCCAGCAAATTTTAGGTCCAGGCGCTTTCTCTTTACTCCGCCTCCATCTCAGCCCATCTCTGGTGGTGGCTCGAAACGGTTGAGAATTTTGGGCTGGTGGGTAAGTGCGTTTTTCTCTGCAGCGGCCGTGTTTTTCCACGGGAAGGAAACTTTGAGGCTTGCAAAGATAACCCCAAGCCTGAATCTTGTGATTCGTGAGCGAGAAGTTCCAAAGGTTTGGCTTTTCCGGAGCTTGCTTCGTGCTTTGTGGATTTCCGAGGGTAGATAGCAAGTGGGTTGTTTCCTGATTTTTCTTTTGAGGGAGTCTCTGCTCTGGGGTTGAATTCTTGGGCAAGTTTTGGAGTCGATTGTTGCTCCTGCTGTGTGTTTCCGTCCAGGGCGAACTTTTACAGTTTGGGTGTTTTCAGTACTCGATAGGAAGTCATCATCAGAGCTGACGAGTGCGAATTATCTGAGCAAACTTTTCAGTTGCTTGGGAATGTGAAATTGGAGTGAGAAAGATGGCATCTTTCAGTGGTGTGGGGCTTGCCCTGAGCATAATCTTCGGTTGCCTCTTCTTGGCTTTTGTAGCGGAAATGTACTATTTGCTATGGTGGAAAAGAAGAAGAGTAGCCTCGAGTAGCAGTGCAGACGTCTCAGAAGAAGAAGACTACACCAAATACGCAAAAGAATTGCTCCAGTTCATCTGCTGGAAAAAGCCCTCTTCATTTCAGCACCCAACCAACACAAAAAACAACAACACAAATTCAGCCATTGTAAAAGATTTAGGTGCAGATGGGCATGAAATGTCAGACCTAGAAGTTGGAAACAGCAAGGACTTGCTGTCGAAGAGCCTTGGAGATCAAGAGAGTGTGGACTCTGAGCTCATGAGGCTCCACAACCTCCATGGGCCGCCAAGGTTTCTCTTCACAATCAAGGAAGAGACTAGGGAGGACTTGGAGTCTGAGGATGGGAGGTCAAGGGGCGATAAGAGCAGGAAAGGCTCAAGGACCAGGAGCTTGAGTGACATAATTTTGGCCCTTGACCAGACACCATTCCTCACTCCTTTGGCCTCACCTCCGCTCAAGTCATCATCATCCCTCAACCCCCTTGAGAATTACAGCAACAATGGGTTCAACAACCCCCTGTTCGAGTCCTCAGGGGAGGCTGAGTGGGCTCGGCCGGCGTCATCGCCACCGCCAAAGTTCAAGTTCCTGAGGGATGCAGAGGAGAAATTGTGCAAGAGACTCAGAGAGGAGGCTGCTAAAAGAGCAGGTGGTCAAGAATGTGGCTTTGCAAAACCCTGTGGTGGCGATGGAGACAACAAAGAAGGGCCTCTTGTGAGGATCATTGTGGGCAAGAATGGAGAGAAAAGGGAGTTTATTCAGAATGTGATGCCACATTTTCCTTCAAGCACTTCACAGGTACTTCCGCTGGCATCTTCTCCAACAACTTTCAGACCCCTAGACAAGGACTCCATTGTTCATTGATCTCCATGAACTCTGCCTTAATGGGTCCTTGTTCATTCTTTCTTTTTTTAAATTTTTTTGGCTTGGGATGTGGTTGCTTATCGTGTCGATTCTATTTTAATCCAAAAGGGCACTTGATACCTTCCGAGTTAGCTGGTTCTGTTATATGGGGCTTTGGCGTAAAAGGCCTGATAGGACATTTTTGGTCATTATGAGTCATGAAGCACCAGAAGAAGCATGAGAGTTTGCCTGGAGCATTTAAGGAGAGCTCATTGAAATGCAAAATCATGGTAAGGTCATGTCAAAGCTCAGGTGGGGACTCCGAGCTAAATCTACCAGCATCTAATTCATTCAAATGTCCAGGAGCCTTTGGACAAAACAGGCAAAAAATTGAACAAGGTAAAAAATAAAAAAAAAAGAAACAGAGAAGACAAGGCTGCGGCTGGAGCCTGCTCAGCACTCACGCGATCGTATAGTTTTCTGTAGTTTTTCCAACTGGGCGTGTGAAAATGTTCAGTCGGAAAGGAAAAGATTCTCCTTTGGCTGGCTTGAAGCTGATACCAGGAGAAAAAACACTGTAAAATCCCTTCACTTTAGACCGTTCGGATCACTTTTCTTCTACTTTCCGATTCTCTCTCTCCCTTTCTCAAAATCTGATCCTAGGGGCACATATGCTTAAAGAAAAAGGAACAAAAATGGTGTCATACAAAGTCGTGCAACGTCTTTATCTCCTCCTCCTCGTTTTTTTCTAATCCCCTCTTTCTTTTCGTTACGAGACAAGTCATCATCTTCATGGAGGCCGATGTGGGGCCGCATGGCCGCACCAGGCAGACCCAGAGAAAGAAAAACAAAAAAGAAGGGGTCGGATCATCATCGTTATCGTCTGCAATTTTTATAGTTTTATTCTTGTTCGGTCCATATGCATGTTGGGAGGAGCATATGAGTAAGAAGAGATGTGATGCTTCCATAATACCTACTTTAGTGTTAAAAAAAAAAGAGAAACAAAAGACGAGGGAGATTTTCTCGAGTCACGCGTCGAAACGCATTATGATGTCCAGCTAATTGTCCTCACTAGATTGATCACCCGTTTGAAAAGTTCGGAAAAGTTAAGAGAATTCCAACTCAACACCACTACGAGTCATCTTCGTGCGTAAGTCAATCAAAGGGTAAGACTTTCTTCGCCTTCTCGGCACGAATTAGGAGTCGAAACACGAGAGAGAGAGAGAGAGAGAGAGAGAGAGAGAGAGAGAGAGAGGGAGGGAGGGAGGGGGAAGTACCAGTGAAATGTTAAAAGGGTAGACGGCGAAAGATGCCCATACGGAGCAGGGGAGCTTGTGGTTCTTCGTGGAATTTGAAAATCGGGGTTGGGGAGAGGTCGGTTTCAAAGGTTACCTGGGGAACAAGTCTCGTTCAGAGATAAAAACTTGGACAAACTTGGACACACTCGAGAACAAGAGTCCATCAGCTTTTACCTAAACAACAAGAAACGTCATTGTCGTTCACGCGATCCCGCCGAAAGTTTTTTTGCCCCCGCGTATCAATTCCCCTTCGCAACCCCCCCACCCCTCTTTCTCAAAAATATATTGTATGATAAAAAGATATCTCTGGAAAGTAAAAAAAAAGATTTTGAGAAATAAGAAAGATGGTGCCTTTCCAAAAGCACCAACGAAGGTCTGAAATTGATTAATGAAGATGCGAGTTGGGGGGGAAGAATAAAAAAGATCACATCTTTTCCAAATCGATGGAGATGCCATGCTACGTGTGTTTTGTGAACTATCCCAAATGCCAAGCGCGGCGGAATAATTTCGCGTTAGCGTCGTCCATCCAAATTCCCGATTCGATTCGACGACGTGGTACCGACTGTATCTTAGACAAAAGGGCAAAGCCAAATTTTTGAAATCGAAACTCCTTATTTTGGTAATTATCATTCTAGTACGGGTTTAAGGTGGTGGGTCGGTATGGATAACCCGGGACGTGAACGTTTGTCGTCGATGATAGCTGCGAGACAAGACGCCAGCTTGAGAGCAACCAAACATGTCTCCATGTGAGGGTCGGGCCCCCATCGCAAGAATCAATCATCCGATGCTGACCCATCCTTTCATCTTTCTCCCCAAAAAATCTGCCACCCGCCCTCCTCCTCTGTTTTGGGTCTCGCGATTCGCGAACGTGTTCACCCCGTCCTTCCTTCCTTCCTTCGGTATTCCGAACTGATGACACAGACTTGCTCCGTCGATTGCACGGCGACACGCTTTTGAAATTCCGACGGTGCTTGCCGACACGCGAACTCCATCCTCGCCGGACGTCATGTTCTTTCCCTTCCTCGCTCCCTCGGCCGCCGTTGACGGTTGCATTAGGCTGGAAACCACCTTCTTCGTCTTTAAAAAAGAAAAAAAGGGAACGAAACTAAACAAAGACAAAACCAGAAGCGTCGCCCGCACTGCAATTGTCGCTTGCAAGGAAGCTCAACCCGAGTTTGGGCATTCTCACGAAATCGAGTTGGTCGCGGCATCTGTGCGGTCCGTCCTTTCCTAATTGATTGCTCGACGCCTTACCAATCTTTGCAAAAAGGCCATTTCTTTTTTTCCCACGGAGGCAGAGACAGGGAGGGGGGTTGAGCTGTCTTAGGCGAATTGCATGTGACGGCGGTAATAGAAAAAAAAACATATGGACTATTCCTCCCCTGCTCGTGCAGGGGCAGAAAGCCTTTTTCCCCCTCCCTCTTCTCTTTCTACTCTGTAACGATTCATGCAGCCGGTCAACTTGGCCCCGGCACCTCCTTTGGCAGAGAGGAATTCTGAGTCCAAAATCTGTTCCGAGGGAGATCAGTTATCAACAGATGTGCAGTCCACTCGTGAGACGTCACGGCTTGTTTGTAAAAGCTTTTAATTTGCTCGAGTCAAATTTTAAGATCGATTATACCGATCCTCATGTTCCGAAAAACATTAATATCGTTAGTTTTATTTTCAGATTTCGACATGAGAAACTTGTCTAGCCAGATTGGATTTTTGAAAATAAATTTTGTACTTGAAGTTCTTTTGGCTAGGTGAACCTAGATTCTAAAAAGGCCCCCTCTTTAAATCGACGAAGTAGTATCCTATACGTTGGCTATATGATTAAGTGAATTTCTTGATTCGAAATCAATAACGAGTTTATATTTGAAAGAGGAAAAGAGAGAAATGGTTGAAATTCAAGCTTGGCATAACCCAAAATGAACACGATCCGGGCTTGTCAGTCGTCCAGGCCCGTTATGCTCCATCCGGGCCTAATTCCTAAAAAGCCCGGCCCATATTTCGCGCTTCCGGTGGGTTCATATCTCCTCGGTTCGTGCCCCTCTTAGGACCCAATGGGCCAATACGTCGGGCGGGCTGGGCCTGAATGTTGAGGCGGCGGTCGGACCGGAAGCACTACTGCTCCGCCGGTCCGGTCGAGCCCCATCTCCGCATTCGCCGATTTTCTCAGACCGACCTGGAGAAGAAGCCGCGACCTCTCGAAGCAAGACATCGGTGAGGCGGCTCTGCTACCTCGGCGCACCGTTGGTTTCCGACGCAGGTACGTTCCGGCGATTCGAGCCGCCAAATTTTTGTCCCTCGTGTCGTGATTAAGCGGAGGTCTGAGGGCAAGAATGAACTCTGTATGAATTAAATTCTACTGGGAAGCACGCGCTTCTTGATTTTCATTCCAATCTGAATTTCCTCAGGGATAGGATGAAGTTAGATATCGCCAAAACAATTGTCTGCTTTAGGATCATCCCCGCTGGATCTTTTACGGCGTTCTCTCATTGTGTGCGAAAGTAAAGATTTTGCTGGATTCTTGTGAGAGCTGTGCTGTTGGAATCGGGGTGGGGTTTCTTGTTCATTCTTGCGGCCATAACGAAGTGAAATGCAGATTGATTTACTAGCGTAATCTTTCTTGAGAATCGATTTTGCTTTGCTTGATGTTTCACCCTTGAATTTCATTTGCTAGAATAGCTCACACAGTGCCAATACTGAGCAATTTTTTACTGGGAAACCCGATGAACCGCTTGTCGAATTGGGCTACTCTTTGCTTCAACGAAGGAAGTGTTGCAAATAATATTCAAAGTGAGGTGTTTTTTGGGGAAAAAAACATTTGAGCAGATTAGCATCGGGAAATTAAAGCAGAATGTGTAAATATGTAAAGTCAAGTGCCTCAAGTGCTATTGTGTATATATACAGGTTGAGGTTCTTTTAATCTAAACTTCAATGATTTTGGAAATTGATAGGCAATTCATAGATTACATGGATTTGTTTGATACTATGCTGCATGAGCAAATTGAATCACGTATTACTTTTTTGAACCGCTAATTCTTCCGAATTTTTGTTTACTGTTAACCGCTTGGTGGGGTCTTGTTCACAATACTAGAGTAGATCTGGGTGAGGCCTTTAGCTTCTCTGAGGAGTTCCATTAATGCTGACTTTAGTTAAGGTTTAAGAGTTTGATATTTAGAAAGCGGTTACATGTGTTCTGCTTCACTTTGTACACACCATGAACAGTAATCGATTTATCCTGATGTTTAAGTATATCTCCAGTTAAGTTATCTCTTATCGATGGCTCTGTATAGAGTTGAAATATCGCTGAGTGTGGAGGTGAAGTGGAGATTGTATAATGAAAGCCGATGCTCATTGAAGCATTATGTTTTTTTCTGGATTATCTGCCAATATGTTGGTTATGAAAGTATGAGCATCACGGTTGTAGAGAATGGAATGTGGTACTGTTGGTAATGAAATGTTGGTGTGGATGTTCTCAGTGCTTTCATTTGGTTTTCCAATTGAATGGAGAATTGGATATTGGGGCCTTAGCTAGCTTTTTCCCCATTTGGAGGATATTCAGATAGAACTTGCTTCCCCTCCAAAAGGAGTGTGATGGATTCTGTAAACATGTTCTTTTTGGGTTTGATTTGCTGTTCTGGTGGTTGTACTTTTCTGGATGACACCAATACCACTTAAATTACTCTGTTCAGTTTGGTGTATCTATGTTCTCTTAGCATAATTACGGTTATTAGGCGTCATAATCTTGTAATAGCTTCAGAATGCACTATAGTTATAGAGCTGGTGCGTCTTTACTGGTGTGCCAAGCCCCTTTTCGGTTGGTTCCTAAGTCAATGCCATCATTCGGTTTTCCTCACTCTCTCTCTCTCTCTCTCTCTCTCTCTCTCTCTCTCAGTGTCTGCAGTGCTGTGATGCTTGATACAGGTAGTGCGGATTGTTTGAATATGTTAAGAAGGCTTAGGCAGTTGCTCATAGTTTATCTGAATGAAAGTGTTTCTTGGATTGACGCGATGGAAGTTGATACAGTAGATCCGACTGATGGTTTCGTGCTCGTTAATCTTACTATAGTCGAGGGTCCTTTGGCTTTGGTTTGTCTGATAATGACCATTTGGATATGTGCAGTGAGATTTAAAATACAAATGGGCCGAAAAGCAGGCGCACTGTACATCAACCCCAAAAAATTTGGTTCACTTCAAAAGCCTTGCATGAAGGAAATGATAACTTTTCTCAACTGCTTGGCACTAAGCCAGAACAATGATGATAAATGCGTCCGGCAGAAGGAACTTTTGAGTGCTTGCATGGAAGCTCAGGTTTGTTTTGCTTTTTCTTTATGTATCCATTCTAATCATCTCTCTCTCGTGCAGTGTGAACATGATATCCATACGAACCATGTTTAAGACGAATTACCTTTTATTTTTGGCAATTGTTTGATTCAGAGTGGAAGAAACAGAACGGCTGGGGGAAGCATTAATTATCACCTGCAGAGGCTTAACAGGGGAAGAAAGTAGTTCAGCTGTTTGGAGCGGCTGGGGGAAATTGATAAAGAGCTTCCAATTGAAGAGGCCAAGTAGAAGATTCAGTGCCGAGTCTAAACATTTCATCATGTCCTCATCTGTTCCCGCATTTGAAAAATTTTGCAGCTTGGTTCTTTTCACTTGGTTTAACTTTCTATTTTAGGAAACTCATAATTTAACGGGAGCCCTTCATTATCAGAGCTGAAGTTCTTCTTGAGTGTTTCGGGTTCTTTTGCTGTTTGAAATGCAAGTTCTACTCGCATAGCAGTTCATCTATCGATCTGGCAATCTTGAAGCACTGCCTCACAACCTTTAGTAAATTCGATTTTACATGATGACATCAAGGAGTTCTCATCACAGCTGCAGCATACATTCTCGAACTCGCTACTTTATTTTCGTGGGGGATGTGATATCTATCAGCTATTCAGCTCTGGTCCGTCCTTGTCAAATAGAGACAGTTTTAAGTAGGTTGAGTTCTCAATTAAATTCAGAAAGATGGATGTTGAATAACTGGCTGTAGCTTATATTTAGGAAGTATGACATTGGAACAGAACTTTTTGCTTTCGCCCCAACATGGGACAAATTTGCGAGTCGGATGGTTTGTTCTGTAAACAGACATCTCTTTCATTAAAAAGCTTAAGAGGAACGATGTTGGTACATTTTGCTTGTATACGTTATGAGCTGATGTCAGAAATATCTCGGTGCTTCCTCGACCTCCCTTCGCGCCACCTCCTTTTGCTGGATTCCTTCCGATGAACCGTTAGAATTATGCAGTCCTTGGCATGGGCCAACAAAATAATTTAACTTACAGGGCCAGGTGATTTGCCACCTGCGACTGAAAAATGAAAGCTGGCTTTCCAGAATGTATACCAAGAAGAGAGAAGAACGAAAAATGGTAGACAGTTAGCTGTCGCTTTCGGAGAGAGGATGTGTATGGTCAATCTGAGCATCGGGTTCAGCTTGCGCCTGAGCCTGCTTCTGTTGCTCGACATACTGGCGTATTCGCTGTAGTAATTGTGCCGCCTTTCTCTTCCCTCTATCCGTCCCGTTTTGTGCCAAATCCATGAGTGGACTCATCACTCCGAGTTCTTGTGCCTTTACTAGGTGTCTCTGATCTGCGGAGCAGAGATGCGCCAAAATTGCAGCTGCATTCTCTCTGTTTCGTGGAGAACCACGGCCGATGAACTCAACGAGAACAGGCACTGCCTCGGCCGCTCCGATGGCTGCCTTTCCTTCTGAGTGACTAGCGAGTATCGCTAATATGGCCAAGGCCTCATCCACCATAGAACCCTCAGGTTCGGTGAGCAGCCGCATTAGTGTGGGCACGATACTGGCCCTCACAGCCCTTCCCTTGTTGCCTTGGTATATACACAAATTGAAAAGTGCTGTTGCGGCATCTTTCTTTCCCCTTTGGGTACCTTCGTTTAAAAGCGTCACTAGTGGTGAGATCGCGCCCGAAGCACCAATGGTGACTTTATATTCATCCACGACTGAAAGGCTGAAAAGGGTGGCTGCCGCATTCTCCCGGGCTTCCATGCTTCCCTTCTTCAGAACGTGAACTATACCAGGAACTGCTCCCGAAGAGACGATGGTTCCCTTATTGTTCTCGCATATGGATAAGTTTAGAAGAGCTGTTACAGCATGCTCCTGCGTGCGAGAGTCAGGTGTTAAGAGGAGACTTACTAGGAGAGGAATTGCCCCGGCTTCAGCGATGGCGACGCGATTATCTGCATTGCGCTTCGCAAGAAGGCGGATCTCACCTGCAGCAGAGTGCTGCTCTTCGGGGATGCCAGAGATTAGTTTACGGAGAAGAACTTCAATCTTTGTACGATCTGCAGGTGAGAAGGCTGAAGTAACTTTATTAGGGCGAGAGTTTGTAGGACGTTTAGGCGGTTCGATGCCATTTGCTTCACACCACTGAGCTATGAGGCTGCGCAAGACGTAGTTCGGGGTGAGGGAGGTGCTGGCGAGGGTTTGTTGAGTCTTTGGACATGTTCCATGCCCTTCTTCCAGCCATTTCTCAATGCAAGAGCGTTCATAGGTCTGCACTGGCAAAAAAAAAAAGGATCATTCTATGTGCAGAGTAACATGTAACTGGCATATGATATGCCATTGCAGAAACACGAACAGGGATGAAGTCAAATGACTAACTAGTCGAGAGAGAGAGAGAGAGAGAGAAGCGTGTCTCCCTTGTAAAATAATTGGATGTATCTTACATTTTGAATTGAATTAGAGACGGAAAAGATGATGAATTCTGCTCTGGTACGTCTCAAAATATTTCAGGTTACTCTAAGCAACTGCAATGAAATGACATGAGGAAGCAAGAGTTTCAGATGTGCTCATCTAATGGTGGGACCTCAGGCAGAACGCCAAATATGAATGTGCTACGCCAACTTGAATGCTTGTTATTAATGGTCGCTTGAACAGGATGAAAGAGGGTAGACCGGCAATTGAGATTCAAAATCCTAATTTTATGCTCCATGGTGATGTAAGCAAATTTCAGAGCAGTACGGAGAGAAAGATTGTGCATCCCTGTACCTGTCCTGTCGAAACAATGACGGGATCCTTCATCAGCTCTAATGAGATTGGACAGCGGAAATCATCCGGTATAACTGGGCTTTTCTGCTTTCCATCAGCGGATGCTTCTCCAGCTGAACGCAGCAGTGAACCTTCTACTTTTTCAGGAGGATCCATTTCAGCGTTCTCTGTTTGAACAAAATCTTTGATTTTCTTCAACAGCATCGACATCTTCTCAATGCTCTTCCCTGGATCTTCACCACTAGCAGAAACCATCTCAATTAGAGCAAGAGATTCCTTTGTAAGGTCAGTTATTTCCGTCAATTGCAACTTTGCAGTTAATCTCGTTAAAACAGTTGGATCTGCAGCTGCGCCATCGCCCTCATAGATAGACAACAGATCTTGATATAGTTCCATGTCCGGAGGATCAGTCCGTCCTTTGGCTCTTCTGAACTGTGCAAGAACAAGCTCAACCTGGACAAAGAAATCAAAGTGAATATCAGCACATTAAGTGACAACCTGAGCTCCGCTGAAGCATTTACTAGCTGAGTATCAGCAGAAGATGATCATTAGTTTGAATGGTTGGCAATATCCGACAAGCTCTATAATGCGCATATTTGTGACATTGAGCATCTAACAAGGCCAGACAGCGCAAAAGAGAACACAGGATATATGAACTGTTGAAGCTCATGAAAGTAATGATGGCAGATCAAAGGAAGATAAGTCTAAATTGCACTCCTACTTAACGATGTCCCGCACCACTGGCAAAGGAAACTTGCGTAAATGGAAAACTACCTGCTCCTGAACTTCGTCTGATATATCAAGTTCTTCATAGGAAATTGCACTAAGGGCTTGCTCTATACGTGCTGTCACCTCATCAAACTTGCTCATTAATTGCTCCCTTTCTAGGACCTGTAAACACGAAAGATCAAGGCTAAACAACAGCAAGAACCCGATAAGCAGAGCCTAGTAGTGCATAATGAAAGACTTAGAGCTCGAGACAGTCATAAAACCCCATAAGTAAGAATGAAAATGCTATAACCACATGAAAAATTCAAGAGCAAAATGGCAGCAATGAAATCATTAAGTATACTTCGTCTACAGACTAATATCAAGATGATCGGGGGTCAGGAGTACAAAAAGTTTAACTCAAGCTTGCAGACTGAAGTTCATTGAGAGATCATAAGCTTCATAAAGATGGGGTAGACGAGAGGTGTGTTGACTAAAGCAGTTGATCCAATTTCCCATATGTATACCCATATGTATATTTCCCTTTCGTCTCTCAGAAATTTTTCCGACCGAAAATACTCGATGATAGGTGATGATCCGAAGACAGCAACCTAGTCTCTCTTTTCGAGACAGTCGGTAACCCTTTAGCCTGCGATCTATATTACTGGAAATGATTGCTCGGAAATTGGAAATCAGAGATCCAATCTACATAGCTCAGCAGCTTGCAAAATAAGGAGCAGAGCCAGAAACTTTGGATCAACTGCAGCTCCTTTCATCGGTTGCCTGATTTCATATCCTGCAGTCATGGGATTGTTTCAAGATCGCGACTACGAGCGTACGTGATTCAGTTGCCCGCAGGCTCTCGACAGGAAAGGAAGGAGATGCCTGAATCTAGCTGCAAGCACTAACTCCAGCCATGGCATCAGAAGATTCAGTGCTCGCCTCGATTCCCAGTCAAGTGTATTAACAGAAATGACTCCGAGAGCTGACTAAGGAAGAAGCACGCACGCACAAAAAAAAAAAAACAAAAAGAAGCATGCAGACATTGATTACAGTATAGCATCAGAGGAAAAAAACATAAGAAAGCCACGTACAAACCATGTAAATCTTGCTCCCCTCGCTTCCGAACCGAAGCAAATCCTTGGCCGAATCCAGAGCTTCCTTCAACGAGGCCAGAGCTCCGGCCGCCCCCTCGCCGACCGGCTGCTTCGACTCTCGGACCTCCTCGAACATTGGGACCAGAAGCTTCAGCCGCCGGGTGAGGTTGCAGCACTGCTTCTTCACCGCGCATCTGTAGTCGGAGATGGAGGCAATCTCGTTGACCGTCTCGATGAGGCCCTCCGCGACCGCCGCCGTCGCCTCCATGGCCCGCCACGAGCAGATTATTCAGGCCAGACGGCCGGAGTGCCTGCGGCGTCGTTCAACTGCGAGTCCGCGCGCTGATCCTCGAGGAGAAGGCCGCTCTGGCGACCGTGTACTCCATGCCAGAGAGAGAGAGAAAGAGAGAGCAGGAGAGAGTATTCTTATATCTGCTGCGCTGAACTACCTCAACGGGTTCACGCTATTTACGAAAATGCCCCCATTTTGAATATCAACATTTACCTTATTTAAATTACCGTTACGCGACGGATCTGCGCATGATGTAAGTCGAATGGCGCGGGGGAAAGAGCTTGAACCAGGACACCCCCCCTTCCCCCCCCCCCCCAAAAAAAAAGCGTGCTCGAGTATTTAATATGCCATAATATTGAATAACAAAAATATCAAAAAAAATTCCCAAATTACGTTTTTGATGACATAAATACTCCTAATTTTTTTCTCCGTCATAAAAAAATCTATGTTAAATGCGCGTGTGATATAAATACACTGTATTTCATTTCCGTATGCACGTATTGCATTGATGTCCGCACTTTTTTTATGGCACGAATATCACAGAAATTCCTAAATTACGTTTATCGTTATATAAATACTCCAATTTTTCTCGTCATAAAAATTTAAGTCCAATGCACACGTTAATATAAATACACTTTATTTCAGTTATGTCGATGATATATTTATTGCATTACTGTCCAAACTTTTTAATAGCATAAGAAATATTTTGGGTACTTATGTCGCAATAGATACAATTAAGAATTTTTCGTGACGTAGAAAATTCGGAATATTTCTATCAAAATAATTTGGAGTTGTTTTTTATGGCGTTAACTCTATTCAATCTACCGAAATCGTTGTATGTGTTCAGTGATGCTTATGAATTACAATCGGTATTTTAAGAAAAGTGGATCATATTTTATTATTTTGCTATATTCTTTTAATATCTGCTTTTTCTTGGGAGAGATGGTGGGGATACGAGGCTGGCATGGCCGCAGCCGCTTGGCTAGACTTGGCTTTTGGCTTCGGCTTGGAATGGACTTGTTCGTTGGTTAAAGACGCACGCGCGATTGAGACTTGGCTTGGCTCGGAACAAAACAAGTAGTAAGTCGACAATCATAAAACACTCTGAGATAATGATACAAATAGTTGAAATTTTGATTAATAAATTAATAATTTAATCAATGTAATTTTTAAAATTTAACTCAATGTATTATATAATTTTTAAATTTTAAATTTTTATATTATATAAGTTATGTGAAAATATTAAATATTATTTTTTATTAATTTAAATTCATGAATTATATTGAAAGTTAAATTTCGTACTGAGAACTAAATGGAATATTGTATACATTTTTTTTAAATTAAACCTTTTGTACAAATTAAATACTTACGGACATAATTTATAGATCATTTATGTCATTTTCTCAAGCGCTTTGGTAATCGACTTGAGCGTGATGGCACTCGAGAAATTATTTAGGACTTACTGGCCGGGTTGTTAATTATTTAGGTTCGCTTTTGCCCGTGTTTGACATTCGTGTAATGATTTTCTCTCGATGTTAGCGGCGTGCATGGCGGAAGAGATTGCTATCGGATAACGCTTCTGGGAAAGTTGCCCCACTGGTCAGTCAAGGAAACCGTTGATCCCAGCATTTTCAGTAGTCAAGAAATGGACTTAGTAGCATGGATTTATATCCCAAATAATAATAATAATGATGATGATAAATGCCTCACTTTTTTCATGCCTTTTCTTTCCTTTTACAACTTTTTGGCGTTACTTCTTTGTCAAATTTGGTAACGCATCAGCGCCATGTTTGCTCAACATATACTTTAAAATGCCACCTGCGACGTTTTTCGTTATTCAAATTGGATGAAGTTGACATAAATACCTAATTACATTGATTGGATAAATTTTAAGTTTCAATTGCACTTTTTAATTACAGTGTCACTACAAGTTTTAGGATTTTCTATACACTCGTCCAAAAAAAAAAAGTACATGATAAGTTCATGGCCTGAGTACGCCTGGCTCGGGCCCAAACAAGATAGCCGAGTATAGGCCTTTCCTAAGCTCGCCTAGTAAAGGCATACGTTATCGGACTAACAATCAGGTTAAATGATGATCATGTGAGATGGATTTCGCTTAAGTTCACCAAGTCCATCTTCCATCCCAAAAAGATAGGGGCCACGGTCTTCGAATTAGACATACTATCGATCATGCGCTTGTTGCTCAAACCAGTGGTTCCGTACCCCATATAGCCATTCTACAGACATTCTCCACCGAAAGATCAGCCCTATGCGACCGTCCGGTCCACCCCCCAGGAATCCAACGTGAGAAGTGGCCAAACTCCGACACGTCGTGATCATCCCCATCATGATTTTTCAGGCCTCATGCAAAACTAGTTGCCCAAAGTTCATTTGAATCGAGCTCATTACATTGGCTTCAGATTGAACAGCTACTTCTTGCAATGATTTCACGATACTCGTGATTCAGCTCTTGCAAGTTGCTTCTTCTATGTTTTAAACCTTTTTTTCTCAAATTCAACAAGGCAATAATTAAAACTTATTCTGACATGGACCGCAAGCAATAGACATGCACAATAAATCCTCAATAAGGACGGCTCCACATAGCGATGCCGTTTTCCAAATTAGTGGTTCAGCTCCATCCGTCTGGACCACACATTATGCACATGCATAGGAGCCACGACTGTGTTGGAAGGATCCATATTGGGAGTTGATTAGCCTATTGAACGCTCGATATCGACGTATGAATAGCAAGAGGGAATGAAACATCAATGTGGAAACAACGTTGATCCCAACTGCCTCTTCCAATTGCAGCACTCGCGCATTATGGATCTGGTGGGCCTGAAAAGAGCTGAAGCGAACGGGGGCATAATCTCTCTTGCCATGCTTCAAGAGAGTCGGTTTTCGACATGTCGTGTAAATGGTGGCGACGCAATTCTAGGCAAACCCCTTCTTTGTTCTTGTGCGCAGGGAGGCGCCGTTGAGTTCATCAAACTTAGAAATTCAGAATTCATCAGGCTCATGTCAATTATTATGCTTCGTTCTGTACAAAACCAGCCTTGTTTCTATTTTGAGCTTTGATTTGTTGGGTCAAGATGACTTTGAGTTTTTCATATTTGAGGTGGCTAAAATCTTCAAGAGCGGGGAAGGGGTGGCATTGCACAGTTATCAATGATAAAGTAAATTGTAAATTACGTGAAACTACGTCGTCGTGTGAGTGTGACAGATAAAACTTTTTGTTTGTCCTTGAAGAGAATTCTAGTCCAGATTAAAAGATTGAATTCTTCTCGAAAGCCGTCGATCACGTAAGTTTCAGGTGAGTCTAGTAATGGAAATCAATACGATGGACGGCTGAAATGAATCCCCTCGGTGAGCGCGGATCCTAGAAAAGTAATTTCCATGTTCCTCGGACCGAAATTGTCCTGAGAGGCATCGAGAATGGCTTGGGCTGGCAAAGCAGCACACGGGAAATGCCGACCATTCCCGAGGCACACGGGGACCAATGATATTTCTTCTTCCCAAATTGCAAATCAGGTCCAGATAAGGAAGATTGGCTTGACTCGCGACACGCCTTCATATCCTCGCCCTACGCGTGTCAATCGGAGTTGGTGATCGCCGTCCATCCCCGCTCAGCCACGAGGGGGAAAAAGGGGAATAGTCCACGCAGGATCGAAAAGGAGATACACGTGGCCCACGGGCCACGTGGGGTTGGTCTAGGCTGGCGTGCGCTCGCTGAAAGATAGACCGTCAATTTCTGCCAAGCCGATAGCGACCTCCATCCATCAGCTCGAGCCGACACCAATGTCGGCTCCGTCCGAAATGTCTCGGTTGCTCGGCTCTCAGCCGTCCGATTTGGGCTGCCAAACGTCTAAGGACTGCGAGACTAGATGAAGGAGCGTGGGTCCCAGGTTATTCTCTTATTGGTCCCAAATTCTCAATGACTCATCCCCCGCTTCAGCCAAATGCTTCATCCGCCAAGATTGCAGATTCAATTTATTTCTCAGGATAATGACATATATATATATATATATAATGTGATTAATAAAATTTTAACTTATTTAATATAATTCTCGAATTTTACGAATCTGATATATTAATTTTCAATTTATATAATGTTATTTATTATCTTTTAATATATATTTAAATTATTTCATGAACAAATTCAAAGTTAATGGGCCATTATTGAACATCAGGTTAAAATTCATGAATTATATTAAATAAATTCAAAATTTATGAATTACATTTTACGTTTGACCATTTTAAGAACAGTTTGTGATTAAATGTCAATAATATTCATCTATGGTGAAATGGGACATTTCGCAATTAAGATGAAAAAGATGAGCATGCTTATGTTTTGAGCCGAGGTCACGGTTAAGTCCCGCGTCGATCCTAAGACTGCCGTAAATGACTGGATGGCAGGAGGATTTCCAGCTGAAAATCTATAAATCATTAGCACGAGCGTGACGGTATTTTGAAGTCTTAATCTGATCAAACGTCGGGACTATATCAGTTCTCCGAACGTGCACTGCTTCAAGCTGTTAAAGAACAGAAAAGAAATAAGCAAAGGTGGGTCCCACGTTATGGTCGCTTCACGCGATTTCCTGGACAAGCGTGAGATTCGGACCCAAAAGCCAAAAAAAAAAATTAATATATATAAAGAAAAGGGCTGGGGAAAGGAAACAACCGAGCGAACCGCGGCGGGCGCACATGGCCGACGTGCGAGGGCGATGATGGTTGTCGTTATCCAGCGTGGCACGATCCGGTCTCGGAGTTGGCGGAGGAATCGCCACCGTCCATTTCCGGGGAGTCCAAGATTGGGGAACGCAGGTTCCTGTCCCAGAAGCCCGAAACAGGGAAGTTTGAGGGGAAAAAAGGAGGAGGAGAAGAACAACACTCCCTTTTGCCATGTAAGAGAGATATCCTTGGAAAATCACTCGAATCGCATCTCATTCGATGCTATGAAAATTAACGTGACAATGTTTTCAAGTCGAGACCCACATGATCGACAGTACACGACTCCCGGGCAAAGCCGCGGAATATTTCGCCCCGGCAGCACGTGACGCGCCGTAAGCAGACAGCTCAGCTCGATGCTCCTCCCACCCCTAAAATGAAAACGACCGTAGACTTTGACAGTAGATGCGTCCCCTCTCGGGATGTTTTGGCGCTCGGCTGGCTCGACGGCTATTACTTTAATCGGGCGGCTGATCGAGATACCGTCGCTCGTCGGTGACGGGACAGCCGCGGGAACCCCACCCCCTGGTCCTTTCCGGCGAAGGCATCTCCTCCGACTGTCCTCTACTTTCCCATCCGATTTGCCTCCCCGCCGGCCACCGTGTCTCGCCTAAAACGTGAGATGAGCAGCGATTCGGCGCACCGGCCACGGGGAAACCAAAAGGTGATCATTACGAAAAGGATCGAGAGGTGGTCCAGCACCATAGCTAGCCGAGGACGGGGTGACGTGGCACTTGGTGGCCCGTTCATCCCGCGAGATCTGAATTGGGGCTAGGCCGGGAGACGAAAATGGAAAGTGAGGTCGAACCGGACTTTGAATGTTAGCTTCAAGCCGACGCAAGAAGGCGACTCTGTTTAAGGCCCAGTTTCAAGCACATTTGGGCCACGGGACTTTGGGTCGAGAGTAAATTCCTTGGAGGAAAGGAGTTCGGCCCGGCCCGGTAATGGTTCCTAAAATCTCTTTGAAAAAGTCGGAGTAAAAACGTGAAAAATAAGGAAGGCAGAAGAACTGTCGAGATCGATAATCCTACCGCGCTCTTTACTTGCCGTGGTCGTCTTGCAAAAGGATAGAAAGGAGGGGTTTCCTTGTTTATCTCTTGGATAGTAGCAAAAATGATCCCTGCATTTTGATCAAATATGCAATATTATTCTCGAACTTTTAATTTGTGCAATTTTGCTCCTTAATTTTGGCCGGTGTGCATTTTTGTATCTAAACTTTCAATTTGTTCAATTGATAAATGTTTGATATAGTTCATAAGTCACATAAAAGTGTATAAAATTTGTAGAGATGGCATTGAATATTGGACAAGCTGCTAATGGAGAGAGATTTGAATCAAGGGTACCTATTTTGTAAAATTTTATTTTAGGCTAAAGTTAATTTAGAGTAAGTGTGCTTTTGACTAAAAGAAAATTGTTTCTGAAAAAAAATCCTATTTTTTCGGTGTTTTAATAACTGAAAAATAATCAATTTGTGGAAAACAAGTTTTTCATTGATTGAAAATAACAAGCTTAAATCGGGAAAAACGACTTTTCCTACTAGCAAGAAAGAAATCACTTTTTTCTAAATTATCAGATAAACAAAAATTAACCATTTTTCCTCGAAAAATACTTTCTTTTATTGTGAAATTTTATGTAAAAAAAAAAGGGATGGTGGTGCGTCCGCGCTAGTGTGGTAGGGCCAAAGCGGATAATATTGTTAGTGGTGGGGCTAAGAAGGACGTTATAATGTTATCAGAGCCGACTCCTGACCGATTAAGATTGGACAGTTAAGATTTTATTGAAAAAAATTATTATTTTTTACTTTTAATTTTTTTTATCAGCCGTTCGATAAAGCTCCCCGCGTCACTCTTGCCGCGTTCGGTAAGGAATCCATTTCCGTCGAATGGGCCGCAGGTGTCGAGAGAGAACGGGGGCTGAGGGCGTAGGTTAGCCGGCGAGCGACATTTTCTCTTTTCGAGCATCGGATAGAGCGTCGATGGATGACGATGCGACAACGCCCGCAGGTGACTGAACTTTGTGAGACAATGACGCCAGAGTGGATATATACACTGGGCTTTAGCTTCGCGAGCGAAGAAGAAAAAGACGAAGGCGGAATCTGATGATTGTTGACCTTCTCCCAGCCAGCCTCTTGAATCATCCTTCTCTTTAACCTTCCACCAAATCAGGAGCGTCCACGTGTCCTACGATGTTAATTTATTTGGACTAATCACATAGTTAGGCACTTCAGTTGACACCCTACATTGCTGTACAAGGTCTTTTTTTACACGGACAATGCCTGATCCCCTCGGAAATGGATCTCCTATCATCATGCGTACAATGACAGGAGTGATTTTGTTGAGATCAGACGGCTAGAAACGGATGTCAGGGATTAGGGGATCCGGATCCATCTCCCTCTGCCCTTGGGAAAATTCTTGTCTACAATCGGAACATATGAATCCACACAATTTGTTGACCGAGATGAATTAACTTGCGCTGTGCATGGAAGATTTGCTTGGTTTCAGGACCGTCCATGGAAGATTTGCTTGGTTTAATGTCCACCCCTGATTTCCCTTCGGGAAAAATTTGAACATACTTTTTATGTCGCTGTCTTACTCTTTATGTTTTCGCGAAACTAGTTCTGGCACTCGCGGCTCTGCTCGCTCCCGGCCTGCTTTCAACTTTCGGCGCGTTGGTGGGAACAAGACAGCAGAAGAGAAAGCAGCACAAGTCAAAACATCAATGAGGTCTGGCCATAGAAAAGATCCCCAGGACAAATTCTCAGTTCCCCACCAAATAAATCACCCACCCCACAAATTCAACTCACAAAAGGTCAAAGATCGTTCAGTGAGAGCCATTCCCACATGCACAGCAAAGAATCAGCGACACTCCATACCCATCCCCTTCCTCTACTCCTGGACTCGCTCTGGGAGGGGCGACGCGGCCGTCGACGAAGAGCGGGTTCGACTCCCCGCTCTCGCGCTGGGCTATGACGATCTCATCGGGTCCATACATGGTCGGGCTCTGGCGGTTTCTCCTGCATTCGTTGGCAGCTTTCCTCTCCACTGCCAGAAAATGGCCAAGCGACTGAGCAGCAGCATTGTCCATGTTCTCCACTTCAGTACTCACCCCCGAGCACAGAGAGAAAAACCAGATTCTGGGCTTGGAACTTTTCTTGTTGCCGATGGCCTCTGGTTTTCGGATTCTCGTCGATCTCCGAGAGAGCTCTAACATGGTGGAAGTACCCATTAGGCTCCCGAGGGTGATGCTCCTATCATGGAAGAATGATCCCGTGGACTGAATCGTGAGAGACACGGTTTGGTTAGTGAAATTGACAGGGGTTCACTAGTCCACTTTTGCATGAGATCACGAAACCACAAATCCTTCAGTCACATGAATTAAGCAAGAATCGCTGATTTGTCGAAGTTCGAATGGTTTACTGTGGCGACGAATTGAAATTGACGGGCATTAAGGATGTTCAGAAGCGAGGTCTTCTAATTTCGTTCACACAAGATGCTCTTACAGAAACTGATCTCTCTATTTTTAGCAGATGGGATTTTTCAGTCCAACTAAGTCTACATGAACCCCCATTTATAATCTCATCATTGCCTTCACTTTCTACGTTAATGTTACTTTTCAAAATAGCATCTCATCATTGCCTTCATTTTCTACTTCATGTTACTTTTCAAAATGGCATCTTCGCTTCCACGAGGAATGCGCTTAAGGGGCAGGGGCAACATTGTTTTTAGGCAACTCGCCTTTAAACTCTCACTTACCTCAGTGTCCAAATCCGAGGAAGAGTCTGTGGAAGAAGCGGGAGAGCCAGTGAGCAGGGTGTTGAAAGATATTGAACCAGTCGAGTGTTCCCTGTTGTTCCTCCCCAATCCAACCCTCACGTTCACTGGCTGCAACCCCAGAGGCCACCCCCCTCTCTGCAAAACAAGTAGATCAGATCAGACCATTCACAACAGAAGCAGAGATTGCTATCTGGGAAGGACATTGCGTGGACGACGTAAATGTACCATCTACGGCATGTCAAATGAGTAAGTACATTTGTTATCGAAGAATCTAGACCCAGAATGGAAAAAGAAAAAAGCCAAAAAGAACAGAAGAAATCAGGTACCTGTTGAGCCATGTGCGCAGGGTACTCTGTCTCGACTGTCTTCTTGCAGTTCTAAACCCTCGCATGAGGCGAAACACGAGACATCTCCTCCAATGCTGTTCCTCTAGAGAAGCAGAGAGTCAGGTTGATTGATCATTTAAGACGGGGGGCTATATACAGAGAGAAACGATTGCATCCGTCACCCACAGAGAGAGAGAGAGAGAGAGAGAGAGAGTCAAAAAGGGGGGAGAATTTGAGTAAGAGGACTGATGATTTGGGTGTGCTCTTTTTCCTGTGCCCTTTACGACATCCTTGTTGACCAGAAAAGAAAGTAGGAACAGAATCATTGCGTGCCTTTTCAAGTAGAAAACTGCAGAGAGCGCAGGGAATTAGGTTTCGATCCTCGGAAGCATGTTTTTTCACAAGATGACAAGCATGTTCCGCCAACACCGGACCGAGTGGCACCCAGGCGTTAACGGTCGGGGCTCGTGTTCTTGGATGAGTGTGCAGAAGACGGACTGCACATCTCTTTATTCACGCCTCGAAGATGCAGAAAATAAGTTTAACCATGTTCTGCGACTTCCTCGCTTGTCCTAAAGCAGTTCCCCCATTAAGAATTTGCCTCCCATGACCCCATCAAACAACCCTCCACAGCCGATGTGACGCCTCACCAAGTCATTAGGGTTCGTCGACTCGATCAATACTGCCAAGCGTGGGATCTTCACTTCAATTCTCACTTAACGTAATCACTTCTGATATGAAGTCGCAAGAAGTAATTCCTCATTAATCGTTTAACCTCGGTGTGGATTCCCTATCTTTGACGGAACCAATTGCAAACTAATTCAGCACGAGAAGATATCATTTGATTGTTACGTCCAAAAAAAAAGGGCATTGCCCAAATCGAATTCTGATCAAGAATGTAGGCAAATTGGAAAAGAAAATGAAAATGTGATATCCCAATAAAAGTAAGTGATGGAATAAAAATATCAACTATATTCGAAGAGCTAATTGACTGTCTGACCGTGTTGAAATCTTCTGTGATGGTTTGCTTTTGCATATGCTGCATATTAAGCAATTTGGAGATGTGATCATGTGACCCAAAACCAACCCGGCCCGACCCAACAATTGCACCCGGCGAAACCCTTCAGCCCTTTTGAAGTTGTGGGTTGGCTTCGATATTGCCATTTGGGCTTTCTGGGCCCGTCCTGGCCCAATAGTATGGGCTTAATTTTTTTTAGCCCGGACTATTAACAGGCCTGATTACAAGTAAGCTTGTCCACAAAAACCACATCCACACGTCTTCTTTAGTTATTTTTTCAATCTTATGCGGCCACTAATTGAAAAAGAAGAAGAAGGCACGTAGATTATCCGTTGACTAAATTCTTATGAAGCTAACAGAGTGATTAGAGTGAACTGTTGCAACAGGTTTTCGGACTTAAATGCACAAGTTGAAAGTTTCGGGACTTGGGTGTAAATACGAGGATTAGTCGTCCCTGTTTTATCTACTAATCATTCTTTTTTAATTTTTGACATTTATGAAAATCTCGCCTTAACAATGTATTCAATCGCCATCGAAACGATTGGATACTCTCTTCCATAGTTAACTTAGATAACCACTCTTAGCTTTTTGCATTCGGCTAGTAGAATTTTTTAATTGACGCTAGTAGAAAAGTCAAAAAGTGCTACGAACTTCTAATGCGTTGTTGGTTCTTGCGTGGTCCGTAGCTAATTAGCCAAGTGCCAATGAATCTTTTCACTTTAATTCCTCCGGGCTATACCTACTGCACATGACTTTAAGTTCCCCAAATTCATACTCCAAAAAAATTATTATTTGACTTTTTTTGCAGGAGAAAATTAAAGAAATTGTGTCAGATGAATTACTTTTCGTTGCCTTGAGAAGTCAGGAGTGCAGAGATTGGTACTTAGAAGAGAGTAAAAGCAATCCCTTGATTTAGACCGGAATAAGCGTTTCCCAGTCTCAATTTAACTGTCAAATGATTAGATATTACCTTCTCTTTCGTCTGATTCGAATGGATAAGGGAAATATTACCCAAAAAAAGTCTTAATTTTATTGTAATTATGAAAAATTAATACCTTATGCAATTATGCCAATTTGATCCTCTTTGTAATTATGTCAATTTAATCCGATAAGCCAATTTCTGTTAGTCGATGACAATGTGGACGCTGGTTATTCCACGTGGCGCTATCGGAGCCGACATTGATATTTTTTAATTATGTATATTTGAATTCTTTCTCTTTCTCTCTCTCTCTCTCTCTCTCTCTCTCTCTCTCTCTGATTTTACTCTTGACAAATGTGGTCTACAGGAATATATATGATGTTACTAAGAGTAACTACGCTTTGCTACATGAGAAACATAATTTTCCTCAAGAGTAGCTACGCTTTGCTACATAAGAAACATAGCAAATTATTTGAGGTCCGCTTTACTTTTGGTGAATTCGATTTATTACAATCGAATGTTTGACCTGCTCTCTGAAGTAAATGAACCCATCCTGCGTTGCAACCGGCCATAGAAGGCCAACTCTACGTATATATAAAAAACTGAAGTCGAGATATTGAAATCTTTCCTACTGCATAAACAAAAGAAGGAGTTGATGTGATGATGATATAAACAATGCGATGGAGATCGAATGGGGAGAAAGGAAAATAATATCGTCGATATGGGATTCCGATACATGCAACGTCCCCATGATCGGCTCCATTAACATATTCTTCTCTGTTGTTTTGTTTACTTTCTTTTCCGAATATGGCAATAAAGAACGGTCTCTGCCGGCTGCGTAGGGGAGCGAACATTAAAGACGCTGAGATGAGATGAGATGAGATGAGATGCTCGCAGCAAAAGAGGACACCTGGAAGTGGTAAGCTGGTGCTGCTTGCTGCATTTAAAGACCCCTCTTGCCAATGCGCGGCGTGCCATCTTCAAATCCTCCAAGTTCATTTAGGGTTCAAGAACGAGAAAAGGCGGCGAAAAACAAATGGAGTGTGTCTGCAATCTCTCTCTTTGCCAAAGTCAATGCCGAGAGAGAGAGAGAGAGAGAGAGATTGCATGTGGCGCCCGGGAATGAGGGGAATCCTATGCAGACATTGTGGATGACATGTTCTTGGGTTTGTGACATCCTCCCCCCACGTTATACCAGGATCCTATCCGAGTCTGCGGTGTAATTGCCATTGCCGTTTAATATGCCGCGCCTCCATGTTGTTCGTTCCTCCAACCACATTTATGATTGGCGGGTTACGAGCTATGAACATCACCGATTTGCAAATTTAACTAAAATTAAAAGCGAGTCATGCTTGTTTTTTAAGCCCATCAATCAGATGCCTGACCAGACGAAATCGAAGATGGAGGAAAACATTTCCTCAGCTAAATAATGGACTTCCATGTTATGTGAAGCTGGACATGTGTTGTATCCCTAAACCACATACACATCGAACTTATCACTACGTAATTTGCTACATGCATCCGAGTTTTACCCATCAGCCATTTAAGTCCTGCTGGCGGATATTCTTGTTCAATTAGATTCGAATCAGGAGACCGTCCACGCTTACTTCCAAGAGGTACTCCATAGTTGACTTATCAATGAGCATGCGAAATAGACCTTGATGTTGATTACAGTTTCATGCTTCAATTTGACATCGGTAATTCGGTTCGAGTTCGACCCAACTTCAATTCTCTTAGAAGCAGCCCAAGCAATTTCGATAACCTAACTCGAGTGCAAAAAATCAAGCTCGATCTAGTTGGAGTCGAGCATCGCAGTTTGAATTCCCAGTCGAGTCTGAGTAGTAAAGTATATAGAGGGAGATACACATCCCCGATTGTATCTTGGCGATGAAGGAGAATTACGCCCTCAATTACCTTCAATGAGGAAAGTGGTTCGTTCAAGATGAACGTGAGCGAAATGCAGGGTCAACCAAATAGCAATATCACTAATGAGGGAAAAGAAAGGGGATGAAGTCCGAGGAGAGATTTCTATTCTCGTTAAGACAGAACGACGTAACGACAACAACGTGCGATGGATCTCTCGTTCAAACTATCAGCAGAATGATCAGTTCTACATCGAAGAGTAAATTATACAACGTCAAATCTTCAACACAACGCGGTCGCATTGCTCTCCAGCTTCACTTTCTTGATCTTACCGTATAAGTGTCTCCGGATCGCTGGAGGGAACAGGGAATCGATCTCGTCCGTCAGATCAAGCAAAGCAGCTCCCATACCACGATCTTTTCTCTTCGCCGACCGGACCGCTCGAGCCTTCCTCGGTGCTGGCGGGCACTGAACTGCCGCTGGGATTTCTACTTTCCGGCTCGACGGCGTCGTCGGCGTTGGCGTCTTGAAACCCTCGTCATCTTCTTCGACGGTGCTGAGTCCTCCTAGAGATGGAAATTCTATAATCTGCTTGCTTTGTTCTTGTGCACCCACTTCTTGAAATTCCGGCGAAGTCTTCCTGGACAAAAGGTTCTCGAGGTCTTCCATGGCGTTGAAATCTCTCTTTGGGACGAGGATAGCTTCAGAACTTGACGTACCCATGAAAGATTTAGAGCTAAGCTAAATCAGGACAACATATATACTTGGAAATAATCAGGATCGAAGCCAAGAACCAAGGATTTGCAGGAACGAGAGTGCGGGGCTAATGCTGTAGAGCTTTGCTAGAAACAAAGTGACGAGAAGAAGAAGAAGGAGAGGAAGTGGTTTAGGCTAGAGACGGAGAAGTCTAGGAAACAAGAAGGGAGGTGGTTATTAATATGATAAGATGGATATCTCGATATATACATACTCGTTCCGTAAAAATCCCATCTTTAACCCTCAAAGAGATTGGCTGAACGTTCAGCCAAACACTCCATTCGGGTACCTTAAATTTTGCCAATGAATCACCGTATCTTGCATTTACACCGTATATTCGAACGAACGATTGTAATTTCACAAATTAAGTCTTGTTCAAAGTACGATGCAATAACGTTCACGAAATTAATTAAGCTGAAAAGTTTGAATCATCATATAACCAAAACACGATGCCGTATACTTAGTAAAGTTGTGATTTAGGGATATACCGTATATTAATTACAACTATCCATATATGGTTTTTTCTTTTCTGGGTCTTTAATTAGTTAATTCTTTTTGCAAGATTCTTTGGATTTTAGCTGTGAGGAAGCTTTGGATCGTGAGAGAGAGAGAGAGAGAGAGAGAGAGAGAGAGAGAGAGAGAGAGGATTTCTAATGTCTAGCCCACTTCGGCGAGAGAGAGAGAGAGAGAGGATTTCTAATGTCTAGCCCACTTCGGCGAAGGATCCGATGCAACAAGTATGTGGCGACACCCACGTTAAACAAAAAACCGAGAAAAGGGAGTGGAGTGGAGTCGAGTGGAGTCGAGTCGGACACATGAAACTGATGAAAACAATAAGATCTCTCCCTAAAGCGGGAGGGACTGACTTTTTACATGCTTTCCAAGTAACTTTTCGATGCATGGTGCACGTGCTTCACTACAGGGGGAAACCACCTGTTCTCATCGAACTAATCCGCAATCTTTTAGTCTAATATAATCCAACATATTAAAAGAAAAGGCACGTTCATCAGCAACCTCGATGCCTTTTTAGATGTATCCCGTATCGCCATAAACACCTGAAAGATTACACACTAAACTAGCAATTCCGGATACATTACTTTTTGAATTATATCGATTATGAAGAACTGTAGATTTCGAGTTCGATTCCATACGTTACCTCGCCCATCAAATCGAGGATTACATGCATCAGATTTCGACGGTTCTTACAGTCGTATGCATCGGGCTTGCAAGGTTCAACGCCGTCATCATTATAAATTTTCGGAATAGACGATATCGCGTGCGTAATTCTTAAGCGAAGTATTCTAGCAAGTTTGACTACCAAAGTCGGCATGCATGCTACTTTTGTCTCTCTCTCTCTTTCTTTCTTTTCTCTCTTGGAGAGCATTCGGCAAATCTTTCTAAGTAAGGTCTTGGATGGCAATAGGGTGTGGTCCATCATCCCCCCGGAAGAAAAGCAAAGGCACCACCAAAGAGAAAAGAGAACTATAGTCCATCATATCGACCATACTATAGCCGGCCTAAGATGCCTGCGAAACGGGCGATCGTTTAGCATATAGAGAGTGGCTCTCCGTATTATTCTGGCTAATAATTTGATTGTTTTAGCATGCGCCATCTCTGCCATCCTCGTCGCTAAGTACGTCCACGTCTAGCTTCTCGAGATGGTCTATCGATCGCTCGCCCCCAGGGAGGTACGCACACGAAAGAATGATTCGCGCTAGTGATGTGTCGTGGCCTCGATCGATGGTTTGGCCAGGACGTCCTGATCTTGCTTCAAACGTGAATCGAATCTTAATTTTGAAGTTCACCCACGACTCTCATTGCATGCAAATGGGTGAAGCTCTGTCTACGCGTGTAGCTCTTGAAGCATTCCCATGTCTCACCTTTGGAATTAAGAAAATTCATTTAAAAAAAATTCCCATAGTGCAAAAAATGGGGAAGATCACCGACAAAGTTGTAAAGATACTATACAAATGCCAATTTAGTCACAAATCTATTGATTTGACTAATTGAATTCTAAATTTTTTAAAGGTTCCCCAATGCAGTTATTCTCACTAACTTTGACAGGTAATTGTTAACATGAAATTGTTGTGGGATATATCGTCAACACTGATGTTGGCAATTTTTCAAAATTTTCAATTTTTTTTATAGTTTTCCTTATATATCTTTTTTTTTACTTATTTTCCTTATTCTTTTGCTGATCTCTGGCTATAGGAGAGGGTTGATACTAGATTCGATAGAATTTGTGATTCTTGATCTCACCGGCCTCTATCGAGGTCATACCTTGTTGGCCTAGCCCTCGCCAATGGCCAATCACCAGCCATAGTGATTGGAGGAAGAAAGAAAGAAAAATAAAGAGAGAGAGAGAGAGAGAGAGAGAGAGAGAGTAGTGAATTGGTCGAAAGGATTACATTAACAAATTGTCAAAAAATTTACAACTCAATTAGTCGAATTAAAAAGTTTAGAACTAAATTGACATCCGTATAATATATTTATGATATATTTTTTTAGAATTCTCCTCACGAATAAACCCGCTATACTTTTTTTTTGTTCTTTTTCATATTTTGGTTCTAGAGGGCAAATTAGGAAGAGAGAAAAAAAATAAAAATTTTCAAAGACCCATTAATGCTCAGTGGAGAAAATTGCTCCTTTGCGTAAGCAAGTGTTGGATTGACGACAAAGATGTATATTTCAAACCCCAAGATGATTAGTCAACACATACGTCAAACCCGTGTTAAGCAGAAGATAACAAATTTTTCATCAGTAGGTGTGTTGAACATAATCATATGTAGGCGAGGGTTTGGTTCATGAGGATAATAGTCTTCAGACATGGAATCATGAATCTCTTCCTCACAAGCTATTATTGAAGGCCTGCTTGGTCAATCTTATATGATTGTCGAGCCCATAATGTCAAACCTTTTCTTGATTGCTTTCTGGTTTTGCTTTGCTTTCTGCACTTGCGCGACAAGGGTTTGGGCACCATTTGGCCTAGGATTCCTCGCTGAAAATGGATCGGGTTGAGGTTTGGTGAGCTTCTACTCGAGTGAGTTTGAATAATTATACTGGCTTTTGAATGATTCTGCCTTCGTCTCTTGAAATGATTAAAAGTGGGAGGTGGGATTGATCTATGCAGGAGCCGAGGACCATCAGAGGCCCAAAGAGGAAGACGGCGAGGACACACCCATGGCTCCCAAGCCACGAGGTCCATCCATGCTAGTCTGACCCGTCACGAACCATGCGCTTTCTCACGTTTCTTTTTATAGAACTAGGGTTAGCCTGCAATTAGTTGGGAGAGGCAGCTCTATATGCCGTCGCGAATTTCTCTAATCTTGATGTCGAATACACTCTCCCTCTCTCCCTTTGCGCAGATCCGAGCTCGTCCACTGCCTCGAGATGGAGCTCGTCGACCTCGGATCGAGCCGACCGGGGAGGTCGAAAGCCTCTGATCATCCCCTCACCGAGAGAGATTGGGATTGCTTGGATTTCACCGCATCGTAGACATCATGAGCGGGTGCCTTTGTGTGTATGTCTGTGGAGGACCACTTCGGCGGCTTTTCACTTTACATACTAACTACTCTTGTTGATCAGTCCATACTCTACAATCTACACCACTCATCAGCCAGAAATTACCAGTTAGATCCAGATGGGTATATGCTGCTTTTCCAATCATATAGATCGCTGCCACACTAGCATGAACACTTCACGTGTTGATTCAGAACAAGTTCACCCCTTTTCGCGTTTACAGAAAACGTACCTTTTTTCCCCTTTTAAATAAGCAGTGGATAGACTCATTCATTTGCAACTGCAGTGTTACGGAAATTCTTTTGTAGGGTTGGTACTATCATAAAGCTCATTTCAAGTACTCCCGTAAATTTTTTATTCACGAAATATATCACTAGTTTCATAGACGATCCCACTAATCAGTCGAAATGCATAAATCTCACTTTAAGTACTCCTGTAAATTTTTTATTCACGAAATATCTCACTAGTTTCATGGATGATCCCACTAATCGGTCGAAACTCAAGCTCGGTTGGTTCGGTTCAGGCAAAATTATAAAGAGAAGTGCGCGACAGAGAATTTTCTTCAAAATCCAGCGAGAGATATTAAAAGGCAATGCCTGGCCGGAACAGAATCAGCCTGCCCAGCATTCTCTGGCATCGTGCTTCCTACTGCATGTGTATTTTGTATTTGTGCAAATCAATGGCGTGGGAAAAGCCCTTTCGATTAATCAAAGTTGTAAAGTTGGGGGAGATCTGATAATGTGGGTATGATGCAGAGAAGCAAGCTAGAAAAAAGAAAAAGGTGAACACGCACTCTCATGGCGCATCATTGCTTCCCATGCTCATGCTTCATGATTTTGCTCCCCATTGCCGATCATGATGTGCCATCGCCAACAATCATGCCCTGGCTTATACCTGCTAAATCGTCTGATGAATCAAACTGTTTGGGCAGAAACACTGTTCTTCTGGTCTCGAATCTTGGGCACCTCTCGCAATCATGTAAATGAGATGGAATCCGATAGGACTCGACGGATGCGATATTTGCGGCAAGAGTAACATGGTTCCCAAGGTTGAGCAGATTAGGGTTGAAGCAAATTTAATTTGCAATTTTCAGGCGTAAATGTTATATGCCAAAACATATTTATTGCGTTGGTGCAATGATAAGAATATTTCTCATGCTCTTGGCCACTATTTAGTTCGATTGTCGAACTTCAATTTTGTTTAATTTGATCCTTGTACTATTTGAACCAGATTGATTTCATACTTTGAGATAATTGAGCCAATAAGGGCTGCCCAACCTACATATATCTTTTGATGGAGCTAATGGCTAGGCCTTATGAAGCGAAACCACTTGTGAACAACCGCGATGATGGAAGAATTGCTATCCCGTGATGCGCGAAGGTGAGATAGGACCTCGTCGACTTGAGGAACTAGTGAGAATTTCAACGCTTCAAACTCATAGAAAATGTTTGGGAAAGGTATTCAAATCTGGCTTCCAGTGACAATTTCATCTCAATCTTTAAGGTCTTTTTAGGAGGCATGTTTTTTTTCCGAATCTGCCAATACTCAATTGCCGTGATGAGTGACCATTCTTAATCTTAGCTACATGAAAGTAGCCAACATGGATGAACGGGCCTTAACCCGATCCACTGGGATGACCCGTCAATGACTACTGCTTCAGTGGCCCACTCCACTACGCGCTCGCTAGAAAGCTACAAAAGCCCATTGAGCCCTACATGCAGAGGCCACGGTTTCCCCAAGTCAGCTCGTGGAAAAAACTCCAGCAAACAGTCGCATGTCGTCTTTGCCCAACACCATTCCAAGTTTGAATTGAATCAGAGGGTCCGGAGTCCATTCCCCTGTCGTCGTTTTCAGACAGTCCATTATTCTTTTCGTGAAGCGCTTCGAAGTCCAAGTGGAGCCGTACAAATATTCAGAACGACGCGTGCGCTGCGTACACCATTTGACAAGTCTCCTCCTTCTCCATTCTGATCAGGTTTGTGTGGGTTTTGGATTTGTACATACGTTTGCAAAACGTTGACAAGTACCCGCCATCGCTGTCCCTGGAAACCAAGTCAATTTTCTGGCTTCTCGAAGCAACCCAGCATCCAAACGGAATTCCGGTCCAACCCAAACCTTTGAAACTTTGAAACATTCAATGTGAAAGCCTGCGTTTTTGTTTTAAAATCCATGATCGCCATCTTCCAATGTCTGCGAAAGAGACCCCCGCTTTGGAGTAAGACAGGAGGTTTACAAATGGGTTGGTCGATGGACAAATCTTGCAGGAATCATAACGGACCAATGGACAACTTGACGTGCTTTTGTGATTGAATTAACAGCACGGCATTTGAGACTCGAAGGTGACATCACTCAGTAAAATTTCACAACAAGACGATCCAACGTTTTGCGAGCACAGTATCAACTTCTTGAGATTTTTTCTTACCAAAGCTCGATCGGCACCAGACCAAACCTGAGCGATGCACTCACCCACAAGTTCTGTTGATCCAAATCTATTTATCATTCTAGTTTTGATCGACTAAGAAAGTTTCTGACTCCCTTTTATTGTTACACATTTTTTGCTCTTAAAAATTCACGAAATGCATTCAAATAAATTTACTTGGCACTCAATGATTGCCAATCTCGCTCTCTCTCTCGACGCAAATATGTCTGCGCATTATCCACAAGTCCCCATATAATGAACTGAGATTAATCCGAAGGAGGGCAAGTTCATCAACTCCTTATGAGCCACACTGAGCTGAAAAGAGAATTCATCCATTGTAAATGATATTCTTTGGTTGGTCAGCTAAACCTTTTCCTTCTCCGACCAACCACGTAGCTTTCGTCTCTTCCTTTCTGTTCTTTTTTTTTTTTTTTCCGTTGGAGCGAGCAAGACGTCATGGAGCTCTACTTATTGACTTGATTTTGGTGACTTCGTGGTTGTAGAATTTAGACCGGGCCAAAACAAGGGGGGAGAGAGAGACGGGACCAGAGGACCAGTCTCGGATTTCTCCTATTACATTAGCGTATCTAGCGCGCCAAACCCAGGTTTTTTGGGGTGCTGGTCAGTCTTTTGACTTCTCGGACAACCACCAGTAACGACTCTCCCTCCTCCTCTTTTCTCTCGTAAGACCAACCCGCTTTGCCTCTCGCGCGAACTCTTCTGTTTTGCGAGAGCTTGGGTCTTGCAATTCTTGATCGCTCGAGTGTTCAGGCACCTTTTGTGATCTTTCTTGAGCGCAGTCCACGCTGAACCAGACCGAGTCTTGCCCAGTCTCAACTCTATAGGGAGCATCGAATCTTGGAGGAGCAAACCCCGAGGTCTGCTGTCTTCAATTTGGCTTTTAATTCAAAGTCGAGAGCTTGTTTTCTATGCCCGGTTTCTTCGTGGTTTCGCTTCTTGGCGTTTCGTTGTTTTTGCAGAAGCATGAGGCTAGGAGTTGAACAGACCCTTTCTGTCTCTTTAAATTTGATTTATGTCGTCTAATATGCACCTCCGTGTTCCCTTTGCTGTCTTATCCCTGCATGAAGCTGTCAGCCTTACCTTTTTCTATGGCAAACGCTAATAACCGGAAAGCACGGTAGCCTGAAAGCCTATCTTTCTTTCCTTTTTAAGTACTGAAGATCTCCAGTTAGACATGTTCGAAACACGGCAATTTTTTGATTGGTAGTCAGAAGAGGGAAGTGGTTCAATGTCCATTGAAGTCTGAAGTCAGCTGCAGTACCGACCGATTAGAAGGCTAAGAACGAATTAGGCATGGGATTTTGGAGTGTTCGTTACTTTGAAGGAAAGACAGTAAACTGGTTCTCATGTTGCCCAGGGTGGGATCATTATAATTCTGAACTTACTTGGTGCTTGGTATTGATGATAAGGTCATAGGAATCTTTGGTCCCTTTCAAATTGTGCTTGAGATTAATAGCCATCTCCGAGTATGACTTATGGCTTCACAGCTCTTAAAGATTGCGAACTTCGCTCACATAGCCTGTTCCGATGTTGATTCAGGTTCCAGTGACAAAGTCAGGCCTCATTACATAACTGTGGTAAATAGCTAAAGGGCCATTCAAGACTCAAGGCATCGACCTCTCACAGATGGAAGGGCACACCCTATACAGAGATCACAGTATACGACTGCAGAACAGTCATCCTGGTTGCTGGTGGGGTTTCTCTCATGTCCTCGACTATCATTACTGGCATCACCTTAGGAGGGCACTTCACAGAAAAGAGCGTCGAGGAAGAAAACACCGTGGACGTAAGCCATGTCAGTTTGCCTCATCCTCCCTAGTTGCTTGTTATATCGCCTTTTGCATCTCGTTTATCCACTATAATAACGAAAAGAGTGGGAAGATAGACCTTTTCAATTCCAAATGGTTGTTGCTATGTTTAAGAGACCATTCTCTATGTTGATGAGTGACTGCTCTTTTGGCAATGACTAAGTACTCTTCCAGATATCCTGTTTCCTGACATGGTCGGTGTTAGTCGGATTACCCAGCTTTCCTTGTCCATGGTACAAACTTTCAGGAATTTTTTTTTGCTCGAATCAATTAATGAACTGGATAACTTTATATTATGCTACCAACTCAGAATATCACATTACTTTGGTAGCTTTAGATATCGCATTCCTTTTCTGACATACCGCATTTGCTGTGGGCATCACTGCTGTTTCATTTAAGAAATCGCATTAACTGTAATAACTTTGGGTCTCACATTCCTGTTCCATCTCTTGCAGTTCTTATCCAAGTTTGTTTTCCTCTGGTTTCAGGTTGCGCTACACCCAAAACAATCTCTTTCAGCTGTGAGACTAGTCAAGGACAAGATGAAGCAGAGCATCTACTGGTAAACTCATGTTTTTAACATAGAGCATTGTCTGAATTTGAGTTTGCACCTCTCAATGTATATCATCAAATTATCCGCGACATTAGAGAATTCTTATTTCAGTCACACCAATCCTTAATCAGCATGCTTTTGCTGGCACACATGTAACAGTGAACTTGGATTTCTTATAATTCTGAAACTTTTGGCAGGAACGGCCTCGCATAGAAGCTAATTCTCTCAATGATGTTCCTGCTAGTAGCAATAGAGAACTACTTGCAAAAGATGCGCTCAAGGAAAAGATCAATCAAGATTGGATTTTGAACTTTCTTCTACGTCGACATCACCGCACTGATTCCATCCTCGATGAAATAAAAGCCGAATGGGCTGATCCCATTATTATCCTTCATGACGGAACTGACACTCCAATCCCCACATTGCAAGACCTTTATTCACTAAGGAACGGGGAGGATCATGGTGCTGGAAAGAGAGCACACCTTTTCGAGGGAGGTGGAGAAGTGAAGCAAAAGCTGATGGACTATGGGCTGGGGGAGAACAATTTGCAGCGGCACTACAAAGATAAGGCCAAGAAAGAGAGAGTCAAGGTAAACACGGATTCCCCATCCAATGTCTCCCAACAGCAAGACTCACATGTGGGCATCGCGAAACAATACGACAGCCAGCAAACTTCCATTAGAAAAGCAAGCTTCACAAAGTCTCGATCATTTCCAGTGGCCGATGCATCAGGCATTAGATATTCTAGGCCAAGCACTATCAAGCACAAGCAAAGTGAAATGTGGTCTTTACCAAAAGGTGAAAAGCCGACGACAATCAATCCAGGGCCAAAGCTCACCTCATCCAACTTGCTACAAAATCACGATATACAATCAGTGGCAAGCAACGCCACGAAGCAAGAAGACACGGCTTCTTCCTCGGGCAACTCCCCCCTGATTAACATGCACGGATGGAATCAGACGGTCATGAATCAGATTAAACGCATCAAACGTAGAATAAGGCGTGCATTTAGAGAAGAAAGAAAAGAAAATGCACCACCGGAGGCTCGCCTTGACAGAAGTTCTCCTGGATCTAGTCCTCTTGCCAACACGAAAGAGACTTCTGACAATTCCCAGTACCAAGATGGCGAAAACTGGACTGCCGAGAGTAAGCTACCCTGCATGGAAAGAACTTCCTCTCTACACGAGTCGCTGGATAGATATGCACAGCTATTTGAGAACGCTTATGGGAGGGAGCCTAACCTGCATCATTCCAAGAGCCTAAAATTGACAAACGAAGACAGGAATTCCTCGGGTGGACAAATGCGTAAATCTTTCAGAAGGGGACTCTCCCTTCCGGATCCTGAAAGCCTATCTTTCCTCCTTGGTGTGGTGTCTTTAGATGCTCTTTGTTCAGATAAGCGAGTTATGAAGGATGGGGATTCCTGTGTGAAAACTGAGGGTGATTCGGGAAGCAAATTAAATTCTTCAGCTATTCCTTCAAATCCTCATAGAAGTTCTCCATCAAATGATACTCCGGAGGTCAAGTTCCTTGAGGTTATTAAAGAAAAAGAAGAAGAAGAAGAAGAAGAAGAAGAAGAAGAAGAAGAAGAAGAAGAAGGTGATGATGATGATGATGATGCAGAGACTAGTACTGAATTGCGATCCAGTGCTGTTATAGCTTTAGATCAGAAGACTGCTGAATATAGTGACAATGTCGTTGTACCAACAGAGAAGGATAACAGTGCCCTGCATGAACAGGAGATGTCTATCACATGGGAAGCCGTCGGTCAAGTAGATGAACTAAGTCCAGTTTGTAGTCCCAAACCCATTCCAGAGGATGACGAAGCTACAGCAGGTGAGCTCTTGCCCTCAAGCGGTATTGACATCTCTAAGACAAGTTCCGTTTTTGCATCATTCTCCTAGAAATACCTGGTTACTGTCAAGAGTGGGACAGAAATGGCATTTCTTAAGCATATTAAGATAGTCATGTTCTTGAATGCAGATCTTTACTATTCATGTTCTCACTAAATTGTTATCTGTTGTGTCCGATATTCTTCATAATAAGACCTCCTATAGGAATGCATTTGCACTTTTCATCAGTTTGTTATGCAAGAGTTGGCTGTGACAAATTGGTCCATTGTTGCTTCAGGTTGCATTCATCTGGAGGAGCCGGGTTCTCATGCAGACCTGCCCAGCAGCTCTGTTCTCGAAGCTTTGTCAGTGTCTTGCGAGGCTTCAAATGATACAGACGCTGGGATGAAAAGCAACACTGTAGATAGTTTCTTAAAGCCTTCATATTTGGATAAAAGGGATGAGGCGGACTTTAACTACGTATGTCACTTGCTCAACCTATCCGGTATGTTCAAAAGTGAGCAACTTGAACAGTGGCAGGCCGAGGAGCTACCCCTGAACCCTAAGTTAATAGACGATTTGGACGATTGCACAGAAGACCACGAGCTAGAATGCTCAGATGAGGTCGTCAGTACTTATAGCAACCACCAGCTTCTGTTTGATTTAGTCAATGAAGCGCTGCTTGAGATCTTTCAGCCATCGTCCGCTTTCTTCCCCAAAGCCTTCTCCTTTACCACCAATGTCAGACCGATCCCAAAGGGTCAGCATATGCTCGAGGAGGTCTGGAAAAGAGTGAGCCGGTATCGTGCAAGGCCGGAGCAGGACCAGACATTTGATGATGTGATGGCTCGAGATATGGCAAAGGAAGACGGTTGGTTGAACCTCCAATGGGAAGCGGAGTGTGTGGCGCTTGAATTGGAGGACTGGATTCTAGATGATCTCTTGGATGAAGTATTAAACCCCTGAGAGTAGAGCAAGTCGGCAGGCAGAAGTAAGATGTTTGGCATACCGTTTTTCGCTTTCTTGTGCGCCAAGTTTTGTTCATGATGTGGTGGTTTTGTGCTGCATATATCATGGCATTGAGATGTCATAAGAAGTAATGCTAAATTATGTTCTGGCAAGAGCTAGAACTTAAAGGATTATAGTGTTTTCAACTTGTTTTTATACAAGCATACCTGTTTTGGATCCTGTTGGCAATCAGCTTGGCAACAAGGCAGGGTTGTAAAGATGTATTTTTTTGAATATATATGTTAATACGGGCCATGAGGGATTGGGGCCATTCATAAAATGTCGGACTGATTTGTCCTAGTATTTGCTCGTTGTATTAGCACGATGGAGAGTTCGTTAGCTGCAGCATTCTCTGTAATTCATGTTTGAAGGAGTGAATGGAATTGAGATTGGAGCGGCTGACTGCTGCTAGAGCTTCTTCTTCTAAGGTTTCCCCTGCCAGATGAGCGAGCGGAAACATTTTCCGGGACGTTTTGAAATCCTATTGGCTATCGTTTAGGCAACACGGATCGCGATCCCCGTCTCGTCAGCACACTCGTTCTCAGTCGTTCGATTCTTCTCCCCACCGACGGTCCAGATTCCTCGCCGCCTCTTTCTGGGAAACTCTCGAAATTTTTTCGAAAATCTCCCGCCTCTTCCGAAAAAGCCTCCATCTTTAAATACGACGCGGAGCGTCGTCTACTCCATTCTCACCTTCGCATCCCTTCCTCATCTCGACGCGAGAAAGAACCCTATCTCCGGAATCAGGAATGGCTCGCACGAAGCAGACGGCGCGGAAGTCCACCGGCGGCAAGGCCCCGAGGAAGCAGCTGGCGACGAAGGCCGCTCGGAAGTCGGCCCCCGCGACCGGGGGCGTGAAGAAGCCGCACAGGTTCAGGCCCGGGACGGTGGCACTAAGGGAGATCAGGAAGTATCAGAAGAGCACGGAGCTGCTGATCAGGAAGCTCCCGTTCCAGAGGCTGGTTCGGGAGATCGCTCAGGACTTCAAGACCGACCTCCGGTTCCAGAGCAGCGCCGTTGCGGCCCTCCAGGAGGCGGCGGAAGCGTACCTGGTCGGTCTCTTCGAGGACACGAACCTCTGCGCGATCCACGCGAAGAGGGTCACTATCATGCCCAAGGACATTCAGCTTGCTAGGAGGATCAGGGGCGAGAGGGCTTAAGGAGGTGGTGGTGTGGTTGCTGTTCGTTTCGGGTTGTGTCTTAGGGTCTGTAGATCTGGATTTCTGGTTCTGGAGATGATGGGTCTGGTCTTGATTTAGGTGTGGTGATGAACCCAGTTGTAAATCTCTCAGTTAGGTGTGATTCTTGCGTTTAGCAATGCCAATTACTGATTGGTCAATCATTCTTAGCTCTCTGATGTTTTATCTTTTTTAATGAGTAGAAGATTATTGTTCTATAGTTATTGAAGTCGGTCAATTCACAACGCTAGACCAGAGCAAGAAAAAAGATGCGTTCTTGTCGAGGACTCGTGGTTATTGGAGACTCGGAGATGGGCAAGCTGATTCTAATATTTCTGACTGCAATGAGAATTTCTGGGTCATTTGTCGGATTAAGCACTTCCCCCTTTCTGATCGACGTGGACGTATCTGACTACTTCCATCATCTACTTTGGTTTATGATGTTTCACTGGATTGTATTCATCGCAAAATGGCTTAAGCGCTTTGTGCTTGTTGAATAGGCAAAAATGGGCAGGGATGGTTAATCCGTACCAGTCTAGCCCGAGTCATGATGAACCATGGCAATTGGGCAACCTTATGAAGATCAAACCAAGCAGTATATTTTGCTCCTGTTGAATAAGATGGCAACAAAGCTTGTTTGTGCTGTGCCAGTTCTACAGGGATAATAAAAGAGTTGAACTTTCTGGGATAATGATGGATTGCGATTGCTTCGAACCTTCGGCTTTTTTATCCTGATAAAATTACCTTTGCCGGTACGATTGAGATGACTTCTATTGTAATTGCAGAAACAAAACCCTTTGTAATAGCGAGTGCTTCTGCTGGAGAGTCTTTGACTTACTGGCAGATGCTCCAGAGTGTTCTTCCAGACAACAGGAACAAATGCGAAATATGTTAATGCGTGAATAGCGGCCTCTTGAGGGGCCACAACTAAGAAAGGCAAAGAGCCACGATTAAAGCGAACTCCACAATCAGGGGACATGGAGAGTCAAAGACCCACCCACCATTTGAGAGCCGTTCGTTTGCTTTTTGTTTCGATAGAAAGCGATTATGCGATTCCAATTCCATATCTTGGAAGCTGTTTGCCCATACCGGGTTGCCCCAGGAGTCTCTGCACCACTCGACTTCCATCCCCCAAATACGTATAGAGAGAGCTTAAAGACCCAATTTTTGTTACCCTTTTGCTGGCATTGATCCAGTTATCTTCTCGCGGTGCTCTCTGTCACACATGGATTACGCCACTTCTCGACATCAAATCGAAGAAAAGAAAGGCAAATGATCGAACGCGGTCAGGAGATGGAGCTTAGTTGATCCCTTTTGCTGAATTTGAAGCACCACTGAATTGCGTAACGAGAGTAGTAGCAACTACTGCATAGAAAAATGCATATAAGTTGAAACCTCCCGTGAGTCACATACCGCTTCTTTTGTTTTCCTTTGGGAGGTCCTAGTAGTCAACAATCAATTTTCACACCTCGCAATGGTGTAAAATATCCTTGCGAAGGCATGCGTCCTGCCTTCAGACCTGGCTGTAACTAACGACAAATTATTTAGCCGAGCTTCCTTGTAATATAGTATGATTTTGGTTTACTGTCACTCTTGTGGGAAAGACAGAGAGCAAGCAGACAAATTATGATTCCCGAGGCAAGCAATCATGGAAGCACATTAACGATATGTTATTGCTAATTATTCGCAACCGAGTATAAATTATTGTTAATTATTGCCAGACATAATTCTATTCTACGAAAAAGTCATCGTTCAAGACAATTGTGTAAAAACGAACAAAAAATGAAAGATAATTTTCTCTATGATCAGGCCAGGATTCATCCACGTGTACGGCGGATGTCTGGACGGCATTGACAATATAAATAGGTCCCTGGTTCATGAGCTAAGGACTCATCCCAGAGTTTGATCCAGTAAGCTCAGTACGTTCCAGAGAAAACATCCTATAAACATGTCTTGCTGTGGCGGAAGCTGTGGATGTGGCTCAGGATGCAAATGCGGCAGCAGCTTCAGCGGGTAAAACAATCTCCATCAATTACTCTAGCCAGGACAGTTCTTTTCATTTGGATAATCTCCTCCGCCATTATCAATTCATGGTCTGCTAGTCTAGAAAGGGTCGAACTAGGAGAGAAGAGATAATGGTTAATCTTTCTATCCTTCTAGGCACTGGTTTATACACAGAGAAAAGCGTCGACGCATCTGAATGCCGCTAATAGCTGATTACATCCTTTTCCTAGATCGCCAATTGAGTCGACTAGTTTCCATTCTCATCTTTTTTATGTCAAACTTTGGGCAGAGGCGGTATGTATCCCGATGTGGCTGAGAACAGCCGTGAGACCATCATCAGCGGCGTTACCCCCGTAAAGATGTACGTTAGCTCAGCATCAATTACCGGTTTTACAGGATATCGTTTCACTTTCTTCTTAATGTTGTTGTCCTTGGTGGATAGTGTGAGAACTTAACTCTTTCTCAGGTACCATGAAGTGTCTGAGATGAGCTCTTTCAAAGCAGAGACCGGTGGCTGCAAGTGCGGATCCAGCTGCTCGTGTGATCCCTGCAAATGCTGAGGAACAGCACAAAGCCCTCCCCACACAAAGCAACCCCGTTATTCGTCATGTAGAAGTATCGACTCACGGGTTCGGTGACCTCTCCATGAAAAGTAAAATCTATAATGAAGCATATGTAACCAGTAAATAAAGCAGCCGTAGCATCTACAAATCCTGTTCTGGGGAGTTTAAGATGCTCTAAGGCTGTGTAATGGCTTGTATTTCATTTGCTTTGTTGTGGGTATCATTTGTTTGGGAAGGAGAAGACTGAGCAAATGGCTATAGAGTTTACTATTAGTACGTATATCACTAAAAATAATTGGAATTCGATGTGACATCAATCAGGGAATTCCTCATAAGTAATATTTAAGAGGGGATTCTCTTAATTTAGTGTCTCCTAAGGAGGAAATGATATGATCTTCAATGCATCAATCACATACGATATGAGAAAGTCGATGCTAAGGGGTGCATTTGATAATATTTCTATTTCTAGAAATAATATTTTTAAATAATAAATTTATTCTATTTTTATTTCCTGGACGAGTTTCTTTACAAAAGAACATGTTCGGTTCTCAGAGTAGGAAATTATTGTGTTGGGTAGAACTCTAATTTTTTTTATTTTTTCAAATCTTTTTAAAATTTTCCTTCTTTCTTTTCCTTCTCCCTCCTCTAAGCAATCATGGCAACCGTCAAGAGACTCCGGCTGGCAAGAGTCTACCTCGCCCAATCGCCATGAGATTGGCCTTGCTTGGCCATGGAGAGCTGGCCTCTCTGTGATTGGGCGGGTTGACCCCTCGCCGGCTTGAGTCTCTAGCTGGTCGCTGGCTATTGTCGAGGCTCAAGAATCGATTAGAGAAAGAAGAAAAAAAATAAAGAAAGGAAAAAAAAACTTGTTTCATGAAATTATTTCTGGTAGTAAAATTTTTATTTTTATTCTAAATTTGTTCCCTAACCACTTTTCTATTTTAATTGACGTTTTCAAACTAATTGATTTTCCATTGCAGCAATTGGATAGCTAGGAAGACTTCATACATAGGCTAGAAAGAAGAGCTAGTTTTCTTCGGTGATTATAGAATTGTCATTTTCAAAAGTGCTTGCTTGATAAAGATATATATGGAAAGCAAATAGGATAATTGTAACAGGCCCCAGGATTGCTCCCAGTAAAAAGGACATTGATAGATAGGTTCCCCTTCGGCTAACATTTCGATGTGACTGGCCACAGTCTGTGGCATCTTCCACCACATCGCATTTGTCGGGGTGTATTTGTTATTTTTTAGTTTGAGAGAATCGAAGAACGAAGAAATAGAAAAATTGGAATGTTATTAAACAAACTCCAAATGTTCGTGACACAGTGTTCACGAAAATGAAATCCTTTTCAATGTTTTAACTTGAAGAGGACTTGAACCTCCAAGTACAATATTTTAAGCCTCATAGTCTCACTCATATACTAGCCAAACTATCGTTATCATCAATCTGGTCATTAAACGTATGGAGAACTACACACACACACACACACTCTCTCTCTCTCTCTATGTAAAAGAGTAAGGAGGGGTGGCTAACGCTAGCAATCACATCTGAGCGTTAGGAAGTCTCCGTGCAGGAGGCACGCGCCTCTAATAACACAACGTGAGCTGTTCAGAGGCTTGTCAAGCATCATACTTGTGATACAATGGAAGACCAACAATCCCACGACTCCTAGGCCTACCAACTTGGCGGCATCCAACGAACTGCACTCGCTGATTAATGCTAACAAGATCCCACAAAGCCCCCTGATGAAGTCCTAGTGATTCTGAATAAGCCGTCCATATCTCACCATTAACAGCTGCATAGCCTATCTATTATGGAGCTCACGTGGTTCTCCCCTTAGGAGATGTTTGCCATTGAAAAACTGCACCACAACCTCCTCCTTTTTTAGTTACTGACATTTCGATATTCCATTAATTTTACACTACATTATGAATGGATTTGCATTAAAGATTTCAGCTAATTTATCCTGCAAGGTCCTCTCAAGAAGATAGGGTATCTACAATCACTTGTATAGAAGGTCCACACTAAAGTCCTGCGGACAGAACTCAGAGTTTGCGATTTAAGGAAGAGTTCCACTGTAATAATAGCTACATAAACCTCAATAAACTTACGTAGTTTACAAATGAGAATGATGATTCGGTTCTTGTCATCAAACTTTCAGTTGTTCGGCTCCCAAGAGAGGGGCGATGAGCAGAAGAAGCATCCCAGATGCTTTCCTACCTAAAAGGCAAGAAAGCATCGGGAATAAATTGTTCCGTTGTTCATGTCAGATAATTAAGGAACTCTGCAGCAGTTGCGATTGCACCCCCTGTGATGGCATCCAACACAACCCTGTCTCTGTTATTTTGGCTGGCTGCAGATATTGTAAGGCCGGTCAAAGCACCCCCTATCATAGCATTTTTCTGCAACATATCAAAAGGGAGTGAAAGAATTTTTGGTCAAATGCTCAGTCGATAAATGAGATACTGGTGTGTTGGGTAAATCAGTAAGTAGGGAGTGGAACTTAGGACGCTTAGCAACAAAAATGTACCATTTTTCCAGCTAGAATTCCCTACAACAGTCATAGGATTCTTTTGTGTCCGACCATCCATAAAAGAGTTTGAGTTACATTTCTAGTAGTCAAGGAAGCAGATGACATTGCAACAACGTCATCCTTCCCACTACCAAGACTCGTAAAAAAGTTTTGATCATGTAAAGAACTCTTGTTGAAGAAAGCAAAATCCTATGATGAAATGGATATTTTGCACAAGTCAGAGCAAGCATTACCCAATCTCTGGTGCCACGGACTCTCTCTACCCCATATTCCATTCCTGCATAGACTCCAGCAACCGTCCCTGTTTATACATAAGATAAATCCTTATATCATCGTTACTCTTGTAAAGAGAAGAAATTTTAGACAACCCCCCGCCGCCCCCCCCCCCCCAAAAAAAAAAAAAAAAAACAAAAAAAAGAAAGAAAGAAAGAAATAGAACAAATAATAATAATAAATGAGGAACTTTGCATGTATAGAACGTATCTTGAGTAATACTTACCCCAGTATGCCCCTTCTTTGCACATCTTCTTCAGCTGCAATTTCCAAGTAATCACGTCAGCTAGACAAAATAGCCATCACTTATCTCTTACGACAACTTTGCACAATGCAAACGAATATGCCACAAAAATTCCTCTCGGCAGATTCTACAGTCCAGCAACTCCAAGAAGCGCAATCTTTCGATATAATTTCTCATGAAGAAGCGAAATCAGAATCGTCAATAGCACACATCCCACATAATTCAGCAAGAAAAGAGGCAATATCTCAACATTACAGATTGAATTGACCAGCGAAGTCCAATAACACTCACCGTGTGCTCAAAACCGTGACTCGAAATACTCCCTGCAGAAAAAGCCACACCGAACATTAGCACCATTCCAGCCAATGGAACCTGTCAATCTGATAATTGAGATATGAGAGCCCGCTAAAGAAAGTTTACAGGATGAGACGAGTCCGTCACGGCCTCGTCAGGAAAAACCGACACATGAAAGATCGAATAACCTGCTGAATAGCTGAACCACTAGGAACATACTCGACATACACGTTTCTCCATTCACACTAATTTCGGGGGTCAAACACCAAAACGAAAAAAGGGAAGAGAAAAATCAGCTTGGTAACTTTTGCAACATAGGAGCATAGAGCAGGCAGGCACATACAAATGTTCCATCTTTATCGGATTTTTTTTTTTGTCTGATGTCAAGTTCAAGAGAAGGTAAACCAAGAGAAGAGAGAAATCGCGGAAAAAAAACAGAGAAGACCTTTCTTGACCATGAAATAGGCATCTTCCGCGGCTGCTCTAGTGGCCGCGACCTGCAGGATACAACGACCCAATATCGATTACAACCTATAGATTCAGGCAAAAAAAAGGATGGAGAGGGGAAAGCAGAAGGAGGCGAAAGAAGGGTACGGTGCCGATCTTGAGGAAGCCATCGACGGTGACGTTGAGGAAGGGGTTGCCCATGTCAATGGCGACGTCCACCTTGGGGCTCGAGATCGACCCGGCGAACCTGCTTCTCGGCATCTTTCCCCCTACTCTCACTCTTGCCACTCAAGCTCGGTGCAAATGATTTGAATGATGACGACGAAGATGATGTGGGGTGTCCTTTCTTTCAGTGCCGCTCGCTACCTCTCGGCCTTTTATTATCGTTGAGGTCGCTCTTCAGAAAAATATCTCACTCAACCCGCTGACCGAAAGCGAGATGAAACGACAGGTGAGCTTCGGAAAAAGACAAGTTATGTTTAAATATCTTCGTGAACCATTTTTAAGTGATTATTTCTAAAAAAAAATTAAATCATTTATCTTCTACAAAATAAAAAGAAGTCTTGGTATCAATAGGTGATTTTCACCCCAATTAGTGGGTGATATGATTTATCTATATAGTGCCACTTTGACAAACTTATATTCAGATCATTCAAAGTCCCTGTTTACTCAATACAAATGTCTTGCAATAAATCCATCACTGCTAATACCTTCTTCACCTTCTTCCATAATCCTAGCTCGAAAAAGGAACAAATAGTAAGGATATTCCTAAGAATTTACCTAGTAAAATTTCCTATTTTGTATCTGACGAACTTATATTCATGATCCTTCAAACTAAGGATTGACTTTAGATTCGAATAATGTGCCAATTCATACCAATAACAATCTTTGTTATGTAAGACAAAAGTTCGACAATCATTTGGTCAAAATCAAAGAACTATTCACACCTTTCAGCTTAAGCGTTGAGGGAAGTCTTAAAATATATAAATATAAGATCATGCTTTTATTTAATGATTTGAAATTTTAATTGATTATGATTTCATAAATTTCACGTCATATCAGCACGAGATCAATGATTTATCTTCCTGCAATTCTATTCGTTTTCCTCTTTTTTACCACTTATATTGTTAAAGTCATTTAGCCAAATCTTGTCTTGGCCTCATAAGAATTTATTTGAACATGCTTAAGCTTTTGGGACAAATGATTTGCCTTTCCAAATGAGAGCACATCTTTGCAACCTGCGGAGGAAAAGCGCTGGAAGAAATGAACAGCACATCTTTCGTTCGTGGACAAAGCGCAAACAAAAAGGCATTTTGAACTCCACCCAATGATCGACCAAAAAAAAAAAAAAAACTCCACCCAATGCAAAAATGGAGGCAAAATATCCAATGAAAGAAAAAGAAACAAAATGGACTCTCGCAGCAGCATGATCAGGATCCGATCCGCTCATCGTGGATTTTGCCCTTTGCTGCCTCTGAATATTCTCAGCTCAAAAGGACTTCAGTCTTTAAAGTCCTGAGGAGACCAGATCCACGAAAACATGGCCTTGAAAATGTAGAAAAACGAGAGCCCAAAAAGGTAAAGAAAAACTTTCTTTTGACCAAGAAATTGCTTCCCGCACACTCCACAGATGCAGGGATGCTTAAGAAAGCTGCATTGATTTAACTTGAACAGAATAAATTTAATCTGGACACAGATAACTAACAAATGTTCCCAGTTGGCATTATCTTATGCATCTCACAGTCATAACCTCGGGACGATGCCAGATCTCACACAATCCAACTAAGCTGTTTCCCCTTCCTCGTTTAAGCAGTATCATGAATTTCATGATTGAAACCTTGTCATCATTATGTTTTGGCAATTCTATCCAGATTGCCATGCATGTTCCTTCATCATCTTTACAACTGGTGCGGCAATACCAACAGCACAGGAAAGAAACATGATTCTGCATATGAAATCCTTGAAGATGGAGCAGAGCAAAATTCTTGACTTTCATAACCAGCCCATTTACCCAAACTTCGGTCATCGAATGAGGTAGGGCCAGGAACATAACTAGATCCTAGTTACTAGTTAATTCCATGCGCCATTTGAGTGGCCGTTCAGTTATCACCCAAGCCACACTCCGCCTAGATTACTAATTACAATTTTGATCAACTCCAATGTCATCACCCTAATGTCAGCAAGCTCGAGGAGCTCCAAGATGTCTAAAGCCATATGCATAATATATGTAAAGAAGCTTTTAAGGTGAAAAAACAACACAATTAAACACAGCAAGAACTTGCTCACATTGGACCTGGTTCTCCTCCAACCTTGACACTAGTGCTACTGTGCTATTGAGAAACAAGGCCTTCCTAGGCATCAAGCCAACAAGAAGTTGCAAATGTGGTCTTTCCTTTACGGTCTATGTGATGTACCTCCAAATGTCATTCGCATCACATGAGATGTAGGTACTTGCATAACTCTGACAATTGGCCTTATTCTTCACACTAGCTGTGCCAGCATAAATACTCCTCAGGGAGTTTAAAACACAAACCTGTAAATACAATAAGCCAAGCATACTTGGAGGTGAATCACTTTATTTGAGGATAACAGCTCAACCCTGCAGGAGTTCGTTTTGCCACATAATCCATGATGCAGCACAAGAAAGTGTGACCAAAGATAGCTAAACGGGATATGCTACTGGTGCAATGGGTTCATGCTGAACCCTCGGTTTGGGCTGCTCTTCTGTAGAGCCTGCCACAACCAAGGGCTAGGACGTATTTGGTGAGCTCCATATCTTTTCCTATGGAAGACTATTTCAAACCTTTAAACGATGCTCAGCAATTCAAACATCGAAGTATAAAGCATAGTAGTTCCTTCTTTCTTAAAATTTTTTAAGAAGACAAGAATCACCTCCATGGCTCCATAAAGGAACCTAACAATTATCCTTCATGAAATAAAAAGACATATACCAATCCCTAAATAGCAAGGGGAGAAAACTACTCATTAGGCAACAATCTGCACCAACTAGCACTATCTTGTTATTCCAAATATTGATGGGACTAATAGACAGATCTTCTAGCAAGCTTTTAATAAGAGGATAAGAGGAAGAAAAAGTAGTTTTCTTGAGGAGAAGTAACCTCATCTCTTCTCATTCCCTTAGAAAAGTATCTATCTTTAGTTGGCACTTTGCTTACGTTCTCCTATAGAAAGACATTCTACAGCATAGAAGTCTTTCACTAAAGTCTTTCACTTAGGATCAGGTGTGGCTGTGTGGCAAAATCCCAGTCCCAATAATTTGAATAAATAGCTGAGTAAAAGTCATTATGTAAATCTTAGCTAGAGTCATCCTCTTTATGACGGTGTCTTCTGCTACTCTTGGCAGATCGCTTCCTATCCCTCCCAACACGTGAGTCATCTGCGCTACTTGCTTGGGAATCAGAAGATGCAGCTACCCTCCAGCTCTTCCTCCTGTGCCTCCTGTCAGAATCTCCTGATTCATCTGAGCTGGAAGCACCTGTATATCTATGACTGTTCCTCCTCCTTTCATCCTTCGTGCTCTTCCTATGCCTTTGTCGATGCTCCTCCTCATCCGATGACTCATCCCTCTTCCTCCTCCTCCCCTTCCTTCTCTTTCTTCCAACTTCATCCTTATCCTCAGATAGACTACTTCTTCTCCTCCCACTCTTTCTCTTCTTCGATCTCCCTCTCTTCTTTCTCTCTCCCAGATCACCATCCGAGTCATCATCTTCTGAACCATCCCTCCTCGTCTTCTTCTTCTTTGACGAACTTCCTATGCAACCCTTAGTGATAACCTTCTTCCCTTCACGCTTGGCAATCACCCTCTCAATCTCCGAGTCAACATCAGAATCCAAAGTCTCACTTTCGTCTTCTTCCTCTGTGCTGTCCTCCTCACTTTCCGCTTCAGTTTTACCATTCGCCTTGCTAGCGCTCCTCTTCAGCTTATCCAACCCAGGAAAAGACGCAAGCGCAGTCTGCACTGCCTCCATGTCCTTTTCCTCATTGTCATCCTTCATATTCAGGAAGTTTCTACACTGAAATGTCAGGTGGCCAACACGACCACACTTCTTGCATGCTCCACGGGCCTCATCAGCATTCGACCCGGTATAACGGGCGAGAGCAAGAAGATCCTGGAAGCTCGTATACGAGTTCTCGGCCTCAGGCTGTAAATTAGCCGCCTCATTGGGAGCGGAGCTCTTCGCATCATTCCTGTTGGGGGCATAGGGATCATACCCGATCGCACTCTGCCATATACCATGGGTTTGAAGTGCCGCACTGCTGTGAACCCTATTGTTTGCAGGCATGCGAACCCTTCCTGCGGTGGCCGGCATCTTCAAGTGGACAACCAAACAGACAAATCACGGACACCCGTTTCTGATTTCTCAGCAATCGCAATGAATTGACCCAATCAAAGGAGAATTCGGTCACCAATCTGAGACATAGGCTTTCAGAACCACCAAACTATACCCCAGATGAGATTTTCAACCCCGAATCAGAAACAAAGAAAACCCCAACTTCCAGACAAGGCGTTGCAGAGTTCGCGATTAAGCTACCTCAAAAACGAGTCGGTCAATAGGCGCGTCACCATCTGAACACCCACCGACGTTAAATTCACGCCGACACAGACAACGAGCGCTCATCCAGACGAGGAACGTAAACGATCGAATGCTTTCTATATACGCATCGGATCCTAAATTTAACCATTCCCAGAAAAAGGAAAGAAGAGGAATCAGACGATACATCATCATCCAGACGTCTATATACTCGCTTTGCCCGTGCTTTGTGACTCGATAAGTTTGAATGGAGACAGCCGATTCGGTCGATCGAGAGGAATTACCGGACGGAATTCGCGGCAAAGCGAGTTTCAAACTCTGGTTAGGATTGAAGAACCTTGTTCGGTGGCTGTTCGATGGGACGGGAAGAGGAGCGGGTTCGATTTTATGGGCCTTTCCCTTGCGTCTTTCTGTTCACTGGGCCCTGGCCCACCCGGACCAATCACCAACCCGTTTCGTTCGAATCGAATAGTTTTTCGGCTTTTCAATTTTGAGCAAGTGGAGATATTTTCAACCCAAAAAAAAAAGTAAGAAGAAATGTTTTACTTGGCTTTAGAATTTATTCATATACACGTATGTATATATATATCCGAAAAGCTTGATGTATATATATATCCGAAAAGCTTGATGCATGCAGTTCTGAGTAATACTTTACATTTTAAGCAATGATGATAAAAATAAAGCGAATTTAGATGTGTAAGGAAAGAACGTGCAATGAAAATGAGATTCACATGATGAAATGTGGAGTGATGAACATATATTATATTAGAAAGTAAAATGAAAAATGATCCAAATGAGGAGTGTAACCTCAATTTTAGGATTTGATTTTTGCATACTAAACATATAGGAAGTCTTTGGTTTTTCCCTCCTCATTTTATGCACCGATAATTTAAGCAAATTACGAGCTTAAACAGCTTACAGCTCATAAGGCCCGCTTCAAGCATGATGGGCCTCAATATTCGGCTGAGCTTGTTGATCGAGTCGCCACACACCCAAGCTTCGATGTCGTGCTAGTTGAGATTGAACTCACAAAATGTCAATGAAAAAGAAAAGAAAAAAAGAAGAGAAAAGACAACAAATTGAATGTGTATCCTTCTTTCCATAATTAGCCATGCCCAAATGGATAGATATGAATAGGATGGTCATTTCAATCTACAAAATCCTGGATTCGGGCAATCCAGGTGGCCTTACCCAAGTAGTTCCATAAGACGATGCGGCCCGAGTCCGACCAGAGTGACACTTGTAGTCCTTTGAATTGAAAACGCTGCTCCGCGCGGAGTCAAATATCCGACGGCTGTTATCTTCTCTCCGCTCAATCGGACTGCCCTCATCACTCCTCCGCTGAACCACCCCCAAAGAAGGCCCCGGAGCAGTTACCTTTTCTTCTTTCTTCCACCTCCACCTCCACCTCCACCTCGATCTCCTCCGCGCGCGCCCCATGTCGACGACCCCCGAATCGCCGGGCCAGGTCCCGAACCCCAACACGCCCGAGCCCGATCACCTCACCGGAGCCGAGCCGCAGGATCCGCTCCTCCAGTCGGGCTGCTTCATCGATCCCGCCGCCGCCGCCGGCTTCGATGGAGAAACCGTAGCCCCTGGCGACAGAGCGAGCCAGGGCTCCAACGGTGCCGCCGCGGAGGCGGCTCCGATCTCGAGCCGGGCCCCGGGCTCCGCCAATGGAGCCGCGACCCCGCAGAGGCCGAGCTCGAACGGGGCGGAGGCGGTGCCTCCGACGCCGGAGAACGCATCCTCCGCCGATGACCCTTTGAACAGGCGGAAGGGCCGCGTAGTGTTGGCGGAGACGCCGGATTGGCTGCCCGCTGGTTGGTACGTGGAGGATCGGGTCAGGACGTCTGGTGTAACAGCTGGAACGAGAGATAAGGTGAACTTCACGACCGTTGTTTTAGCTATCTTCGGTTATTCCAATCTCCAGAGTACACTGTTAGCTGAACTAGAACGAAGTTGGACTAGCTCTTCAATGTCCCGGATTAACAAGACTGAAGAGAACTGCCCAGTGACAAATATCGTGACTTGTCTGTGATCAGATGAATATAGTAGCTTAGTTGATTGCTTTTCGCTGAGGAGCTGTGTTGTACTGATAGATGCTATGGAGTAGACTCAGGTGCCTATTAACAGAGTGATGAGAAGCTTATCTGAGAGAACAACCTTATTTTGCTTGATGATGGATTGGTTTCTCTAACATGATCTGTCTTGTTAAAAAGGGAAGTAAGTAGTGAAAGCAAGGCCTTGGTGTTATATGCTGTGAGGTAGAGGGCTAGATGTATACATCATTTCGAGCAGATAATCTTCTTGTTGTGAACTGAGAACAATAATTTTGGGTATATAGCTGCAAAACCAGAGAAATTTACGGGTCTGAGTAAATCATCCGTTGGGTTCACATAGTTGGCAAAGCTAGTGATGAAAATAACACATTTAACTCTGCCTCTCTATAATTGGAATATTCTTTTGGAGTTACACATCCACGTACACTCTTGCAAATGTTGCTATGTAATTCATATTTGACCGCGAGGATGTGGAAGATTCATGCATTTACGAAGTAACGTATGGTATCAGCATTTGCATGTGTTGAAAAGCAGCTTAAACATGTGCCTATTTTTTGGGAAAGAAGAGCTAGAAGTCAATCCTCCTTTTGCCTCTCCAAACTAAAATCATTTCATTTAATTGAAATCCTGAACCATAGATCCTGTTCAATCAATTGCTATTGTGTCACAGGCTTATCTTTCCAAATTCTAGCATCTTTCAAATGAATCAAACTGCTTCGACAGTATTATATCTATTTGTCATCTCTGCAACCGATATAAATGTATTTAAACAGTACTTCGTGAGAAGAAAGACAGCTTCATGTGATTTTAATTACTGGCATATTCCAAAAGATCAATTTATAGGATTGTATCCAGTGCTGTGGTTGGAGAGCATCATGGAGCTCTCTGATAGTATGGGTGAGTTCTGAGAGAATTAAGCGCCTCTGTTTAGTGTAGATGAATTTGCTTTCTCTCCACTCAATGAGCAGGTGGAATACTGCCAAGAGAAGTCAATATCGTCACACATCACCTCAGGCATGCTACCCTGAGCATCCGTGAAGCTGTTCCCACTAAGTAGGAAAAAGGTGTTGTGGTGGTGGGTGTTTCTTTCCGTATTTTCCAGAGCATCCACCTTACTAGCTGGTTCAAGTTGGTTAACCAGGAAAATCAAGGAAAGTTTTGTATTATTGATCTTGTGGTGCTTCTTGAGATATCATTAAAAGCTCAAAGGTTTGTCATTGTTGGAAAATCATGCTCTCATAGCATTTCTTCGAGCATTTTCGAGTAAAGTACATTAAGTAGGTTTTATATCTCTGTTGTTTTGTGCGCTGACATATGCATCCACTGGCATAATTCTTTACCTTTATTAACTGTAAGAAATGTTTGCATCACCTATACATCATTAAAAAGAGAGTTATTATTAAATTCGTCAACCACCTTCTTCTTTTTCTCCTCACATAGATACCGTGATGGTTTTTCTTTCTCTCAATGCTGAACCTCCTGATTGTCACGCTTCCCATGTCAGTATTGGAGAAACTTGAAGTGCCTCAATTAGACTCTCTCACGTTTTACCTCACCTCAGCTCCATGACGGTTTTTTTCCCTCTCTCAATGCTCAGCTCCCCTATGTCGTACTTCCATTACCTTTACTCTTCCCAATGTCTAGAGCAGAATAGTCGAAAATCTCCTCACTTTTTCTTTCAACTATGCATTATGACGGCCTCCTCTTTCTCTGAATGCTTGCCTTCTCAACTGCCACAATTCCGCGTCACCCACTTTTTCAGGGTCAGTTAAATGCTTCATTTAAGCCTCCTCACGTTTTAAGTCACCTTCACACTGTAACAATTTTTTTTCCCTCCTTCAACTCCGGCCGACAGGGCTGCCACGTTTCCATTGTCAATTACTCTTCCCAGTCAGATTTCTTTCTCCCTATAAATCGCCTCTCAATTATCCTTCTCCAGTCTCCTAATATCACTTAACTGGGCTCTTGTTGTTTGCTCTGGTGTGGTTTTGTTAAGGTCAGTACCTTTCGTCAAAACTTTCCCTGAGCTTACTCTCTTCAGTTTTTATCTACTTGAAGTGCTAGTTTAAACATGGATAGTTGTTTTTGTCCCTTTAATGCCAAGACATAGCTTTTCCTTGGACGCTCTTTGCATTTGTCAAGGAACGGATAGTTTAGCATTCTTATCTTTTCAGTCTGCATCATTCGCTACCAGTATCTACCATGATGCAAGTTAGTTGTTGGGAAATAGGTATTTTCCATTTTACTTGATTTGTTTCCCTCATTCCATCTATCTGCACAGGTCCTTCATTTATTTTGGTCATTGAATATCTGATTCTCAATATTTGCGAGTTCATCCCAAAGAAAGCAAAACCGTAGTATATAAGCTGCTTTCCTCGCTTCCTCCCCCTTCTTTCAGCCGGAGTTGAATTCAATGATATTACCCAACCCAACAAAAGGGATATCTTTGTGATGGATGCTTTCTCCCATTTTCTGAATGCTATCTTTGATGATGTTTTTTTGTCTCATTCGCGTGGATTTCAAAAAAGGAAAGGTCCTGGTTTTCCATAACCCAGCCAAAGAAAAGGTCCCATAGCATTGTTCCTGCATGATTATTTTTTCATAGATTTCATCACTTGTATCATTTGGTACTTGGTTCCTGAAACCAGAATACATCTATGACATTTAAAAATAAGAAAATTATAGAAGATTTTATATTAATACCCTTAATATGGATAGGGGCTCATGTTAAGGTGTAAACTTCTGACAAATGGTCAATATAACATCACCGGATATAGGAACCTGGTCCTGTCCCATTGCCTTATGGAAAATTTTCAGATGGTTAAACCGTTTCAAAAACTGATATTGACTTGGTTTAATGAGTAGATCAGGTGAGGTAATGCTTTTTAATTGAATCTTTTGTTAGGAAAGCTAAATGTTGGGGTGTGCAAGGCTAGGCATTTGAACCCCTGACCTGTTGGTTGCTGTTCAAAGAAGCACAAACACTCGAATTGCACCCTTTCTTTTCTAAACGTGGGGAATTCATTTTCAATTTTGTCCTGAAGCCCATTATAAACAAAAAGGCTGGATTGTTGTAAGGTGGACTGGAAGATGTGACCTTATGTATAATAATGGGTGCCTTGACCATCTCAGCCAAATTGAAAATCATTCTAGCGATTGCATTATATTGTAAAACTATAATCGAATGGTTGCGTGCGACTACACATTCAGTTTGGTTTGAAAATGTTTTGTGTAGCAGTGCATTGATGGATAGCAAATACTGAGGAAATAGAAAGTTTTTGTCTAATAGTCTCCACAGCATTTCTGCATCTGATTTACTTGTTAGTATCTAGTCATTCGTTTTGAGGATTGATATTACTTGTTAGTATCTAGTCATTCATTTTGAGGATTGTTTCTAATATCAGGGTAGGGAAGGAGCATTTATAGTTACCGGGTTTTGCGATCACCGTCATGCAAGCCACCAGGCCCACCATCTAGCGCCAGATAAATGTGTTCTCATTGATGGTCAATTACGTCTGTTGTCGCTGTCCTAGATCATTTTCTGTTATTGCTATTTAAGCAGTGTCACTGTGATCTGTGATTTTTCCAGGTTATCTGGATAGATTCCCGAGACTTTGCTCCTTCATCCATTGCATCATCATAATTGTCTATATAAATAGATAAAAATGTCTAATTTTCTCTCTTGCTCCTCAATTTTACTGTAGGTGTTGGTAGATGAACAGTTTTAGTGCATTGGAAGTTCTGCGTAACTTATTTCATTAGGGACTTTTCACTTGACAAAGAGTAGCAATGATAAGAATTTGCAAATCGTCTAGTCTATCCTATAGAAGTTACTAGAAATTTCATCCTTCCTGACATTATTTGCAACAAAGTCAGAAGAAGAGGCAATGCAAATTTGAAAGAGTGATTCGATAGAAAGAGAAATCAATTGAAGAGAAGTTGGAAGAAAAGGCCATGCAAATTTGAAAGAGTGGTTGAAAAGAAAGAGAAATCATATGAAGGGGAAGTTGTCTTGGTTCGCACTAGGACTGCTTTGTTCTGCGTTAAGAGTTCATGAATCCATCGATTCAACTGATAGTGTGATCATGCTTGGGTTGCCATGGTCGACTTGGGAATATGCGTGATTTTCTACTTGATTAAGTAATGTTTCAGCATAGTCTACTGAGTGAATATAATGAGCATCCATCTTAAGCTGCGCTACTTCTAGATGCAGTTTTTGCTTTTTTGTCTTTATTCATTGTGCCTGGTTGATGGACTTGTTAGGATTGGATGATTTGTTTTTAAAATTTTGTCAGATGAGTAGGGAAAAATTAACTCAGGCTGCAAAGCTTGATGACTTGTGTTGGTTATCTTACCAAGAATAATGAAGCTTAAGTTCAAATATAAGAAGCTGATCAAAGACTCGGCTTTTTGGAATTTTATAGAAGTCGTTAGATTGTGGAATCTAAAGTGGACAGCGGTCTAGTGCTTATTAAATTTGTATTTACAATACAATAGTAGGGTTGTGTACTATGCTCGCTAACTTATCATTTTATTTTGCAGTATTACTGTGATCCAGTGTCACGCCGTGTATTTCGCTCCAAGAAAGAGGTCCTATACTTTCTTGAAACGGGATTGTCCCGGAAGAAAAGGAAGATGGAGAACGCTGATGCAAATAATGATGGGGGGAACTCCAATACTAATAAAGTGGTGAGCGGGAAACTCTGCATTTCTCCCTTTTCTTTTGCTCATCGCTGCAAGGGGGATCTCGTTACCTGTTTGACGCTTCCCTTTGTTTCTGGTCTTTTGAACCTGTTTACCCTCACATGAAAATAATTCAACAGCAAGCAGAGAGCTCTGGGGGCCAAAAACAGAAGAAAGCAGGCCGAGCGCCACCCCAGCTGCCGCCGAATTTCGACTGGGACAATTGCCCCGAGCAGGTAAAATGGGTCCTCACAGATGCTTCGACCAATACATGGACTCCCTACATCGACAATGAGGAGGTGCCCGAATCGACCCGCAAGGAATGGGCTGCTGCATTGGAGTACCTCAAATACAAGTCTAAAATGTGATGTTCGCTGCTAAATCTCAAGGCTTGAAATGAGGTGTTTCTGTAGTTTGGGGTTGAGAGACTCTTGGTTTAAGACTCAAAGTTCCTCAGCCGCTTCCTTTTTACCTCATTGACAGTCTTGTATCTTGTAGTAATTTTGCTCGGATTGTCAAAAGGATAGAATATCAAAGTGTTCTGTTAATGTACTTCATTTAATTGCGTGGTTCCTACTAGCTGAACTCGGGGAAGGGAACGTTTTTAATCTTCTTTTAACGATTTCAGCTTAAAGTCACCACATTTCGATCATTTATTTGAGTTAACTTTTAAATTTCGTTCGAATAAGTTACTCCTGACTACTCGGATCATCGCAAATGGTGATGTGGCGCTAATCTAATTAAGAAATCGACAGTATGTGACCTTAATAATTGAGTTAATTTTTTTTAATAAAAAATGAATGATTTAAAAAATTATTATTTTAAAAATGAGTGTGTATACCGTTTATATAGTTCAAGGTAAATTTCAAATGAGAGCTTGAAGTGAAGTTATTTTATCAAAAAAGGGTCAATAGTAGACCTTGCTTCAATAAGAGTTTAAAGTAATCAAATCGTCTCAAATGAGGGCTTGAGCAATTAATGAGTATGTGGTAATTTCTAGGGGTGCATGAACGGATCGCTTGGGAACTAGACCTAGAAATCAGTCCTCCATTTTTAGGATTGAGGATCGGATCGACTAATCTTAGGACTGGATTGATCCAGTTTGGTTCTTGGGTGGTCCAATAGGACTGGGAAAAATTCAAAGAGAAGCCTAGAGAGACTGGCCTTGGGGGTGTCTGATTCCAGATCGGTCGGTCGCCATTAATAGGAGGTTTTGTTTTTTATTTTTGTTGAAAAAATTATAGCCGTCTGATTCAAATCGGAGGGTTGTAGTGGGGGTCATGTCACCCAGTATCCGTTTCCAGCCTAGAGAACTTCCCCGTCTTCGCCTGACACTGTGTGGTCAAGGCCTCTGCGTGGGCCTCTTGATATGGTGATACGTCTGTCCCTATTGGCTTGCCATTAGTACTGAAGGCCGCTAAACTATGGTGCAAAACAGATCTCTCTATCGGCCGCAAATGGGACATGAACTCTAGGCGATTAGAATTCAATCTGCAACTTCCAAACAGCCAACAAAAATCAAGAGACTAAGAGATCAAATAGAGCACAACTTTCATACTTTGTCACTGAAGCATCGTGACAATATCAAATCCGTGTTGACAATTGGCATGCAGGCCTCTGTCGTGCTTTCCCTCTCTGAGGCGCCTTGAAATGGGGACAATTGGAGCTGAACAAGAACAAGAGAGCTCGGTCTTGAGCGAGTATTGATCGTAAGAGGAGTCAAGACAATTTGAAGATTCTGAACATTGAAGAGAAAACGTGGCATGAACGTTGAACTCCCAAGTGTGAGACCCTTTGAATGGGGAAATGGTCAGTGTAAGTAGTTCAGTCAAGTCCCGCCCTATCAAGAACTGAAAATCGAATCGCCCGTGAACTGGTTTCATTTTTAGGAATTGTGGACTGGACCAAAATTCCAAAGAACCGGACCAACCCGGCTGGTCTGGTCTGGTCCGGTCTGGTTCGGGCGGTTCCCGAGTTGGGCGGTTCTCAGTGCTCAATCGTATTAATTTTGACCATCAAAGAAGGGAATTTTAGTAAAAAATAAGTAATATATATTTTTTACTTTACTTTTCTTCTCTATCCCTAGTCAGACCATCACCGCCCTTGTGCCCTCGTTAGATCCGACAAGGGCAGCCCTCGCTTGACGGCAGCAAGGTGCGACGATGGTTGAGGAGGGAAGAGGGGAAAAAAAGGAAAGAAAAAATATTTAAAAGTTATATATTTAGAAACTTTTTTCACTAAATACCCCATTAGTTGAAATTGTCACATGCTTGTTGACCGACTAAAAGTCCTTATTTAAGATGATTTAGCTGCTTCATACTCTTATTTAGTAAGAAACTTTGTAAACCTCTTTTTGAAGAAAATATTATACTGTGTGCCTTTATTTGAATTTTTTTTTAAAATGGATGAAACGAACAATATTTTTACCTTTACCAAAAAAAAAAATATTTTTACGATACTTAAAGATAAAATATTATTAATAATGATTTATTTCAAAAGTGATTATTTAAAAGATATAGAGTTATTATGAAAATCAAAAGGATGGCGTTATGTTTGGGAAAAAAAAAGCCATTTCAAATCTCAGTCCGAGCTAGTAATAATAGTTGAAATCCAACAAGGCACCAACGTCGCACTGTTCATCGTCATCCTCTTCGCGTGCTTCTCTGTGTTCCTCAAGAAATCGCAATCGCAAATGGCGAGAAGATTCTTCGTCGGTGGCAACTGGAAATGCGTACGTCCCCCACCATTGCCTTCTGCTTTCTGCGCTGTAGCAATTTGAGATATTTCTCAGATCCTATGATCCGGATGCTTCAAATCCTTCTTGAAACCGATCATGCTACCTGCTGTTCTGCAAGTTCGATTGGACGAATCGCAACCGCGCGATTCATCTATTTGTCTGTCGATGGGCGTTGTGTATTGTTCGATCTAGGTTGAATTAATAACTGTGGAAAGGCTGATTTGGGTTTGCTATGCCCGAATTCGACTTTGATACATGCTGGGCTTTTGATTTGCTACAGAATGGGACAAGCGATGACGTGAAGAGGATCGTTGGTATGTTGAACGAAGCCGAAGTTCCTCCCGAGGATGTCGTGGGTGAGATCATTTTTTGGCCTTCCGTTGTGTTTGGAGTTCCTGTTTGGGGTTGTTGTGGCGCTCTGCTTACCTTCACGCTTTCGTGTAATGTGTATCTGCATGAGGTTGCTAGCATGATGTTAGAACTTCAGTCTTGCTTAGTTGTCCTTTTAGCCATTGTAGTGTACATAAGGTTCTTGTTGTGAAGCAGCTTTGTGATTTTGTATCTACAGAGGTGGTGGTGAGCCCTCCGTATGTATTTCTTCCGCTGGTCAAAAGCCTGCTGAGATCTGATTTCGGTGTAGCGGCACAGAACTGTTGGGTCCGCAAAGGCGGTGCCTTCACTGGCGAGATCAGGTAATCCGGTTCTTCTAGGCTCTTAGAGCCACTGATGCGCCTATAAAGTTCACGATCTTTTTGTACTTCATGAACTCTAGCTGATTACTTGAAGTTTGCTTAGACCTTCACAACGGCTATTCATTCTCTGTTGATTTGTCATTCTGAATACAATGGCACTTATCAATATTGACGATAAAGTAATCGCCTTCTCCAACTTTGAACTTGTAGTTTTTGACCTGACTGTTTCGTGGCTCGAATACTTTCCACTTTTCTCATGTTTCAGACTTTAGTCATTTAGTTCAGTGACCAATTACCAGCGGTTCTTTATGTGCTAGACCAAACTCACTGGTTCGATTATTCCTCTCCCAAATTCTTCTCTTTTATTTTTTTTACATAATCTGTTTCATGCGCAAGTTCTTTCATATTTTCTCACTGCTTGATGGCTTCTTTTTTAGTCCCATCTCTGTGTGTGTGTGGCTTTAATCACTTAGTCCAGTTATCAGAAGTTCTTTGTTAGCCAGACCTAACTCGCTGGTTCCATCAGGTGGACCGGGAACCAATCTATTGTCTGGTTAGCTTACTGAAGTGGATAGTTTAACTGGCTGACTCTTTTGGACCAAAACTTCGGTTATTTGACTGATTGTATAACCTCTCAAGCTTTTAAAGTAGTGCTTGTCAGAGATTTGGTTAAAGGTGTAAAAAATTGAGAAGGTATGTATATGTTTATGCGCACTTCCAAATTAGAACCTGCCAATATGTTGAAGGGCTGCAAAAACGTAGGAAACCATTAAAAGAGCTTTTCTTAGAGCAATATCGGCAATTCAATTAAAAGCTTTTCTTAGAGCAGTAGTAACAATTCAGAGAGGAATGGAGAAATGGTTTGCAATACTAATAAAAAGATGCAACTGTCCTTCTGAGTGACAGCTTAGCCTTTGGTGATGAAAAATAGTGCACATGAAGAACTTGCAGTTTTCTCTTTTGAATTGGGTGTAAACTACCAAGCTCTTCAGATATCAAAGTTTATTGCTTATAGGGAAAGTTATTACTGTACGCAGAGCCTTTCTTTTAGGAAATAGAATATGAAGTATGCTAAGCAGTAAACTCCACAAGCTTCAAAGGTGCCGAACCATTCAAGGTTTTAAGTGCAGTTTAGCTGCAGTTTACTATGTTGGACTGGTACAATTTGCTAAAATTGTCCAGATTGCTAGCGTATTTCATCCACGGCTTTTGTACCTTCTTAGTGCTAAATAATGGCAAAGGCTACTCATGCAGTCCCGTGTTACAGTTGAACCTCCAAGTTATGCTCAAATTGGTGAAGTTTATTGTATTTGCTTTTTTTCCTAGTTCTCACTTTGACTGATGCCAGAGAATTGACATCATTGGATCTGTTAATCTCAATCTCAATGGCAATTGCATTTTGCTGCCGATTTGGTCTCCTTTATTGTTGCTTGCCACTCAATAAATTAATAGTTGCTAGCCCACTTCCTGTTTTCAACTTCTATGCTTATGTGATGCTGAGTTTTACATTATGCAGTGCTGAAATGCTTGTCAACTTGAACATTCCTTGGGTCATCCTCGGTCATTCTGAGAGGAGACTTCTTTTGAATGAGCCAAGTGAGGTATTCGACTGGACAATGTCACAAACTCCCTTCTAATTATCAATCCTTCAAGTATCTCGATTCATTTTATTACCTCTTCTCTTCATCTGTCATTTGAGAACTCCTAAGTTTGCATTTTTATTGTCCGATTGCTGTGTTTTTCTCTGCAGTTTGTTGGTGACAAAGTCGCATACGCACTATCTCAAGGCCTGAAAGTGATTGCCTGTGTCGGGGAGACTCTTGAGCAGCGTGAATCAGGGTCTACAATGGCAGTTGTTGCTGCGCAGACGAAAGCAATTGCAGGTACTTCTGTCTGACCAGCCATTTCCTTAGTCTGGCAATATGGATTTTGAACAGATCTTTTTATGTTTCTTGAATTTCAGGCATGGTTCTCCTAGTCGGGATAGATTTCTTTTGTTTAAACTTAATTTAGAAAATGCATGACCTGTTTTGGTGGTTTTGCAGAGAGAGTTTTGAACTGGGATAACATTATTTTAGCCTATGAACCTGTTTGGGCTATTGGGACTGGAAAGGTTGCAACTCCGGCTCAGGCTCAGGAGGTAAATCCGGTGCTTATTTGATATGCCTTCTCTTGAAAAGCCTCCATGCATCTAACTATGCTCGTAAAACTCGCTCTTCTCCAGATTAGCTCACCCATAGAAAGGCATGTTTTTTAATGTTTGAATAATACATACACAGGTATTTCTGATTAGGATCTGACTATTCTTTCTAGAACATCACTTAACATTATGATCTAAAGTACTTTTAGACTTCTTAATGGAAAAATAATATTGTATTTCCAAATCCATAACATTGACAGTGGTGGAATAGGCTTGAAACATGAAGAAAATTTGTCTTTGACCCATTGATTGGCAGAAAAATTCTTGTAGCTTGCCTGCCATCCTTTCTGTTGTTGTGATTTATCTTGCGGATGGTTATATATGCTGTGCATCAATTTTTTTAGATATCTCAGAGTCTTTACAATTTTACTGCTCTGAATCTATACGTAATGTTTATGCCCTGTGATCCTGTGTACCTGTGTCATCTGATGTGCTCGCACAATTTGCTGACTCTTGGTTATTTTATAATCTAAAGTCTGCTATAGTAGCTGAATAACATCTGATGTGTCAGGTCCATTCAGAATTGAGAAAATGGCTACATGACAATACTGGTCCTGAAGTTGCTGCATCTGTTAGAATTATATATGGAGGTATCTTTCTGGGTTCTGGAAGCTAAGTGTTTCAGATTAATTGACTCTGGTCATAAGCTGGAATTTCTGTTGGTCAATATTCCTGTTGTCAGATCAGAGAAAGGAGAACAATAGTGAAGGAAGTTCCTTCCTCATGTAAAAATTAATTCGGTAATTTTGTTTTAACTAAATGCACATGTATTCTATTTTCTGTTAATGGAAAAAATTGCAAAGAATTGGCAGCCCAGCCAGATGTGGATGGATTTTTGGTTGGCGGAGCTTCTTTGAAGGTGATCCTGTCTTTTAGCATATTTTATCACCATTTGTTGTTGTCATTCTGCTTGTATGGGTGCGTCATCCATTCTTTCTTTAATGTGATCAGCCGGCGTTCGTCGACATCATTGAGTCTTCAACAGTGAAGAAGAATAACTAGAGATCGAATGGGTAGCCTGCTCAGCCTAACTATTTGATGCATAGTGTCAAGAGATTATCCTTGTAGCTTTTTCCCTGTATCTGGAACTTCTTGGGGCTGCGTAGTTTTTGTTACTGAATACTCTTACTTTATCGTGCTTTTTGCTGTGAGGATAATTGAATTTTTGGATGGAATGAGAGATCAAATGAGATGACTGAACTGGTATTGGCAACCTTTTCTCAGATCTCTTGCTATGCAATCGGGGATTCGATTCTCTTCCATGGTAACATCATGAGGAAATGGAGCGGGAGCATATGTCTGCAATGGGGTTGCTATCATGCAAATGATGGTTTCTTGCTGTACGTATGTGCCTGAAAGTATTCTCCAATAGATGCCATCGCAAATCGCGACGAGGTTTGCTCGGGGGAAGATGAGGCGTCGATGGGCCCACGTCTGGCAGATAGAAATATATAGTTCATACAACGCCACGACGCCACAGGAGAAGCGGTTCTCCGACGTCGATCGACCCCATATTTCCCGGAGCGACTTCATGATCGGTTGTTTCCCCTTCTGAAAGCCATCCATCCTCGTTTAACTTGGGTCAGAACTACGCCAGCATTTAGCTTCTCCCCTTCAATTAGTTTGTGGAGACGGCCACATGCAACGTGCGTCCGTAGAAGCGAGTGAATTTTTTACGACAAGAAAATTGGGCAATTCAGTTTTTCCAATAGGAAATTTTAGGAGACGTACTAAACATGTCTTCCTTTGACCTCTTATTATTTAATATAGAGATAACGTGGGAGAAAACTCAATTTCTTTATTTGCGGTGGGGTTTCATATTGGAATAAGTGAGAAGTCAAACTTTTCGGCTATAATTTGAAAACTACAATTAACCTGAAAAGCGAAATTCAAAAGACATAAAGCAAAATGCAAAGAGCAAACTAAACACTCACGTCTTCAGGGTTCACTTCGGGCGTGAGAGTGGATTTGGGTCGTTCTCGTTATCTATATATTATGTAGATTTATTAGAGCAAATAGCTCTCGTAGCTCAGTTGGTTAGAGCACCCGTTTAGTAAGCGGGAGGTCTTGAGTTCGACTCTCAACGAGAGCAATTTCTCATCCTTTTATGCCTCTCTCCTTTCTTTTCTTTTTCAATCTCAGTGTGTCACTTAAACTCTCTCTGTCAAATTGAGGATAATAATATCTAAGCATTAAGCTCGATATGCCATATTCACTTCCAACCACATTTTCGAGACCGCAATCTTCCCGTTTGTCCTTTCTTTTTCTTTTTCTTTTTCTATTTTGGATATCATTTATACTCTTTCGGTCAAATTGACGATAATAATATCTAGACATTAAGCTCGATATCTCACTTTCTCCTACATTTCCATCACGAGACCACGATCTTCCTGTTTTCTCGGAGAGAGTCAAGGTGGTCGGAGCGCATCGCGTCGTGTTGCGTCATGGTTCGCCGTTCGTGTCATCTCCCTCTCTCTATCTCCCCCTCTGCATGTGCACATGCGTTGGACAAAGAAAACAGCCGACGAACCATCCGAGAAAATGCAGAGAAACTTCGTCTGCAGAGTTCCGCGGGGACGACCATGCACCCTCGATGTCGGATCCTAGACCTGACGAAAGAGATTTTTGCCTAATCCAGTCCTGTCTCGAGATTTTACGCTCCAGTGCTTTTGGAAAAGCTGAGTGCCGATGGAGGAGGCGGAAGCTTCTTCTCCTTCGGCCTAACCCTCCTCTCAACAGGTACGTTTTGGGTGCCATGAGGAGGCTCTCATCCACTTTCTGTTCATGTTGGACTCTGTTCAGATTGCTGCATTCGAAGCTTCCTTATCTTATTTTTCTCGCTATGTTTCTCGAGTACATATATATAAATATGAAGAAGAAGAGGAGGAGGAGGAGGAGAAATCTTCACTTTCCATTTTCATCCAATACCCAAGTTGACTCGGGACTATACATAGTTAGGAAAATTAATAGAATAGTTTTGAACTTATTATACGGATGCAAATTCAATTCTAGAGTTTTCAATTATATCAATTTAGTCTTAAACCTCTTAACTGTTTACTAATATAGCTCTTTCGATTAATTTGATCAGCTATTGTTGATGTCCACGTGGTACCATCATAATTGATGTTAATAATTTTTATAATTTTCTTTATATTTCTGAATTTTTCATTTTCTTTTTTTCCCTTATTTGCTTCACTGGTTCGCCATCGATAGGCAAGGGCTGCTATGCCCCGCTCTTGCCGGCCTTTGGCGAAACCCTTGCCTATGGCCGGCGGAGGAAAATAAGGAAACAAGAAAAACCAAAAAAAGAAAAGGAAAAATTTAGAAAATACAAATTACAAGAATATTTAATATCAGCGCTTCTTGGTTAAATTTGATTAAATAATTTTTGGCCTGAATCGATCAGATAAAAAATTTAAGGATTGAATTGACATTCCTATAATGATTTTAAGACTTTTTAGTAAAAAATCCGTGCACATGGTTCATTTTTTGAAACGCATTATGGACATTCTCCAATTTTCAGTCAACTGAATTCCCTCCAAGTTAGTTGAAACTTAATCTTAAGCAGATAACATCAAATCCTATTCCGAGTGTAGATCAAACCACAACTTTTTATATCATATGATCATGGGGTCGTCGAGACTTACAAATATCGAGAGTATGCATATCAAACCCTAGAGCACTATCGTAAGCTGCGGGCTACAATGCGTTTGTGCAGCCGCTTCAGCTGCTTCTCTATGCCTCACTCACCTTACAAACACCCAACTAATAAGAAACTATCACAGTCTCAGACCCTGAAGTTTTTTTTTTTTAACTTGATTGACAACCAAAGGAAATGGGCACTCGGTCGACGCCAAAGTCAAACCCTGAAGTTCTTGCCGGTGAAGGTCTGGCCGAACTGCCAGCCGGCAGGGACGATGTTCCAGGAGGTGGAGGTGCGGCGGTCGCTGGCCGTGACTCGGAAGGAGAGCGACTGGCCGACGAGGACGGCGTTGGACTGCCAGTTCTGGCCCCAGTTGCGGCTCATGCTCATCCAGCCGGTGCGCGAGCCCTTGACGCTCGCCCTCAGGATGTCCCCCGCGCCCGCCACGTTGGATATTAGCACCAGGTTGAAGTACCGGAAGCCGTTGATCGTGAACCTGATGCCGCCCCGCTTCCGGCACGGCACCCTGCGGTTATTACGTCGAGAAAAAAACGGGAGGGTGAGAAAGCAATTTCCATGAGGGGTCAAGCTCAAGCTGGGATGATGAACAGGCGAAGGCGACCACATTGGAGAGCGTCGAAACGACGACGCAGGAGGGACGACAGTTGGAACTAACCGTTACTAAAAGCCGAAATGCAATTTTGGATATATGTTGGCGAATGATACATGTGAAAACATAGAAATTCCTCCAGATAATCTGACAAGAAAAGGGAATAAAGGAAGGCCCACGGACGGAATTTAACCCGATTGCTCTTTTTAGTAGGCGTGCCTATTCAATGCTGAACTTCTGTCTCAACACCTATAGTTCTTGTACTTATCACCCCTATCCCAAATCCCAAGACGACCCACAGCAATAAAATGGAGACGAGGTTGTGCATCGTCAAGTTGTCGAGCCATATACTAATGTAAGCGAAGGATAATTGTAGCTATATTAAGTCAACATTGCAGTGTAACCTTGTTAGGCTTTATAGAGGGTCGTGAAGAAGGGGGATAATCATATTCAAAATGGGGCCTTTACCTGCGGTATGCCACCGGGACGATCCCGGCGCGGTACTCCGCGATCTTGAGGAACATGGGCATGGCGAGGTCGAAGTGGGGGCGGGGAGGGTTGCACCACCCGCCATTGTTGCTGGGAAGCGCGTAGTTCGGGGGGCAAAAGTTGGTGGCTGTGACGAATATGGAAGCGCCGCCCGAGTGGCACCACTGTGGGTCATTGGCGCACTTGATCTCGAAGCACGCGCCGCAGCTGAACCCGTTGTTGAACAGCGAGGTGCTCAGCGCCGCCGTGTTCATGCCGTAGCCCTGGCTGTAGAGGTTGCCGTAGCCACAGGCCCCGCCTAATGAATTCATAAAGGAGAGCATCGGTACAAGTATCAGATTCCATTTGATGGGTCTATGAGACTGCCGAGTCAGTGATTCTGTAGTTTGTGAAGTGTTTGTTGATTTTCCGGATATTAGTGAGGAAATTCGATGGTAAATGACAAGATTCGTACGCAAAGTAGGATTTGAATGAGGCTCATCACGCAATGCGGTGAAAGATCAAGTGGGAAACCACTGAATAAAGTTCCTAGAATCTGCACTGTTAGCAAGTTCTTTGGTCAATTCTTGTTGATGAAAGCGACAGTAAGATGATTAGCTACCGCCGTTTAACATTAACATTTCACTCAGCGAGATTGATTAATTCATAGTTTCTCTTTGAAAGTTGGAATTGTGGGAGGCGGGCTTTGCTAGTGGTGAGACGTGTAATTTTGGCACTACTGGGTGAAAACAGGGGAGTAAGACCAAACTAGGTGCATATTTCGAAGGCACGAGCGTAAGTGCTGGAAGAACAGAAAATGAAGTAAGTACCCATGGTGCCGGAGGCGTCGGCGCCACCATAGAAGGTGGCGTGAGCACTCTGCCACGGTCCTCCAGTGTAGACGCCAGGTATTCTTGCTTCGGCCATCCATGTTGCGGACAGGGCGAAACTGAGAAATGCAAGAGCCAGACCCACCGCTCTCGCTGAAGCCATTGTCTCTGCTCTGAGATGCCAACGAAGCTGGACTTGAGAGAGAGAGAGAGAGAGAGAGGGAGGGAGGGAGAGGGAGAGGGAGGGTGTGTGGCGATGAGGAGACTTCACCTAGCCATGCTTATAAAGAGTAAAAAACAGGGGCAGTGCAGAGGAATTTCCTTTTAAGATTTTTGGTCCACCCGGGATGTCCCATCGTACCATGTATGCTGCACATGAAAACTCCTTAAGTGTCGATGCTTGTGAACGGAATACAATACAATTTTTATTTCCAAACATTCCAGTTGATACAAAGTATCAATTACTTTTCCTTGATCATCTTTTAAAATTGCTACGCAACCAATTGTGAATCAGAAAGTTAATGATTTCGAATAACATTTTCTTTCCGCTCCACTGTTTTCTCATGAACTCCTAGCTCATTACGTAAAGCTATATAAAATCTTTCTTCAAGTGCAATTTTGACCTGATCCTGGTTTGCGATGTCGGGGCCAAGGACCAAATGGTTTTCGCTGCAGCTTAATTGAAAAGATGAAGAGCATTGTATAGAGGTAGGTTATGAAAAACTAAACGGTGTCTTATGGGGGGGGGAACTAGAAGAAATGAAATTGAGTGATGCATGATTGTATACATAGCCTTTGAAACTACAATTGAGACAATGCCTGATCGTTTGATCATAAGCCTCGCAGCCCTTTGATCTTACTTAGGCTCTCCCAAGCTCAGACGACATATTAGTGCACCCGACTGTCTAGCGCACCCTATGCTATGGCCAATCTCAACCAAAAACATTTCAAGCAAAAGCATTTTTCTGCCTATGAAAAGGGCACAAAAAAGAGGAGATGCCCAAAGTGATGATAGTGCAACATACGCAGTTGGCTTTGCTTCAATCCGAAGTCGAGGCGTGAACCGTGCTTTGATGCGGTATACCGACAATTCGGGTCCATTGGGTTTCCGCTGGGCATTATGTGGATGTTCCAATCTATGATCATGCCGTCAGATTGATTGTTTATGAGTTAACTTGTAAAACCTTGGATTAGTGGTTTAAGTTGGTCTTCTAATGAAGTTGCTAATCTGGTTATTGACCATCATCACATTTTTTCGAGAGAAGATCACCAGAAGTGCCAAAAGTTGTGTACGGCGCATATTTTGGTGCCAAAAGTTCCAAATCGCTCATTTCAATGCCAATTTCGGAAAAACATGATCTTTTAAGTGCCAACGGCGAGAATTCTGGCCAAAAATTGACGTGACTTTTTATAATTATTGGTATTAGCTGATGTGGTAATTGTTTGGCCAAAATAAGAATCCACGTAGGAATTTCATTTTCTTTTTTGTTTTTTCAAAAACAAAATAGTTGCCAGCGGAGCTCGCCGGCTACTGGCAGAAGGCGGCGAAGCCCTCGCCGGCGGTCGGCTAGGGCTCGCCACCCTCTGGCCCGCGAGGGTGAGCCCGGGCGAGGCCAGCCCCTCTCAGATTTGGGCGGGGCTGGCCTCGCACAGGCCTCGCCGGCAAGGGCGAGGAGCCTCGTCCAGATTTGGGCGGGGCTGGCCTCGTCCAAATTTGGGTGGGGCTGGCCTCGCCCAAGCCTCGCCCAGGGCCTAGGCTCGCCCTCACCGGCGAGGCCTGCGCGAGGCTAGCCTCGCTTAGATCTGGGCGAGGCCGGCCTCGCCTGGGCCTCGCCTGCCTTGCAGCGAGGCCGACGAGGGTGGGGGAGGCCGCTACCGGCCTGGCCTGCAGCCGGCGAGGCTTGGGCAAGGCCAGCCCCGCCCAGATCGGGCGAGGCAGGCTCGCCCTGGCCAGCCGCCGGCGAGGGCTTCGCCGCCCTCTGGCAGTGGCCGGGGACCTCGCCGGCCCTCCCCCCTTTATTTTTTTTCTATTTTCTTATCTTTTTATTTTATTTTTTGATTTAGGGTTATTATTTTTGGGAAAGTTGACTATACTACGTCGTTTTGATGTGTATATGCTGACTGTGCCTCCGGCGAGCCACATTGGACTTGAAAATTAATAAACAGTAGGCCACGTCGGATTTCCGACAGGTATACCGGAGTTGGTACTGAAATTTTCGATTTTTTGAAAAAGTGACACTGAAATGAGCGATTTGGAACTTTTGGCACCAAAGTGTGTGCCGTATACAACTTTTGGCACTTCTAGTGATCTTCTCCCCATTTTTTCTGTTAAAAAATGATACGAAGTCCCTTTTTTTTTTCTCTCTCTCTTAAGACTCTGTATTGATATGTGTCTCCATTAAACTCTAGTCCATGAAAAAGAAAAGAAAAGCACATAGTTCAATGTTCACAGGTCAAAAATAAGATTTAAACGAATCTTCGATGACTACAATGCAAATAACCTTGATATTAGCCGGCATACGAGGATGGCTAAATTTTAGTTTGGAGATTTGCAAATTTAGGTTCCTTTTGTTTAAAATAAAAATATTTTTGGGAAATCTTTTTCGGACTTTCCCATGTCCGAACAACGTAAAACTAAAATATCTTCTATGAATTAGAAACAACAAGGTTAAATTGGGGGAAAATGACTTCCTTTTCTGGCAAGAAAGAAATCGCTTTCCTTATTAAATCACTATATAAATAAAAGCTAATTATTTTTCTTCAAAATGGTTTTCATGAAAGAGATTTTCATTAATTATGAAACCTTTAGTGAAACGAATGCATCCTTAAATCAATCTTGCATTACCATACCTTAGTTAATTTGCTTGATTCAAGATGCCCATAGTGAATTGCGGGCGGCTAGCTTGAAGAGGGATTCCTTCAACTTGTTAACGCAAAAGAAGAGAGGGGAAAGCTGGCAAAATGAGGTAGCCCAAACAAATTTTGATTTTTTGAACGAGAAATAATGGAATGAGAACTTTTGAAATTACCCAAAAAAACAAAAAGAGTTGGCCAACCTTGGACAAGTGAAAGTTGACTTGGAACGTGATTTGTCAAAAACAGTGGACGAGATAGGAGAACTAAGAGAAGGACTATGGAATCGAAAGCAAAGAAATTCTACCAAAAAAACAAAGGGGGGAGGTTAAATAGGAAAAATTACATCCCCTTAGTCCTCTATTCAAATTCTAAATTAGGTCAAGATTTATGAAACTTTAGTGGCTGCTGCTAAAGTTTAGGCTTTATTTAGTTTGGCGGATGCACCTTAGCCGTTCGTTGGACTAGTCAAAAGCATTCGAAGCCTTTAAGGTAAGGAAAGATGAATGGGGTGAAAAGAGAAACGGAGGGACAGGAAGACGAAAGAGTTGGTATTGGGAGACGGAGCAGGAATTCGATATCTTGATTTGAGAAGGTCGCAAAGAAAGGGCTTAGATCTGAACCAAAGAATGATGTTTGATATGTGAAGTTTTTATAGAATCACAGCCAACTGTCTTAAAATCTTAAGTCGTTAGGTAAAAACATTGATTTATATTTAAGTACTTTCACACTCACCATCACGCTTAGTATTTTTTTCATTATTAAGCGTGGAAATATTTTTTGGAGAGGCAGAATATGGGTATGGGAAGATTTGAACTCATGATCTCGTGCTCTGATACTATGTGAAGTTTTTGTAGGACCACAGCTAACTGTCCTAAAAGTTTAAACAGTTATGTGAATGCGTTGATTTATATTTAAATACTTTGACATGATTTGCCTCACTTTCATTGAAAATTTTTTTAAGGAAATATCGATCTCTTCACTTTATGACGTGTCTACAATAGACCGTTTCTCGTGATGTCCTCGAGGGCACGTGCATCAGGGGCCGCTCGAAACGGACAGCAGTGGCTGCAGTTCGGAGTCAATAATCACCTATCCACGTCCATGAATTTGCAAAGCTTTGCTGACCATCCAAAGAATAAAAACACGATCGTGGTCGCCCCTGGTCATCGGAAAGAACATCATCCCAGTTCCTACATCAATCGAGCCTGTGTGTTCTTCCACTTTGTTAGGCTCCCTGCGAGTTTCCATCCCCAGTAAGAGTTTCTGGGCCATCCGATGCATGCTCTTTCCTCAATTGCATGGGGTTATGTCAGAGACATCGATGCTGCTGCTGCTGGTTCCTCATTGGGTAGTTTTAGTTCGGTTGAGTTTTGTCTGTTGGCTCGCCAAACGGCGAACGTGACAGAACAGCTCAGAAGAGTAAAAAGCGATGTGATATGATTAGGGTTCGAGTGCTGAAAATGGTAAGCCCATGTGACCTCTCATCATTCTTCACATTCCCACCACCCAATTCGAGGAGAATCTGTCCCCCCCCCCCCCCCCCTCCCCTAGTTCTAAACAAAAATTTAAATTTATTATCATTTATCAATTCGGTCCTCAAATTTTAATTGTATCGATTGAGTTTTAAATGTTTTTATATTTTGTCAATTGAGTTGTTCCGATCAATTTTTGATCAGAAATCGCTAACGTAAATGTTAATGTCTTACGTGACATAACATATACTGACCTTAACAATTTTATATACCATTTTCATGATTTTTTTAAAGAAATTTCTTTTTTTTCCCCCAAATTTAGGGCCGATGAGGGTTGAGACGCCTTCGCCGACCGCAACCCTCATCAAATCTAGCCGAGGGGCCACAAGCCCTCCCCTTGGCTGGTGAGGGCATCCGTACCCTCACTTGTGCCGACGACAGTAAAAAAAAAATCATCTAAAATTGTCGAATTAGTGTCGATTGCGGGTAGAACGGTCAACACCCACGTCATCCATTTATAGCTAAAATTGACCAATAGACTCAACTAACGGAACTCGAAAATAATGATGGCTCAATTGACCAAATCAAAATATGTAGAACCAAATTGACACAATCTCAACAGAGTTATCACTTTTTGGGCAATTCTCTTGTCATAATCTCTATCGGAAAAACGCATCAATGTTTCTTTGTCATTCCATAGCTAAAAAAAGAATAACTATTATTTGGTTCTGTGATTTTTCGACAGTTTAGGGATTACTTTAGAGCTGCATTCAATTTGTAAAGGCAACGTAGGATTAGGAGGACCCTTCTTATACTCTTGTTTTTGGGCCGACATCGACCGATTGATCCCTTCTCGATCTTTTACTTCCGGTGTCGAAGTTCTAAAGCCCGAGGTTAAGTTATAGCAGCGTGAACATCGGGGAAAGAGAGGGAAATGGGCAACCTCAAATGCCAGAGAAACAGAGATGTACAGAGGTTTTGGTCATGAACTCAAGCCCTTTGATATTACTCACCCAGAAACACAGTTGACTGTGTGACGCCGGGTGACGTAATAGGTGGTCGTTCAACAAAACGTTAAAACAAACGACCAGACAGACAAACGGGCCGCTCTGGATTATCCTCTGTCGAGTGGGCCTGGCATAACCGACGGACAGTTTTGTTAGTTGACATGGGCCATACTTATTAAAAAAAAATTGTACTCGATTGATACACTTAATTAAGACGTCAATATTGAAATTCCAATTAAGTGATAAAAAGTTGATCTGTGGTGGGGGGGAAGGTAAGAAGAGTTGGGGTTATTATAACGATAATGAATAATTTGGCGTGTTATTAGGACTAACTAAGCATCATTATGAGTTTAATTATCATGTTCGTCAACGACCCTTGAATTCGGATCCTCATATCTTTGATTATATGGCCCAGTCCAATGTCTAAATGAGTACATATGAACCTTTAGTACATTAGCAAAAGTTTTTTTTTTAAAAATTCCCCCCCCCCCAAACTTTTGATGAGTCATGTGAGGGAAATCAATTTGGAGATAGATTAAAACCAACGATTCGACGAGCAATGACCGTATTTATACGTATGAATACAAACTTACACTCCTATGTGGTAATTGAGAGTCTTTACGATCCATTGGCTGTCGGGAAAAGTATAGTTTCCAAGACACGGTTTCACGGTGTTAGATGACGGAGGTCTAAGCATCTAAAAACTTAAAGGAATTGACGATCCATAGGTTAGTATATTTTAGTTGCACATTTATAAAAGTCTCATATAATAAGTGGAAGCTCTTTCGGCGTTTGATTACAGTAACCTATCGTTGCGCCATAGTGATGGTAAAAGTATCTCTCATATTGCTCATGTACGGAGCTTATATGAGTTTTTATGAGCATGACTTAGAGTTGGGAGTATGGAATGATAGTTATTGACCCGTCTTTATAGCGAAGTTGGTTGATGTCGGGACCAGAACCAGATTGGCCCCGAACATGCATTGTTGCAGCACTTTGCAGCTTGCATGCCTGCAAAACATTGTCTCCCCATCTTTACGCAATCCCATCTTACAGCATTTGTTTGGTTTCGCAAGCAAGCAAAGCAAAATGGAATCACATCATTTAGGCATTCTCTTGCTTTCCCCATCATTGACACTCCAAAGGGTATCTCCCCCAGCAAATCTTGGCTTCCTAATTGGGACCTCTCAATTCAAAAAGAAAAAAGAAAAATATACACAATTCTTCATATTTGACTTGAGAATTATAGCTATTTACTGTTTCAAAAGATGGAATGCTGGGTTTTTTACTTATAACTTGTCACGACATACGTTATTCTAGTGTCAATATCCGATACACGGTGATGCGATTTGATCGATCACATTTGCAGGTAAATAACTGATGTGAAGGTTGCGAAGGAGTGGAGTTGAAAGTTACCGCAGCTTTGCATTGCAAGCTGTGGTCGGCTTGGAACATATGCTTCTTGGATTAGCTTCACTTGCTGAACCAATGGGTAATATGATCTGTTAAGGAACTAATTGTGTTTCTGGTCCACATGAACTTGTGATCTTGCCAATGACTTTTTATTATTTAAACTAGTGGGCCCGTTTGGATACCCGACAAGAATATATTGTATCATTTAATAAACAAATTCGATAGATGGATAGTATACCTACCATTATTCTTTGTCTAAAACGTCAGGATGTAAAGCACTAATAGCAGTATTCTTTGCCTTATCTTCTTACCGAAACTAAAGGGAAAGAAGCAGAATGTTGACTGGCAATATTCATCTCCAATTTGTCGTACTACTTCTCCGGAAGAGCTCTACTATTGAATATATTCACTGATTCGGCACGGGCAATATCGGCTCTTTCTGCAGTCCCATCAATTCACTACGTGTTCATCAAACAAAATATAAGCACTATAGTTCGCAAAAGTTCTTGCTGAGTTAACTGTTAAGACCAGAAAGATTTGACAGTAGTACCAAATATATGACTAGCTCAAAAGTGATTATAGCTACGAAAAGGTCTTGCACTATCCAAGAGCAAATCACTCTGTTCTATCTTCACTCCCTTCTATCTTCACTCCCGTGCAAAAAAAAGAGTAAATGGAGCATCCTCTCGTTAGCTAAAACTGCTTCTTCTGTGCAGCCGCGCTGGTGAATATTACCTCTCCAGAGTGTGCTGTCAGTCATTAGGGACGATTACATTCATGGGCAGGCGATGCATAGATATTGTTTCAGTTTGTCAATAGCTTCCGATATTTGAGAAATTCACTGGGATTCCTAAGAGGCCAACTTACGCTTTCAGCTTTTCCTCGTCATACGTTGAAGCAAGAATGTGATTCATTCATCCAGTTCACCTCAAAAGATTGACGTTTGAGTACTTTGCTCACGCATTGAGCTAATAAAATATCTCTGAGCTAAGTCATAATCGGTTCTAGTGTATCAAGTCTTTTTCTTTATCCTAGTTCTTTTTTAAGGGAGGTGAAACAGTGTTCTCCGCCGATGCAGAATCGAATTATGTACAGCAAGAAATGTTGCTCATGCAAAGCTTCTATACCTTTTCCTGCGAGTCAATATTAACTGCATAATTGGATGCATAAATTCTGGATCACAGAAGGATCATCATCCGACAATACGTAGACATTGCTTTTCCCGTTGCTTAGGCACGTCAAGTCTAGCACATTCCCAGTTTGGTTCATCTGCAAAAGTCACATTTATAAGTTAAGAAGACAAGAATTTACACCAACAAAATGAGAAATTCGACAATTCTATCATTCAAAAAATTCCTAAAATTGCAGAACTCTTCCTTTAAGCTGTAGGGTCACACCTTCCAGCTAGATAAATAGCTAAGGCTGTGCTAACTAGTCTGTTTCTCACAGAAGGCCCCCGTGATTATCAGGAAACTAGCTATCCTTTTGAGTAAGGTCCGACTCCCATGGACTTCTAAGGAAGTACCTTCCACGGAACCAAAATGTAAACTCTTATATTATCAATTTGATACTGACTATACAGGCATGTTTTCCTTGTTGCAGGTCCAACTTAAATTTGCCCATAGCAAGCAGGCCCACGTCAAATTTTAGTGATGAGGAAATCACTTCTGCTGCTGTAGATAATACTAGAGAAAAATGTAGAAGGCGGCAATTGGACCACTTGATTTAAAGTGCACAATAGTAGCATCAGTTACCGTGCAGGATGCTAGTTGCGACTTGCAGCTCCATTTCGAGGTGGGGAAGCAGCTCATATAATGACACCAAGAGCAGTATTTATTTGCATTAACTCCATGGAAGAGCATCACCAGGCCAACCGTAAACCTGTCAAGACAATATGCCCCTAATGCTTGTAATCATGATCCTGCATTCCTCAGATCTGTAGAAGCAGATCATCACATGTAACAGAAGCTTCAAATGATCCAAACATAATGAGTTTACCCTGAGATCAGTAGAATCATGGAAATCACCCATAGCACATACTGATAGATTGTATGCTTTGGTTTGAGTGAAGTGGTTGCATATCCAGGAAGAGCTTTTCTTTGGCTAACCCACCCGAACTGGGGCCGGATTAGAAACACGAAGCCAAGAAGAAAACCAGAAAGAAATCCCCCAATATGAGCAAAGTTGTCCACGTGAGGCAGAATACCCATTGCAAGATTTATTATAATGATGACGATGAGAGTTAATAATGTTGCTAACTGCATAGATGGACAAAATGATCTAGATGGTCAAGAGGCACAGTCAAAAGAATTTCAAAAGGCCGAAGTTTCTAATAAAGGCCATGTTCAGTTCTTTACGTGTACCTTGTTTGCGTATATTGTCCAGTTTGTGATTAGTTCAGAGAGCATGCTCCCTAGCAAACCGAAAAGGGCACCCGATGCACCAACCGAGATACTAGATTGAATGAATAGGGCTGATAACAAACTCCCACCAAAGCCAGATACAATATACAGTAGCCCGATTCGAGCTGAAAAATTGGAAGATAGACTGCAAGTTAATTTTTGCAAAGTTATAATACTCCATAATAGCGAGAGCTAAATATTTCAATGGAAGCATCAGTGTGAGCCTATGCAATTGGTTTGTGTCAGAATCTCAAACGGGTAGAGCCTTTCAAGGTAAAGGCAAAAATGCATGAGGAAGTTGCAGCAAAATCATCTGCTTCAGGAAAAAACACTGATACATACCAAAACCAAATTCCTGTTCAAGTCGGATCCCTATGAAAACTAGACTCAACATATTTGCCAGCACGTGGAAAACACCAGCATGCAACCATATGCAGGTAAAAAGGCGCCAAGCCTGGTGCTTCCGAACCACACCAGCAACTTCTAAAGCGCCCATCTTGTATAACCTGGACAGGAAAACAGCCGATGACATCATTGTATGTAAAATTTCCCTAAAATTTAACACTGCTATTTGGCATGCCAAATTGCATGTTGACTTGAGCTGAACTCATAACGTAAATCTCCACCAATAAGAGTTAAGAATGCTATTTTAGGGATCAACATTAGATCACGATTTAACACATCCAAAACAGCTCAGAGATAACTCTCAATAAAATAAATCATTCAGAATTAAACTGACAACATCTTCTCTTATTTAGACGTGTCTTGATAAGGACTGCAACAAATGCTGTGCCCAGCACTATCATGTTAAGAAACATTTGTCAGTCTCATCCTTTCTCTGTCTTGCTCCTCTCTTTTCCCGTTTTTTGGGGTTCAAGTTTGTCTAATGGCCTTTATTCAGTTCATTTGTGAGCAAGATGGTTAAATCAAACTCAACTTCTTAGTTCCAATTCAAATCAGGAGATTTCTGGTTACTACACAGGCTTTCTATTACACAACCACCTTTTGCTACAATCCACCTAGAACTTGGGGCTTCCATTACTGTCCACCTTCGCCTTCTGGACCCTTTTAATTAGAAACAAGTACATGGAAATGCATACAGAACATTAACTGGAGTATGAGCCTTATTTTAACAAAGAAGTTAGTGCATCTCTGGCTCCTCTCTAGAACAAAAATTGATCTCACGAGCGCTTCTGCATTTACCATTTTGCGTCTCGAATCACAATGCCCTTGAACTCTGGATATAAGTCTCCCCTTTTTGGTAGCTTAAATTCCCATGCCCACAGCATCTAAGTAAGCAAACACCAATGGAGCACAAACTCACACAAGTCATCCACTACAAGGATCATTCTAGAAAAAACCCCTGCAGCATCCATAAGTCCCCGTCCTATTCCTCTGCATGCACATCTAAACATTGCGTTTTACCATGCCATGCATTAATCCCACATACAGGCTAGAAATGAAACAGAAACAGAGAAAGAACGAAGGAAGAAGGAAGACTCACGTATTTGATGAAGGGCCAAGCAGAGGATTCTCCTTGAACGTTTGAAAGGAGAACCTCCCCAGAAACCTGGCGATGCAAAAGCCGGATTTCTTGGGACAATCGTTCACGTACATGGTCACCACGAACATCACCACGTTGGCTACCACGACCGACGGGACCAGCCACGGGACCCACCGTCCGAACGGCCTGACCTCGCCGAGCACTTGGTCCTCCGCCCCCGCCGCCACCCTGCTGTCCCCCCGCCGCCCGTGCACCCTGATCTGCACCTCTGGCGAAGAATTCTTGCTCTTCATTGAAACCTTTTTTTCTATCATATCGAAAGTGCGTTAACTTGTCGTCGACATTGGGATTTGTGGGGACAAAAGTCCATCTCCATCGCAACTGGGTCGGAGAGGAATTATATAAAAGGGTGATTTTCTTTCTTTGTTTGGATTGGGTTGGAGGGAAACTTGTCGTTTTCCGGTTTCTTCAGCAGCTAAAAAGAATGCGATACGGCTGCCATCGATGTAAAGTGAACAGGAATATGAAATCTTGCAAAATTGTGTGACGTGGGTGATGGGTTTTGTGTTTGGGAAGAGGTGGATCTTTGTGGTCCGTTGCTCCTCGTGATTTTACAGTCCATATTCCATGTCCGATCTCACACGAATTCTTTCATGAAAACACAGAGATTTCCATTTTAATTCTTGTTCTTTGCTTTGTTGCGGGCGTGCAATGGCATGTTTGTCGTTCGCCGTGCGAATAGAAGAATATGCGGCATTATTAGCTGAAAGTTTGTCCTTTTAATTTATCTATTAGATATCTTCATTTCTTTTTCTTTTTCTTTTTCTTTTTTTACAATTAAGTCCTTCTGGCTCCACATTCAATTAATGGAAACTGTGGGTTTGTCGAGTCCGATGAGCATCTAGCATGGGAATTATTTTTTTGTGAATTATTAACTGAAGCGTATGACGAGAAATCCGACGATGAAAATCATAATTAGGCCTTATAAGCATTCCAAATCAAAGCTTTTTCTCATCTCACTTTCGTCGACTACGACAATCACGTCTCAATTAACTATTTAAATTTGGAGTCTAGAGAAACTCAATTAGAAAAGTTATGCAAAATTTCAAGCATTCCAATAGAGAAATTAAAACTTCAAGGACGTGATTGGAAAAGAAAAAGGGTTCAAATTTTAGGGCTCAAGGTGGAATCTTAGCAGAAATAAAATGGCTTCTTAGTACAAAAAGCAACTTAAAGTGAGTTTTCTCTTCTTCTTTTTTCCTTTGCCAAGAATTTGTGTGAATAATGAACCGGAGCAATTTCCATAACATCTGACTCAAAACCCAATCTATGAACTATTCACAAAAGTACTGCAACTCCTTCAAGAAACTTAAGGTTGGATTTTATAAGGTTTGAAGTTTTTATATTCATATCCGCGACGATTTCAGGAAATCTATTAAGAATTATGAGCACAAATTTAGAATCTTTTCGAAATGACCAAGCACTTTCCATTGGGTCAAGCATGAGAATTTTATAACTCAGTCGAGCATAACCGAAATTTTGTGCGAATAACATAATCATGTTCAGTGCCAAACATGCCACGCCCTCCATTTGTCGGAATTACCTATAAAGCTCACAAAGTAATGACAAGGTAGATATAGTAGTTAGTTTAGGATGCAATCAGAAGAAGACTTTACCCCACTCCTTACGTCAGCGGTTTTTTCTATTCATTTTTTTACAAGGAATAGGAGGGATGATCGACGCGACGACTCCTTCACATTAGCGTACCGACAATACATACATAAGATAACGAAAATGGCGACATTTGTCGGAGTATTGAGTCCCATTCGAGTCGCGATCGAAGGAGTCGCATGCTGATTAATGCATAAGAAGCTGCACAAGTCATGTTAAGTAAAAGGAGACAAAAAGAGCGACGACCCCTCATCAATTTGCATAAAAAGAAAAGAAAAGGACATACACACACAACTTGAAACGGATGAGAACCATACAACGTAGCTAATTTAGAATATATTGAGTGCAATGAGAAAGCACAGAGGTCCAGTTGATGAGAGGAATCGCATGCTGTAATGGGGGAAGTGCTGGCCACACTTGCTCTTATATACTCTCGTGAACACTGTACATTGTATTTCCGTCTTCGTGATTTAACTCAACACTCTTCAACATTGCATCCAAACACATTCTTGAGATCAGTCGATAAGCACGGATCCGTTGAATTCTCATAAACGCCCATCGAGGAGGGGGTGGAATGAGTGGATTAAAACAGTCGATAAATACTTTATTGTAAGTACACAGAGCAACACTCCGTCATTAACCCTCGAAAGAAAAATAGAAAAGCTCGAACTCGAAAGCAAAGTCTGCTCCCCAACTCCACTCAATTCGGGTCTCATTCAACTATGTTCGCCGAAACAAGCTAGAGCCTACAAAGAAATGGCAATATATATTGAAAATTATTATATACGTCCACACAACATCAATGAGCGTTTGTAGTCCAACGGTTAGGATAATTGCCTTCCAAGCAATAGACCCGGGTTCGACTCCCGGCAGACGCAGTTCCTTTTACTTTTTCTTTTGTCATTTTGAGATTTTACCTTTTGAGTTGCCCTTTGGGAATTTATAATTTCCTCTGTCCTCTTCCTCCTTGGAGAAAGACAAGTAGATGACCATAATAATGCCTTATGCGTTGATAAGGCTCCATGCGGAAGTTCAATCAGGGAGGTGGAACAACTGAAGCTTTACAACGTACAGAACCCACGAAACTGGACATTATAAGCCCAACCTTTCTTCAAACTATCTGTACGGTAACTCCATCAATTTAAGGTTTGCGTCTGTTGTGCAGCTTGAGATTGGACATTGACATTTTCCCAAAGGCTTTTACATTTTCCCCATGATTCATTTGCAAAGAAGCCGAATCTAATGCTGTCAAATTTGGCTCTTGGCCTTTCGAGGGATAAACCCGTAAAGCAAGGGACTTTTTAAGGAGACATCTCTATTTTTCCCCCTGAAAATCTTTCTAATTTTTCTATAATGTGATGGTGAAGAAGGATGTGAGAAAAACACGTTCATTTTGAGTCTCCTTTCTTTTAATTGTATTTTTTTTCCCCAATTTTCTGTTCTTGGTCTTCGCCGCTTTTGTGTGTGTTGGTGTTTTGGGTGGGGGGGGGGGGTCTAAGTCAATTGGCTTTGGCCATTTAACTCCAAAAGATGCTGTCCCCTGCGAATTTCAAATTCCTCTGTTAAAAGGATCTGAATTGCGGTCTACACCACACGTCAATAGCCAGTGTTCTGCAGTCAGCTGTCGTCAACTCCGAGGAGCGAAGCTGAGAGATGAAGCGAAACATTCAGGTTGTTAGCAATCATGGCAGCAGAGGGCAGAGGAAACAGTAATATAGTAGAAGATCACAGGAGAGTCCCACAGCGGAATCCAAAGAAAACAAGTTGCCAACTTTTGTTTCCGTATAGCTTTATTTCAGTGGCAAAAACAACATCACGGATATCGTCCGAAAGCGCATCACGTATTGCTACATTTCCAGAGAAGTTTGTTAAAAAATGAAGAACAAGTTGTCGAAAGCATCAAGTAATTATGAACCGAAATCCGGCATGTTGATTCTCTACCAGAATTAACTGTTGCACGCCCAAAAAATAGAAGGAAATAATAGCAACTAAGTAGCTTCTCACTGTTGCCGTTGATAATGTTGCAACCGGCCTCGAACTCTCTGAGATTTGTTCGAACCAAAACCATCTAATTTGTTCCATAAAGATGGGCAATCCCGCAATACTATCTGATCAGAAATGAGCCAAGCTATAGACTAAAATCCATGCGAGCTGAAATGGAAAAACAGACAAGAGTCGTAAGCTTGGGAGTGAAGAGAGAGGCAACGTAGGAAAGAACAAGGAACCATGCTGCAACTCTCTGGTTTACTAGGTATTGCAATTTCAAGGTTTCTCTTTCCTTCATAGAAAAGGGTCACCTAATTAGCATGCGATGTTAATCAACATCAGACAGAGGGGCCAAAAGAGAAGAAGCTTTAAAATCAAAAGTCTTGGCATCTTCCCACAATCAAAAATAAAAGGATGAAAAAGAAAAGAACCATCTTCCATTTTGCACAGAAAAGACATATACCAGAAAGAGAGTCAAGGAGGCTAAAAGTCCCTCCTGAAGAAGTGTTCCATGACCACCATATTCCTCTTCATCAATCTTTAGTATCATCGCATAATAGCCATACACTATGCCAGATGATATTGCCAGGAACCTGCAAAAGGATATATTCTTAGTATCGTACCAAAATTTCAAATGTGAGACAAGCAAAATACATTTATATAGCATGATCATAGTATTTTCCATACTGTAGCACATTAAGTCGGGGTCATCTTGTTCATATTATGATGTTATTAAATGCTCTCCTGTCTCCTGTAACTTCTGCTCATGTTATTAGCTTTCATTACAGTCTCAAACTGTGATTGTCACAACAAACGTCAAAGAACCACAAAGGGCCAGGAATCTGGTTTAGAAACTTTCTGCGAAAGGTTTCGATCAAGCTTAATATTACTAACAACTTGAATAAGGTATCATCAAAGCATCCACCCCAAACCAAAGCAACCAAACATCTAAGTCTCCCACAAGCGCAGTCTACACATTCAAGAATATGATATATTACTATTTCCAGATAGAAACAAGAAAATATTAACATAATGCCCAGAGTGTGCTCCAAAACCAATCGAACTTAACCCGTCGGACCAGTCCACCCTGAGAACAAAAGACAACAGTCATCTACAGCAAAGGAGGTCCACTTTCAACTGCTGCCCCATTCTTCACTTGGAATGATTGGCTCAATAAACTCCATATTTTAAGCAACTATGCTGTCTAAGGTCGTTAAATCAAGATCCTACTTCATATCAAAGGGTGTCTTAAGTATTAGATCATTGCATCCTACAAAAGTCAGAGACAATGAATAAAATACAAACCATTTCGTCACGTCAGTTACATTCAATGTGTTAGTATCTGAACTACAAAGAGGTTCGCAAGTTATGTAAAATTTGATAATTGCCAATCAAATGGTTGGGTAACACATTCTGAATTATATAAGCTTCCCACTCTTAAATCCAAGTTCAACCCAATGGAAATGAAGATTGTTTGAATCCATTAACTTTGTCTCCAAATTTTGAAAAACTTTTCAATGTTTGGAAATCCTTAGATAGTTAGATAAATTCGATGAATTTTTTACTTTGCAAAATAACCCGTTTCCACAATAATGGAATTCAAGCTCATCATGATAGAAGTGGAGTCTGTTCTCAGCTATTATCAACTTCATTTTGAAACTTCGTGAAACTTTTTAAGGATTGAAATCCCCAACAGCTTGTTCAAATTTGACAGTGTTCATTGATGCATCTTACGTCGGTTATTGACAGGATTTATATGCTCTTTATAACTCCACCTATGAGTTCCACCCCAATTTATTTCGCACATACAGCCCCCCGTTCGTCAATTCCATGTGTTTTTCTGAATCCAACTTGCATGTGAGAGGGTGTATTAAAGTATCCTACATAACTGTTTCGATGAGCTTTATACTCATGAAGTCTTCCTCTAGTTATAAGCTTAAACTTTTGGGTTAAACATTCTGACAATTTTCTATCTATTAATTTCAAAATTCCTCATTTCCTACTACAGGGTTTTCCGTTTGTATGCAATTACAAGTTTGTCTCAAGGAAGACGGTGCATCAAGTTGTTCACAAGGCCAACTTGATAGATGAGAGAACCCTCAAAGCAATTCCATTTAAGTTATCAATAACTGATACTAAATCGCTAAAAATTGGAAGATTGTAAATACCCTATGACTTTATCGATTAGGAAGAGAAACCCTAAAGAGACTAACAAATTAAGATCATAGCACTGAAAGATGCTATGACCAGATATTAATGACCATGATCTCAACATAGAACATGCTACCTGACTCTGGCCACCTACAAACAATTTTCCTTTGTTGACGACTACTGCTCAGACAAGCATCTGAACTGCTTTACTCATAAACAATACGGAATGTTCTACCATGATAGGCAAATTGATGGCTCAACAATTGACCCAATCATCTAGATAGCTTTCTTAAATCAAGAATCAGTCATGCAACTTAAGCCCTCTATCAAGACGCTTCCACTTAGATACTCAAGAGTTAAAAATACATTACATGTGAATGCCATGCCTTGCCATCTCGCCAAATCTCTATGGCAAGGTCTAAGAGATGCAGCCTCTAACCAATTACATCTTAGGCAAGCAATTTACATGGAATAGCGCATGGGCAGCCCCAAATCCAGGTCTAGGTTGGCTAGTGAATGAGCAGGCCATGCACGATGCCTCTTCAATCTTTAACCTGTTTAAGTAGAAACTTGAGCTCAAACATCTCATAATTTTGAAGAGTATGAAACGACTTTGTGACATGAAACCATTGGTCTATCTGATTTTGGAAAACATCTTCAGCTTTCATTTTCATATTTTTGTTTCTCTAAAGCATGTTTGATTCATGAAAGCACAATTTTAGAGAAAAAAGAAAATTATGCAAATATTTTTGTTGTGCTACACTAGTTCACAAGTCAATAATCCACTTCAATATATTGACTTTTTTTAAATAATTTATAAATTCAAATTAACATCACCAGTCAAATTACAAAATATTACTTACTATAAATTTTTCAAATACAATCCACGTGAGTGATATTTGTTCTTTATCCTTCCTATTCTATTTCTTTCTTCTTTTCCCACTCTCCATTTTTTTCATCCACTACAGTCTATTCTTAGCCACTCCCATTGTTCAGAATGCAATCGCCCATCTTCAATCCATCTCCAGAAAGAGCTTCAACAAACAGAGGACACCCCCACAATGCTCCAGCGAGAGTGAGACAAGAGTTGAGTTTTATAATTGGATGGCCTTTGAGTTTTGAAATGGAAGAAAGCACTGGAAAGTCTTTTAGCTGTTTCCAAAAACCTAGCGCCTTCGAGGGAAATTGGACTACCGTATTTTCATATTAGTTTTTTCCAACAATCCACCAAACATGTTTACCTTAACTTTTCAATTTCAAACGAAAATGAAGACAGGAATTTCAGAAAGTTCTCTGAAACCAAACACAACCTTGGTTAGTCGGGATTCGGCAGGTAAGCCAAACCTAGAGATGTCAAAACAAAATGAATTGTCATCTCCTAGATAAGAGAGAGATTTACTACTTCCTAATGCATGCATATTTTGGCTGCTTACACTTAAACTGGACGTAATCATCATCATTACTAACATTCTGCCATTTTGTTTTATTCTGAATAACTTATTTCAAAAGTTCAACCGGAGTGTGATGGCTAGAGAAGATCAATGCAATCGTCCCACTTTGTTGGGAATCGGCTCCCAACTTACTGATGTACCAAAAGAAACTACAGATGTCCGTGATGGGTTTTTCCTTCTCAAAGTTTGCAACACTTTGTGCCCACGACCTTCAAAGCGTCTAGCAAAGATATGTTGGAAGCCTCCACAGACATACTTTATGTATCCAATACCCACGTTGATCCCTAGGGAGAAAAATTAGTACTGCAGAAGGTCGACAATTGGTATTACGATTGCTACATTATAAAATAAAATAGAATCAGTAGCATCTCCACAGTTTTCGCTCAGGAAACTCTTAATGCGATATCTTTGGGAATTGAGGCACTCAAATTTTATTCGAGAGCTCTGGATCCAGATTCTATGTTTTATTGCTTCTTTTATCCTTGAGGATGCCTAGTCCCCTACAACAATTTCAAGGCTCCCATAGCACAGAAAACAATGAAAGGTTGAGAAAGGTGCATGAACGCGAAAAGCAATCAACTCACAGGACAATCCATATGCCTCCAACTAAAGGAATTGCACCCCAGAGCAATCCGCATACAAGCGCCACTACCTGTCGAATCCAATGCAGCACATCTCCCAACTGATCCTGCAACAAGAATGGACATACGTAATCATTAATGACCTGATTATGCCAACAAAACCGAACTTCAGGACCCATCAAATCGTTCAAAATTTAATGAATTTTCCGCTTCAATTGCCATCAAGCTGATGAATCTACAGCAACAGTATAGTAATCTATAACGGCCAGATTAAGCAAAAAGCGATTAAATGCAAGATTATCCACTTTCAGTAGAAACTAAAGCCGCATTAACTAAATCTGTCATGCTCCTCTGAGCATAAGACGCAGCTCGGAGCGTAACGCCAAGCCAAAACCTAAAAGAGCCGACATTAAGATGAACCCTCAGACACAAGGCGCTCGGAGATTACCTTGTCCCACGAGGCCTCCGGATCCAACAATTTCGCGAGCTTGAACGGAGACAGGTGATCCGGCTGCTGCTGCTGCTGCTGTTGATTCTGCTTGGCCGATTTACCTTCTTTCATACTTAATCGGGGATTCTTCAAATCTCTCTCGAGAAAAACGAAATCAACCGTCGAGATGCGGAGGAAAAACCAAAAAACACGGAGGGCGGGACGCTAATCCTGCGTGAGTCGTCGAGAAGAGACTTTCTGCTTCGACACTGGGCAGAGAACCTCGAGCTCAGCTAGGGTTTCGCAGGAACCAGTTTCGGGTTGACGAAGGCAGCCACAGCAGCAGCAATCAACAACGGTATTGTTTTTCGCAATCATCAACATTTAATTTTAATAATTAAGTTGCTGGGATAAATTATAATAAAATAAAATTAAAAAGAAAAATCGGCAAGGAGCTTCGTCGCAGATCTGAAGCGATAGCGATTGGTCCCGCAAGACCCATCCATGGAGAGAGAGAGAGAGAGAGAGAGAGTGAATATCATTAGAATATTCGTGCTTCAGTGGAGGACACGTAAGCGCCGTCGGCGACGCCATCTGGCGGTGGAGGTGGATTCCGCGCCACCGCTTTGTGGCCGCCGGAACGCCTCGTATACAGAATATGGGCCGGGCCGGGGAGTCAAACTTATTCGCGATGATCCGCGAACCTTTGACGAATGAAAAATATATACATGAGCCAATCCATGGAGCAAAGGTATTTTACGTATGGCCCGAGGTTCGTGGATCAGAATGCGCAAATGCAACAGCTCCACGTGTCCCCAAAAGGGCCAAAGTCCACAAATAGAAAAAGAAAAGAAAAAAATTAGCATCGACTTCATCACACTAAAATCTTGGGGGCGACGACGTCCTCCGCGACCCGCTTTGTAGACGTGCACGGCGAATCCCGTCCATCGTGATAAGAGAGCGACGCCGTTTTCCGGCATGAGATTGTAAATCGCGTTGGCCGCAAAGATTATTAACTCGAAACGACTCTCTTTTTTCTTTTTTTCATTGGTTGATACGAGTCGAGTCTCTTCGATTTAACCCGGAAAATGGACAGAGAGTGTTGCTTGCTTTAGGGCAAGCCCCCTCCGAAACAATGACTTCACATTCCCCCATGAACGCAAATCAGCGCCCAACACTGTCATATGATTTTTTTTTTTTAACATTCTTGTCCTTTATGAAGGTAAGAAAACGACAGTTAGAGCACGAATGGCGGAGGAGGAAGTCAAATTTCTGTCAATTACACGTAAAACCATGCTCGCGAGTCAACCGGTGGTTACATCTTTCCCTCCTCTAATTGGTGCAAAATGATTAATTTTCCACCCTATTAAGTTAAAGCGAGTAGCAGCTTTCTTCCCCGGGGGGGGGGGGGGGGGGGTCCCAAATTCGTACACGGCCGCTGCTTCCCACGTTCCTGTCCGGGCAAACGCTTTGGAGAGATGAAGTGAACGAGGGATTTTGTCACCGACTTGCAAGAAGCACGTTGGATCGTCCAACCACCCCGAAGGCCCATGCTCGGGATAATTCGACCGATGAGGCGACAGAGGATCGCATCTTTCCGATCGTGACCAATAAACACGTAATGAAGTGACCCGATATCATGATCGGAAAGCATTCGGATACATGAGTTCATTTCGTACAAGACCCAGTGTGGGTCTCACCGATATTTCTAAACGAGATCGGAAGGGTCAAATACAGGGTATTGTTTATTCAACCAATTACGAGACAAAGAAAGAGGGAGAAGCACAGTCTCTTGGAGAAGTTCCGTGGAACAATGATTTCGCAGTCTACCAAATTAGCAACACGGCCTACCTCCTTTGCCTCCTTTCACTCATTTTTTTTCCAAACTGCACGTTCCTCCTAGAGAGAGAGAGAGAGAGAGAGAGAGAGTCGTGGATGGATTCAAAAAGTAGGGTGGTGGGGTCTGGGCGTGAGTGCGAGTCGTTGCCATGAGATTGCAACGCAAGATAAGCGAAGGCGGGCTCCGTGGAGGTCGAATCAGAACCGACCGATACCCAACAGGTCACACCATCGGCTCACGTGTCCACACAGTGACATTTCAATCGTGCGCGGCTCAATAATTCACGGGTTTGGCGATTTAGCTAATCTACTTCATCTATTTCAAAGGCATCACTGTTTCCCTTTTCTTTTTTCTCTTTATTTTCCAAAACCTAACTCTTAGTCATATTCTAATCTTCTCTTGATACTATTTATTTCGAAGAAAACAAATGGTTTGAAAGAAAAATAAATTCTCCAAAATGATTGTTCGTATCTTTTAAAATAATTTGTTGATGAAAAAAATTTCATAATCTATAATCATTATGTCCACATGTTTTTGTAAACAATGAAGATGTTTATAGATATACTAATTATTCAAAGCAATGCATGCGATTGTTTTTTGATAAAGCATTTTTTAGATCATTCATTTTTCACAATATAAATGCATCTATTGTGAATTCTTTGGGCTTATTAGTCATGCCAACCGTTTATCAAGTATGTTGAGCGAGTCGCAACGATATTAACTTGACTCAAAAGTCATAAGTACCTGTACCGTATCAATAAAATGCACCGTTCTTTTCCTCGAATTAGTACATACATCTCTTGTCTCATGAAAGATTTAAATTCATGAAATTATATTCTTTTTGTACAAAAAGCAATTACTGTATTGATAAAAAAAATGTTTAATCGCACACCGAGTCGATATCATGCACTTCTACACCTTGTCGCGTTTTAGCAATTTGTATGGAGAATTGTCAAATTATAAGATGTATGTTTCGCGAAAATAAGAAATGATAGTAAAATGAAATAGAAAATAGAAAAAGGAGATATATTCGCGGCAATATAAATTGGATGGGACGTGTCCTCAACTTTTAAAAGGATAGGTCAATCTACCCATCTAAATATATTTAGATAATGAATAACATATAAGTTTTTCTCTGTTATAAATGCAAAATCCATCATAAATCTTAAGTAGTAATTAAGGGTGAGCAATGGTCCAGGGTCGACCCTCAATCGGTCCAAACCGGCCGACAGTTCGGCTTTTAAGACGATTAGATCAGTCATTGGTCTTGAAATCTCTAATCCACTATTGTGCGGGTTAGTTCTTGGTCCATATACATAGTGCATATGACTATTTCATGGTTTGTATCACATATTTTAGACTCTTTTATGCTTTCATTGTATTTCATTTTTTTTTTGTGGTTTGTAGCTTCTAAATAGAGATTTATACCCAACAATAGGTAGTTGTGTTGGTTATGAGCTTATCCAACATCGCCGAGGTTAAAGATTGAGAACCAATGGTTGTTAGCGTCTTATTATTTATATCATTATCTTATATTTAGTTTAACATTAATTGGTGTTTATAGTTTTGTTTCTCAATATCATATTATGGATATATATGAAATTTGAAATAGTATGTTCGTCATTTCGAAGAATACAATATATAAATATAGGAAAATAATTTAGCGGTCTCGGGTTGACTCTAGAACCAAACCGAATCCATAGGATTGGTTCGGTCCTCGGTCCCAAAAATTAAGGACCAACACTGTGTATATTGGTCCTAAAGTTGAGTATTGGACTGACCCAACCTGAATCATGCTCACCCCTAGTGGTAATCTGGAAATTTAGTAAGTGCAGAAAAAATGTGACATTTCATGGATTTTTACGTAAATACTACATTATGCAAAGCATGCACTAAGAACATGAGCAAAAGACAAATTATGATTCTATCTAAGAATAAAAGACAAGAAATAAATTAAAAAGCGCACAGTCCCCTCCCCCCCCCCCCCCCCCACACACACAAAAACAGAAGAATATTGATTTTAAAGTAAAAAGAATAAAGGGATTTAGTGGAGAAGAGTTCACCACGGGTTGACAGGTGTTCCTGGAAGATGTGTTAGATGATTCATACCTTCAAATTCAACTTTATCGACGAAAATGTAGAGACATACTCAAAAGCTGCTATCAAATAATATAAAATAAAAAGAATATGGGGAAAATTTATCAACAAAAATTTCAATTCGGTATTAATTAATGTTAACACGAATGATTAATCCTTGCAAATGCTACTTAGTATCAATAATAATAGCATTAGTAGGAAAACGAGACTTTAATACGGTCAAAGCCCTGACCCGTAACTTGCGTAAGCCGGCAAGCCTCGGACATTTGGAGGAAATGCCTCCCCACGCGCAAAGGCTTTATAGGTGGGGCTTTCTCTCTTTGTCTCGCCCAGGACAAAACCGCGTGGAAACACCGAGACTCGTTGGTCCGCTAGATCACCATCGTCAGGTCGACCGCCACGTGTACGCATCGGACCGACGCGTTGACTGAATTGACCTTTATTTTTTATCTCTCTTTATTGTTTTAGGTGGGTCGCCGCCGACTCCACCTCCTACGAGAGCCGCGTGCTTGCGTGTCGTCGTCTCCGGTAGGAAAAAATTCACACCAATGTTATTTAAACTTTGACAAGATATATAATGTCGTCACGAAATTTCGATTTATTTTTTAATTTATTTAATTTTATCATAAACATTAATTCAATATATAAAATATCCATAAATTTTTGATTTGTTTAATGTAATTTCTTAACTATTGATACATGGTCAAACCGATCATTTATGAAAATGTTCAATGTTATAAATCCATTAAATATTTTTATATAATTCATTGACTATTTTAAACAAGTACCAAAAGTTGATGGATTACATTAAAGTAATCGAAAGTTCAAGGAGTATATTACACATTCAACCAAAATCAATATATCATTTGTGTTTATTTCTTTTAGAAATTCAAATGACTACAAACATATTTATCGTTCAAAAGGCAAAGGGTGTCATATGCACTAATCGAGTATAAAGTTACTATTATAAAAGACATTATATCATATTAACCGTCTTGCAAATAACTCAACCTGAAAAATCTAAAACTCTCAAATTTATAAAGTCGCGATAAAAAATCCCCAAAATCCAATGACACTTGCGAAAGCTGTAGATATGGATGACAAGGATGGAAAGAAGAAGATAGACCCGGTTGTTAATGTCACGGTAGGAAAAAATAGAAAATAATTTTGTCACATGGATATAATTTTTGTATTTTGGTGATAATAAAGAGTTCACGCATCGATGTTGCGTTGACTCTCTTGTTTCTGGTCAAAGCGAGTCAATAATTTTTCTTTTTCATTTTTTTTCCATCTTCGCACGAGATAATTTCTACGTGAATTGGGACAGATCGGCAGGAAAAAAGGCAGCCGCGGTGGTCTTGACCGGAGCAGGCAAGAGGAGGACAGGAGCTGTTGACACTAATTAACTAAATCAAGTTAATCACATGGGTTTACGTAATACCGAGATTTGTGTTAGAGCTTGGCCGTAATTGGACTCTGACGGCGTTTAAAGAAAGCAAACTGAAGAGATTGTAGTTAAAGAGAAGGGTAAAAAACGTCAAAAGGAGGAAGAAAACTCGGGGGGTTCACGAGCGGAGCTGCGAAAGCGCTGCTGAAGCTGTAGGAGATGGACAACGTTCCAACTCTCTCTTTCTCTGTTATCCCTATCTCGTGAAAAGAGAGACACCGACCTCCGGGGATCGGCTTCGCTGTCCTTTTCATCTTTCTGCTCCGAGGTACGCTTCTTCACTTCCACCACAAGATCTCTATGTTTATCGTCCATTCTTCTCTCCTTCTCCTCCTCCTCCTCCTCCTCCTTCCCTCTTTGTAGGAGATTTTGGCATGGCTTGGAACTGGTTTCTTGGTTTTTTGATGGTCTGAGTTAGTGCCTTTTCTAGCGCTTCTTATGTTCCTTAATCTGCCCAGGAGCTCAGGATCGCCGGTTGTGAATATGTCCGAAGATGGTGTGTAGTGGTAGCTGATTTATCATGTGATTCGAGCTCGTGGAGCATGGGATGCTGGGTTCGCTTTGGTTTAGCTTGGTCCGTAGGTTCCTCTAACGTCGCCTTTTTTCCGTTTCTTTGTGAATCTTGGTTTCAGGGTCGGGAATGTGCAATTTTTCTTGAGGAATTGTCAGTAGGAAAAATTCTGTCCTCTGTGGATGAAGTGCTTTTGCTAGCGGTGTTGGCATTAGTCGTAGTTGAAGGGGGCAATTGCACCAGCTGATGATCATGGAACCGCGTGTTACTGGATTCTCCGGCTCCTTGAGCGCTTTCAAGTTCGATGACGAGACGCTCTTGCCATTTTCAGACCAGCGCATGAATTTCGTAAATGGCTTCAGACGTGATGACCCATCTTCGAATCTTAGCTTCATGGACAAACCTTTCCTCCCTTCTGACCCTAGGTATTGTACTTCCGCTCCGTCTCCGGTTCTAAGCACAGAGGTGGATTTCCCATCTGACGATAGCGACTTCTCCGAAACCGTGTTCAAGTACATAAATCAGATGCTTTTGGAGGAGGACATGGAGGAGAATTCCTGCATGTTTCATGACCCTTTTGCTCTCCAGGCAGCCGAGAAGTCGCTCTATGAAGTTCTTGGCGAGACACACCCTTCTGAAGCAAACCTGTCTCCTCCATTCATGGAGAGTCCGGACAATAATTATTCGGGAAACAGTAGTAACTATGGTAAGAACAGCCCTTCTAGCATAACCAACGGCAGTAACTTTGCTGATCATCATTGGATTGGTGATTTTGGGGACAGCAGAAATTCTACGCCGCAATCTTCTGTCATGGGAGACTTCATTTTTCAGTCCACCGTCAATGCTCATGTTCAGCCTTCCTTTTCCTTACCAAACAGCTTTGTGAGCAAAGGTAATAGGATGAATGCATCTTTAGGGAGCGGCCTTTTGTTCCCTAACTTCTCGACTGAGAGCCAATCAGTATTGCAGTTTCAGAGAGGTGTAGAGGAAGCTAGCAGATTCCTTCCCAAAGGCACTCAGTTTTTTATTGATCTGGAGACGAGCAGCGTAAACTCGGGTTTGAAAGAAAGGAGATCAGGGAATGTGGTTAAGTTGGAGAAGGATGAAAGTGACTCTTTGCCTCTCAATGGAATCCAGGGAAAGAAGAACCACAAGAGGCAGGATACGGAATTTGAAGATGAGAGGCTTAACAAGCAGTCAGCAGTGTATGTTGATGACACTGAGCTACCTGATATGTTTGCTAAAATGCTACTTTGTAATCCTAAAGACAGGAGGCCAGATTCCGAAGCTGATGAATCCTCTAAAAATGACGAAAGTGTATCTTTACAGCAGAATAGACAGACACACGCTGCTAATGGTGGGAAGATTCATAACAAGAAACCAACCACAACCAGCAATAAGACAGAGGTTGTGGATCTCAGAACTTTGTTGATCCTTTGTGCACAAGCTGTCTCTTCTGACGATCGAAGGACTGCTGATGACTATCTAAAGCAGATTAGGCAGCATGCTTCCCCCTTTGGTGACGGATATCAGAGGTTGGCACATTGCTTGGCTAATGGACTCGAGGCACGCTTAGGAGGCACTGGTTCTCAGGTCTATGCTGCTCTAGGTTCAAAAAGAACATCGGCGGTTGATATCTTGAAAGCTTACCAAGTTTATCTTTCAGCTTGCCCATTTCAAAAAATGGCAAATATCTTTGCAAACCATATGATCTTGGATTTAGCTGAGAAAGCAACAACGCTTCATATTGTCGACTTTGGAATCTTATATGGTTTCCAATGGCCAGCTCTCATATCTCGTCTCTCCCGGAGGATAGGTGGGCCACCCAAACTGCGTATCACAGGGATAGAGTTTCCCCAACGAGGTTTTCGACCAGCAGAAAGAGTTCAGGAGACAGGACGCCACTTGGCAAAGTTCTGCCAGCGATTCAAAGTTCCGTTTGAGTACAATGCAATTGCTCAGAAATGGGATACAATCAAAATTGGGGATCTCAAAATAAGGAATGGCGAGACCGTCGCTGTGAATACCATGTTTCGGTTTAAAAGTCTCCTTGATGAGACGGTTGTCTTGAATAACCCCAGGGATTCTGTTCTGAATTTGATCAGAAAAATCAGGCCGCATCTCTTTGTGCAGGCCATTGTCAATGGATCTTTTAGTGCCCCCTTCTTCGTAACACGATTCCGTGAGGCTCTCTTTCACTACTCTGCCATGTTTGATGCATTTGATACTAATTTAGAGAGGGATAACCAGATGAGACTGATGTTTGAGAAAGAGTTCTTTGGCCGAGAAGCTATAAATGTCATTGCATGTGAAGGGACGGAGAGGGTTGAGAGGCCAGAGACATATAAGCAATGGCAGATACGCAATTTGAGGGCTGGGTTCAAGCAGTTGCCACTGGACCCAGAACTTATGCAGAAATTGAGATCTAAGTTGGAGAAGTACCATGATGATTTTGTGGTTGATGAAGATGGCCGCTGGATGCTGCAGGGGTGGAAGGGCCGAATTCTGTATGCCTCATCCTGTTGGGTACCCACCTAGGACTTTGATGAGGTTGTTTCTATGAGTCAACTACCAGATGGACCCGACTGAGTACTCATAGAAGGCATCCTTGTTTCCTGAAAAGAGCATGAATTTTTGGACAATACAAAAGCAGAAAACATTCATGGGGCTTTCTTTGGAGTTGAGGTATGGAATGATCGGCGATCCTTATTGAGCCACCATCATTGCTTTGGTAGGATATAACCAGCTGTACTTTCATAGCTGCTTGCTTTTCTAACAGAGTGGCAGAATCTGGGTTCTTATCGTCACGTTAGGGAGATGTACTTCTTTTGTAGGCAGTATTCAGCAGATTATGTGATTTGATACCTCTTTCGTGTATAATATATATTTATGGTTGAATATCTTCATGCATGCCTGGAAAAAAATGGTGCAGCTTGGTTGATTAGTCTAAAAAGGATCAGTCTAATGGTGTTCTTGACCAGAACTTTAATCCTAGAATAAGCAGGCAGAGAGATGATCATCTCTTTTGCTGCATTTGAAAACTTTTTGCGTACACCTGAAGAATAATTCTGGTCATTGGCCTCTTCAGCTATCAGCATAGAATTGTCCTATTCACATCACTTTGCTTTCTGGTACAAGAAATTATCCCGAATCAAATGAACTTGACTCATCCTTCTTAGTCGTGTGGTGAGATGTCTGTCAGGCATTTATTGTGGAATCGGCATCGAATATACAAAGGATCCTTTATATGAGGGTAGATACGCTCCAACTAGATGTTTAGAGATCCGGTATCTCTGCGCATCTTCCTCAAGTGGACTCTGGTTCATGGTTCCGGTAAATGGTTCTGTGGCAAAGGTAACTGTATTGTGTCTGGTTAGTCGAAATCAGCAATTATACAATGCCTTTTCCTCTGCATCATTCCTGCTGATATTCTCTCTGTAGCTCCTCAATGGGGACAATTGCCGATTAAGTCCTAAACCTTTACCTATTTTGCTGATTGAGTCATAAACCTTTTTTTATGCCAAATAAGTCCTAAACCTTTTGCAACTTTGCCGAATAAGTCCTTCCGACGGATTTTGGCTGGAAAATGCTTACGTGGCGTGACGGAGCTTGCCGGCGATGACGTGGCGATGACCAGACAAAAAAAATATCTTTCTCTTCTTTTTTTTCAAAAAATTACGTGGCCGGCGAGCTCCGTCGGCTGCCGGAGCTCACCGGCCACTCTAGAAGGCGGCGAAGCCCTTGCCGGCCGCAGGCGAGGGCTTGCCTCGCCTAGATCTACACATCTGGGCAATGGGAGCTTGCCCAGATCTGCAACTGTGCAGATTTGGGTGAGCTGCTGCAGATTGCAGCAACTCGCCGGCTGTGGGAGAGGATGGCCAGCGCTGCCGTCCTCGCCCGCGGCTGGTGAGGGCTTCGCCGCCTTCTAGAGTGGCCAGTGGTTAGCGGCCGGCGGAGCTCGCTGGCCACGTAATTTTTTGAAGAAAAAGAAGAGAAAAAAAAAACAGAAGATTCTTTTTGTCCGGTCATCGCCACGTCGCTGCCACATCATCACCGGCGAGCTCCGTCACGCCACGTCGTCACCATGTAAGCATTTTCCGGTCAAAATCCGCCGAAAGGACTTATTCGGCAAAGTTGCAAAAGGTTTAGGACTTATTTGGCATAAAAAAAAGGTTTAGGACTCAATCGGCAAAGTAGGTAAATATTTAGGACTTAATCGGCAATTGTCCCCTCCTCAATGCCGAACAATTTCTCTCTTGAAGGATCTCGTAGTAAAATTTTGCACTAAAATAAGATCTCACCTCCTCAATTACCAAGCCAATAGCAAAATTTCAGCTCTAGCAAGCCGACGGTATGGTGATGTTAATTGATAATTTAGGAAGGTGTAATTCTTGCAAGCACGCTTTTGAAAAGGAAGAATTCTACTTGCAAGGAAGGATAGATTCTCGATGAAAATGTTGAATACTAGTTTAGTCTTTCTCATTGTGAGTGAGCACTACTGCTGTAATATACATTGATGTAATGCGTACTTAAAAAAATAAGAATTTCTTTTCTCTCATTTTCATGGGTGTCAAAGCCACATACACAGACCTTAGCTGCCAACAATCACCGTTACACCACCACCAGAGAAACCACTGTCCGGTTTTACCATTGTCGGACGGCGACATCCAAGACACTCTAGCCAGTGTCCCCAAGGCATAGTGGCCAGATCCGGCGCCACTTTAGTCGTAGCCGTGGTTTCCTATCCTTGTGATCAGATTTGGCATTGCAGACGAGGTCTAGTCCTTCCTCACTCGAAAAACATCTAGTGTATTGGATTTTCAGAGCACTTTGAAACGATAGGACATGAAGCTCTTCTAAATGATCCGCTAATTTATGGCCGGGGATTGTAAGTTCAACGAATGCAATTGTTTGAGACTTTGATTGGTTGATTTTTCATATGATGACTAGTGGATTATTTCTCAACGAATCGTGACATGGCCTTGCTGTTATAAAACTTTTGATAGGCTTTGTTGTTTATCTAGGACGTTGTGTTGGATGGTTTAGCGTTGATGCTAGCTTCAGATATCTGAACAATTTAATGCCTTAAGGGGTGACTTTATATTTGGCGCCGATTTAAGTTGTTCGTCTATTATTGAGTCATGGCTAGAATTGTGGCTACCACTGGTGGAGTGAAGAAGCGTCACCGCTATTGCCCTGGAACTATCGCTCTTCGTGAAATCTGTAAGTACCAAAAGAGCATTGAGCTTTTGATCAAGAAGCTCCCATTCCATAGGCTTGTCAGTGAAATTGTCCATGACTTTAAGACCGATTTGCGTTCTTAGAGCCACGTTATGCTGGCCTTCAGGAGGCGGCTGAGGTGTACCTCTTGGAACTATTTGAGGACACCAATATCTGTGCCATCCACGCCAAGTGTGTGACCATCATGCCCAAGGTTAGTCAGCTTGCATGAAGAATCCGCAGCGAATGCCTAGACTGTTTCTATGGGATTGGGAGAAGATTGAACCTCATGTGAGCATGGATGCCAATCTTAACTATCTAAAGTTGAGCTACCCTTCTTGATCTATGGCGATCAAGACATATCGATTGGCCACCAGACAATTGAGTTATTTGACATTACCTCCTCCTTTGGATAAAACATATAAAATGAAGGTGGATGATTGGCGCTCTGGTGATGTTGCCATTCAAACATTATCGTAGAATATCATGGATTCCAAGATTAGCCATCAATTTATGAGTTGTAAATCAGCCAAAGTTATATGGGACAAGCGTGCTCTTATGTTTTTAGGAAGAAATAACATGACCCGTGTTTGTGATGTTTGGGAGGAGCTATTTGATCTATGTGCTGGAGATAAGTCTATATTCGAATTTTATTCTAGATTTACCACTCTTTGCAAGAGACTAGACATTTTTTTGCCCACCATTAATGATGTTAGAGAGTTGGTCAAGCTTCAAGAAGATATTTGAGTTGTGTTATTTCTCCGAGGGCTTAGTCTTACTGATTCTTCTCTCCAACAATAGGTTACTTCTTAGAGTACTCTTCCTGGTCTTCTCTTGGGTCATTTGATACATGCCCACTTTATCATCTACACTTGTAGCAAGTGCTATGGTTTCTCAATTTTTTTTGTGGTTGTGGAGGTCGAGGGCATGGTCCTCATGGCCGTGGTTAGGGATGATCGGTTTCCCGGGCAGTCCGATTCCCCCCCCAGAACCGGAAACCGGACCAATGAGACCAGTTCCTGGTCTTTAGGACCGAGGACCAGACCCACTAATCCTAGGACCGGTTTAGTCCAGTCCGATTCCTGGGCAGTCTAATGGAACCGGGAAATAGTCAAACAAAAATTACTTATCAAATGCATTACCAAAAGCATTTCCGAAGCGACTGATGCATTACCTCCTCCTAAGTATTTGCAGACGTGAACAGTTATCTCCAAACTAGTCTTTCCATCCAAAGCGGAAGTTTCGGCCACCCACAGCAGAAAAGACAACATTAATTGAACATCATGATTTACCATGCATATGGGATAGGCAAGGTCTCAGCATTTCAGTAAGATGATTTGCATTATTTTTTGCTGTGCCTACAGAATAAATAAAAAATCGAGAGCAATAGTAATGACTAGTAAAAGGAACAAAGTGCAAGTGGTGCATGAAGCTTCTCACACTGCTTCATGAAGATCACATCCAACATACTTCTCAGAATGTTTCCTGCATAAGCTAGAAGAGTTCGGAGCCTTCACTTAAGTACTTGGATCTTAAAGTAGGAAGTCTAAATTATTAGTCCAGTCTAGGCAAGCAATACTTATTACCTGATGCAATGCACCACCCGAATTCTTCTAGTAGCTTGAGAATACAGAAATATATATCTTATCAACCATCTCGGCATCACCCAAAATATCAAATGCTCACATATCTTCTTTACTGCCAATGTAGGGGGACATGAGGACGAAAGTGCTCTATATGGCACATAGATCACTCCCGTCCTTAAGACCACATCACTTGGCTAATTGCCTTTTCAAGCCAACCAATTTCAGTTCATGAGAAACTCAGGCATCAAATGGGAATGTGTGATTGCAAAATAAATGTGATTTTTATGGTGAAGATCAACATATGACTAAAGTTTCGAAGTACGCAAGCTTGCCCCAATAGTTTTCGTCACCAACCAGTAAGTGATCATCGGCAGAGCCAATTTCATTTCTATCGCCAAATGAAGCATCTCTAAGACGAAATGAACAACCAAAATGGGTCATTTGAAATGTAATAAAAAAAATAGGGAAGATCCTTATCCTCAATGGCAGATTGCTGATTGAGGGAGGAAAAGAGAGTGAGGAACGGAACTAGGGTCGATTCTAAATTCGGTTCAGGTGGTCCGGTCTAGTCCTGTCCTCCTAAGAACTGAGAACCGGACCTCCTAGAAACCAATTCCATTACTAGGAATCATGGAACTAACCGAAATTCTGAAGAATCGGACCAACCCGGCAAGTCCGGTCCTATTCGAGCGGTTTCTAGGTTGGGCGGTCTAATGTGCCACTAATCATATGACCGGTAACTTTAACTTATTATATAGTATTATCTTATGCAACTTGGTTCCATTACACTTGCCGACGGTTCACAATCTCATATCCTTGGTCAAGGGGATGTAACCTTCAGCCACTCTCTTTCTCTTTCATTCATTTATCATTTATCGGTTTTCTTATATAACTTGCTTTTTGTTAATTGCCTTACCAGAGATTTGAATTATTCTATGATATTTACCTCCACTATTGTGTCTTTTAGGATTTGAGGACCGGACGGATGATTGGTGGGAGGCATGAGTCTAATGAGCTATACTACCTAAACAAAGACTCGATTTCCATTGCTGTCAAGAAGGGCACCGCTTCTAACTTCTTTCAAATGTATTGTCGTATGGGTCATTCACCGCATGATATACTTTGTCATTATTCTCATGTGTTATTGCTTACGAGTCCTATCTAGTGCAATGCTTGTCAATTTGGCAAGTATCATTTCTTTCCCTTCTCGTATCTAGAGTTGTATGGTTCATTATGATGTTTGGAGACTTTCTCGTGTCAATGATGTGTCTAGTTATAAGTACTTTGTTACGTTTTGGATGATTATTCGTGCATAACGTGGTTAAATTTAATAAAAGATCAAATTGATTTTTTTTCTTGTTTTTGTATGTTTTATTTTGAGATTCTTAATCAATATAATGTTTTCGTTAAATGTCCGTGGTCCGATAACACCGATGTATATATGGCAGTTTCTTCTGGTTTTCAATCATTTTATTATATATCATGGTATTTTGTATTAGACTTCTTATCTTTATAATTCCCAGCATAATGGAGTAGTGAAACAAAAAAATCATAGTCTCTTGGATGTTACTCGTTTTCTCCTTTTTCATATGAACATCCCCAAAACATTATGGAGGCGTGTTGTTCTTACAGCTTGCTATCTAATAAATTGCATCTCATCCTCTGTGTTTCGTGGGGGCATTACCTTTCTCTGCTCTCCATCCGATAAGTACACTTTTTTCTTTACCACTTCATGTGTTTGGCTGTGTTTATTTTGTACATCGTTTTTCTCCTGGTCATAATAAGCTTGATCCACGGGCCAACAAGTGTGTGTTTCTTAGGTACTCTTGAACTCAAAAATGGTACAAGTGTTATAGTCTGATTAGTCGGCAATTATATGTCTCGGCAGATGTAACATCTTTTGAGAATCACTCATATTACTCCTATATTGCCCAACCAATGACTGCTTCTGAAGATACATTATCCTCGGCCATGGCCTCTCTACTACTTATCCACCCACCAGGTATACCTAGGATGTCATTCGATTTTTCAGTTCGCTGACGGGACTTATCAACGGTATTTTCCTATTCAACGTGAGGTAGTACAGCTATTGCCCACATTGGACATGCATGATTATCCTCCAATTAATGCCTTGGCCTTTAATCCAACGGTTTCTTTTGAGCTTGATCCCACTACTGATATTCCCTATTGCATTGCGCAAAGGTGCGTGCTCTTGTATCGATCAATCTAATTCCCGATTTATCCCATATGCTGGTTTCTCTTGTTATATACATACTCGTCACCCTCTTTCTCAGTTTTTATCATATGATTGTCTTTCTCCCACATATCTTCATTCGTTGCTTCTTTATTTACTGTGTCTGTGCCAACTGTTGTTGTAGAGGTCCTTGCTCATCCAAGTTGGAGGCGGGCTATGGAGGATGAAATGTAGACATTACAGATGTAATACCATTATTTTTTTAATGATTATTAAACACATAGAAGGTGGACAGTCCCATGAAAAGCAAAGAAGGTCAACGGTCAAATAAAAAGGAGAAGAGGAGACGTTATGCTCGGCAGAAGAAGAAGGGAAAAAAAATAGAAAAGAGGAGGAGAAGAAGAAGCAGAGAAAAAAAAAGGGATTGGAGTTGATCGAGCTGATTCGACTTCAACTTGTAGCGCTCGATAAGTGCTTATGCTCCTCGTTCGTTTAAGTGAAATGATTTCGAAGATTAGGGTTCAAAAATCTAATTTTGTGGAAAAGAGTGGCGAAGTTTAACTTATGGGTTATAAGGTTGAAAATTTGTGTGGGTCTTTTAGTGCTCTGAAAGATCTTTATTTAGACTATAAGTTCGCTTGAAACGGAGTTTGCTAGATAGGGTTATGGCGAAATCAAGCTTCGCGTTGCGGATGATTTTGGATATTTTTTTCGGTAAAGAGTTTAGTTGAAGCGTGGAAGCCATTTCGCTAACGGTTGAGCTATATTCACAATTGAATTAGCGGTTTAGTCCGATTTTGACGTTATTTCCTACTTATTTGATAGGATCGCAAGTTCAAAATCGCGAGTCGAAATTGTTATTTGGTCGTAGGCGATTCCAGGTGAGTGGTTCTATATCTTCTTTGAATTTGAAAAAAATCATATTTCGAACGTAATATGATATGTGTATATTATGGGTTACAAAATGGCATGATTATTGCATAAAAGGTGGATCGAGCATTTACTACCTTTTTATTGTCATGAATGTTTTGAAAGCATGTTCGGAAAATGTATTTTGCGAATGATTTGAAATGTTGAAACATTGTGTGTTAATTTTCGAAATATATTTTCCTAGTCTTTGGTTGAACGAAAGATACATTTGAGTTTGTGAAATTGTTTTCTGGCAATGATTCTGGATTGGCTTTATGAATTGTGAAAAAGTGTTATTGTATATTGTTGATGCTCAATATAACTGTGAGCCCAATGAAGGGCATGTGAGTATGCATACGGGTTAGGATATCCTTTTGGGCCGAGCCACCGGCTTTGTAGGTGGAGACCTTGCCAAGGGGGGAATCTTGGTCGCCTTGTACCAGGCGTTGTGTCGTGACCATGGTAAAGCATTGAGCAATAGATTAATCAGTGGCGTAGACCATTGATATGGTTTTAATGAAGATTAATCAATGGATTTGACCATTGATGCATATGTTATTGTGGAGATTTAACTATATTTTTCTGAATTATGTATGTTATACATTGAAATTAAATTATGAGTTTTGGTTTTGCTTATATGTATGCATAGTAGTTGCTCGATCTACTTAGAAGATATGTACTACTCACTGGGCTGTGGTTGCTCATTCCATTCATCTTCACCATTTTTCAGGTTCTTCGGCCAGCGGCCAATAGTAGGAGAGAGCGCTATTGAGTGGGACTGTTGGGAGTAGAAACTTTGGGTATATTTAGTGTTGTTTATATAAGATTGTGGACAGTTGTTAGGTTGGCTGAACTCGATATTGTACATAGTCTGTTTGGTGGATTAAAGAGACTTTGATGTAGAAAGCAATCTCTTAGTTTATCTATATAGTTTTGGAAATATATATGTTAATATCATGTTGTTAACTGTGTTTGAGGCTACGTCCTTCATGTGTAAGGACGGCCGTGTCATTTCCATACTTTGTAGATTTTGGGGTGTGATAACAGAATAATAGGACATGGCATCGTACACTATTACCCGCTGGAAAATAGGTTGAGGGATGTCGTTGGGTCTTCACAGTGAAGTTTCAACGAGATGGTTCTATTGAGAGTTTGAAGACGCGTCTAGTTGCCAAATGTTACACTTAAACTTACGGAGTTCATTATTATGATACTTTTTCTTCCGTTGCAAAGATACCTTTTGTTCGTGTTTTCATTTCTCTTGATATTCAATATGGTTGAACTCTCCATCAACTTGATGTCAATAATGTTTCTTCATAGTGACTTGGTAGATGAGGTTTATATGGAGCAACTCCAAGGATTTGTTGCTCAGGGAGAATCTACTAGTGTTTGTGGCCTGCACAAGACATTATATAAGTTGAAACGATCTCCTCATGCCTGGTTTGATTACTTAAGTAATGCAATTATTCGGTTTGGTTTGCGATGTTGTACCGTGGATCATTGTTGTTTAGTTATATTTCTCCAGTGGGGTGTGTTCTTCTAGTTGTGTATATGGACGATATTATTATCATTGATAGTCATTCTGTTGGCATACAAAAATTGAAACAATTTTTACAAACATAGTTATGTACAAAAGATATAGGTTGTTTGTGGTATTTCTTGGGTATTGAGGTGGCCTACTTACATGATGGTATATTATTATCATGACAAATATATGTTTCGATATCCTTAATGAGGTTGGTTTTCTTGGAGCAAAGCCTATCAATACTTCAATGGATCCTAATGTGAAGCTTGATGCAAAACATGGAGACTAACTTCATGATCCGAGTAAGTATCAGAGGTGAATGAGTAAGCTCAACTATTTAACTGTCACTCGACCAAATATATTTTTGCTGTTAGCATGGTTAGTCAATTTATGAATTCTCCTCAAACTACACATTGGAGTACTTCAAGGGAGCACCAATTAAAGGGATTATGTTCAAGAATCATAGATATCTTAATTTCATAGGTTACTCTAATGCTGATTGGGCTATAATGTCCTATTGATATGAGATCGACTTCTGATTATTGTGTATTCTTAGGAGGCAAGCTTGTGAGTTGGAAAAGTGAAAAACAACTTGCGATGTCTCTATTACAAGCAGAGGCTAAATATTGGGTCATGGCTCATATGACTAGTGAGTTGCTTTGGTTGAGGATATTATTATCCGAACTTGACATGCCATCTTTAGCTTCCTCAATTTTGTGTTGTGATAACTAGTTCACTATGCATATCGCTTCAAACCCAGCTTTTCATGAGCGTACGGAGTATATTGAAGTGGATTGTCATTTTGTGCCAGAAAAATTCAGAATAAGGACATATCACTTCAATAAACACATATTTGCCGATGGTAATAGAATGACTATTTTATATAACAAGTTGGAGCTCTTTAATATTTATGCCCAATCTTGAGAGGGAGTGTTGAAAAGTAGTTTAGACTTTTTCATTGTGTGTGAACACTAATGCTCGCTATAAAAATACGAATTTCCTCTCTCTCGTTTTCAAAGGATAAGCAGCTCGCTTTGTTTCTTATGTCAGATTACATCACTCGGAATCATCCGAACATTTATCTAATTTGCTTGTAACTTGTCCTATCTTTTTGTTGGCACAAGCCGGCGATATATTCATGCTGCTGTCCATTCACTTCCTCTCCAAATTTTACTCCTTCATCCAGTTAGAACGAAAGATTTAACTTCTACAGTGGTGCCCTTTCTCTGTTTTTATTTATTTATTTTGGGTCTGGTCAGTTAAAGTGAAAGCGATTTATCTTTTTAAATGCTGTTAGAAGGCGCTAAAACAAAACCAAATGAAGAAGCTCTGACAAGTCCAGAAGGAAGTCACATTACGAAATGAATTACCACCTCAAGAGAAGAAATTCACTATTCACAGAAGACAGCAATGCAAGCATTATTATCATCGTCATCATCAGTTAGCGATGTGATAGCCGGTGGAAATCGCTGGCCACGGGTAAGGGCAATGGCGAGGGCGTCTCTCGCGGCCACAAGCGAGGTTGGCCCTTGTCAACCTTTGGCAGGGAAGGGCAGGGTGAGGCCGCACTTCACCAGACCTGGCAAGGAGAGCATTGCACAGCCCTTGCTCGGCTGCCTTCGCCAGCCATCATGAAGGCTGGTGACCAGCGCAGGTAAATAAGGAAAAAAACGGAAAAAAGAGATAGGAAAGATAAAAAGAAAAGAAGGAAAAGAGAAGAAAAAAGAAGAAATTTCGGAAAAAATTGCACTTTTAAGAAATGTACACATCAACGTCAGTCGTGCCACGTAGGAGGAAAGTTTCGGCGTAAATTGGCTGTATAGATTGAATTCATCTCAAAGTGGAAATGTTTCGAACTAATTTGGTCCAACTAAAATGTTCAAGATTCAATCTGCCTCAATACGATATATTTATGATTTTTTAGATGCTTTTCCCCTCAAAATCTTGTGGTTGGACCGAGACTGCGTATGTGGTAATGTCTTTCTTTAATCAACTTTAGACAAGACACAACAAATACCGGCATGATTATTGTAACGACCCGGTCGATGAGGTATTAAGGGATATGAGCCAGATATAGTTGGGCTGTCTGTTGTTGATGGAACTTTCAACTCTCCTTTCTTCGTCCCGCGGTTTCAACAAACGCTCTTCCACTTTTCTGCACTGTGTGATATGTTCGACTGCAACTTATCCCGTGACAGCCATCACAGGTTGCTCATCGAGAGGGAGTTTTATTGAAAATAAGTCATGAACATCATCGCGCGCGACAGCTTAGAGATGTGAATTTCGATGCTTCAGCAATCAAAGATAGAACAACTGAAAATGTAAAGATGAAGATGATACACAGAGAATGCTGAATAACATCGCTTCCATTGATTGAAAGATTACAGGCTCATCTCCTCTTCTCTCTATTCTGTATTTTCCAGTTTTCAACCAAGTAGTTCACACTCACTTTTTATATACAGTCTCTTCGATAGTATGAGGTGAAGTACAGCTCATCAAACTAACAGAAAACTAACTATAGAACTAACTAGATTAACAACAGCTTTAGTTAATAAATTCTAGTTAGTTCAAGCGTCCTCCTCAAGCTTGTGTTATACGCAAGGCTGAATGCTCTGTTCTTGGCAGCAATTCCTCTTTATTGTGCTTTCTCGTCATTATGCTTCAATACTTCAAATCGATTACTGAAGGCCACGGCATTGCTACAAGGAACACCAGCCTTCATCAAGCTGGTAGTCCCAACATCCTCCCTCAAACTGGGGGTGGACAAAGAGGCCAAACCCAGTTGGTTCGTAAAGTAGAATGACTAGATCGAGGAAGAGATTTGGTAAAGACATCGGCAAGTTGCAGGGAGCTGGGAATGTACTCACAAAGAGAACCGAGAGATACCTTCTCCCGAATAAAATGGTAATCTAGTTCAACGTGTTTAGTGTGAGCATGGAACACAGGATTCAAAGTGAGAGCCCGAGCTGACTGATTATCACTGTAACAGCCAAATTTTTGGGTGTTATTAGAGAAAATAATAGAAATTTTCTGAATTTTTCCCACCATTTCTCCCTTCTCTTATTTCTATTTTCCTCTTCTCTTTATTCTCTTCTAGCCCATCTCCTCTCCAGCGTGCGCACGACCCAGCATGCGTGGGCCCAAGCTCAGCCCACCTCCTTTCTCCTGTTCATCATCTTCCTCACGCAGCCTCCCCTCCTCTACGAACCCTAGCCGTCACGCCGCACCCAATCAACGCGAGAAAATCGTGTTCACGCCAACGACTCACCCCCACGATCTCCTTCCACAACGAACTCAGCAGATTCCTCGCGCAAACGCCCCTATAGAACCCTAGCCGCTGCTCTCCATACCGGACGCGTTTCAATCAAACAAAAACGCGAACCCGAAGCTTCCCTATTTCTGCTCTTGTTGACGCCGGCCGCCCAAGCTTCCTTAGCCACCGTTGTTGCTCGAGAAGTTCCTTGAAGGCTCCTTGATCCGTGCCCAGCAACTTGCCGCTTCCAATTTGGCGTGGGTAGTCTCAATTTTCTTTGGAATTTTCAGATTGGCTCGGGTTGAGGTCCGTGAACCCGAGAAGCCGAGACCCCTCCTCGCGGTCATGGTTCGCCGTCCTCCACGTCGTCAACGCCTCCACAGCGACCCAGATGCCGTCCACAGAGTCTCACGCCGCCATCAACGTTGTGTCAAGCCTCGCCTTAGCTTGAACCAACCGACTCAGCGGCTGGATCTCTAGCTTGGCTGGGTAGAACCAGAGGACCCGAGGCCCTCCTCACGCCGTCGAGCTCATCCCAGCTCGACCCACGCCGTCAGCTCGCCCAGTCGTCGCAACCAGCCGCCTCGCTGTTACTTCACGCTGCCCTTTGCTCACGTCGCAGCTCACAGGAAAGGAAGCCAGCTCCACGTGCCTCCCTTTTGCTTGGACCAGACGAACAGAAGCTGTTTGCAGCTTCTGTGGAGCCTAATAGCTTCTGTGGGCTTGAGATAAGCCACGGTGGGCTTTGATCCAACCATTTAGGCCCATCCAAACGCTCGGCCCACTCGCAAGTAGTCCGGACAGCCCACCGGAATCCTCGTCGGACCATCGCCGGAGTTTCGTCAGAAAAGTTGCAGTCGTCGTTAAATTAGAAGCTTGGATTTAGGTGAGTTTGCTCCCTAACTTCTAATTAGGGCGGTTAATAGCCCTAGTTGTTATAATTTGTGATATTTAGACTTGGGTAGTGATTAATTTTGTAATTACAATATATTTGGAAGCTTGTATTGAATTAGAGGCAATTTCGTAAATTTGGCTATTTTGGGGGTAGAAATGTGATAATGACAAATTAGAGGATCAATTGGAAAATTAATAGCTTTAGAAATGTGGATTATTGGTTATTGAGGACCAAGTTGGTAATTTTGAAGAATTGGAGATAATTTACTAATTTTGATTGAATTGAGGCTAAATTAGGGATTTAGGAATAATTTAATAAATTGGTTGGTTAAGAGAAGAAATTGCTAATTTAATTAGTTATGAAAGTTATTAAATTAGCGGATGCTATAAAAATGGGAAATTCGGAATTTGTGAGAGAGATATATTAAGTTGTCCAATTTTGGCTTTTAGGGGCAAAAATGTAATTTTGGAAATTTAGGGGCGAAATTGTAAATTGGTAAAATAGTGACAAAATTTAGAGTGATTAGATGTGGTTAAATACATCAATTAGTGGTAAGAAAATGGATTGTTAAATTGGTTAATTAGAGGCAAATACTCGGTTTTGCTTAATTAGAAGCAAATTTGTGATTTTAGGCAAATTGCTAAATTGCGTGATTGGCTAAATGGCTGCTAATTAAGGTGATGACATCCGTAGTTGATCGAATCGAACATTTTGAATTCGATATAGGGACCCGGGTGAATCCCTAATTGGTAGGTCCAGACAATCGATTTTGGATGTTTTGAGAAATTATATCAATTGCTTATGTCTTAGTTGTGGATGTTTAGCTGACATTATTGAATGTTCGATTGGTTGCGAATGTCTTATTACTTCCTATTGAATGATGATTGTTACATAATTGAATTTATTTATTTAATTGTTGGCGATGATTATGATTGATATTATGCTGGATTCTCTTAATAATAATTATTAAGCCAATTGATTTGAGTTGTTTAAAGATTAATTAAATATGAGGATATAGGGACTTGACATGACTACGGGTTGTGAGACGTGAGAATCAATATAATTAAATGGATAGCGACCCTAGTGTGAATATCCACCTAATTAAGAAGTATGGAGCAAACTGGATGAGTTATCTCATCTTAAGATTATTTGTTCAGGTCCTATTATTGCAGCTCCTCCACGAGGATCAGGTGATGCAGGAGGCGCAACCAGATGAGGATAGTTTATTTGAATTATGTTTGATTAGGAGGATTTTGGTTTTGAGGAAATTATTTTCCGAATTATTATTTTTAGTTGATTAATAAATAATGTTGACCTTTTTGGATTATTTTTAGATATTTGATTAGTTTATTGGAGTTATTGTAATAATGAAAATACCTCAGGATTTGGTCGGGGTTTTGTTTAATAAATCTTTCCGCTGCATTTCTTTATGTATTAAATTTATTGAAAGTTAATTTTTTTGGTCGTCGATAATACCTGGGATTATCGAAAATTTATCGACCTTTGTGGAGTGTCTTCTGGGACTGTCAAGTACTCGGGTGCGGAGCGTGACAATCACAATATAAGACGGTAGGGGAAGAAAGAGAGACATCTATATCAAGAAGGACAAATGCGATCCAGGTTAATTCAGTTGTAGTTGAAGCCAACGCACGATATTCAGCTTCAGTAGAGGACCGAGAAACCGTGTGTTGTCGCTTTGCTGACCAAGACAAAATATTAGAACCAAGGAAAGTGCAATAACCCGTGGTAGAGCGACGTGTAGTGGCACAGCCTCCCTAGTCAGCATCAGAGAAACCATAGAGACAAAAGGAAGATCGAGAATGAATGGATAAGCCCAATTGAATTGTAGCCTTAATGTAGCGCAAACACGCTTGAGATTGTGATAATCCCCAACTGTAGGTGCTTGCAATTTTTGACACAGCAGATTTGTGGCAAAGGCAATATCAGGCCTTGTGATAGTAAGATATTGCAAGCCACCTACTAAACTGCGATATTCAAAAGGGTTGGACCAAGAGACATCATCACCAGGAGCTGAAATAGTCTTCAAAGATAAAGGTGTGGCAATAGGTTTACACTCCTTCATACCTGCACGATCTAGTAAATCCAGAGCATATTTGGTCTGAGAGAGGAATAACTTCTCAGGTGTATAATGAGCCTCAATCCCCAAAAAATAGTGAAGAGTTCCCATATCCTTCATATTAAACTGAGAACTGAGAGATTCAATCAATGAAGTAAGTAAAGTAGATGAACTCCCAGTAAGAGTGATATCATCAACGTACAACAACAAGAGAATAGTATCATGATCAGAATGCATGATAAACAAAGAAGGATCCGTGGAGCTACAAGAGAACCCCAGCTCTAGAAGATAGTTACTAAATTTCTCAAACCAGGCTCTTGGGGCTTGACGAAGACCATATAACGATTTGTGTAAGAGGCAAACATGATCAGGCTGTTGGACAAATCCAAGAGGCTGCTCCATGTACACAGTTTCAGACAATGTACCATGTAGGAAAGCATTCTTAACATCTAATTGGCGGGTGTTCCAGTGATTCATCATTGCCACAGAAAGAATAATACGTATAGTTGCTTGTTTGACCACATGACTGAATGTCTCAAAGTCTACACCCTCTTCCTGATGAAAGCCCTTAGCAACAAGACGTGCCTTAAGCTTATCAAGTGATCCAGTAGATGTGAGTTTAGTTTTAAAAACCCATTTGCACCCTATGACTTTCATCTGAGAAGTTCGAGGGACTAAAGACCAGGTTTGATTGACAGACAAAGCATTAATTTCCTCTTTCATAGCCTTAAACCATCATTCATGTGCAAGGGCAGACTTAATAGACTTAGGTTCAGAAGGGACTTGATACTCAGTGAGACAAGCATATTTAGGATTGGATTTGATAATGCCAGATTTAAGTCAGGTCTGCATAGGATGTTGAGAAGAAACATGTTGTTGTAAAGGAGCAGGGGACTGTGAAGGAACATGTTGTTGTAAAGGAGCAAGGGACAAACTGGAAGGAGGAGAGACCAAGTTATCCTCGGTAGAGGAAAGCTGAGGTGAAGAAATAGATGAAGGCTGAGAGGAAGTAATAGGTTCAGTATTAAAGGAACTAACAATAGGAAGACTTGGTGGACCGGTGATATCATATAAGAAACTAGAATGATCAAGAAGATTAGAAAGTGACTCAAGTGGTCTTGAAGGCTCAAGAAACTATACTCCTGCTAACCATTTCTTATATAAAGTTGTAGGAGAAGGATAGACAATACTTAACCTATGAGTAAAAGGGAAAGATTCCTCATAAAAAATGACATGACGACTGATATAAATCCTTCCATCCATGGGTACAAGACATCTATAGCCTTTATGATTATCACTGTAACCAAAAAATACACAAATTAGTGACCGAGGATCAAACTTATGTTGCATATAAGGCCTAAGACATGGGTAACAAGCACACCCAAAGACACGAAGAGAGTCATAATGTGGCACTCTGGTGAACAATGTACTATAAGGGCTGGCTGATTGTAAAACTGGAGTAGCGAGCAGATTTATAACATAATTGGCAATAAGAAAAGCATCAACCCAGTAGATCAAAGGAACCCTGGCATGATAAAGCATTGATAAACTGAGCTCGACAATATACCTGTGTTTTCTCTCAGCAACTCCATTCTGCTCTGGAGTGTGTGGACATGACATATGATGTCTGATACCACATTTTTGGAAATGGTCTTGTATCTTTGTACTAATGAACTCACCTCCTCCATCACTCTGAAAGACTTTTATCTTCTGCTCAAACTGATTTTACACATAACTTTCAAATATAGTAAAAATAGCACAGAAATCTGATTTATTTCTCATCGGATAGATCCAACTATAACTTGTGTAGTCATCGACAAAAACAACATAGTATCTGAATCCTTGAAAAGACTTCACAGGGGATGGACCCCAGATATCACAATGGACTTTTTCTAAAGAGACACTAGTCCTATTTTCAGATAGAGCAAAGGGCAATTTTGAACTCTTAACAAGTTGACAGCTTGTACATAAAGAGGAAGTGACTTGTTCCACTTTATTAGATTTTGATCATGTAGGAGTTGTAGAGTCTTGTGACTTGTGTGAGCCAGTCTTTGATGCCACAAGTCTGCAAGGTCCTTTCTACGACTTTGAGTGAAAAATGTTGTTGTTGCCTGATGTTCCACCCTGTAAAGCCCTTGACTCTTCTGTCCAATAATCACCACAGAATTTGTTTGATTATCCTTTATATAGACACCGTATTTATCAAAGATGAATGAGCAACGATAGTCATCTGTTACCTTAGAAATCAAGAGTAAATTCTTCGTTATATTAGGCACCACCAACACATTATTTAGAGGTAAAGAAGCAAGTTTAGTAGGAAGTATTGTACTGCCTGTATGTGTTATAGAAAGATAGGAACCATCTCCTATCATAACACTATCATGGCCTTTATATGATTGAGGATTAGGAATCATACCAGGATGTGCTATAATGTGTGTTGTGACTCTTGTGTCAGAATACCACTCACTTCCTTTAGGATCCTCAAGATGAATAGCCGCAAGAGCTGTTGGTATCTCCTCAATCTGAAACGAGTTATCAAACCTATACCAGCATCGTAACGCTTCATGTCCTGACTTCTTACAAATTTGAAAAACTATTCTCACGTTGCCTCTAAAGTTATCATCTTGAACACTTTTATTCTCAGTTGAAGGATAAATCTTCACATCTTGATACTTCTGTGAAGAGCTGGCATAAGGTCTAAAACCTTGTCATGAGCTAACAGTCCTTTGTTGTTAAAACATCTGGTTTTCTTTGTTCATATCAACAGGTCTATAATTCTGACCTCTACCTTGACAGCCAAAACTATTACTTCGGCCATACCCTCGACCTCTATTAACATCCTTCCTCTACCACCTTCATGCACTCGACCTTCAGAAGGTCTAAAACTCCTTTGACTAGTTAGAGCATAGTCTACAGAATGAAAATCACCTGTTACATCAAACTTTTGATCATTGCCGATCAACTTCTGTCCATAGTAGGCAAGCTAAGGACTAAACTGAGTCGAATTATAATTCTGCAATCTAGCTTCAAATCTCTCAAGCTGAGAGATAACCTCATCATACTCTGGTTGAGGTTTCATACAGTAGATGGTTGTTCTAAAATTCTCGTATTCAGGACTTAATCCTTCTAGAACACCAAGGACTTTAGTGATTTCATCAACCGGTTTACCAATGGCACTTAGTTGATCACATATAAGCTTGAACTCTCTGAGATAATCAAACAAAGATCTATCTCTTTTGCGGCAGACTTGCAACTTCCCTCGTAATTCAAACTCCTTAGTCCACTGATTTTTGGCTAAATCAATTACAAAGTGTTTGCCAAACTTCAAACGAAGTGTTTAGCCCAATGATTAAACCGAGAATGCTTTCTGAAATCGCACCACTTATCCAGGAAGAGATTAACTGATCATTCTTTAACCAATATGTATAATCTTTATTTTGTACTTCGATTGTGCTACCTTCTACTTCAACACATACAGTCTTCGGCAGAGATAGAATCTCGCCATTAACAAAACCAATAAGCTCTTGACTCTTCATAAATCTACATACCTGAGCCTGTCAAAGAAGGAAGTTGTCCTCTGCAAGCTTAAGTGTAACAAAATTCCCAATATTAACATGGATTGGGAATGGAAACTTCAACGATCTGCTATCCATCAGAACTGTGTAGCTTCAATGAAATCTCCCAGGTTGAAGCTCTGATACCATGTGAACTTCGATGCTTCAGCAATCAAAGATAGAACAACTGAAAATGTAAAGATGAAGATGATACACAGAGAATGTTGAATAACATCGCTTCCATTGATTGAAAGATTACAGGCTCATCTCCTCTTCTCTCTATTCTGTATTTTCCAGTTTTCAACCAAGTAGTTCACACTCACTTTTTATATACAGTCTCTTCGATAGTATGAGGTGAAGTACAGCTCATCAAACTAACAGAAAACTAACTATAGAACTAACTAGATTAACAACAGCTTTAGTTAATAAACTCTAGTTAGTTCAAGCGTCCTCCTCAAGCTTGTGTTATACGCAAGGCTGAATGCTCTGTTCTTGGCAGCAATTCCTCTTTATTGTGCTTTCTCGTCATTATGCTTCAATACTTTAAATCGATTACTGAAGGCCACGGCATTGCTACAAGGAACACCAGCCTTTGTCAAGCTGGTAGTCCCAACAAGAGAGAGTGGAGAGGCCTAAAACCTCCAAGCAGTGGCAGACGTCAGTCTCGCAAGCCGGGTTTGAGCAGCGTCCCTTGGACAAAGCGTTGATGAAGATGCACATAAAAAGAAAAATGGAAGTAAAGGTCGCGTACCACAAGGATTTTTGTGATCTTCGAAGATGGCAACTTGATGCTACAGGGACGGAAAGGAACGATACTGTACGCATCATCTAGTAGGGAGCCCGCTTGAAGTTTCAACCGTGAAGCTACGGGAACCATTACAAGAGTCTCTATAGCATGCATTGCAGATCTGCCTGGCTCGGTTAGTCATCAGTGAGACCGCCGGTGGGCAAACTGATAAAATGTATTAGGAAAGTGTTTGGATTGTACCTGAAATCATGCATTTTTTGAGTTTTTAACTATAATGAGATGCCAAATGGAGCATTCTCCTAGTCAATGAGTTCCTATCGTAATGTCATTCATCTTGCTGTTGATTAAGCTCATGGCAGAGTTGAATGCATTTAGATACCTGTAGTTTGTATCGACCATTTTCCTTTACATCGGCAGCACACCGACCAGACCATTGCTGAATTGTTGTTCTAGCCCCACCAAAAGCCAAGAGAAGCATTTTTCTGGGCACTGATCATTTTGTCACCGTTACAGATTATTCATACAGTGACTCTCAGAAGGACGGCTCATGCGGCCTCGTAATCTATGCATGTCGTAACGAAAGCAGAAAGCTTTATAGCTAAACTACTTAGCTCGAACAGTGGTCAAGAGTCAGAATAGAAAAGTCACGAACTCAATTTGTCAAGTGCGTACAGATATGTATGGACGCTTCAATTTCAATCCACCAGATATTGAACTATTCTTCGTTGCCACACCGCCAAGTACCTGCATGGCAAACTCGTGTGTGCTTAAGAATGAATCCGACATTTGTAGCTGGTCTCCATTGTTCTGTCCTTCAATGTAGCCTCATTCTTCTGACATGCAAGGGATCAAGTAGAGCTATATTAGAATACTGTATCGTAATGTCTGCGATGGTATTGCATGACGATTAAATGGTTCTTCCAGCACTAACGTCTTGCGGTTGGTAAGTTCTTTAAATCGCTTTTCTTTAAGCAACTTTTTGACAAGACACAACAAGTACCGGCGTAATTATCAACCATGTAAAGCTTTGAATTAGCAAAACTGTACAGTGGTTGGAATGGCTAATAGCAGGAATGAGACAATGAGCTATGAAAGAAGCCTTAGAACTGCAAGGCACTTGCACAACAGCTGAACCCCAGCTAAAATGTGCCTCCGAAACACTTCATGCATAATTACCCTGTTCTTTTCATGAGATAGATTTTATGAAAATATTTTTCAGATTTTCCAATATTCATTTTATGTAAAACAAACTAATCAAGAAAAATAGTTTCTCACAATGAAAAAACACATTTAAAAGTGAAGAATATATTTTTCGCTTTTCAAAAAACGAAAAATATTTTCATCCTCTTTCTTTCACCATTTCACCAAAAACTTTTTCCTTTTATTTTATTTTTTATTTTCTTCTTTATTTTTTAGAAAACTAACTATTTCTTTTTTCTTTTTTTCTCCTTTTCTCTCCTTTTCTTTCTGCTTCTTCTTTGACTGGTCGCCTACCACAACCGACAATGGCCAACGACTTGCCATAAGCAGGCAAGGCTTGAGCTCCCAGATTCAGGTGTGGTCAAGCCTTGCCTGAGATTTGCTAGAGCGCTACATACCTCTGGCGAGCTTGACCTCAACCTTGTTCGAAAAAGGTGAGGCCAAGCCTCGCCACAAGTTGGTGAGGCTCGATTGTTTGGTATTTTCCTTGGAAAATAAAATTAGAAATGAATGTTAGAAAATACTTTCTAGTTTATTTTTGGATTTTAGCTTAATACTAGAAAATATTATCATTTTTTTTAAAATGACTTCTTAAAAATATTTTTCAGAAAAATCACATTTTTCACAAAATGGATAAAGTCTTAGAGTATATTTGTTTCACAAAAAAGAAGCCATTCTCGAAAAATATTTTCTGAAAAATCATATTCGAAGAAAATGACTTTATCTTTCAGTGTTTAGCAAAATCTTGAAGAAGACCCGCAAAGTATTTTTTGTAATTTGGAATCTTAAAGAAAAAAAATCAAAAATTTGCATTTTAAATTTTTATATATTTTATTTATGTTTCTTTTTTCTTTTTTTACCTTCTTCCTTCACTGGTGATCGGCCATGGCAATAATAGACGGCTGGCCACAAGCTAGAGATGAGCTCGCCAAAGGCTGGCGAGGCTCGAGCTCCTTAATTGGGCAAGGCCCAAGAAGCCTCATTGATTTAGTGAGACTCGAGCTCCCCTATTAGCGAGGCCAAGGCATCTTTGGCCTCTGGCAATGCTCCCACAAGGTTAGTGACACCTCAGGCCTCATTGATCTTTAGTGAGCTTGTCTTTGGCCAGTGGCCATATAAAGGAGAAAAGGGAAAAAAATAACAAAGGAAAAAAAGAAAAAAAAAGATTAAAATTTCAATTTTTTAAAATATTTTTAAAGCAATCCCGAATGCCGGGACTCGGGAAACAATATTGGGGTTTTCTTACTCAAGCGTAGCATTGCAAGTGCAAACATCAACACTGAAAAATATTTTCCGGTTATTTCATAATAGAAATCATTTTCATAAATTTAAGTTGATAGGAAATATAAAACAAAAAAACTCTAAAAAATGAGAAAAATATTTTCTTGAAAAACATTTTTTTAACGAAACAAATGCACTCTTAATTACTCCCATTGCTTCGAATCTACTTCAGTTCTCTTTTGCCCTGCATTGTTCCCGCCGATATTTACTCTGGAGCTAATCTCAATGCTGAACGTATCCTCTCTTGAAGGATCTTGTAAAGGATATCTTGCAACAAAACGAGATGTTGCCTGCCTAATTACCCAGCCAATAGCAGAATTTCAGCTCCAGCAAACGGAGGGCATGGTGATGTCAAATTGACAACTAAGGAGCTCGTGATTCTTGCAAAAGCATGCTTCGAAAAGGTTGAAATATACTTCCGAGGAACGGATCCGCTGGTCCGATGATTCTCGAGTCGCGGGCATTGTTCACTTGTACATGAAATGAGACGACTGCGAATGATTGATGAAAGATGAGCTGCTGGTTTTTTGTCACGGATGTTAGATTACCTTGCCCGGATCTGCCGGAAAAGTGCCTGGAATTCGCTCGCTAGCTGTTGCGTCTTTTCGTTGGGACAAGCCGACGGTATATTCAGCTCCTGTCAATTACATTGAAGGAGATTCTTGTTTTTTTCTGTAATGATTGATGCCATTGGCACTTGGCAGGCGCTAAAACAAAGTCAAGACAGCCACGTCTACGATTAGGCTCCGAGGAAGCCGGGTTGCAACAGCATCGAAGTTCGTTTTCCTGAAAGATCGAATAAGAAAAAGAAGAAATCGAGACCAAAATGATGGTCTGCCACTTCTTCATCGCTGTATCGCCCAGAGGATTAAGGGGGTAATTTGCCTCAATTTGAGGAATCTGGGTATGGAATTTTTTTTGCTTGAGAACATACTAATGTTTGCCCCAGTTCCTTCATATGGGGGAACAAATGGCCAACATAATGTTGTTTAGCACTAATTTGCCTTACTTTACCTTACCAGCGTGACATGTTGGACAGGCTTAAACTAAAATATCATCACATCGAATTCTCCGACCAAACAAATTGCTGATGGTACTAAATTAATTGTGTTTTTAGTAGAGTGACATCCAAGTAATAGTAAAAAAAATTGCAAATAAATTGAGTATTGTACGAAAGTTATGGCACTTATAATGCTATTTTGCCAAAGAACAATAGCAATTGTGTATGGAAGTCGCAAATACAAATTCAGTAAAATTGAACTACCACTTCAGGAGAAATAATTTATTATTCACAGAAGACAGCAATCAAAGTATTGCTATTTTCATCATCATCATCGCTTAACGATGTGACGGCAATGAGCCAGACAACGAACGAAAGATAAAATAGTTAGGCCGCTTCTTCAAAACTTGCTCCTAGATCTTGCTTTAGCCTTTTTAATCTTTTGTTTGATACAGTTCCAGCCTAAATAGAAAGGATAACATTTTGTAATGTGTATGCATCAGAAGTGTTGGAGTCTACAAGACAACAAACGACACAACTAAGTAACATAGGCTTGTCCTGAGATAGGGATGGGAAATGGCCGGCATAGCCGGTTTTCCCTTCCCCATGTAGAAGAAAGCTCGCCTGTGGATGGCGCTGAAATCTGCATTAGAAAAGTGAGATATACCTAAATTGACTCCCTTGAGGTATTGTCATATCAAGCTTCATAATTTTGTCCTTTGATATAAACACTTCTCAGGAGGCCGCCCATCCTACCTGAACACGCTTAATTCCAAAGCTAAGCATGGTCGTCACAGTTAGAAAACCCATATATATTCTGAGCATGCTCTTTTTCAGTTTGATATGTAATTTGGTTCATTCCCGCCCCCTTGGCCATCCTCGAAGTCTACCGTGACTGCTCCTTGTTCAGACCCTCTAGCCCTGAAATGGGGTCGTTTGCGAAAAAAGTTGAGTTGCAAAACATATGTTTGTCAAGTTATGTAACACTTGGCTTAAATAATCTTAAGATCTGATTATGTATAGATTTAACAGATAAAGGTGTAGAAGTGAGAGTTGAGGGTTGCTCAAATCAGACTGAGAACAAAAGACTGCATGTAAAACGCTAGGATAAATGGAATGATCTGGGAATAACCCCTTGTCAAAAGTAAAAACTCACTTTCAGTGAGTGTTTGTGGTTAATTAGCCCAGCGAGATTGCAAATTCTTCGTTGGATCCGTTGGTTTTGGCCTCATTCTCCATTCGGGTTAAATCTATCATCCTTTTCATTGTTTAACAGAGAATGAATGGGCCAGCTTGCAATGACAATGCTTCTCTGTTCGTTTCTTGTTCTAGGTGCCTGCGTATATATAGGGAAGAGAGGAACTCATCCACCGTACACAAGTCAAGTGCTAGTCCCTTCACTGATTCTGCATTGTGTCTTGGTTCTTTTGGCTCCAACCCAATTTATTTCTTCAGATCCACAAGTGTTCGAGTTCTTTTACCTTCCGTTGAGTTTGCGTTCATAAGATGACAGTTTCATGAGCATTCTCAGCCGCTTTATGTTTTCCAAACCAGGTCAGATACTTCCGTGTTAATTTTTTCATGCAATCTTCGTCACCAATGAATGTCTACCTTAAAGTTGAATGGAATGACGATCAGATGAGTTTTGATACTGCATGGAAGTAGTAGAAATAGCTCTAATGGTCTCAGATGATCTCGATTTTGTCGCACTCCTAATTTGAAAAAAATATGGATTCGGAGTCCGCGTCTTCCACATTCTCTCATCTCATGGTCGCTCCTCAAATTTATGAGGTCAACACTTTTCCGAGTACAGGTCGAGGTCATTACCAAATGATTGGTTCTGACCAAATTAAGCATCATCCTTTGAATCTGAACTGCATGGATCGCTCTTCCCTTCTACCAAATCAAGGTCTCTATAGCATGACGCCATCTATCGCCACGAACTCAGAGGATAAGCTCTCTGATTCTTGTCACAGTGGGAGCTCGAACGGGGAAGCAGCCTCCGACTTAGATGGCAATGATTTCTCCAAGCAGATTCTCGAGTGCATAAGCAGCACGCTCATGGAAGAAAACATGGAGGACAAACTCTGCTCGTTCTTTGATCCATCGGTTCTACAAGCTACTGAGAAATCATTGCAAGAGGTTATTATTCTCGGCAAGAAACACCCTGCTTTACCTAATCAAACCTCATTTTTTGTTTGCCAAGATGATCAGAGCCCGAACGTTCTTTTTCCAATAACAGGCCGTGGTTGCAACAGTAGCAATAGAACCGGCAACACAGGCTGCACCGACAACTTTGGGGAAAAACAGAAACTTGCGGACATCCGACAGAACCGTCGCTTTTCATTTCTAGCTTCTCCTTCTAGCAACTGTTTCTCTCAGTCTCCTTCCTTGCCCGCTTCACGACCACCCTTAAACCGTCTAACAGGCCCTTCCCACCGTGTAAATCAGAATTTGGCCTCTCCTGCAAGTGAGTTTCCTGTTCAGTATAAATCCCTTATAGCCTCCCAGTTCAAGAGAGGACTCGAGGAACCTTGTGAGCTTCTGTCCAGCGACATCGCGTGTAGTGATGCTATCGAAAATGGGAATATGTCTGCAGCCGTGAAGAAACAAGGTCTAAAAGTTGGAATCAATGAGAAGGAGCAGCAAAGCCTTTTTTATGGTCCGAGGGGAAGGAAGAATCGTGAAAGGGAAGAACTATGCGAAAGGGAAGGGAGGGTCACCAAACAATCGGATGCTTCGATGGAAGAGTCCGATCTCTCAGAGATGTATGATAATATTTTGATCTGTGAACAGGTGCCGGTGTCCTTGACAAGTACCGATGGTAAAACATCGAATGCAATGGGTGGAAACTTGTCTCCAGGTTCGCATATGCATGGTTCTAGTGGTCGCAATAATCGCGCTAAAAAGGGTAAGAACAATGACGACATGGTGGATTTGAGGGATCTCCTCATTCTTTGTGCTCAAGCCATCTCCACTGGCGACAGCAGGAACGCTGGCGACCTCCTAAAGCAGATCAGGCTTCACTCGTCTCCTGTTGGCGATGCCTGTCAAAGATTGGCTCACTTCTTTGCCAATGGTCTTGATGCACGCTTGGCTGGAATCGCAGTTCAAAACGTCTTCACACATTTGACTATGGAGAGGACGCCGATCAGTGAGCTTCTCCAAGGGTACCAAACTCATTTTAAGGCCTTCCCCTTCAGCAAGATTGCGATTTCTTTTGCGGTTAACATGATTTTAAAAGTAGCTGAGACAGCAAAGACGCTGCATGTCATAGACTTTGGCATCTTGTTTGGTTGCCAGTGGCCGCTCCTTATTCAGCTACTATCGAGGAGAGCCGGCGGGCCGCCGAAGCTTCGCCTCACAGGGATAGAGTTTCCTCACCATGGTTTCAGACCTAAAGATAGAATTGCCGAAGCAGGTCATCATTTGGCCAAGTACTGCAAGCGCCATGGCGTTCCATTCGAGTATAATGCCATAGTTTCGCAGCATTGGGACACCATCAGATTCGAGGAACTGGAAATCCGTAGAAATGAGGTTCTTGCAGTAAATTGCCTCTACCGGTTCGAGAATTTACTTGATGAGACAGTCGTCATGAACAATCCTAGGGATGCCCTCCTGAAACTAATAAGGGAGATGAGACCAGATATATTTGTGCTCTCCGTTGTCAATGGAACTTTCAACTCCCCTTTCTTTGTCCCACGGTTTCGACAAGCGCTCTTCCACTTCTCTGCGCTGTACGATATTTTCGACTACAATGTACCCCGTAATGACATCAACAGATTTCTCATTGAGATGGAGCATTATGGGCGACAAATCATAAACGTCGTTGCGTGCGAAGGCTCGCAGAGAGTGGAGAGGCCCGAAACCTACAAGCGGTGGCACAAGAGGGTCTCACAGGCCGGGTTTAAGCAGCGTCCCTTGGACAAAGCATTGATGAAGACATACATAGATAGATTAAAGGTGGAGTACCACAAGGATTTGATGATTCTCGAAGACGGCAACTGGATGCTGCAGGGTTGCAAAGGAAGGATACTTCACGCATCGTCTAGTTGGGAACCTGCTTGAAGTTTCAATGATGAAGCCACAAGAACCATTACAAGAGTCTCTCTAGCGTGGCTTGTGGATCCGCCTGGCTCGGTTTGTCGTCGGTTGGACCGCCACCAGGCAACCTAATTGAAATGCATTGGTTCAGCCTGTACCCTGGGATCATGCATTTTTTAGTTCTCGAGTATGGTTAGATGCCAAAAGGAAAAGTCATTCTCATCGATAACTTCCTGTCATGTCATTCATCTTGCTATCGATAAATTTAGGGAAAATTCAAAAGAAAATGTTTGTGACGGTATTGAATGATGATTAGATGGTTCTCTCGGCACCACCGACTCGTGGTTGGACTCATGGCCGCGCATGAAGTATGGTCTTTCTTTTCTTTTTTTCGAGGAAGTTTTTCGACAAGACACAACAAAGACTTGGCAGGATTGTTGACCCTGCAAAGCTATGAATTAGTAACCGTCTGGTGGTTGGGAATGGCTAATGGCACGAATGACACAATGAGCTGCGAAACAGGCATTGATACTGGAAGACACAAGCAGCTGAATCCCCAGCTTAAACCTGCCTAGGAAACGCTCTGCGCAAATTGCTTACCGGTTTCTTGAAGAGACGCAGATCGAAGTAGGCCTTGGATCCGGGCCGAAACACGTCCAATGAGAGAAGCCCAGACAAACCAGCGCAGACAACTCTGCACGGTCAACCAAGACCAAACCTCGGTCTGGAAGCTAGGAAAATCGAAACCCATTTCCCATTTTGCGTCAAAAAACACTATATACATACATCCATACATAAACATATATATATATGGGCTAATTTAGAAATCAACGTATGTAGAAGGTTTGATCAGTTCCTGTTGAATCGCAGTACAAAGTCCCGTTCCGTGTTCCACATGCCGGCACGTGCAGCCCTCAAATGCTGATATTCTCAGGCCACATGATCCTCGTTCGACGATCCATCGAGAACAAAAAGCTTCGTTTTTTACCACACGAAGCTCGAGTTCCCACATCATCAGAGAACCCTAAGAGAACATCGCCATGTGACATGTAATCTTGACCCACGTCAGCCATCCCTTTGACCAAAGTCGGCACGAGAAGGGTTCGAACGTGAACCCGATTCGATGCTCGGATGCCCGCATTACATTAATGAACGAGACGCATTTGCCAGAATATATGATGTTTGGAAGGGGGAAAATTGAAATCCAATTTGTCAGTGATCACATGGAGTTGGGCCACATTTTGGAAATTGGGTCTTCTCTGAAGTTTCTTTGTATATTCATCAATGGCGTTCTCATTGTTTGGTGATTTTAATTCGGAAAAAAAAAATTGGTTTCGATTGACCAAAATTGAAGTACCAGGATGCCCAGAGGCCACCCATGTCGGTGGAGAAAACCTTTGGGCACGCATCAAATGGATTTGGACCGGTCAAAATTCCATAAATACTGAGGCATATGGATTAAGAAAATGTCTTATTTAAAATTGATGGAGTCATGGAATCTTTTACTGAGGTTTCATGTTCTTCTTCGAAAGTTTGCCCCCTCGAGCTGTTTCCCTTCACTGAATATTTGGCCTGAAACCGCATGGTGGAATTTCGGGTTGGCAGCTGGAGGGATGATTATAAGCAACGCCAATGCACAACCGATTCCTGGGAAAATTTGTTCAAAAGGTCCAAAATTTATTGTACAGCGATCAATTCAGTTTTAAACATTTCATTTGCCAATTTAATTTTAAAATCTTTTTGATAAATTGTCAATTTAGTCTTAAAATTTTCAAGGGAAAATATCGCCAAAACCCTAAATTATACCAAATGTGGCACGTTTACCCTAAATTATCCTTTTGACACAAAAAATCTTGAATTTGTACTTATGTGACACATTTACCCTTATCTATTTATAACACCAAAAATCCTGAATTTATCTCCTTATAATACATGTACCCTAAAAAAGTTTTGTGACATTAAAAACTCTTGAACTTGTATACTTGTAACACATTTACCCAAACATCCACTTTGGCCGATGAGCTGAGGATGGCGAGGGCAGCCTCACCCTTGGCAATGAGGGGCAAAGGGCGAGGGCGAGGTTGCCTCGCATGAGCCTCATCAGCCGCGAGCAAAGGCAGCCATGGCCTTGCCAACAGCTGGTGAGGCTCAGGCGAGGCTGCCCTCCCCCAAATCTGAACGTGGGACTAGCGACCCTCGCCGACCAAGTGAGTAAATAAAAAGAATAAGAAAAAGAAAAATGAATAAATGTGTTACAAAGATACAAATTTAGGTTTTTAGTATTACAAAAAAATTTATGATATGCGTCACAATGAGACAAATTTGGGATTTCAGGCGATACAAAAAAAAGTTATGTGTTATAGGAGATATAGTTTAGGATTTTTGTGTGTGATATTTTCTCAATTTTCAATTAAGTCAATTTAATCTTAAAAACGATTGATGATATGCTAATTTAGTCCCAAATCTTTTGACAATGTAACAATTTAGTTATTCCATTGATCGAAAATCACTAGCATGCTAGTTTAATCAACGTTGACCATCTTACATGACACAACTATATGCTAAGGTGCATAATTTTGGCTTTATAAATTATCAAAATGTTTAGAATTAAATTAACACTATTAGAAAGTTTAAAATTAAATTGACCATCGTATAATCAATTTATGACTATTTAAATAATTTTTCATATATCACTATAAGCGTCATCATTTTGCATTGAACATGTACTTTTGCAGGCCACAATTTGAAACCATTAACACAAAGGTCACGAGATAATTGACCATCTTATTATGGAATTTTTCCGTGACAAAATCGGTATCGTGGCCAAAAGTTTTGTCACCAAATCTACAGTTACGGGTAATCTTGAAATGACTTTTCGACTATCAATTCCTCACATGAAATTAAGATAAGATCCCGTGGGTTTACTAAGTATTTGGGGGTAAGTAAATACAAGTGCGCAGATCTAAGCTTGCACTACAAATTCGGTTTTTCTATATCGATATGTGCAAACAATCTCATAATTGCATCAAACACTCGAGCTCTGTGGTCGTGTCTGATCTAGCTCACGAGGTCACTAAATTACTTCATGATTATTCATGATTACATTCAAAGTTGCAATGCTGTACTATAATTCTTTCTTGGGTGTGCGTAGAAGCAACTCTGTGCTGTTAACTGCATAAAAATTACGTCGAAAATCCTCTAATTTGGAGCCTTCCTGAATTAAATTAATCGTCATCATGGGAGACCAAATCCAGGTATCCAATGAAAAGTACTGGTGACACCGAATCATCATGCGTTGGGGCTCGACATGAGTAAAATTGGAATTCGAACAGAATCCGAGGTAGGCCATTTGGGAAAATAGTAAATTAGGTTCTTTTTCTTGTTTTCCTCTTGAACTTCGATTTAGTTAAAATTTATGAGATAATGTGCCTTGAAAACAATTTGCCCTACTATTATAAGATGTATCTATATATCATTTTATCTCCGGCTCATAAATTTTACGAGATTTTTATCAATTTTTTTCGAGTGAAGAGATGATTTTTAATCGCATAATGATTATCCGCGTACGTGACATATTAAAATTATATCTCGTGTCGGTTCTTCATGAAATTTATTTTGCTCTTTAAATGCACATGATCTCCGTTATCTATAAATATAAAGTTATTCATTGAAATTCTAATTTAACATAGAGTCAAGTTCTATATGAATTTATTTCGCTTGTACACCCGTCAATCAAATCCCCACATCATTCACAAGCGCGGCGAATTTACATGCTTTAGGTCGAACATTTCAACACGGCAGTTCATTTAACTCAATTCATAGATAACTGGCACCTTCCTAATAAGAAAATTCGTTATTCACATAAAATATTTTGAATCCGCCAAATCATGAGAAGAATTTCTTTTTATAGAGAAGGGGGTCAAACTTAGAAGCGCGGATTGCATTCGAGAACGAGAGGAATCACACATACCAAGAGACTGGCAATGGCGGTGCACTTGGTCGATCAAATGACAAGGTCCGCTCGTCACTCCTGCAAGAGTTATTTTTACAATTAATAATTGATCATAGCTAAAGAAATAAACATTGGAAAATCAACTATCTTTAAATAATGTGCGCAGGTCAGGGCCTCAGAGACTTCACATGTAAATTGACCATATTGAATTGGTTATCTTACAACTGCCAAATTGCTAGAGCACCTTCCCCCCATCTCCCTCTCTCTCCCTGCTTTGTGTGTTTTTTTCATAAGTTTCGGATCTTTAATTGGCCCGCCGTACAATAAGCTTGCTGTTCAACAGTAATTTTTCTGTCAAGCCCCACTGCTAGGAAAATTCAGGGCCGATTAGACTAATTGAAAATTCTAAAGATACCCATCACTTTCAATTTCGGAAATAATTATCTCGCTCTCTTGTGTCGTCCGGAATTAGCCTTATGCAATAACAAGAAAAGATGAATAACTTCCCTCTCTCTTGTTGAGGTGTCCCCCAATTTGATTATTGTTTTTTCTTCTTCTTTGTGAGTTTATTAAGCTCTTGCACATGCATGTAACGCATGCTCGACACTAGTGACAAATTACGTTAGATTTGAAGAATTAATGCAGTGTTTAGTACAGTGGATATCACCTGTGTCCACAGAAATGACCATCTCCAGAGATTTATCCTAAGGAAGGTATTGCGCGTGGATCAAATTATAGATGCAAGAAGTACATCGAAACATGTGGTTTTACTCATAATTTTACATGGATTTTGTCGCTCTGGACGTGTGATCGAGCTGATAAAATTCAAAGATTTAGCGCAGTAAATAACGCATAGTCTCTTCATCTTCTTCCTTCCATGTCCAATGACAATATGTTACAGTACTCAATAAATTAATTTGGCAGACCTATTTTAGTCAACTTAGCATCTCTTAACCGCCATTGCTAGGAGGACCTAATCAATGCTAGTAGATGCATCCTCGGATAAGGTTAGAGACCATGTTACTACGGTTTTAAGAGTGTTCTCGTTTTTACAAAAAACAAAAGACCGACCACTTAAGTTCTGCCTTGGCTCAGGTTCTCACCTTCACTATATATGGAACCTCCGAGTGGCGATGTTGGCCCCAACCGACGCCACACTAATTCCCCAGAATCTGTATCACTCAATCTCTCTTCCCCATCTTCCTTTCACATTCAAAAAAGCTTCGATTCTTGCACACGAGAAGATGGAGGATATATGGAAGCCCTCCAGGAAGGAGAAATGGACCAATGCCCATTCAGCAACATCATCGTCGCCCTCGTCCTCATCCTCTAAGTTCGCTCTTCCCAGGAGTTTCTCGGCCAAGGGCTCTTCCTCCCGCTCCACCGGTAACCTCATGAGAAGCGGCTCACAGAGGAGCTCATTATCGTCCTCGTCCTCATCGAGTGCCCCGTCGTCCAAGGGCTCGCTCTCCCGGAGCCTGTCGCATAAAGGCTCCAACATCACGCGCAAGTGCAGCAACTTGGCCAAGGAGCAGAAGGCGAAGTTCTACATTATGAAGCGCTGCGTGGCCATGCTCATCCGCTGGCGCAAGAATGACGATTCCTGACACGACGAACGCGCGGGGCTATACATATATAGGGGACTGTCGTATGTATAGTATAGTGACGGATCCGATCTAGTAATGGATTTACGAGAGAACGAACGCTTTCGATCCAGAGGACCCGATGCGTGGTTCCGATTTTGTTTTCTATTTACTCTTCTTCTTCTTTTTCTTTTCCGGGAATCGAATGCTTTTGTGATCGGTGTTGCCGTGTCGAATGAGCTACGTACGGCTTTTCACTCGGAGTTATAATTTGCACCAAATAGAAATCGCGAGATTGCTCCATCTAGGACTTCATAGGTTTGTCTCTTGGGTCCTCCATTTTGTGATAAATGAAAATACTTGGAACTCATTCATCTAGAAAAATGCACTAAAATCCTAGTAGATCCGAGGATGAAAGATCAATGTATCGATCTTCCCCCACACCCTTTTACGTTTATGTAAATATAGCTGCTCCAAGGAGGACAGAGTCAATATGGACGTTGGAACGTGCCTGGCTTTTGTCTCCTGCATGTACTATCTTGGTCGGTCTTCAAGAAAACGTACAAAATTGGAAAGGTATCCAAAGATTTAACACCGTAGTCCAGATGATTGACTGTTTCAGCTGCAGCTCCTTCCAGCTTTCAAACGGCTTAGGTGACTGGCGAAACGATGGAGCACTCGGTTTCGGATACTCAATTCCCACATGAGATAGGGTTACCCATGATCCCACTAAAGCAAGCCATTCTGGCATAAATCCCGAACATGCTTGGCTAATTCTCACAATAAAAGTGATCCCAACATTATCACTGATATTCACGTAAATCAGGCAAGCGACGGACGGAGAGACTATGAACAATAGAATGGCTAGGCTCGGACCCCGGAAGCACGTATCATATCAAAAAGAAAAAACACAAAATTCACTCTCAGTTTAGTAATCAAGGAGCAAATTCCACGCTAGGAGTATTCTTCCCTTGCGGACAGTTTTTTTTCCTGGCTTTTTCCTTTCATATCTTAGGACGATGAAGCGTTGCACACAAGCAATAACAACGATTGCAATAAACTATAATGGGCACGGGAGAAGAACCAATACCCTAGCAAGCTCACGTGTCAAGCGAATGTAAAAGGCGAAATGATTGATGTAAGAACCAATGCGCTCGTCCAACATCATTGTGAGAAGAAGAGGAGATCGGCCATGTTATAATCCGGATATTAACCAAGCGAAAACCGTCGGCCATGGTTCACCAAGAGTTATAATACCACGGCCTGACAAGAAGCACACTATGGCCGCAGAAATGTTAGGGAGTAAACCGGCCTATTCTCGGACACCGACATGTAGCACGCCACCATACTTGTCTGGGCGAAGTACATATATTTACACAGTAGTTGATGAGTAATCCTCGAACGTGCCATGATTAATTTTGACCGCAAAAGGCACAAACTGTGGTCCTCGATCCGTCAACACCGGCCCCTAATACCCTGAGTGATATACGCCTCCTGCTAAATCTATGCAAGCCACTGCAAGCTCAAGATCGGCATAGCTCCTACTAAGTGCTTATGTAAAATACGAATTTTATAGACTTACAGAACTGATGCACACATCAATGTATTAACATAAGTGGGTACAGGTAATTGGTTAGCTTTTAAACCATGTCCGATCCATCCGACTCGCTATCCCTGCTTTCCTGCCATGCTGCGCCGAGCTTGAATTTACAGACAGGGCACGTGCCCTGTTGTCGCAGCCAAGGATCAATGCAGTTAGCATGGAACTGCAAAGAGAGAGGATAAAATGGTAAGTTAAAGGGAAAGAAAGTGGAAGTACACGAAACTAACAAAACTAAAACCATTATCGAATTAGCCATCAGCAGAAAATCGATACCATGAACATTGTTCAAAACAGAAGATTTTCTTTAGAAGTGAAATGTGGAAACCAATTTTACTTTTGTATCTAAATGGTCGAGGAGGGAGTCAGAATACAAGAATGATCAATAAAGTGCTCATCTACTAAAGCAAAATCTATAAGTAGCGTGACAGGAAAAGTGGAAAAAGGAGCCATTCATATCTCATAATGTTAGGAAAACCATAGAAACTTCACATATGCATGTTGGAGGATGAGACAAGCAGCACTTGAAGAATGGAATCGGGGCCTTACATGGTCCCTTGAGGGACCAATTCCATGTCATAATCAGTCGAGCCCACATGCACTTTATTGTAATTATTAAACAAAATGGTCGTACCACACCAATATTAAAAAGTTTTTAATGCAAGTCGAGATCTATTTATTTCCCATCCAACGATTACCAATCTTCAGGAGGGACAATTCCTTGAGAAATTGTGGAAAACCCTACTGGACATGGATAAGACATTACTAGACACTAGGAGGAGAAAAAACCTGATGCAAACATGGCAAGCTACGAACAAGCTCGCCTCTGTTGACCTGCTCCAAGCATATGCTACAAGTCAATTCATCCTCCAGGGCTTTCATACTTGTATCCGCATTTCTGCTCTCTTGCTTCAGCTGTTTATGGCATCAATTAAATCAACTAACCCAGGAGAGAAGAAAACAAGAAAGAAACAAGCACTCAAAATGATCCTGCCAGTCCCTTCCCACCTCAGCCAATAATGCATGACTCAAGCACACTCAACAGAAGGTGCAGTTGTCTGCACTTTTCCGAATGCCTCCTCCATTTTTAACTAACAGAGACATTGTGGCCCATGGATAATGTAGATAGGGCAACATACAAGTGTTTGGCCCAAAAAAAAAAGGAAAATGGACAACTGCATCAGGTAATTCCCACTTTCTCCCAAAATTTGGCATGGTCGACATACGATGGCAAGAAGATAAGATTGAATCAACACATGAGACCAAAATTCTGCAAAGTCACTCGTGACAAGACATATAAAAGGTGAATCCTGAACACACAGAATAAGACAATCCACAGGTCTGAGCAAACCAAAACAGGTGGTATTCATGTGTAAGGAAACAAGGATTTCTAACAATGCCAAGACCTTTGAAAACAGAATCTAAGTTGTGAACAAAAAGGTATGGATCTTCTTCAAAAAAAAAAAACTACATTCCAGCCCAAGCAGCATAAACACATAGTAAACTAGTAAGTTAAGGAAGTCACTCGTATTTAGAATTCATCAAAGGCAAACATCTGCAAAAGCTGCCAAAGGAAGAGTACCTCAGAGCACGAAGAGGATGATGCTTTTAGTATTGAGGAGCCATCTCTATCAACAAAGCAATAAGCATGCAATTACTCAAAAGTGAAATTTGGATGAAACTCATAATAGAGAAATCATTTGCCAAAACAAAATTTAGACATTACTATTAAGAAATATGCTAGATACACATCATGGACCTTTTTCTACTAGCTTAAGTTTCCTTTCTGGAATATATGATACATTGCCTATTGAAAAGAAAAATTGGAAAAACAGCATATTTCAGAGCTCAGGTCAAGAAATCAAATGTTGGCACTCCCTATCATAATCTTATGTCCATCACTGTTGTTTGTCCTCCTGTTGCTATTTGATGCGGTTACTTCCATATTCCATAGTTTACATTTGATTACACTTGAGGGCTAGCGTTAGGAAATATGCAAGACATACATTATGCACCCATTTCCAAACAACTTACGTTTATGGGGAAAAAAATTTTGTCCTACAATTATATGAAATTTTGGGGATCCCTAGGACCTCTTGAGCTGTCTTAGAAAAGAGGGAATCTTGACAACAGTTTCTTTTGGTTCTTTTTTCTTTTTTAATCTGGGGGTAAGGGCATGCAGAACAGACCCCTGGAAGCCCATAAAACACCCTGTAAGCTCCATGAACCGTTTAAGTCTACGTAAGTGGCCTTAACCCAAAGCAATTTACATGCAATTGGTTGGATTTAAATGGTGACTTCTGGTTCTTAAACTGGATACCTCCAATGTCCCAAACGACTGCACCAAGCTTAGAGGATTACAAAAGCTCCAACAATATGCTAATCGCTCAACACAGCTTATATAAACAAATAGTTTAGTTAAAGTCAACAAGTCTTGCATCATACTTGTACTTATCCAAATAATCAAGTTCATAAACCTCAGCTAAAGCCAACTTGATTTCCCATACACAACTGCCACAATATGAAGGCAGTAACTGAGAAGCTCAGACAATGTAAAAGTACATGATGCTGTCTGCAACTAATTCATTAGCCAGAAAAACAATTAAAATTTAAGACTAATTTTATGATCCACAATTTGTTTGAACAGAAGGTGGCGGTCATCACATATTTAGGAGCAGCTGACAGAGAAACAGATTTCTTTTCAAGGAACCTACCCTTTATTCCATTGCACTTTTGTTAAAAACTAACACGAAATTATCATTAAGACCATTGTGAGGAAATTCATCAATAATTTAAGCAAACAAACTTCCACGCTTTTATACATACTGCAAGCTACACAGGCATGCATGGAGGGATTAATTATAAAGTTAATCTTTGATTCCGAGCTAGAAATCCTGAAACACCTAATTCCTAGCTAAGAATATTACCTGAAAAGAAAATTACAGTCTTCATCATTGTATTCAGGCTAATTTCCACTACGCAAGCTATACATGGCATACACACACTTTGCAAAAGAAAAGCAATTGAACCACTTTGGAAAGGAAAAGGCACTTATACTGCTTTATAAAAGAAAAGGCATCCAGACCACTTCACAAAAGAAAAGGCATTTGAACTTACCTCTGGACACCAGAAACCTTATATTTATGAACAGGCAGGGCATTTATCTCCTCCTCACTCATAGAAAGAGTTGTAGATACGTTTTCAGAATCCAGTGCTCTCAAGGTATCATAATCTGCAGCATAGACCAATCAAAAGAAGCAATCATTCCGAGAGTATAAAAGCTGCCTAAATCAGATGAATACCATTTTACATTCTTTTGAAACAATATTTATAGCCACCAGTGGACAGCTCAAAACATGTGGACCTCTTTATTTTCTGCTTATCAGTAAGCCACATCGAGAAAGTTATCGGAATACAACTACCTAAACAGATAGACAAAAAACTAACATTCAAAACTCACTGCCAACTTGCAAGGGATTTCTTTTACCATTTACTTATGATAGCTCAACAAAAGATCTTGTTTTCCTGATAGATAGAGGCATTTGTTCACTGACATGCTTTTTATTATTCTTAAGTTTTATGGGGATAGAATTTTTATTTGAAACTGCAAGTTCACTAATACTTTAAAGGCACGCAGACCATCCATTCAGATGCATGAAGTAAGGCTCCACTCACAGGGTAGCGAGCTCAACTCTACCGGATGGCTACCTAGCCCATTTGGTTACCCTGGGTGAAAATCGATATAATTTGAACAAGGAATGTACCACATCCCTAAAAGTAATGAATCACTCTACCAACTCTTTGGGATCTATCCTGCTTAACTTTGAGCTTGGCACAATTAAGAGTACTTAATCCTTGATGCTAAGGTTAATTTATTTAGATCAATGTGCATTTATAAAAGTAACGATAATCTAAATCGATAAATCTCAAATCTTTAAAGCCTGTCAAGAAATCAAACGTCTTGGATCTTTCACAATAGGAGAGATGCATGTGATGTATGGAAGGATGAGTCAACTAAAAGAACTATGAAAACAGCCATCCAGGGAGTCGAAACTTAAGACTTCCACAACAATATTGGGGTTCTACAGCTAGATTTTATTAAAAACAGCAGTCACCAATCAAGAGTTCATTTCTACCATGCCTATGCAAGTGGTTATAGACAATAAACAAATTCTATTAAACACCCTTCAAATAATAATTTGTTCCATGCTTTACAAACCTCCTATCTCCAAACCTGCTTCCGAAATTAGTTTCCTACCTAAATCATCAAATTCACGATCAAGCAGAGCAAGCTGGAGCCTCAATCCTTGTAGTCGTCCTCTGGTAGCAAATGCTATTGATGGTGGCATGTGGACACGCAATTCGGTATGGCCAAGTAAGCCACTGGCAGCTGCCGCATGAGCTCGGGCTTGAGCTTGAAGTTGCTGACAAGTAGCGTACATCCGCAGGCTTGTGGCCAGCAGAAAGACACCAACAACAAGCCATAGCTACATTCACAGAGCTACCTCTTCAGTTAATACACAATAACTCTATGCGCAAGGAAACTGGCATAAAGTGCTCAAACTTAAGTACCAGGAAATTGGATGACATCTGATGAGAGTTCAACACCATGAACAGCAAAAGAACTGCTGAAGACAGAAGTCGTAAAAATTATCAACAGATAATGAGACACAAAAGGAAAAGAACTAGTCAAGAAAAGGAGAAATTACCTGTTACAAGAAAAGCCAGAGAATTGGAATTAACAGGTCGGTGTCCATGGATACGCTAATACAGACGAAAAAGGACCGTTAGAATGTCAACTCACCGAAGGAATGAACACCCTTATGCTTGAGATATCAAACAAAGAAGTAGGTTGCTCGCTATTCCTTGAACATGAGTGAACCTACCAGAGTTGGCCGCTCATGTATAAATCCTGGAAATCCACTCTCAATATCTGCTCTGTTTCCTCTATATGCAAAGCTCATACTTGCAATGCAGTGCAGGTGTCTTTTTATACCTAAAGGCTCAAGCAATACTACGAGCACCAAAATTATATTAATTCTCAGATGCACATTCCAATCTTCATAGCCTGCAAAAGCCATCAAAATCACATAATTTACTTCCACTTGAGTGACATCAGCCAAAATGCATACCACAAAACTCCAGAAAGTGCTCATAAAACACCAACCACATTTCAAGAAAGACTAGGAAGTGTAAAGTCTATCGAGTGACGCTCAAACATTATGAAGGAAACACGATTCACAAGTTAACATTAAACTCTATCTCTTCCTCTCATAAAAGGAACTACTGCAGTGCAGGTCCACACATGGAGTATCCACAAACTAGTGGAAGTGAACACAAGATTTGCTTGGTGTTCCACAAAATTCAAAACTAAAAGCAAATTGCATTTGAAATTTTTGGATGTGTCACAGTAAAAAGATGAACTGTCGACCAAAATTAGACAAAAAAGGACCAGAGCTCTTACACTATACCTAACCACCCCGATAGATCAGACTCCTTATCCTGCAATCGTATGATTGAGCTTCAACGCAACTAAAGATCAAAGCCACAGCGTGCACGATCCACGATCAAGTAATGTGCAATCCGTTATCATGAATTGATCTAAAAGAACACTATAGTTCAGCCAAATTTACACCGAATTTCCACACAAACACATCCAATCGGTAGCTGTTCCGGACATCACTCTGAAAGATGTCGATCGTTAAATCAATCCTTCCCACAAAAAGCGACAATGCAGCCACAGAGAAACGCTTCGAACAAGAACTTAAGCTCGGAAAAACAAATTGCGACGACGGACGATGCGCCGTCAGGGTCATCGAGCAGCGACGAGCGCGGTGAATGCACAGGTTGATTGGGGGGAGGACCAACTCCGCTCCTGGATCGTCTTCGTTTCCGCTTTCACCGGCCCAAAAATAACGTGCAAGTGCAGAGAGAGTGAATGAAGGGGACTTACGCCATGGAAGACGCACGGCGACGGGGTGATTGACCGGCGGTTGAAGGCGAGAAGAGGTGAAGTGGAGCCTAGCGATGAAGTCGAGCGAAGCGACGTGGCTGCCTCCTCTCTCTCTTCCCCTGCATCTCGCTCTGCGCTTTTCTGTCCTGAGCTTTTGATGTCCCGACTCCAGACGATTCTGGAAGCTGCCACGTGGGGCTTCCTCCGAATTTTCCTGATATAGTAATATTTTATATATAAATTTTTTAGATGACACAATTGTCCTCAATTCTTTAATGTTTTCGAAAACAAAATTTCGTGTGATGCAAAAAGTTCAGACTATATATATATAAGAGATATATATGTTATATACTCCATTTCTATGCTAGGCATATTTGCACATTGATATGAGTTTTGAATGTTTTTCAAACAAAAAAAATAGTTTGGAGTATGTCATAATGGATAAGTTATGATCTTTAATAGCATTAAAAATTTTGGAATATTTATATTATAGTAAGCGGAATTTGGGATTTTGTTGATAAAAGTTCTTAAAATTTAATACAAAAAAGTAACTATATATTTTTGTGCAAAAACTAACTTTCTTCTCATTTATCAAATTAGTAGGCCCTCGAATAATTTGTTTATTTCCCCTTCTTACAATGATCTTTTTTGTCCCGTAGAATTACTATATGGTCCTATGCCTTTTCAGTGGAGTTACTTTAAGTGATTACTCTTTGCGTATCAATATTAGATAATGTCAATTGAGATTCGCACCTTGTTCTTTGTTTTGAAAAAAAAAAATAGTGGGTGAAATCTGAAATAGAAAATTTAAAAAGAAATTAGATTTTATGACATCTTCTATCTAATTTTTCTCTTTCCACTCTTATCGAATATGACATCATGGATCCAATAAAAGATCCCTTTTTTTTTTTGCATAATAGCACGTGGTCTTAATTCCGGTTAGGCTAGCTGAGTCAGACCTAGTATTGAACCTTAAAAAAATCTCATCGAGTTTTAATAATAGTTATTATATAACGATAATAATAATAATAATTTTTTTAGAAAATTCCTCTAGGAATGTGGGGGAACCAACGAGAGCCGCTTGCCGAGTCACGCCCCACCACATTTGAATAAAAAAAGTATATTTCCCAACTCCCAATTCCTATGTGCTATCGAAAGCCTTGATTGGACTCAAATTAGAATCGAGCACACGAATGACTTAAAGCCTAACTCGCTTTCACACAAGGGCTTCAAGTCAATGAGTTAATCAAAATCGTAAGACGCCTCGATCGCTTCAATCCTGTTGATTAATATTGCGTGGGAGACCGGGTGCGGGCCTTTCTTTGCATCGAGTACCTAGTGAGAATTCGAGCACAGGATCGTCTTATGCGTCGTGCTATTTTAGGGAGCCGCAACCATTAACATAACTACGCATCCGCTCGGCTAGGTCCGTGGATGAAGGACGCGATTTCGAATTCATTTTCCCGATCGAAATAATCACGTGCTACACGAGACTGGGGCATGATTGCTGCTTCTGTGCGGGCAATGCGTTAGCTGGCGCAAGGATGGCTCCAACGCAAGGGGAAAGAATCCAAGTCACGAGTCGTCGAACGGGGGCTCTGGGGCTGTCATCTTCGACCCGCACGTCATCTTCGACCGGGTCCATTTCCACAAGTTCCCATCTCACCCACCGCACATCCACTTGGAAGCAACTGAGGTTTGTTTTTGTTTTTTGTCCCCAAGCTAAGCGACTTGACTCCAGGACACGAAAGCGCGAAACCAAACCTGGGGGCCACCTCTAATGAGGTCGCACGCGGTTGTCCGCGACATCGATCCTAGGTCGAGAATATGCAGGCGACATCGGAGCGAGACGCGTCGGTGAAAATTCCTTTGCAGCGACCGTGGTGAATGGCCGGAGCTGCAGATGGGCACGGTCGCGGGGTCTTGCGGTGGGTGAAGCTGGGATTAGGGAAAGGATCAAGGCATCGTGAATAGAGTGGTATCTTGATGGGCATGAGAAAATGAGCAAGGACGCTTTATCGTCCATAGATGCACGATTAGGCGAGAGCGAGTGCGTTATTACGCAAGGGATACTTTTTTCAGTCGGCTTTCGGGGAGATCGATTTGTATCCAAATACAATTTGCTGGGTGTCACAAACATTCCAAATACCTTCTCGTGTACGGTCGTGATTTAGTCTTTCGCGCTCCAAATCATCGAGGACCAGATCCTCTTTGGATTTAGTGCAGTAAAAAGCAGTCAGCATCTTCATTCTCCATCTAAGCCTTGCCCTTTTCACACCACCTTTTGACTAATCCCTTCGACTTTTCTGTCCGCGTTGCCTCCCTCGGATTCATCATCCTCTCCTTCCTCCTCCGAGTCCGACCATCTCCCTCCATATCTGTCTCTCTCTCTCTCTCCATTGTTGCTCCGAGGTTCCATTGCGTGCCCGGACACATGAATTCGCACCGATTTCCAGAACGAACCAATCTTTCGGACATGGGTTCAAGGGGCTCTAATTTAACCAAAAAGCGAAACTTTACACTGCAGTAGACAGATCCAAGTAAACCTTCAAGAAAAGCTAAAGGGGGTACAAAATCTTAGATCGATCCGAGTAAAGCTTCAAGATACATCAGTTCCTTTTCGTGCTGATGAGCGGCGCCAACGGCGACGCAGCGAACACCATCTGGGTTCCAAAATTTCTTCCCCCAAAAAGAAAAAGATCTGCATCTCATTCTATTCCCGTATATACAATTCACAAATTTGAATGGGCTCCATCTACAAATACATTAAATCTCTCCCACTGATCACGATTTGAAAACCCAGAAGAGAAAAAAGAAGAAAAAAATTTCATTCCAACCGCATATTCCAATCCTCCATGATCCAAGAAATTTCATTCCAACCGCAAATTCTAATCCTCCATAACCCAAGATCTTCTGCGCTGCCTCCTGACGAACCTCCCAATCACTGAGCTCGAGCTGGAAATGCTTCGAGTCCTCCTCATCAACCCGGAATCGCGCTCCGGGTAATTGTTACTGCGGGATCTTGAACTCCCGAAAAGATTCATGATATTCCTCGCTAACCTTCCGAACCCGCCGCTGTCTCTGCTCCTGCTGCTCCGCAGCCCCCAGTTTACGCTCCTCGGAGCTCCGTTCTCGAACCCGCCGTCCATCTCCGTGAAAACTGCGGGCAGCTCCAATTCCCTCTCCCTATCGGCTCCGCCGCCTCTCCTGAAGCTCCCCACCGCGAATCCCCCTCCCGGGAGCCTCCAGATCGTCATCCCCACCGCCTCCTGGTCCGCGGCCGGGCCATCCTCCTGCGCCGACGGCAGCTCGTGGCGGCACACTGGGCACGAGTTCCGCACCGCGAGCCATGGCAAGATGCAGTCGGAGTGGTACACGTGCTTGCACGGCATCTCCCGCGCCTCGGCCCCGAGCTCGAACGCGTCCGTGCAGACGGCGCAGTGCAGCTCGGCGGCCACGTGGGCGGGGCCGATCTCGACCGTCGGCATCGACTCCACTGCGGCCTTGGACGCAGGAGGGTTCTCAGCCCGACCGAGACCGATCCCGGCCAGCTCCAGCTGCGCGAGCTGCTCAAGCAGCCGGTCAAACCCCGATCCCATCAGGAACTCTGACATCGTCGCCGGCAGCGGCCGGAGGCCCGATCCGGCCCCGTCGTCGTAATAGAGCTCGAAGGCGTTGGTCTCGGCATCGGGGCTGGCGGTCCCGCGCAGGACGATGACGGGGTTGAACGGCGACCGATCGACGCCGCCGCTGGCCCTCCTCCGGCGAGGCCTGACGCTGACGTCGCGATCCGGATGAGGTTCATCTTCGGATAGAGCATCCAACCGGCCGCGGGGATTAACCGACGGGTGACGGCTCGGCAACGCAGCCGCCGTTTCCATTTCTTCGATGAACCCGCCGTCGCAGAAGGGGCAGGAGACGCCGCCGTCGCCGTCCCCGTCGCCGACGCGAGGCAGGGCCGTGACGAAGCGGACACAGCTGTAGCACCAGTACGTCGCCGTCGAGACAGGCATGGCCGTGTGCCTGGATAGGTTGTTGCAGATCCGGTGGCGGTGGCTGTGTGGGCGGTGGGAAGGGTGGCCGGAGAAGAGAGAGAGAGAGAGTGGAATGACTTTCCCTTTGGAAGAATTATGACTAATGACTATGAGAGAGGAAGGAAGGAGGGTGGCTCTTTAAAAGGGGGAAGACAAACGGCGGATGATGTCTCTAGCTATCTGGGCCACGTGGCGGCATTTCGTTGGAGGGAGAAGCGACGTCGTTAAGGAGTGGACTGGTGTGGTGAACGCAGTCAGTGGGAAAATGGTCTCTGTCTTTCTTTTCTTCCTATTCAATAAAAAAATCGGGGAGCGCGTAAGGGAGGCGAAGGGCGAGGGGAGTACGTTGACTTGACGCTATCAAGACACCGAGTTTGAAAATTCAAAACAGCGGTCACGGTCGCACGCGCCGGAGGAAGATTCCTCTTACGAAGCTCCTCCCTCCACAGTCCGTCCGTTCCAATCCCGTCTCTGCCGGGCTCGGCCTCGAGTCTAAAAAGGACGCGTTACTTTTCAAACCGGGTTCACATCGGGCCATTTTACCCTGAGTTGTGGAAATCTGTTGTTGAATTTTACAGTGGAGTTATTACAGAATTCGACTTTTGAGAGCATCGAATCCAACACGGAACATTATCCAACCCCATATTTTTCCTTAAAACGAACCAAATGATATCATGAAAATTGATTCAAATGTATGTCACATCAATGGGTCAAGGAATACGATAGAATTTAGCTCAAAATACATTACTTGCTGCCAAAATGACCGAGAATTTAATGGACCGTACGACTGCAATAAATATTCGGTGGTCCAATCCCATATTTCACTTAGCTTCGATGACAATGGACGAAATTTAGTTAAAAATTATTCTATATGTGCAATCAAATTACAAAGTCGCATGTTGCCATGTATTCTCTTAAATGGATGATATTTGATGTATCGAAAACAAATATTTAACATGTTGTGCTTAAAATAGTGCTTTTGTAGGCAAAACGGTAAATAAATAAATAAATAAGAACAATAGTTCTTTCGCCTAATCAAGTGAAATTGAGTCAACACCGTCACTATTCAAGCTCAAAATCCAAAGGGTTGATGCTCAATTTGAGCTTGATTTGTTGAGTTCAAGTCAACACAATGAAATATTCTAAACTGGCTCGGTTCAATTCAGCTCAAGTTTCAGAGCAAGACGTCGTATATTATACTTTCTATTAGTTTTCAAGGGACAAGGCACTAAAACTATGAAAATATGTCGTGAAAATGTGATCAAATGGTTTTTAATTTTTTTTGAAAAATTGTGATTAAAAATCAAAATTTGTAGAGTTATTAATCGCAATTTTTTGTTAATACCGTTCAATTTAACTAACGAGAAATGCCAGCATACCCTCGTTTTATTATTTTCTCCCTTGTGTGGCGTTGATGTTGACTAGAGCATGAATCATAAGACCAATATCGGGTCGTTCAATCAAATTTCTAATCTTGTGTCCCAAATATTAGTTAAATCAATTAAAATATTAAAAAAAAGGCTAAAAGCTTTTTTTTTTCGACATTATCTTCTTTCTCTTTTTAAACAACACACATCTTTTGTTAGTAGTAATTTAACTAAGATTTGGGGTATAAAATTTAGAATCCGAACCGAAACGACGTCATCTTGACCTTATGCTTTATACTTCAGTAAGAGCTAACGATGCACAAGAGAGAGAAAATAATTTTAAAAAGGAACACATCGGCATCTTTTGTTAGTCAAACTTGGACGAAATTAATCGGATAACTTGATTGCTCGGATTCGACGAGTTCTACGACTGTAATTCTTTCGAAAATCTAAGGATTCGAACGTACTTTCACGGCGAAATTCAGAATCTCTGATACAATGATACCCAACTCGAACTATACGGTGTAGAGCGCAGAAAAGAGCAGAGTCGAAACAAAACAATCAATGAGCAGCGCTCGACAGGTCTGTGTTCGGTATCTCGACTGGGATCTTCCCTGCCTCGATCGAAGCCTCTCGGCCTGCAACAGTCTGATAGGGACAAGCAGCTCGCCATGGATCGGATCGATCGCTCTCCGTTCTTTGCTTCTGAGCCTTCACGAGGTCGCGATGGTCGTACGCTCGTTCGCTGGCCTCGCCCTTCGGATCCTACTGCTCCGGGAGCACGCTCGGTGGAGAGCACGAGCTCGTGGCCGGCCATCACGCGCAGAAAGGCGGGCCGACTTGACCTCCTCCGGAAAGACAAGTGATGAGGAGCGCCTCCTCATGGTGTTCTTGTTATGTTGGAGGTGTGATGATAGCCGGAATTGCACGTGTTGATACGAAAGGGAGGGTCGTCGTCAATGCAAAAGAGATCCTTCCATCTTCGAGAGTCCTGGTCGAAGGGCTATTAGGAAAAGGAAAAAAAAAAAAAAAAAAACAGATGTGAGGCTGCGCATGGCTTCGTTGGCCCAATCACTAGCTTGACTTGGCGTGGACCCGTCAATTCATTATGGTCGAGTTAGGTTGAAAATGATCCGATTTAAATAGAACAATTTAATCCATTTTGATCTATATTCATGCAATATTTTTATATTTAATACAATTTAGGAAAGCTCAGTGCCAAACCGATGGGAGAACATGGAGTGAGTGAACGTAAACTAGAGTTAGGGCAAAAGAAGGTGAAGAGAAATTCATAGAGATAAGGTAGGTTTAAATAACTTGAAATCTTGTTTATGACTCATTTAGTGAAAAAACTAACTATTAATGACTCGACCTATCGTATATGAATTACAAAATCGATTGATGATCCATTTTGGTAGTTCTGGTGTGGCGTGTTTAAGGGTAAAGCAATGGCTACAACCTCGTAATGCCAATCGATAAAGTCAATGATTAGTAGGTTAATATATCACGACGTTTATTTGCTAACCTTCTAGCGTGGCTGACTAATTGGACTTTGTAATATTTTGTTGGTTTACCCATGAAAGAATATGCACACCTATGATGAGATATACGTATGCCCATGATAGGAGCAATGAAGAGGGAGAACTGATTATATTTTGACAACTCCTATCGTCTTCATTGTGTGACAAACAAGAATTAAAGGTAGACAAGAAAAAGACGCGTGTTCTCTGCTCAACATAATCTATCATTCATACGTTGAGAAAACGATGGTCATTTACGTTGTGAAATAAAATTATTTTCCCTGTGATTATATTCGGACCGTTGTTTAGTGGAAATTTTATCTAATACGTGCTAGTGATGCAACCATGATTCCTGAGTAATTCTCCTATCGTTCCGCAAGCAAGAAGTCAATCAATTTCTTTGCGAAAGTTCTTCCAATAGACTCAATAGAGACGACAGTAAAACTACCTTCATTTATTTTATCTCCCAGTCGTTTATAAGAGTATTTTAACGACTATTTTAAATCTTTCATCTGCCAGTATGTTATTAATGAACATTTGAGATTTCGACAAATGCAACGGGAACATAGCTAACATAAGGTTTCTAATACATAAATTTTTATTTTCCAATGAGGAAGATAATATCCTTTTTTTTTTAAAATCAATTTAGAATTTAGAATTATAATTTCTTCGCAAAGCGCAGGCGAATCAATGAAGTTGTACTACTTTATAGAAAGTTACTTTCATATCTGTATCGATAAATTTGACCAATTAAGAGAATCGAAGGTGGAACGAATCGAACGCGTGCATAAACTACTCTCTCATTAAGACCATTCGTGGACGGAGGGCGGCTATAGAAGAATTAGCAAAGACATTCGATAGGTCAAACGGTAGTGTAGTCGAGCGATCTAACTGCTGTTCACATTTTGATCATTTATACTTTGACGCCGTCGCGAACTCGGGATCCATTCATCTAACCAAAGAAGGAGCTTCATCGTGGGCAGCCCCGCTCGATTAAAGATGACCCCCGATTCACATCCAGTAGAAGTCTATGAAGAAGGAAGGAAACAGATAACAGCAGAGAAAAAGCTCAACATCTCACAAAGACAAGCAATCAGGGAATGAATGGCAGCGATCCACACGCCGGGAGCTGCTCAGCGAGCGCAATCCCTTTCCTTATTAAATCATCAATCATCCTCATCCTCGTCGACCCTTTGGCCGAACCCTCTCGGACCCGCCCTCGCCCTGACCCTCCCCTTCTTCCCGCCTTTCTTCTTCTTCTTCTCCGCCTCTTCCTTGTCGAACTTCTCTCTCTCCCTCTTCTGCAGGAAGTCCGTCACCGCTATGTAGATCACCTGTTCCAAGGAATCGAGCCAAAACCAATTTCCCCCCCGATACAACAAACAGACCCACATCAGAAAAACCTCGGCTTGAGCCAGTTCCCGCGCACGCATGACTCGACAAGACCAGAGCATGGAAGAATCAAGCATTTGCGAGAAAGCCTATTTTAGTATTACCCCAATTGTGAGAATGGAGAGACCAATGAAGGCGATCAAGAGCAGGACCGAGACGACGTTGGACACGCCGTCGACGCCTTCAGGGGACGACACTATCTGCTGCGAACTCTCCAGCGCATCTTCAGCAGCGGCACGGAGTCTCCAGCTTCCGACTCTGGGGTTTCTGTCAGACGCTCTAAGAGATGAGCCGCTTTTGACGGTTCTTTGGGAAGATGCAGAGAGTGAATAGGCCACGGGCAAAGAGAGAACCGAGCTTTTGAGAGGAGCGAAGGGTTTCAGCTTGAAAATGGAGAGGTGGGGTGAGGAAGAAGATGGAGAGAGAGACGTGGCCATGGCACATCTGCTAGTCTGCAAACTTCTTATCGGGATGCACAGAAACACAAGGTCGCAGCGGTCAAGATACGGCATCGCATGGCGTATTTGGGCCCCTCGAAAAGCTTCGGCTTGCGGTCCAAAGCGAAGCTTGGGCTTTCCGAGAGAGGTCGTACGAGGACGAGCCCAGTGCCGGCGGTTTCGAGCGCGCATTCATGCAATGTGTCGATCCTAGGCGGAGCCTTACCAGTGTCCCCCACGACCCTCGGCGGAGCTATGCCATTGCCGGCATCCCTCTACCGCCTCCACGAAGCTTCCCAGCCACGATCGAGTTTGTCTTCTTTTCATCGTAGAGGATAGGCTTATGTAATATTCCCTCTCTCTCTCTCTTTTTTCTCTGTGCACTAATCGTTCTCTGTGCACTAATCGTTTACGACAAAACATAAAAAAAAAAGTAGGGATAAAATCATAGTACTCTTTGACATTGTAAGAAGAGAAAATTATAATCGAACCACTTGAAATAGCATTATGAAAATATTAACGCTCCAAGTAAGAGTGATTTGTCTTGACCTTGAACATTTGTAAAGCAAGATTTTGCACCGAATGCCTTTGAGATTGTGTCACCAAGTGCCAAAACTTTGGTCGAGATCCCTAGCCCTGAACCTGCTTGCAAATGTACCAAATCCACCTAATTAAGCTAGAACTTAGTTTTGTCTTACTTTAATTCCAATGACCCCTCAATCCCCACGTGTTCGATAAACATCCTGTGCACATTCACTCAGTTAAAATCGTCTTTCAATTCCATTCAAAAAAATCATTTTGTTGAAATATATGACTGTGTTGATGATTTCTTAGAAATATGAATGATATTTCAAAATTTGTACGAAGGAAAGAAAGTTACCTTTTTTACTTTTGAGAAGTCCACGCCAATGAACAGGGTAGCCTTCTTATGCCCCGTAAGTTTATATAATGGTACATAGGTGAAACTAATGACATTTGAAACATTCCGGGGCGAACTCAATTTAATCAATTGCTTAGGAAAATTATTTCCAGTGAAAATTAGTTTTTAGAAAATGATTGATTTTCAGTTGTTTGATATGATACTTATGAGATTGATGATATTGACAAGGACATACTCGGATGTGAGACAACAAAAGTTTTTTTTTTCGATAATTATATCACTTTTAAGAACTATAAACTCCATCAATTATTTCATTTCTCCTAATCTAATATAGAAAGATGACATTGAAATCCTTATTTCAGATACTAATAATATATGAAGTGTAAATTTTTAGGAAAGGAAAAGGAAAACCCCCCAAAATTGAATTGGCACATCCACACCTGCCTTTTGAACCATCCCCCAAAAATATGAGTTTCAATTAGAGCCAAAAATCATTTAATTAAATGATGATGTGACGATGACATTGATAATCTCTAGATTTAGGACAAATGCGTAATGCTATCTTCTTACTTTTAATTTGTTTGATGTCATTCATGAATTTCAACTTAATGTGTAATATGATTCATGGATTTTCAATTTATTGAATGTGAATTCTAAATTTTGTGTATATGTTCAGATTAATCATTGAATTATATGAAAATTCGTGTCATTTTCTCAATGATGTTTAATCCCGAAGACCTATGACAAGATTGAGGGCTCATGTGTGATGAAGGCCGAATCTGAAGAGAAGATGAAAATAGTACATATACATAGATAAAGAGAGGGAATGCATCGACAGAAGCTCGTCGTTTAGTGACGCATGAAAAATGAGCACGAGATTTTATTTAATTTCTAATCATGGTCGTTTTCGTATGGAATTTTTCCTATCGACTTATTTGTTATTGGCGAACCAAACAAATGAACATTATAAAAAACAAAGAAGAAAAATTCATTTCATTAGGCTCATCCTTCGCAAAACCAGACGCACCCCCAAGGGGCGCATATGGTTGGGCATGCTTTGACGGAACTCGCGCGGAATTTTTTATCCGGTTCTCCGCACGTGTTTCCCGCTTTCTCTAGAATCCTCCCACGTACTACGAACCAGCTGTCCACCAACATCCCCCCTACCCCACTGGCCGAGCCGCCGCACCAATGATTTTAATTTTCCCAATTTGCCCAAAATGCCCCCCGAAAGCCCGACGCGCCCCGCTTACGTGGCCGCTTGCCGCGAATGGCGCGCGACTTTAAGATGCCCTTCTATACCTCCCCCCCGGGGCAACTCCGGCATTGGTGGCCCGTCGACGGGGAGCCTACGTGGCGCGATCTGGTAAGGTCCGCGGGACACGCGGAGGGCGGAGGAGGCGAGTGAGCTTGCGAGTGAGGGTGGAAGCGGGGAGGATCTAAAATATCTGCCCCAGTCGTCCACGTCGGCACGGATGGGAGTACTGATCTGGAATCAAATATTGCACTTTTTCCTCCGAAAAGAGCAACGCTTAATTATTGTTTAATGAAATTTCTTAATTCTCTGTCCTCTCAGGCACGAAATATCTTTCCCTTTTTGCCTCTTCGATCAGTTATCTCTCTCTCTCTGTCTCTCGGATCTCAGAGCCGAACGAGCAATCCGCGCGGAGTTTCACCTCGGATTTCGCCACTTCAGGTTCAATCTCAGAGCTAGGGGCTGTTCGCGGCGGTAGCGGGGGGGACGTGGATATGGGCGAGGAAGTGAAGATGAGCGAGTACGGCGGCGTCGATGGCGGCGACGATCGGGTGTCCGAATGGGAGGCCGGCCTCCCGAGCGCCGACGATCTGGCGCCGCTCTCGCAGCCGCTGATCTCGCCGGAGCTGGCTTCCGCGTTCAGCATCACGCCGGAGCCGTCCAGGACCCTCCTCGATGTCAACCGGGCGTCGGAGAGCACGTTGGCCGGCCTGCGCGGTCACCGGACGCTGTCCCAGGGGTTCTCGTCGAACAACGAGTTCAAGTCGTTCGTGGAGGATCGCGAACAGGAGCTGGCCGAGGAGACGGACGCGGACGGCTCCGATTCGAGGAAGATGAGGAAGATTGACTCCGCCGAGGAGGCGGATTCGGCTATGAGGACGGACAATTCGGCGGAGGATCCGTCGGCGAAGGCGATGAAGAGGCCGCGGCTGGTCTGGACGCCTCAATTGCACAAGCGGTTCGTGGAAGTGGTGGCGCACCTAGGGATTAAGAACGCGGTGCCGAAGACGATAATGCAACTGATGAATGTGGAGGGATTGACCCGCGAGAACGTGGCCAGTCACTTGCAGAAGTACAGGCTTTATTTGAAGAGGATGCAAGGGCTGTCGAGTGAGGGCCCATCCTCATCGGATCCGCTTTTCGCGTCAACCCCGGTGCTGCAGAGCTTGCACGAGACCACCGGAAGCGGAGGGGGGCATGGGAACGGGCACGCGGCGATGCCAATATCCATGCCGATGCCATATGGCGTGCCGCCTCATATGCCAATGCCTGTATATGGGCATATGGGGATGCAAATGGGTAATCCGCAGGGGTTTCAGTCGAATCCTTACATGTTACCGCAGATGGACTGGTCGGGAAATAGATGTGGATCGGTTGTATCATATCCAAGCTCTGGTCCTAGTGATAAGTGATCGTATTCCTGAATCACATGGCACTGTTGGTTTGAGGTGAGCTTCTTCTTGCTTTCATCAGTTATTCACTCGACCATCAAATTTTGCCATTGCTTATGATGGTCGCCAATCCACTAGCTCTGTTTTGCAGGGTGATTGTGTTGCTTTTTTTTACAAAGAAATGAAACTTGCGATTCTTTACCGTTAACGTTTTTACCATTGCTTAAAGTAACTCGTACACGTTCAGAGTTTACTCCGCTTGTCTCTGTTTATATACAACCGCGACTGCCCTGCCCTTTAGAGTGGAGTGAAAATTTGTGGGTTAGAAATGAGTCAAGAAATATCTTTGGCATGTTAGGAAAATTTGGATCTCTTTTGGTACTAGAGAAAGAGAAAGCCGGGATACAGCGGCATGTTTAAGCCTTTAATTCACATGGTATAAGCGAGGGAGGACCGGAATAAGACATCAATGATGAAGTGGCATCGCGGCTTTGGCTTGTTCACATGTCAAAAGTTGAGCAGAGAATTGAATTGCGACGAAATCTCATCATTCTGCTCATTCTGGCATTTTACGTTAGGAGATGATGCCGCCTCATCTGAAGTCACTTGGGCCTATTGATAATGAAAAATTTGGTACTTGCTTCGATGGTTCTTGTAAAAAATCAATTTGTTTAACAAGGTAGTCTTTAGGGATTATAGAAATTCTTCTAATCGTTGCTATAAACTGGTAGTTAATATGTCTGCCTAAGGCGGTGGAAAGCGTAGTTCACTATGCGGTGAACCTTAATGGATTCTACTGGCCTTGTCAACTTGTTCTTGCTCGAATTAGTTCCCTAGTTTAGACTGTTCATCAAAGTGCTTCTTGTATAGAGGAAGCTGCCATCATGTTCACGAAAATTCTAGAATTCGGAGTGAAAACTGCCTGCATTTACTGTGCCTGATGTTCTTCTCTTGTCCGACCTTATCGTCGAATTAACTTAAGTACCTTGACTAGTTGACTCTGTTACTGGAGAAAAGGACGAAGCTGTATGGTCCCACCCCTCTCAATCTCGCATAAAGATTTCTACTCCAACCTTAGCTTAATTGTGGGATGAGCTGGTTGCACATCATTTGAACAAGCATGTTAAAGATGACAAAAGTAGCCTACGACTTCGATAGATGGGTTTTTGTTGAGAATATCGCATCTTTTGTCAATGCTAGAGGTACTAGGCCGGAATGGGTGGCTTTAGAACTTCTTCATGTGGTGCTCTCCCACTCCCACTATACACACTGATGAACGCTCATTTTATCATTTTACTTCAGAGGTCATTCCCCTGTGCAAGAATAAAAGAGTCCAATAGGTGGGGCTGTGAGCTGGACTACGATATTGAGGCAGAGTACCTCTTCAAAGCTGTTCAGACTTCTATCCAGCGGAAGAGCTTCTCCTAGATTCTTTATCCTCCTTTCCAGCATTATTGTCATGCAAACATTCTCACTGGTGATTATTGTTCCAGAAGGGAAATAATGAAGAGTCCCGAGAGGCGGTGCCTGCCGGAACTCTTACCGTGAAGCATGTCAAAGAGAGGGGAAGTATAAACTACTGTAGCTGATGAAGAGTGAAAACGGGACACTTGTTCAGTTGCTTTGACTCTAGCTAGGTTTAGAGACATGCTTCTAATTTAACATGTCTTCAAATCTCCAGTATTAGATGTCAGCTGTGATCTTGCCATAATGTTGACTTTAGTTGGAAACGAGTAATTAAGGTGGATCATTCTCGTCATACCTCAACTTTCCAAGTAAAGAGGAAATGATACGACTGGTCTTCTATTTGAACAACATAGCCTTAGCCTCATATACATGACCAACGTTAACCTATTGTCAAACCAACTAGCTGGTGATAGGATCGTAGTCTTAAAGTCTACCAAAAAGAACATATCTGCATCTCCAGTGATTAACAAATTACATTTATCAAATACCATGTCAAACTCGTATATAACTTTCTCAACTTAGATCAAAATCCAACTCTAAAAAAACTCTGTAAGGGCATCGCTTTCGTGTGATTTATGTGGCTGTAAACCTTGACAAATAATTGATATGAATCGTATAAGAAAATCACCGCTTATTGAGCAGTACAAATCTCTTCTATGTAAATTGAGCTATTACTTTACATATTTACAAATGATATCAAAAGCACTTTTATCCAAACCTTGTATATAGACGTAGAAAAACAATGATGAGTTACATTTCATTCGTAAATATTAGATTGATCAACAATATTTAAAAAAAAAAACATCAATGATCCAACCCATCAATCAATATGGTGCTCACTATCAAACTACGACCACGTTTAATGTTCCAAGATAAGGCCTGCCAAAATTCCCCCTTCGGCGTAAGTCTTCACCTGTATCAGCTGGTGTCTTGGACGAAACAGGACCTCTGGAGACATTATGCATGCACAATGGGTTTAGCACATAGCGACAATAGGCATAAAATCAGCAACTCATCATTTGACTACTCACAAAAACCAATCTAAATTTCATTTCATAAATTGAGTCACAAACCGAAACATATAACCCTTCCCAATCCCAATTTATCAAGCAGCGCACATTTTATACATTTATTAAATCATTTAACAATAAGTCAACTAATTTCAAGAAATACTTTAGGATGCCATTTGAGATAATCAAAAGGGTACAATCTAACTTGATGCAACAAAGTATGCTAAACAAAAATACTTTTTTTTTTTTGGCTTTTAATATATGTCACGCCGTCACCATGCGATGCCACTTTACTGTAATTTTCAAGACACAAGTTCACAAATCCCACCGCTCACTTGAATGCGAAACCAAACAATGGGAGCTAGCTCCAGCAGAAAAACTTTAAATCCTATCAATTAAGTGAGAAACGTACATCAAAATTAAGGAAATAATGCCCTTAACTAAGATTTCACTAAACTTAAGCTTATATGGTGACAAAGCCACGCTGACAGCCAACCAAAAGCTCGCGCAAGCTGAACAAGTACTGATGTCCACTGTATTGCAATAGCTCCAGTGCCGATTTAAAACCATTGATTTGCATTCTACGGATGCACGTTTCAAGTGGATCTAGAGTCATTAGTAAATTATCTTGACATGCCAAAAGATGGCCGGAGACGGGCAAATGCTGGTGCCAAATGCAAAACTTCAAATCTGGTTCCAGCAATGCGCAATAACTTCAAAATTTTCACTCTGATTAGATCGTACACCCAAATCAACCTCTTCAAAAGTCTACATGACTACGACACCTCAGAGTGTCTTTATAACATGATTTTGCAGTTCACTAACCCCGAGAATCAACCCAGCAACTCAAAGTTCAATGCAATCCGAAATTACAATTGTACTAGGATATTCTCCTCGATTAAAGAAATCAAGACTTGGAATTCTTACCGAGTGCTTCAGAACGGTGTTGATTTGGCATGTCAAGTTGTCCATGGTTGCTGAACCAAAACCCTTTCTCTCTCTGTTAGTTTCTTTCTTTTCTCATTCCTGCTCTTTGTACTTATTCAACACCAGCTGCAGCAAAAATGAGAAATTGACTGAGGAAAGTGCGCTGAGGTGTATCTTCATGGGCTTAAATAGGGTTTGGACAATCGGACACAAACTTGTTTTTCTTTTTTGGCCTATTTATCGCAATTTTCATAATATTTGTAGCAAGATGTGTTTTAACTTCTCAGACAATAAGAAACAAGCATGCTGCTTGTCTAATCAAACAGGTTCCACATTTACACTCCTACCTATTCAAAAGGCATGGCTCGATGCCAATCCTTCCTTCACAAACACCGTGGGGCATGTTAAAGCTAGTCACCAGTCAATAGTGTCGACTAGGATTTTGAGATAGATAGAAGAAATGTGGCCCTCACTGCAATAGATCTATCTTTTTTTTTGGCAGATTCTCATTTGCCCCATCTCCCCATTCAAATGATTGCGCTTGTCTGAACCATGCAATGGAATCACCAATTATCTCTGCTCATCAACCGATCTTCCACAGTTGTCTGTACCAATGAAGTTATAACTGATTGTAATCGCAACTGTTTGAATGTGCAAGAGTAAACATTTTAAATCTCAGGATTGGATATGACATAATAGCATCCACTTCAAGCCGTGTCTGAGCATGAGATGGACTCTATCCAACTAGAACCAAGAAACTTCAGCAATTTTCTTCTTTTCATGCTCAACCTTGAATGCCAATCATTACTGGCATTGGCATATAGTTCAGACAGCAACATACTATTCCCTGCATTTCCTGGCTCAAGCCTTGAAAGATGCCGGGCCGCTATTTCTGCAAGTTCCAAGTTACCGTGGTTCCTACATGCCCCTAGTAGGGCTCCCCACACGAACAAATCAGGTTGCACAGGCATTGCCTTAATAAAGTCGTAAGCTTCCAATAGTTTTCCAGCTCGTCCAAGAAGATCCACCATGCAAGCATAATGCTCGAGCCTTGGCGCTATCTTGTAAGCTTCCTGCATCTTGTGGAACAAACTCTGTCCAAGTTCAATCATCCCTCCATGACTACAAGCAGTGAGAGCTGCCGTGAAGGTCAGGTGATCGACCCCCTTCCTATCTTCCTTCTCCATCTGAGCAAAAGTTTGAATTGCTTCGTTACAGAAACCATGGCTAGCCAACCCAAAGATCATGGAATTCCAAGAGACCGCGTTCTTTTCAGACATGTCAGAGAATAACAACTTAGCTTCGGTTATGAGACCACATTTCGCATACATGTCAAGAAGAGCACTTCTCACAAAGAGATCGTTCTCCACTCCAAGCACAACTGCATAACCATGCATTTCCTTCCCAAGCCTCACATTGGCAGATGTAGCACAAGCAGGCAAGAGACTACTGATGGTGGCCGAATTGGGGTAAACCCTGCAAGCCATCATCTCCTTGAATGTCTTAAAAGCATCTTCCTTTTTGGAATTCTTTACGAGGCCAGATATAATAGAAGTCCAAGACACCACATCCGGCTCAATACCAGCAAAGCTCATTGACTCGAGCAGGTCTTGAACAGCCTGATGATCGCCCTTTTGTGAAAAGCCATTAATTAATGCATTCCAAGTTACAACATCTGGCTTCATACCCCAAAACTTCATGTTCTTTACCAATCCAATTGCCTCTTCTGCAAAGCCATTTTGAGCATAACCGGAGACCATAGCGTTGAATGTGACCAGATCTTTCTCTACCATCATATCAAATACTGTGCGCGCCTTTTCAATGTGCCCGCATTTTGAGTACATGTCAATCAACGCGGAATTGATGAACAGATCGTCTCCGACCGACAGTTTCAGAACCAAAGCGTGCACATTCTCTCCGGCTCGCCGATCTGAGAGCTGCCCGCAGACTTTGAGGACGCTCGGAAACACAAACTCGTTGGGCTCCATCCCCTCCCTTCTCATCTCGAGGAACACATCTAAAGCCTCCTGATGGTATCCCCGCCGAGCAAATGCACCGAGGAGGACGGTCCAACGGCGAACATCCGTGTGAGGAATTTCATCGAACACACGTCGAGCATCAACTGTGCTTCCGCAGTCAGTGTAGAAGCCGATAATCTTGGAGGCAACGTGAGCGGAAGCACGAAGACCCGTAACGATCAGATGGCCGTGCAGGGTTTTTCCCGAGCGAAGTGCTCCAGTACGAGCACAAGAATCGATCAGCTCGGTACAAGCATCAAAGGAAGAGTGATACCAACGGTTGATCGCTGGAGTTCCCCGCGGGTTCTTGTTCAGTACGAGGCCTTTGGTGAAGAAAGACATCAAAACAGGCGCTAATCCCAACCGGTCTGTAAGTGGTTTTTGCTCTACTGATGGAACCGGCGGTTCGGTTCACATGTATTTCCCTCTTCCGGTTAGAATCTGTCGAGTCCGGTTTTATGTCGGTGCTTTTTTTTTTTTTTTGAGTTCTTGCGCGTTGAGTTCTTGCAATTCCTTCTATCCCTTATTCTCTCTATCAATTTTTTGTTTATAGAAGATGTTTCATTTGCAGTGCATAATTCATCTGGAAACATGGTTTCATCTACTTTATGGTATTTTGCACTTAAGCACGAAAGAGTATTAGAAATTTATATAATAGCTAATTCACCACTCTTTTCTCAATTTATGCATTGTTGTACAAGCCCCACGACCACGAAACTGTTGTTGCTCAATCGAGTTCCTCCATTACTCTCTCTGTGTATGTGCATGTATGTGTTGCTAAATTAGGTCATGGGGAAGGCCACGATTTCACATTTGGGGGTCACAACAAGTGATCCCATAATTGGGGTGGCCTGGTGCCGGGTTGCTATTTCACCCCTTGATCAGAATTGCGGAGGAGGCTGCAATTGTGCAGGCTACCCTTGGCTAGGTTCACAAAGGGCTTGAAGGAAAGTGAGAAAGAGATGGTTCGATAAATGATGAGGCACAATAATGGAAGGTGAAGACATGATGGTAAGAGGCCTTGCAATGTCTAGTGCGCGACTTACTAGAGGAAGGAGGGGAGTGTTTTGGCCTTCTCCTTTTCTTTCTAAGTGCATATGGCAATTTTGTTTTAACTCGAGGGGTAATTTGGAATAATTTTTTATGATCTCGATCCATATAAATATAAGTGACGTGTTTGTTTATAACTTATCAATTAAGATAATAATTGAGAAAATTCCCACATATTATGGATTAAGGAAAACCATGAACTTATCTTTAAATGTTATATGTTGAAGATAGACTTATTCACCACATTTGAAATGAGCCAATACTTCGTTTGCTCTCAATATATGCAACGTCGGAGCATATTATCGGATCATATATTGGATTTTACATGAGCATTTGTAATCCGACGGCTCACACCGTTGGTCTCTCCAGCCAAGAATCTGAGGCAGTCGATCGTGCGGATTGGATCGGTTTTATGACAACAGGCTCATTCTTACTCAGGCCGACACAACTGGAGAGCAAAGATTCCATTTTTTTTCTCTCTTCGGGTGCGGCATGAGATGCACACACGAGCTCCCTCGACGAACATGCATCATGGATTAGCTCCGCCTCTGAAACCACGAGCCTGTCGCTGCTCGCACTTCGCTTCCACAGCGGATTTTGTTTGCTCTTCCCACGTCCATCTTCAAACCCAACCGGATCGATTCTTTTGTCACAGACGCAGCCATGGACGTGTCTTTGGCCCACTCTTGTCCACTGCGCAGTCGTTGGTTTGGCCGGGCGAGAGGAATCGGAAGAAGGGTCGGCGGACGATCGCGCGTACCCTCTTGAGAGCGAGTCGAAGAGAATCTCCGTACGAAGTTCTGGGGGTGTCTCCTTCCGCGACTTCCAATGAAATCAAGAGGGCTTACCGGAAGCTCGCTTTGAAGTATCACCCTGATGTCAATAAAGAGGTATGAACGGAGTCTCGGCGATGGCCTTGATTTTACCACACAATTTGGGGTGTTTTGCTGGAGATAAACCGTGTCGATGCTTTTGGTTTCAAATTATCTCTGCTGCTGCTTGTCCCTCTTGTCTAATTGTGGATATACAGGGTTCATTGACATATTCCATTGGGTGTAGATAAATGGCTGTACGGTAGCTGTTGCAGTTACTTGCCGTGTGTTTGGTCTGTATTTTAGAGTTGCAATACCTTGAAGCTGGGTGCGCAGCTTTGTTGGCCCTGCCGCTGGTAGGTCTTTTGCTCAATACTTTATAAGGAAACTTGCATAGTCCCTTTTCACCGCAAAAACTGGAAAAGCTGTACCAGATAGGCTGCATAATAGACTTACTCGGGGAGGAATGTGGCTCTCTAGCAGTCTGGCATGAGACTCTCTATGGCTCTTATAGACAAGTGCCCATCTTTCTGATGTTGATCTGTGGTTAGAAGAAATTAAGGTTACAGGACTTTGTAGCTTGGGGTGGTTTTTTGTGTTTGCAGTTTGGTGGAATCCATTTGAATCATGGGTATCTTTCCTTTGATCTAAAGTTGGAAGTTTGTCTGCATTGATGCTCCTAATGTTACCTACAAACAGATTATGGAATGATGGGTTTTCTCCTTCATGAGACGTTCTAGGATCGCATCTTTAAGTTATGGGCAGCATTGAAGCCTGCTTTATTGAGACCCTTTGGTCTCATTGATCTTTCTTCTCTATGAACATATTTAATAGTCACCGCGGATTGGTTAAAGTTATCCAATTTTGGAATTCAACCTGGACAAATGTTTGGGTTCTGTAAACTTTTTCTTTGCTTCAGTGGTGTAGATGTCAACCGAGGGTTCTGATTTTAAGCGTTAGAGGCAGTAGGGCTTGTAGATCCTGACAAGGTTGTTCCAATGTATAAAGTCATTTAAATCTCATGGACCCTGACTGCTTGTTCTGGAAGACTTCACACTCTTGAATCTAGACGATTGACAGAGGAATATTAAGATTCTTGCTGTGTACTGTCGCATTAATTGTGTTCTCAGACTTGTTAGCGCAAAATTTTAACGTCAAGACAACTATTTTGAACCAAATATCATTCCATTTGCTACCCAGAAACAGGTTTTTTAACCCACATTAAGTGCTGAAAATGTCACTCCATTAGCACTTAATGTCAGAAAAATAATTGACATTAAGGACTTTGGGTAGGATTTTTTATTTCATCTGTGCTTATTTTGTTGTATGTTGCCAGGCATTGATTTCATCAGCGAACATGTTGAGAAAGTTTTTTTTTTTAAACCATTGTGCATGATTGCAAATGGGTCATTCCATGCCTTCAATGGACATTTGCTCCTTCGAGACCTTTATGCAATTAAAGGGCTTAGAGCTTTTATCTATCTACAGAATCTACCTAGTTGCGTGGCTTTACTAGCTATATCCTTGCAAGATCTTTGTTGTAATAGCAGCCTCTGTGAAGAAAAACAGATGAAGAAGACAACTCAAGTAATGGTCGATAATATTGGAAAAACGTATTCTGCAGTTTGTGGGCACATCATTTTGTAGCACTGCATTTGTCATGATGAAGTGATATTTACTTATCAAAGACTTACGATTCATTTCCTTCTAAAAGTAATTCTTGATTAATTCCACAAAAGTGGCTGTTTGCAATTGGATGTAGTTTCATTTCTGAAATTGCTGTCTGCTAAAATTTAATTATCTTAAATGTGAAAATGTCTCATATTTCAGGCAAATGCACAGGAGAAGTTCATGAGGATTAAACATGCATACAACACTCTCCTTAATTCTCGTGATTCGGATTCCAAGAGGAGATACGGCACTGGAAATCGTGCGTCTGGGTTTTCGTACTCCACTGAGGATAGGAGCACCCTAGATGAAGAATTCTATGGATTCGGTAAAAGCAATAATAAGCTGCAGTCATTACTTTGTGCATAATACAGCATCCTTTCAGGCCTCAGGGGTTTAGCATGTTTAACCAAAATGACATCGTAAGATCCAGACCATCTTGTAAAGGGAGTAAATTTTCAATAAATGAAGTAGTAGGTTACTTCCTGACCATCATTAGCAATTTGATTTTTTGGTCAATGTCTGTTTATGATGTGGTAGAAAGCAGAGGCCACATGGATATGCAACTTAGTACAATGTAAATTTGTTGGCTCTTGCGAATTCCTATTGAAGAAATAAATGTGGAGTACACCTCACTTGTTCTTTAGCTTGGTTCTAGCTTTTCTTTTGTTCCGTCATCTTTAGATTGACCTTGGCATGTGATTGTCTAGGACAAACTTTTTAACCTGATGTGGTTCCAAGTGTATGTTGGTTTAGGGCATACTGTATGTTCTTAATTTTAACCCGTTTATGCTGCAGGTAACTTTTTCAGGGATATTCAGATAACAATAGGTAGATGGTTCTCTCAATGAGATGTTGCCAGTGCCATCTAGTTCTTGGCTTACCTCTTACTTTTTAATCTAACAGCCTATATTATTTCCTGTATGTAGAAAGTTTGCTTGGATTTTTACCATCTTGTTTCGCATGGCAGAGGATTTCTTTAGAGATCTACAAGAAGAATTTCGTAACTGGGATGCAAGTGCATCTTCACAAGGAAAGCCAAAGAGCTTGTGGGAGGAATTGGCGGTGAGAGTTGCTTTTAAAATGTTTCTACATTTGGAAAAACAAAATTTCTTCTGTGCTATATCTTTAAGAACCTGTTTTAATGGATAAAAGTAAGAGAAACACAGAACGTTCTATCTAATGTCTTCTATCCTTGGGGCTTTATAGACATGATTTGAGGCTAGGACCTTATGCTCTGAATTTTGTTGGTCGAAGGAAATTGGTGAAGAATTTGTGGAGTTTCTAGAGAAGGAGCTAAACATAACCGATTCGGAGGTGGAAGCAAATCAGTTTGATGATGGGTCACAAAAAAGTTCCAGGACAGAAGGTACGCGTAATGCTAGTGAAGATGAAGCTAGCAAGGAAAGCAGCATCGAGGATAATATTGATGAGATAGAAGCTACTCTTGCTCGGTTGAAAAAGGAATTAGGCCTGTAATTGATTCACGAGGATTTTGTGCCACATATTTATTCCGTTACCCATGTTGTGTTTGTATAGTTATGATATGCGGTATACCCGTGGCTACAATAACTTTGAATGACAAAGGTCAGTGTTGAAGGCAAAGAGAGGAGTAGGGGGTGGAGGGCAAGTTCTGTAAGATCATCGTTGAATAATGGGTACAACTCTGAGTAATTTTGGAACTCAAATTTCATTCTAATTGATTAATGAAAAGCCGTTCCTCTTAAGTTTGCCCATTCTTGTAAGTATGTTCTCTAGGCAGTTATCTGAGTAATGTGATCTTATGCTGTAGTGGTTGCATTATGATCTCTTGAGTAACCATACATTGGTTTCCATCATGATTGACGGAAGTAATATTGTCTGAAGAGTCCAGTTCGTATCAAACTTGCATCAATCTTTCCTTATTAGGCTCTGGTGGATGGACTGGTGGTGTAATTTGCCTCAAGACGTTCACCCGTAGTTGCATATGTTTGCCTTCGGGAAAGCAGTCTCTTTTGTGTTCATCGTCCATCGATGCCGCGACAATGTCGGGACTTTTGTCCGAAACATTCGGCGCCAAAGTTTTCTTTCATTCGAGAGAAGTCGACAAATCGGTGTCCGAAACATTCGGCGACAAATCGGTGTCCAAATCGATGTACGAAACATTCGGAGCCAAAGTTTTCTTTCATTCGAGAGAAGTCGACAAATCGGTGTGCAGATCCCTTCTGAGGAAGAACTTGAAATTGCGGGCACCGTCCTCTTGAGCTGTCGATTCCTCGATAAGAGGTAGCAGGAGGTCCCGCTGGGGATCTGATTGTGTTCTTAGATGCCACATGGGGTTGCATGCAAGACTCTAATCCCCTGAAACTTCCACGCGTGCAATGAAAATTGATAGTGGTTATGAAACGCGCGAGATATACCCGCCGTTGAGTTTGGCCGCTATGGATGAGGGTTGGCGAACCTGTTTGAACCCATAATCCGACCTAAGCTTGATTCACCGATCAACTGCATGCGCAAGATAAGATCTTTTGAAACAGAATCGTATCGAGATTTTCGAGGTCCAGTCCAGGTGAAATAGTGAAGCAGCATGAGTTCAAGAGGACAAGAGATGGCCATGGAATGGGACCGGATTTCGCCGTTCGGATCCTGAAGCAAGCGGCAAAAAAAGGCCGCCCATCTTCTTCTCCCTTCGCCGTGACAAGAGCCTTTGGTCTCCACCGCGCAGAGGACAAGAACGAATTCTCTCTCAACAGTCACCACCCACTTCACTTCGATGGCACTCCGTCAGAGCCACTCGAATGGGGAAGCATCTCGGAACGGCATGAATTTTTACGGACACCTCGCGTTCTCAGCAGGCTCATCTCTCGTTGCGCCCAATGTGTCTGTATTGACGCGGGAGTTCAGCTCCATTCCGTCGTCGTCAAAATGGGGTTCACTTCGAACGTCTATTTGCGCAGTGCTCTCGTCGATCTGTACGGTAAATGCGGTAGAATCTCTCACGCCCATGACCTGTTCAATGAGCTGGGTGAGAGAAGTGCGGTCACTTGGAACTCCTTGATCTCCGGTTACCTTCACGTCGGCTTGCCGATGGTTGCCATGGACTTGTTTCGGAAGATGCTTGGAGAGGGAATTGTTCCTACGCCGCATAGCGGTTCCAATGTTTTGGTGGCTTGTGCTCAACTCAAAGACGGAGATATTGGGAGACAGATGCATGCCTTGGGTTCAAAAGCAGGCTTTGGGTGGAACGTTGTCTTTGGGACTGGCCTGATTGACATGTACGGTAAATGTACGAATTTGGAAGATTCAAGGAGAGTTTTTGACCGGATGGCGTGCAAAAATGACATTACCTGGACAGCAATGATTACCGGGCATGCGCAGAATGAACAGCCAAGCGAGGCGATGATATTGCTGAGAGAGATGATGCGTCAAGATATTAGACCAAATTATGTCGCTTATAATAGTTTAATGTGCTCTTTTTCGAATCCGGATTATTTGAATTGGTGCAAGCAAGTTCACTGTAGAGTGATCGTCGAAGGTTTGGAGTCCAACGTGTATATCGCAGTCACACTCGTGACCGTCTATTCTGAGTGCAATAGCAGCTTGGAGGACTTTCACAAGGTTGGTTTGGGTATAAGAATATGGGATCAAATCTCATGGAATGCGGTGATCGCTGGACATGCTAATCTTGATGATGGAAAAGGAGCTGTGAACTGTTTTTGCAAAATGAGAAAGGCTGGAATTTGTACAGGCTTCTTCACATTTGCGAGCACTCTAAAAGCTGTAGGTTCTTTGTCTGCTCTTGAAGAGGGGAAGCAAATCCATGCTCTAGTTTTTAAATCCGGGCATGCTTCAAACATGTACGTTCAGAATGGACTCGTCTCTATGTATGCTAGATGTGGCATTCTTGCTGATGCTAAAAAGGTCTTCTCATCAATGGAAGAGTGTGATGTTATATCCTGGAACGCATTGTTATCCGGTTATGCGCACCATGGTTTTGGCAGGGAAGCTGTTGAACTATTTGAGCAAATGAGGTTAACTGACATTGAACCCGATAGTACCACCTTCCTGGCTGTGCTGACAGCTTGTAGTTATGTCGGTTTGGTTGAGAAGGGACTTGAATACTTTTCCATAATGAGGTGCAGCGATTCACTCGAGCCACCAAAATTGGAGCATTATGCTACTATTGTCAATCTTTTTGGTCGAGCTGGATATCTCGAAGAAGCAGAGGCATTCATCAATGGCATGCCAGTGAAGCCAGGTCCCTCGGTCTACAAAGCTCTACTAAGCTCTTGCAGAATTCATGGAAACAAGGAAATTGCTCTACGATCCGCAAAGGAGCTTTTGGAGCTGTGTCCTGATGATCCTGCCACTTATGTGCTGCTATCCAATGTTCTGCTAACAGGATGCGAATGGATTGATGCTGCAGAAATACGGGCACTCATGTGCGATAGAAGAGTTCAGAAGAAACCGGGCTCTAGTTGGCTTTACCTCTAAAGGAGGTCACATGCTCAATTTTCTTTTCTGAGACATGGAAACCTTGTCGTGGGAGGTGTCAACTGTCAGAACATGAGTAGCTGTCTCTTTCCCCTTCATAGGAGAAGAATTTAAGGTTTACCTCTGTTGGTCCCCAGAAACATAAATTGCTTTTTAAGGGTATATCAAGATGTGACGAGGTAAAGGAGTCCATCACACCTTTTTTCCCCAAAACTTACCTCTTTGTAATTCGCTGAAAATGGTAATATGACTACTGAGGACAAAATTAAGATATAGAGAAGATTGTCCTTGTTATCTAGTATACAATGATGTTTGTTTTTGTATCTTCATCTATCCCTTTGTTTTGCTAAGACTTGCTAATGTGACCACGGTTGAAGAGGAATGAAGCTACAGAAGAAGACTCCAAACCCACTGCACTGACTGCAAGTTAAACACCCCTTTACCAGCAAATCATGAATTTACATTTCCTACTTCGTTGCAATGCTTTCTTACTGCGTACTTGGCTGTCAATAATTCCGTTGAGTTAGCTCTTTCGAGTACTGTCTTCACTACAGCATAAAATTGTAGAAATCTTTTTGGGCTGCTTAAAGCGATGATATGATAAAATTATCCATCTTCGACATGTTTTTATCGCGGGGGAACTCATTTTCCGTACATGAGGTGAACTCATTTTCGATATTCGTGAATCATACCCTCCGGCAGTGTGGTTGTAGCAGTGACCATGCCTTCCCTCTCATCCTTTTCAAAGGATGCATGCAAACTTCTTCAGTTGATTTCGTCTGAGGATTTATGGAAATGCTAGCATAGTCTTTTGCGATTCTATTAAGAATTGAACTGACTATTGGATTCGCGTAAGCTGTATCCCCCGTAAGCACAAGTGCAATGCTTTAAAAGATAATTAGACACGGAAAAGCGAAATCATTATCAAGAATGAATGAGAAGCATCCTCATATCAAAAAAACTAGAAATATGAACAGGAAGACTGTCACATTGAAAATCTAGCAATATAACAGGAAGCGATCTTTTCAACATCGTTCATAGGCCATCCCAACCTTCGATAACAGTGGATTCTAATACTGGCAGCTGCCATTGTCACTCCTAGCTGTTGGATCAAAGTTTGTTGCAGCTGGGTCAGCGCAACCTTCGGAAATAGGAAGATTGACTTGTTGGGCTGCTTGGCCTGCGTTATCGTTTTCATTAGACGCTTAGACAAAATCCAGTAACTGAGGTAAAGAGAGTGCAACTATTTATTAAGAACAACCTCAAAGATCCCGGGGATCTAACCCTAGAAAGTTCCCCTCTTAATAGCATCCTCATTGGCATCTCCCAGAGCTGCCTCGGACAGGTACTTATCGGCCAATTGGACTCTCTTCACATTTTCTTGTTCCTGAACCAGCATGTTGCCATACTCGAGCAGCTTCTCAAGAGTCATTTTGGGCTGATCAAAAGTTGGGGGCCCCTCCTTTGAGTTTACGAGCTTCTTGCCAATGCCGTCGACTCCCACACCCGAGATCCACTTCCTAACCTCGTCGTCGTAGACTCTTGCCCTTAGAGCGCCAAAGAAGTCTGCAAAGAAGACTGGAGTTTGTGACAAGTACAATTCGCCAAAATGGCACTTCGGAAAATGCTGATAAGATTTGCCCAAGTCCACGATCTCCTGCTAATTTGTTATGCCCTTTCTAATTGATTTTTGGGATTTGGGTAAATTTGCTATGATCTTAACTGTGGACAATTGATATTTCTCATCCTTTCCTACATTAAGGATACTTAGCAAAGAGTTCGTGATTGCCTTTGAACGTGATAGTTTACTCGATAGTTACTTCACGTTAGCACTGAAATTGCAATATTGGCGGAGTTGCTATAGATCTACACCATGCTTACCAATGGATTGACCAGGGAAATTGTCAACAAGCTTCACGATGGCTTCATCGGTGATATTGTCAGTCCTGAAGATACCGGTGCAAACACCAATTCGGTCCTCACGAGTGGGAGCCCAGTAGAATTTCTCCATACGACCATCACGAATGAGCGGGGCATACAACGTGGAGAAGTCATTACCCGTGACAATGATAGGGACACGAGGATTCTCCTCCTTGTTATACATACCAGGGAGCTGGACACTGGTTGGGTTATCGGCAATATTCATGAGTGTAGCGTTCACCATTTGATTGTTCACTGTGTACTGTGTGGTACCACCAAGCCTACCCGCACCTGCATCAAGATCATTGATAAAGAGGCAGCACATCTTTCCTTTCTTGATCATGTCGGCCGCTTCACGGTATCTTTGACGGATGAGTTTTGCCGGTTCTCCTGCATTTCCACTTTCCAGCTCTCCAGCGCTCATCATGATGGGGCTGAAATTTCATCACCAAGTATTCAGAGCAAACGAACAGTACAATCAAGTCTAATCCAGCACGGGGGATGTCGGTCTTTCAGTTAGATTTGAGAAGAAGAACTCACTTTATTCCCATTTTGGCGAAGACGAGCTCGCACTGGAAGGATTTTCCCTGACCTTTTCCGCCCCAGATACCTAAAATAAGGGGAACCTGATCGAAAACGAGATTCAAGTCATTCAGTTCAGACTAGTCGGTCATATTTCTACACGTTTTGTCTCAGTACAAGAACTTCAGGCTTCCAACCTTGATGTTCGGCAAGGTCATGAAGTTCTTGCTGATGTGAACAATGAGCTTGTCCATGAAAGCAGGAGCGATGTAGAATCCATCCATGTTGTTATCAAAGTCATATCTAAATCAAGGGGAACATTTAATCAGTATGCATGATAATTGAGTTTGGTTGATTATTTGACCTCTGTTCTGATTGTGTAAATCAAATAACCATGTAAAATCACTTATTTACTTACTGGCGAAGACCGGTGCTGATATATTCATAGGAACTCATGACGGCATAGTGGGTTCCGGTTTCCATAGGAGCCTGGAACAGAGAATCGACCATGCCCTTGCCTCTGGTAATGTCTTGCTGGTCGTCGGAAGTGTCGTAAGCAAGGCCCCTCCATTTGTCCTTTTCGGTCTGCTTCCCCTCGTCAATTTCCGCGCAAATCCTCAAGCTTCGTGATGAAGGCTTTGGGTTGGTAATTCTGGAGCTCACCTTCTTCAGGCTGTTGCCCAAAAATCCTGAGCTCAGAATCGCTGAGCTCGTGTTGTTAAAGCTCAACTGCATCACAGCACATGAACTCCATTATATAAGCCAACATAAGTCCACCGGAACTAGTAGAACCTCTCTCCAAGGCAACACCATCTCTCAAAGAAAACATATAGTCCCTGACTGATTCGTATTTCTTTCGTATAAATCCGCTCTACTAGGGATCATACTACTTAGAAAAACTAACTATCAAAGATTAAAGAACGACGAATCCGGAAAGTTGATCACAATCTACCGGGCTTTACTTGCTTGACCACTCAACAACACGTGGCTGAGCATCAGCTAGAAAACCAACATCAGCAACTGGGACAGAGCAGACCGGTTCCGGAAAAGAACTAAACAAAAGAGAACGACCACATAGAGAAAACTGGGCAAGACGAAGTACCGGCTTCCCATTAACAGTTCCAACAGTCGAAATTGCAGCCGACATTTGGGCAGTAAAGAAGCTTCGGCTGCTGCTCCAAGGCGTGGCTTTCTCTCGTTCGAAGTTCTGGGGAAGCGCGGGCTACGGTGACTAGATTTATGAGATTCTAACCTCCATCCAATTGGGATTGGATGAGAGAACACGTGGCGCCTCCTGGAGGCCACTACCATGTACAGACGAAACAAGATATCCCCAAGTCGCTGTCGCAAGCTTCTTGGCCACTGAAAAAAAGTTTTGAGGACTTTTCAGCAGCTCGAGCTGATAAATGGAGGTCGTGAGATGGGTTTTGGGAATGGGACTTGTGTGCCTCTCGAGAAGAACCGGGCCCCTCCATTTCATCTCAATTATGCGATCCCCAGCAGACGGATACTGAATCCCCGTGATCCAAACATGCAAGAGGAAAGTGATAGGAGCACACCCACATCAATGTATTGATGGAAGATGGAATCCCAAGCGCCAAGGGCTTAGCGCAGAGCGATGGTAGTACCAATGCGAATGGATGGTTCCAACTCGAACACTAGATATATCGGCAATTTGTCCATGAATCTGGTACAGCAAGTGAGTTATTTATCAGGCTCGGCATTCTTGTTTAGCAAACTAAGGCCATAAACAGACGTCTCCGAGATAAAAGACAATCAATCCATATTTTGCGAGATTCATCATCATGTGTTCGAGATGGATCCCTTTTCTTTCTAATGCCATTCCTGTGAATCCATAATACTCGTCCATTTGATCCTTTTGCGTTTCTCATGCTCATGGAACAGGGGCGACTAAGGGAACATACAGGAATCGCTCGTGAAAGATCGAATCCCATGCTACAACTCACGAGGTTCCCCCAAGAGGGGGGCTCTTTTACACCGGTTCTGCAATCTGACTTACACACCCACCCCCGCACACACATAAACTTTACGCCCCCATCATAGACGGAAAGTTACATAAAGGGCACACCCTTAAAAGCACAGTACCTTGTTGGGTTAGCATACATTACACCTGTCACAATCAAAGGTTAGCCACAAAAACTGTGAAGAGATGTGTAAACCGACCTTTTACGCATGAAGGATTTTAGTAACAAAGAATGGGAAAGAAGTAAAGCTGGAAAAGCATGGCTACACAATATGCTCAACACTCGGTATGTGCCCTAGCAAGTTGCCAAAGGACTAACATAAGATCATGATTCATAGGTAAAGAAATGCAATCAAAACACATTACATAAGGTCTTGCAAAGTTGAAGGTACAGCTTACATAAGATGCCCTGGGATCGCACTTCATTAGGGAAATAGAAAAATTCCCAAAAGAGTCGTGAATTTGACCGTCCATTTAAAGGCCAAAAAATAGAATAAAACTCTTTCATTATGTACAATAGGCCAAACCGTCCAACCGAGGCATGATGGCCCAGGCCTCACTTCCCTCACTCTCTCACCTACGGACGATGATAATTGATAGAAGGTGGAAAAATACGTAACACCAATTACATATCTCGATTGTCTCTTCCAAGTAGATTCCTGCTACACAGCAGAACTAATAATACTCGAACATCATCAGAACTCAAACTCTCCCGTTGCCTGACAGAAATCAACATAGAAAAAAATCCATCAGAGGTTCACGTTTAAAACCAAAAAGAACAGAGAGAACAGAGAGAGCATGAAAAAGTGCAATCAATTAACTCTAGAGCCTGACCTTATTGAAAAGGATATCCTTATTGTTTATATGCATTATACCATCCTTAAGTGTGCACTTCCACTTGCTCTTCGTCCTTGTCACCTATCCACACAAAAGTACAAACTAAAAACATAGTTCCTACCAAAACAAAGTATGACAGCTCCAAGGCAGATTATTATTGTCATCCTGAAGCAACTGTCACCTTGTCAAATTGAGCTAGAACCAGGTGCTGCGTATTTAGCTCCTCCCCTTCATCCACATCATCTAAATCATCTTCATCATCATCATCATTTTCATTCAATGGTGGCTCATCTTCATCTTCTTCGTCTCCAACATCATTATGAACTCCAATTGCAGGAGTACCTGCCTGTAAGTCTGAAGAAAAACGAGAGGGAGATCATCTGAGTTTTCAAATACACTAGTGACACCAGAGGACTGGCTCAAATATCATAGACTTGCAGAAGTCGCACATACCATTTGGAGCTGGTGTGCTAGCAATGTTGTAATCTTCATTCACGACTCCTTGATAATTGTATATCTTCAATACCAAGAAAAGAAAACACATCAGAAGGGAACCAACCGGTGAGATTGCTCTCTCTCTCTCTCTCTGTTTTTTTTTTTTTTTTTGGGAGAAACTTAGTCATCTGAAATTGAATCAGCCCTATGTGCAGGCACAGTATGGATGACAGCTTTTTTCCTGGTTTCCACAGAGGTAAACAGAAAAAAGAGGGAGGTTGGGACTTTGCAGATGTAGCTATTGAAAACAGAACACACAAAACACAAGAACAAGGCATGCATTTTTAACGCAGATCATGGTATACCATTGCACCTTATGAAAGACTTCTCTAAGATTGCTATTACATATATTTGAGCAAGATATTCTCATCACATCGATCCTGAAGGCAACCACAGAACTTTCTGCCCACAGAGTGAAAAAGGGAAATGCAAAAACATGCAAAACTTCAGAATTCTATCTTCAGGAAAAGGAAAAGAGAGGATCAATCATTCGATCTATGTTAATGTATCTTAAGAGGCGCTTACATTGGGAGTAGAAAGCATCTCGTCGTATGGATCAGGAGTTTGCCCATCTACTTGAGGTATCTTTGACAGTGGCCTCCCCACATGTGCCAGCATCTGCCTATTTATGGTGTCTGCAGCGGGTAGAGCAGTCGTCTTCTCTGTGATCTGGAAATTTACCACACCTGGGTAAGCAAATGTACGACCAAGCAAAGTACTACAAAAGTTCTGAAAGATATGCTGAAACTAAATCCACCATGAAAAGGATCAAATATCCTGTAGCTGGTAAACAGTACAGACATTGGCCCACGATAAAATACTGAGCTTCAACAATTGAACTAGAAAACAATAACCAAACTTTAAGCACCAGATGTACACATTCATACTCCCAAAACTCTATGTCAAATCATCCGGCTCATTCAGTTACAAAAAGTAATCCATATAGACTATGAAGTATCAAGGACTAACAAAATGGCATTATAGCAGAGCATACAAGATCAGAAATAATGTGTTCATGTCATACTAGCACCAGTGACTCTTTGAGCCGGTCTGCATTTCCAATGCCTTGAGAAACTGAGCACACGTCAATAGTCACTTCCCTCGCTCAATCTAAATACTGCATCTTTTGCTAGAGCTCTGAACTAATAAACAAAAACACTGTTTACAAAAGGAACCCGCTAAACTCATTCTATCAATTTGCACATAAAAAATCTGCTTTGCTCACAAGATTCTTTCCTCTGTCACGCACGCACGCGCACGCGCACGTGCACAAACTCACTCACTCACTAACTGATCGAGAGCATAAACAAGCTGGAATTAGCAATCGCAATAATCAGCAAAGTAGAGCAAAAATATCAGCCAAACCAAATAACAATAAGTATATTTAAGTATTTTCACAAGAATTAAAGATCACATAATAACAAAATGTGCAATGACAATCATATTAGACCTGTGAATCCTCAAAAACAGCATCTCCAGCTCCATCCTGTTGTGGTATAAATCCACCATTCTGATAGTGCGGAACAAGATCCTCACGTTTTCTCTTTCCAGAGGACATGAAGAAATCCTAGAATTTTTCAACGTCAAGATCATTGCTCAGCCTTCAAGTGATAATACTACCATCATTTTACACAAGAAAACCACTACTAGACATCAAGGAAGCTATGAGAAAGTCACAATTTAGATCAAAATATGAGGTGAAAACTTACTTGTGTATGGGGCTGATGAGAAGTTCCTCTGTCCCCATCCTCTCTAGCCTCCATATAAGCTACATAATTAGAATAGGAGAGAAATTACAATAGGACAGTTAGATTGAAACTCATGGCAGCTTTAAGATTTTACTCACCAACATTAACATCAACACCCAAGGGGGGCCTTTGATTCATCCAAGGTGAGGGAGGATGCTGCCAAAAGAAACAAAATACTAATCTGCTTATGGAAATTGTACTGGAGAAGGTTTTGAATAGCAGTTGCACAACCAGCGCTGCTCACAAAGGGGAAATTTCATGATGGGCTTGTCGCCAGGTATGCCAGATGTGGCTGATGTGGCATTCTCAGTGATTCAAAATCTCTCCTCCCTTAAAGACTAGCATTCATGCGAATTGGAAATTCTTTTAACATAAAAAAAGTTCACAAACACTGACTTCAGTAGACAATCATAAAATGCTGAAAGCAAACCTACACTTCTATTTGTTAGCAGTTCTGATAGGTTAGTACTGTCCATATAAATATGGCTTAACATTTAAGCCTTTGTAAATCTAACATCAAACACATAACAACTAAAATTAATTCTCCCATAATCATCTAAAAGAAGAGTTCTGAGATTAAAGTTGGCCATCATACTGCAGCATTCATAAAAAGTACAATGTAAACAAGCATCATAAAATCAACCTAACCATTACTCAATTACTCATACTAAAAATCAGAACAGTGAGATACCAAGTAATAAATTACCATTTGGTCTTACAGGAATAGGGTCCCAATATATCTTTTTTCTTTTTCTAAACAATACATAACAGCTTGCATTATTGAAGAACAATAATTATTCGTCAGGTCTGGTGGTTTAGCTAATCAGCCTGGAAAACCATTGAACCAAGCTGAATCGCCAACCATATGAAAACATCATATGTGGCATGGCAAACAATACAACAAAAACTACTTTAACTTTCTACATCCTGGGGAATAGAACTTCCATACCATGTAAGGGCTGGGTCTCCCAGCTTTTATATCAGTATTGCCACCAGAATTGCCAACACCATCATTCGAAGGAGTAGGGTAATCAGAAGATCCAGTTGGAATGTTGTACATCGAGCTATCTACAGTCCCAGGGAGTGGGGTCGGAATGGGAGTTTGCAATGGCGTCTACATCTCAAGGAAATCCCAATCAAATGGCAGCAACCACAAGATTCAGACCAAGTCACTTAAAAAAAATGATTCAATGACATGGCGTGAGTGGACAGGGGACCAAACTCACTGGAGGAAATAGCATGTCAGCTGTGGGAGTTTCGTATTCTTCTGTCCCCTCGTAAGGTACATTGAGATCATGAACAGGGGCGGCTGTGCCACCGGGTGGAGGCTTCGTGGCGGCTGACCTGTCCACTGGACCAAGAACAGCACCCGCTTGCATCATCTTGGCCTCCCAAATCTGTCGTTTGCGCATTCAACAAGAATCAAGAATCCCCACGGTGAATCGCCGCATCAAGAGCAGAAACACACTTTCCGCATACAATTAGACCCAATTTCCGAAAAAAATCAGAGAGAAAGCAAACTAGAAGCCCTAAATCAGGTAAAACGCAAGCTCGGCAGATCTAATACTGCATCCAATTCATCCAGAATCTAAAAATTAAATCGGAACCCGCGATTCCACGCTCGCAGATCACACAGCAAAGGAATTCTCTTGAGAATCCAACAAATTGAGATGATAACTGTTTCCGTGAAATCCAGATGAGAATCAAAATTACCCCTTGAAGCTCGTTCAGGACCTCCTCGCCAGGGCCACCGTTGTTGACAAACTCATCCCGGACCTTGCTGATGACGTCTTCGATCACGTGGAGGTACACGGGGCTGGTCATCGACGAGGACGCCATCTTCTAGATTCGCTAGATTCTTCGCCGGAGGGGAAAAGGAGCGTCCCTTTCCTTCCTCGAGGAGATCGAACGGACGGCGGCGACGAGACGCGAGGATCAACGTCGAGGCTCGGAGGTCACGGGCATGGACGACGGAGAGAGGGAGCAGGGGTCTAGGGTTCGCGAGCAACAGCGAGAGAGAGAGAGAATGCTCTGTGTTTCTCGCGAATGATCCTCGAGAGGGAAGGGGAGATGAGGGAAGGGCGGACGAGAAAGGCAGAATAAAGAGTGGAATATAAATATGTTTGCATCCGATTGTGCGCGTGGGTCCACGTGTCGAAATCTGCACGTCACTTGATATTTTTTTCCCCTCTTTCTTACCGTGCGTTGGCAACTCGGCACGTGATTTGGACAAAAAAAGGTTCCGGTCCCACCCACGTAATTGTATTAAGCCCAGGGCCTATCGCAATCTTGTCTTGAGCTCGAAGGCCCATTCATGATTTGGGCTCTTCCGGTGGCCCAGTCATTACTTGGGCTCCTTCATGAGGCCCAATGCACTCTCTCTCTCACAACCCCACGGGCCCCCGGGGGGTCCACTGCACTCGTGGAACTTGAGAGTAAAGCTCGGGAACGCGGGTTGTCATATATAATGTTGACTACTAAGGCAATGCTGTAAGTCTTCATCTGATATTTAGATAAAGGGGTCATATCCAAAAACTTAGGCTCCGTTTATTTCACGAAAAATATTTTTTCAGAAAACATTTTTCTAAAATTGTGGTGTTCAGGGGCTGAAAATAACTTACCAAGGAAAATATTTTCTGTATCTTTCTAAAAATGAAGAAGATGTTTTCCTCTGTCAAAAGGGAAGAAAACATTTTACAGCCCTTGTGATATTCTCCTTAAACTATAACAGCCTCATTCTCTCTCCTTTTCTCTGTCCTCTCTCCTCTCTTTCCTCTCCCCAACCGAACTTCTCTCTATCCCTCTCCATTTTCCCTTCCCAATGTACTGACATTTCTCTCTCTTACCTCTCTTTTCTCTTCCCAATATGTTCTCTATCGAACAGCGAAATATATTTTCCGATTCATTTTTTAGTTTCAAGCGAATACCGAAAAATATTGTCATTTTTTGGAAAAATGACTTCCTGAAAAATATTTTTCGAAGATGTTGTATTTTTCGCGAAATGAACGGAGCCTTAATATGCGTTTGATTTAGCTTTTCCCAAGTATGAAGTGTTTGACAATGATTCTCAAAGGTTTTGAGGATGAAAACTGGTCTTGAAAATGTTGAAAGTAAGTTCTATTAGCTTTCGGCAATTTCCCAAGACCCATTTCCAAAGCTAAATCAAATGCAACCTTAGTAAGGCCAAATATAGAGCCTACTCTCTAATTGTGAAGTCTATTGCAGTGTGTCGATTTAATCCTATACTTTCATTTTATCAATTGATTTATAAACATTTTACATTTAAGTCACTTTAGCCCATTCACCCAAATTTTGGTCGCCCAATATTGGCTTAGACATTGGCTGGCCAGTTGATGTTAACAATAATAATTTTTAACAATATTTTTATTTTTTCAATATTTATTTTATTTCATTTATAAATTTTCTTTTTATTCCCCACAATGGGCGGTTGCCTGCTATTGGGCGAGGCGAGGGTAGTGATAATTGTTGGCAGTTGGGGAGGTCATGGGAAAAAATAAGAAAAGAGGGAGATAAAGAAAAAGAAAAGAAAAAATTAATACAAAGTTTGAATAGATTAAAGTATTATTAAAAGTTATCTATGTTAGCGTGATCAGGCTAAAATTGATCAAATTGAATTGACACAAATGCAAAAAGTTATGGATTGAATTGGCACAAACATAAAAGTTACGAACTAAGAGTTGGCAATAAAAAGATTTTGTATAAAGTCGACAATTTTAATATTTTAGGACTATTATAGCAATTTTCCCATGAATTGAATGTATGTGTGATTTTTGTATATATACATTGTTCCACATAGATTAGATTTATGCACTTCATTTAGTTACTTGGTTTCCTTGACAATACGGATGTTAAGCATGACACTATTTCTTCATCTAATCTAGACTTGAGATAAAATATAAAGTAAGGGAGGCCAATGAATGGCCTCGAAAGATCCGAACTTCAGATAATATTTTGTAAGATTATTATCGACTTTTCAAAAGTTTAAGCTACAAAAGCACCGTTTAATATATAAATATTTAATACTCATCTCAAATTCCAAAAGATCTTGAACGTTTGATTTGAAGATGTTTGGAATTGCCAATTTAAAGAGAAAACTTAATTCACTTCCAGTGAGTACGTATCACCTAATAAATCGACCATGACAATTACCTACAAAGCTCAAATTTGTTATCATGGCAAAAATATATGCTAATTGTGGGGGAAGGTGATAATAATTTCCTTGCAAAATTATCAAAGATCTTTCAAATCCTACCTATTGACACCCAGGTTTTAGCCTAATAATCTCACAAGTATTATAAAATTTGAGGATTGAATTCATTGATAAGGTCCCTAAACAAAAAAAATGTTGCATGCACAATGTATACAGGCATCGAATGAATTTCATTTAAATTGGGCTGGTCGTGGATTACATTCCAATTGGCCCGACATGCGAAATAAATTTGAACGTAGAAGATATAAACTCAGTTCAATTTTGAAGCCCGTGGCCCCACTATCCCGGCCACCCTCTAATGAAATCGCAGCCTGCACCCTTCAAGGGAAGGGATTCCAGCAAAAAACCGCGACACTCACGACACTCTCGACCGAAAGCAACATTCAGATCCCCCTGCTCGTCTCTTCTTCGATTCGATCATGCCGCGACATTCTCGGCGCCATCGCCGCATCCATCTCGAGCCCCCATGTCGGCCTGAGGTGTCCGCGAACTCGGGTTCCTCAGCAACAAGGCCTTGTTGTCGCCCACGTCAATCTTTCTGCTCATAGTCCTAGTCCTAATCGCAAAGCCATGTTTGCCAGTTGTGAATCGATCGAGAAGACGAGTCGCCGATGTCCTCTTTAGCCGTCGAACGCTTCGAGATCGTGGATTCACCGGTGTGTTACTTCCCTATGGATCTTCTCGATTGTTATAAAGGTTTTGACAGGACAATCGTGTCAAGTTTCAATCGGAGAACGGTGCTCCTTATCAATCTGATCCTGTGCCTGATTGCGACTACCCTTAGGAACTGATCAGGAATCATCTCCACGTGGTTCCTGAATGTGATTTGTACTAGCTTCCTATGTTTGATTGAACAGGATTGCATTGCATGATGTGAGGGATCGAAGCAAAGAAAGCAATCTGTGGTACGTGCTGTCCTGGTTTGGACGCGATGTATGGCCTAATTGGTTATCTTCAGGATGCATCTCACGTGATGAAAAAAAAATAGAAAACCGACAATAGAAGTGTTTTTCTTGTGCGTCACTCATTCATTATTGTTCAATCGCATGTTAGGATTGTTAGAATATTCAAACAATAAATCATAGATTCATCTAATAGTAAAAACTTCCGGAACAGTTAGTATTTATCCAACAATATCTCAAATGATATCGAGGAGCTCGATGTCATGGGTTTAAGTTCTTCTTGACCCAATTTACCGTCTTCACGACCACCCTTGGTACTAAACAGGAAGATCAGACTAAGTATTTAAATATCATTATTCACATGTTCGTTTCCATAATCACATGTCGTCAAATGTGCATATGACATTTGAACATTCGCTCCTTCGATGCATTAGTTTATTTTAGGAAGCTTGCAGGCGTACGTTTCGATTTTCCATTACTGAAGTGTAATGACATGGCTTTGTTAATGATCTCCCGTTTACGGCTAGGGTTCTTTATTTTTATAGCTATTAATTTGTTTGCTGGAAAAGTAATGTTGCATTATATGATGTTTATTGCTTGATTGTTTTATATTATCGCTTGAGTCACCATGCATAATCACTTTTACACATGCTAGACGATTCGGGTAATAAAATATGACGAAGACCGCATGCAAAACGTTTTCATAAACAGAAATAGTATTGATTTGTAGAAACGAAACTAAATTTATTACACTTTTACCAATTTAATCCTAAACATTTAAGTTTTGTCAATTTAATCATAAATCTTTTAAAATCTTATCAATTCAGTCATTCAGGTAAATTTGTCCTGAAAAATGCAATGTGGACGTCCAAAAAATACTTATGTGTCCAACATAAATTTGTCAGAATGACTGAATTGATAATATTTTAAAAGATTTAGAATTGAATTGACAAAACTTAAAGCCTTAAGAAAAATTTTTTGGACAATTTTTCCGGATTTTTTATGACACATGTTGGACGATTCTGCCACCTTCCGTGGGAGAGTCCATGTCGCCCTTGGAAGAGTGGCTGTCACCATCGTTTCCCACTCAATTAAGATTAGGCGCGGGTATTTTTTTTTTTTTTTGGGTGGGGGCACCATTGACGATCATGTCATCGTTAGTTGACAAATCAAATTCCAAAGTTTTAGTTTATCAATAAATAAATTAATTGATCACCACATGCATAATAATGAAGCTTGGACTTAACTATCTTAAGAAATTGATTCAACATATAAATATTCCTTGTCGGCCATTGGCAAGGGCTTTGCGGTGGCGGGCGAGACTAGCCTCATTTATACCTGGGCGGGATTACCTCGTCGTGGCCATGATGGGTAAAGGGTGAGGGTGTAACGTCATCCACTTTGCCATCGACAATATTGTCCGCTTTGAGCCTCACTGGCCATCACGGCTTTGTTTTTCCTCGAGAAAACACGTTGTCAGTGGATCAATGACAGCTTATCACATATAAGCTCTCTCAGGACTCCCTTCCTATGTCCCGACTCTCTACATTATCATTTGCGTAAAACGATTCGTTATGTCGTTCATGTTCATCTCAACATTTGTTTGTTACTTCATCCTTACACACAATTATGAAGAAGAGAAGCGACCCGTGCAACAAAAGTTTCATCAATCATTCAGCATTTTTGGAAAAGATGTTCAAAGATCCAAACAGTAACAAACGAACGTGCCCTCATCGAAGAGTTGTATGTGCCTCTTCAACTAAAGTTTCAAGCATCCCCTGGCGATTCGGCGGTTCAACATGGTCAATGATGTCAGCTTGACCTCAATTTATTCATTGTTGCTTTCCTTTTCTTCTCCGACTAATCGATTGGTTAAAAACAAGAAATATCAACATGGTCAATAGTGTCAGCTTGACTCTATTTGTTCATGGTTGCTTTCCTTTTCCTCTCCGACTAATCGATTGGTTAAAAGCAAAAAATATTATATATGTACAACAACTACTCCAAGGCGGTACATGTCTCACTCATATGGATAGACACCCGTTCGACGTGATTACGCGAGTAACGTGGTGCTTTGACAAAAGACAAGCTAGGTACTAGCTTTCCCTGTCATGATTTATCGTTTTATGCTTGCCGCCATCGTCATCGTCGACCTTTCCATTCACGTGGTCAGGAAAACTTTACCAATGGCCGACCCTCCGTCGGCCTCCGGAGCGAAGGACTTATATATGACCTGGGAGAGTTAAGAAGGACGCATCCGACCCAGAAAGAATGAAGAGTTAAGGGGAAAAACCAAAGTTGAGAGAGAGAGAGAGAGAGAGAGAGAGAGAGAGAGAGAATGGCTCAGCAGGGGCAAGGGACTGCAAGTAGATGTAGCAGGTGCAATGGCGACAACGATGAAAGGTGGTCGCTTCGGGGAATGACTGCTCTCGTCACCGGTGGAACCTCAGGAATCGGGTTATCTCTCCCCCCCCCCAAACACTTTGTTCTCTTTAGGTTTTTGATCTCGATGGTTGATCAACTACCGTGGTTTACGTTAGGGGAAAGAAACATGCGATTTAGGTATTGAGCGCTGTCGATCTTGAAATCTCGTTCCTCTTGAATAATTTGAGTGATAAAATGATTATGCACGTACTATGTGCTCCGAGTGTTGCGGTATCTCTTGGCCCAACTAGAACAAAAAGAGGCAGACTTTCTAATTGGTCAATTTATAGAAATATAATAGTAAAATTTCTTATAGTTCGCGCAACGAAAAGTGTGACCTGAATAGGTTTTTGTACCCTAGATAGCTTATGAAAATTAGATATGCCATAGTCAAAAGAATCGTTCTGAGCCGAGCACATCAAATTGGGTTTTTTACCATCAAGAAATTTTAAAACCTTTTAAGCGGTAGAGGGTGCTTCTGAATTTCACGAAAGCTAAGCAATTATTTTTTTATTGCCACTCAAACTTCTACTTAATGAAATTGACGAGACAATTGATTAGAGAGCACGATTACAATTACTTTAAGGATGACGTCGCTAAAGTGGCCGTTGCATACATAACCTTTCTTCAAGTTCTATAATCGTTGGATGCAAATAGCTCATTCGACGTATCTCTAGCCAGTAGAATATGTTTCATCCCATTGCGATTTCCCAGATAAACTCCAGTGATTTGACTTTATTGTGAGTGCAACAAAACCCTCCGGACACTCCTGGGCATCGCTTGTACTTACCTCTTGACGTTCGGAATTTCTTCTTCTGGAAGAGAAAAAAGGCTTAATATCTTCTTGTTCGCTACTGTAAGTTAGGCAAATAGTCATGTTGCTGTGCCATGATTAGGCATGCCATCGTCATGGAGCTAGCAAGACTTGGGGCCACCGTATACACCTGCACTATAAACGAAGCCGAACTTAATGAATGCTTAGAAGATTGGAAGAGCAAAGGTTTCCAAGTCACGGGTTCGGTTTGCGACGTTTCCTCGAGGTCGGAGCGAGAGAAGCTGATGCTCACCGTGTCCTCCCTCTTCGACGGCAAGCTCAACATCCTAGTAAGTCTCACGTCGTCGTCCTCGATCCCGTGGATCCAATAACAACGTTTGATAACAGGGTAGCAAATTGTGCCTTTTCTTTCAATAGATTTTGTTTGGTTTTGATTTTGTTGAGAGTGGTTTTCTGGGTAGGTAAACAACGTAGGGACTGTTGGGACCAGGGGAGTCATCCCGACCGTGGATTACACAGCGGAAGATTTCTCTTTCGTCATGGCGACTAACTTCGAATCGGCCTACCATCTCAGCCAGCTTGCGCATCCTCTACTGAAGGCCTCGGGAGTCGGAAGTATCGTGTTCATGTCATCCGTCTGCGGTGTCGTTTCAGTAAATGTCGGGTCAATGTACTCGGTCACCAAAGGTGAATTAATATTATTATATGTTGCCATTTAAAACGCTTTTGATATGATGCTAAACAAATTTTGTCTGCTTTCTTTTACCGAATTCATTGGCAGGAGCATTGAACCAATTGACCAAGAATTTGGCATGCGAGTGGGCCAAGGACAACATAAGAAGCAACTCCATTGCTCCTTATTTTGTACCAACTCCATTGACCAATCGTGTAATTTTCATCTCCCAAGACCTTAAACTTTCTCTGATGCTAAAATATACTTCTCTACAAAGAAATTGATCATGTTCGTTGTCATGATCTTACGGCAACTCATTTGCTGTTGCAGATACTCTGTAACAAGGAGTTCCACAATGAGGTGGTAGCAAGGACGCCGTTCAATCGAACTGGAAAGCCCGAGGAGGTGTCGGCAGCAGTGGCCTTCTTGTGCATGCCGGCGGCCTCTTACATAACTGGGCAGACCATATGTGTCGACGGAGGTTTCACCGTGAACGGCTTCTCATTTCCTAGAGCATGAGTCCAACTTTCTCCTACCTCTAGGATGTTCATCGGGCACTATCCTTGCAGGGACAAAGAAGTTTGTTGATCAATGATGGCAACATCTGCATGCCTTAAGTTCACGCCACTCTAAACTTCACCCAGTCCCATTGTCTATTCCCACTTTCAATGCTGTTTTTTCTTTACTTTTTGTGAATTTCTTTTTTTTTTCTTCTCCTATTCAATTTTCTCCTGATAAAATACAGTGAATTATATGGAGAATATAACTTAATCTCGACACAAGACAGACGTACTCAGGTTCCTATATATGCTACATATCTTTCACTTATATTTTAACTCTTATCTCTTCCGCAATTTATTGTTAATTCTCAACATGAAGTGACAAAGTATATATGTTCCATAGCAATTTCATTGGTATCAAAATCCTATATGCTGATGCTATCTTGATTGGACATCTTTCAAGTTACTCATGTGCTTCATTCAATACGTAATTTGTCAGTTCAAATACGTAGTTTCTTGAACGTTTAAATGATGTCCCAATTTCCGTCCAAACAAGATTAAAGAAGAAGACCGTTCTCAATGTATATCCACTCATCTCGTTAATATGGATGAGACATAGTTTTATTAATTCCGACCGTTGCAAAATATAAAGCATGTTCTACGACAGCAATAAAAGTATAAATTCATTACATTTTTTTTCATTTCTTTGTTTCCAAATGTTGTTGACAAGCCTTACCAAAAAAAAAAGTGTTGTTGACAAGTTTGTTCATAGTAAACTTTAATCTCATAGAAGATTTGGCTGAAATAATTGTGCGTGGTCCTATTGTCATTGTGCCGTCGAGATGGGTTTAGTGCTAGTTAACATGATTATGCCAAGGAGCAGATACAAATGAGGTTGATTCGTAGATTTATAAAAGATTAGAATAGTTTCATGTGTTGTGAGGTTATGACGCGAAGACGATGTTGCATCTCTCACGAAATCTTTTGATTTGTAATTTATCACATATCGTTTTCCGTAAATTCTCGACTAACATTATCTAAGCACCACTTTCCAAGATCAACCAACGGATTCTCAAGTGACGAGGGAGAGTCGTAGAGGCAAAACTTTTCACTCTAGCGCAAGAGAGTACCAGTCGGTGATGTATAAAGGTTCGCTCAACCACGTCTAGTCTTTTCTCCCAACCCTAGCGGGCTTATGATTGCCGAAGGCTGAACTCCACTATTAAATCAACTGGATCACTAGTAACAAAAGCTTTCCGCTGCCGCAACAACAGATCCTGCTACGCCAAAAGCCTAGCAAAGCCGTGCGCACTCTCGTTGGAGTTTACAACAGAAAATACTCTCCATAAAGATACAACCCGGAGTACAAGAAATGGAATTAAATAAGCACAAAACGATTCTCGAAGCTCGTAAATGTTCTTCAGTGATCTCCAAGTTCCTTCAAGTCAAAAGATCGAGCTTATGCAGATTGCTCATTCGAATGAGAAGATCATCTTGTGGCTGTCGCTTGAACGACGGTGATTGATGGGCACAATCTTCATGGAATTACCGAATCCTCTTAGAGCAGTTGCGTGGTCCTTTCTGTAAACATTTCAATCACCAAGCAATCATCTTTCAGTCAACGAGATTCTTTCTTAAACCATCGTAAGAAACTTTTTACACTTGATTCAAAAGTCTTCGAAATAACGACGGGTCAAACTTTCCTTATTTTGATTCTTGTCCAGATTCACGATTCTAGCGTTCAAAAAGGATGATTCTATATCTTCTACCCGAAACACTTAAATGAACACCGTCATTTTCAAGAATGATTTTGCTATCATTGGAGTATGTGGTTGAAGTACAAAGGGGAGAGGGGAGAAGGTCCCATACGATTAAACATGTCAACTTGAATCCCATCGTGTGTTGCTGTTGATGCAATGCCGACTTTATCAATCAAAATGTATGACTTTGGTAGTCTCTAAGTATGAAGATGAACTTAGGCTATGATAACGTAAGAACCAATTGGTTTTTAGTCATTTATGAGACCCCAAGCAAGATTTCTTCGAACGTTTAGAGCTGTCCCGAACTCCGATCCACAGTTTGATTCGACTTACAGCCTTTTGTGGCGTAGGGCCGCTAGAGCGGTCAAGTTGCTTGCCCTGTTTGTGGTCTTAGTTCACAAGCTTCTGCAACTTATTGCCAGCCACAATCTTTTGATTCGGCATGCGTTAAAGATTTTTCTATTTTGGTAACATATTAAAAAAATTTAGCACCTAATTTTGGTTGACTTTTTATTTCTCTTTGCTGGCTTTCTCGTGTTACTAGTCACAAATTCCAAAAGAAGATGTGATCAAAACCTTTAACATGATCTTCGACGTTGATATTTAATTAATTTACACTTCTAAAATGCTGGGCTGTTCACTAGTAAATAGGGAAAATTATCCAAAAAGTGCTATTCAATTCCAAATCTTTTAAGTTTGGTAATTTAATCTTAAACATTTTGGCAACTTGCCGATTCAGTTCTAAACATTTTGATTGAAAGGTTAGCAGTCACGCATGTGATATTTGTAAAGTGCGTTTATATAACAGGAAGTGATTTGTTTTTGGAAATGTTTTCTAGGAAATCTTTTTTTTTTTTACATCTAGCTAAACTCTAAAGAAAATTAAAAAAAAATCCTTCATTTGGTATCCTAGTAAAAATTATCAAAAAGTAGTATTTTTATATACTTTAAATACTAGTTATTTTAAAATAATTTTTTTTCTTGGCCTTGCCCAATTGGTGAGCTCATTCGTGGCTTGTGGCCGGTTGCCAATCAATGCCACGGCTGGCCACCGGCCAAGCAAGAAAGAGACAAAAAAGGAAAGAAAAGAAGAAGAAGAAGAAAAGAAAAGATAAAAATAGCAAAATAAAACTAAAAAGAGAAACTTTTTTAAAAATATAGTAATCCTAAATCTTGGGAACCAACATTGGAGTTTTTGATTTCAAACGTAGGGATTCAAATCCAAGGACCAATAGCTATTCATATATAAGAGAAACGTGTTTCGGTTGTTTTAAGTGGAAAACGTTTTTCTTGAACTTAAGCTGGTAAAGATAATATTTTTCGTTGACTCATTTTCTTAAATGAACTGCTATAAATGAGGAAAGAGTTTTTCTTGAAATAAATACACCATCAAATTATTTCTTTTTTTTTATAGATCAGATAAGCTGGGACTAGTTTTCCGGGAATTCAATGGACTGAGTTTAACTCTAATTATGAAGCAAGTCCTTGCCTCAAAACCCATCAGATTTTGACGAAGGACAAATGAATCTTTTAACCCTCAGAATATCTAAATAATACATCACGCATTCATCTAACATATTAAATTTTTGAAACGGTTAATAATGATTCCACAAAATCTCGCACAGTATTGAGTAATAAGTTCAAAGTCCAGGTCTTTTAGGTCCTTATTCGCCAATTGCAATAAACCATGACTAGAAAGAAATAACACTTTACTCATGTCTCATGTTTTGGCGCTTGACTACAAAGGACCACAGAGGACCACTACGTTACTCGTGTTGCACCAAGATTACACTAAGGTTGGTGTTATATGATGTTCATGAATAAATAAAAACACGAGCACAAAGGACGATATCTATATGGATAACCATGAAAATTGGCATTATGTGACATCTGCGGAATACCAGGTTACTCACGTTGCACCAGAATGATTGGGGAGTTTGTGATCATCGACAAATACATCATGAATGCAACAATCACAAGATTCTTCGGTATGGGTCTCACTCGTGTAGAACCTGTTCGACATGAGAAACGTGCTGCTTCAATGAAAGATGGGTGTAGGACTAGGCTACTTTCATCTTCGAATTTGTCGGTCGTCATTGCCACAGTTATCACGCTCAGCAGACTTCTATGTCCTCACGCGGGGGGTGGCGTGAGGACCAGTGCCAACTCTCCGGCCGGGCATGGGACCGCAGGGCTTTTCATGGAGACGCATTACAACCAAAGAGAAGATAAAAAGAGTTGGGGGGAAAGATCAATTTTTTAGAGAGAGAGACAGAGAATGGCTCATGAGGTGAAGAGGGTTGTGAGTAGATGCAGCAGCCGCGGCGGCGACAACTACAATAGATGGTCGCTTCAGGGAATGACTGCTCTCGTCACCGGTGGCACCAAAGGAATCGGGTCTCTCTTTATCACCGGGAACTTCAATTTTTTTTTATGTCATTGATTTAGATGATCGATCTAACTGTTATGATTTGGAATGCTTAAAAAAACATCATGACTTAGGCATTTGAAAACTGTGGTGATAACATTACGTGCACTTCATTATTTTGATTTCATTTTCTCCTCAGGCTTTTAATTAGGACAAATAAGTTTACGATGGAAACTATTTGGATATATCTACGTTTGCATGTGAATTGTTGCTGAGCTATTCTGATGTCTAAACACATACGGGGGTACTAAGCCAAAAGTAGAGAAAGACAACTTTTCTAGAGAAAAAAGGGGTTATGAAATGTTCGTAACTTTTGTTAAGATGAAACATTTTACAAAATGTTTAAAGCGTTGATATTGCGTCAGAGAATGCCTCCCTGACATTAGGGGGTCCGATTCAAATCGGATGACCTTCATTACAAAAATGAAAAAATATTTTGTAATAATAATTACCGCAAAAATGGGTATAGTAGCCCAATTTGGGTCTATCCGGGCCCTAAAATTTCGAGTCGGGCGGGTCGGACTGGGCTTTCGATCATAGCAAGTGCTTTTGAATCCAATAATGTTTGATTTCACGGATAAAAAGTTAAACAACTGATTTCCATCATCACTCGAAACTTTATACAGGAGATATTATAGCTGGAGAAGCTGATTCGCGAGTTTTTTCTTTCTTTCCTACTAGTTTTGTACCCTTTAGATGTTCAGAGCTCATTTGACATATCATTAGTAGTAGAATTTATGTTCTCCGATTGTTATTTCCAAATCGAAAAGCCAGCGCATTCGAAGGCTTTAATCATTCGTCAGACTCCGCACGTTCCAAGGGATCACATGTCCGAATGCCTCAGACATTTGGAACTTCTTCCACTGGCAAAGAAAGAAGGCTCGACCTGTTCTTATTTGCACTTGCGAGTTAAATGAATCTGTCCTGACGTCGTCCCGTGATCAGGCGTGCCGTCGTTGAGGAGCTAGCGAGGCTTGGGGCCACCGTGTATACCTGCTCCAGAAATGAAGCTGAAGTTCATGAGTGCTTGAAAGATTGGAAGGGCAAGGGCCTCCAAGTGGCAGGTTCGGCTTGCGACGTTTCCTCGAGGTCGGAGCGAGAGAAGCTGATGCTCGCTGTGTCGTCCCTCTTCGACGGCAAGCTCAACATCCTGGTAAGTCTTGAGACGTCTTTGGTCCCATGGATCCCAATGAAAACTTGAATAAGGTCGCGACTTTGTGCTTTTCTTTCGATGGATTTTGCTCCGTTCTCATTTTCTTGGGATCGGTTCGTGCGCTAGATAAACAATGTCGGGACTCTCGGGACCGACAGTGGTATGCCGACCGTGGATTACACAGCCGAAGATTTTTCCTTGGTCATGACGACCAACTTCGAATCGGCTTTCCATCTGAGCCAGCTTGCGCATCCCCTTCTCAAGGCCTCGGGAACCGGAAGCATCGTGTTCTTGTCATCCGTCTGCGGCGTCGTGTCGCTGAGCGTCGGGTCAGTTTATTCGGCCACCAAAGGTGAACTTAAGGTGTCATGAGTAACTATCTGTACGCTTTTAAGATGGAGGTAAATAAATTCCCGCCTGCTTCTTATATTCTCAACTCATCGACAGGAGCCATGAACCAGTTGACCAAGAATTTGGCGTGCGAATGGGCTAAGGATAACATAAGAAGCAACTCTGTTGCGCCTTATTTCATATGGACTCCACTGACTGATCCTGTAATTTTATCTCTCGGGGTTTTGAGATTTTCCATCCTACTTAGAAGATAGTTCACCGCATAAATTTGGATCATCTTTACCGCTGTGATCTAACGTTAGTTGATCTATCGCTGCAGCTACTTAGTAGTGAGGAATTCCACAAGGAGGCAACAGCAAGGACGCCGCTCGGCCGCATCGGAGAGCCAGAGGAGGTGTCGTCGTTAGTGGCCTTCTTATGCTTGCCGGCAGCCTCTTATATAACGGGGCAAACCATTTGTGTCGATGGAGGATTCACCGTGAATGGCTTCTCATTTCCCGGAGCATGAGTCCAACTTTCTTCTACCTTTAAGATGTTCATCGTCCGTTATCGTCACAGGGAGAAAGAATTAAGTTTATTAACCAGTAAAGGCAACATCACCATGCATTAAATGCGTACGTTGATAATTTGTTGACCCTGTATAAAGGAGAGTATCTTACTCCCCCTTTCCATTCGCACTTGCAAGCTTTTTTGTCTCTTTACTTTCTGACTTTTATCTATTCCCCCTTGCTTTCCTCGCTTGACAGCTCGTTCTTTGCACGTTCGCTCTCCCCTCCCCCTCCCTCCCTCTTTCCTACTTTCTCTCTTGCTCGTCTTAGGACAATATTGAATAGATTTGATTCGATTAGATTATATAACGAATAGGCCTCGTTTAAAAGGCCCCACATAATTAAACCTGTGTCGACTTGAATCTTATCGTGCGTTGCATACGGTGCATTGCCAACTAGATCTATCAAAACTTATAACTCGACGATCTCTCGACATGAACATGGACATAGGCATGCGATGGCGCAAGAATCAATTGAGTTTCCTAGTCACCGATGAGATCGCGAGCGAGACTTCAAACACTTTTGGAGCTGTCTTAGACTCCGACCCATCGTTTGACTCGACTCACAGCATGTTGTGGCCTCGGATGGTGGAGTTGTCTACTCCCTTGTTGTCCTTGGATACAAGCTTCTGCAACTTCTCCTGGCCATATTCTTTTTTGTTCAGCGTTCGTGCTACTCTTTTTTGATGATATATTAAAAATATTTCTAGCCTATTAAGATGACCTTTTTTTTTCTTGGCTTTGAATCGGTCATCACGAGTTTCTATAAAAAAATTATATAATCAAAACGTTTAACATGATATTCGATGTTAATATTTACCTAAATACTTAAACGTTGTCGGGTTATTCGCCGGCGAATATGTAAATCGGATCCTAAACGTCAAGGGCAAAAGATATGAATGAAAAAGTTCAAACTCGAAGTAATTGAAAATCAATCGAAACACAAGGGTCGAAACCTCATTGCAAATTTACAATATGCAGTACCTGTACCACTTAAAAGGCATTGATAGAGAAAAGGTCCACTAAAAGACTTGGATGTTTAGTATTAAACTTTGAAAGAATATGTTCACTAGAAGTTCTGAAATTTGGCATGAAGTTCAGTTGAGTTCTAAAACTCACGAAACATATAATAAAATCGTAAAACTTATCAAATTAATACAATCCAATCCATTGTTAATTCCGTTCAATTTGACTTATCGAAATGCTTATGTAACTTGTTTCAAAAATTTATACATTTAATCCAATCCTCAGCTTGTGGTTGGGCCCACTAACCATCGTCAACCATTCTCCCACTGTCGCCAGTCGGCAATGGTTGTGCAAGCAAGCCCTCGCCGCCTATTCCTCATACCTTTTCATTTTATTATTTTTGCTTGAGCCTAATTTTGTAAATTTCATTTATATAAAATCTATATGAAAAACCATATGCTTACCAAAATAGCGTCGCTTTGACCGCATCATCACCATGTAGGATAGAGTATATATTTTTTAAATAAAAAAGGACCATTTGCATTTTTAGTTAGCCAAGTTTGACGAAGGTAATCAAAAGACTCGATTGCATTAATTAATTTGATAAAATTTAGGACTTTCAATGTATGTAACCTCAACAAGAACGATGAAGGTACTTTATGCGCCAGCAAAAGCAAATCTCTAGGAGCGGAGAGTTATCAATTTCGTAACATAAAGTTCCCTTAGTAGCATGGTATTTATGAACTTACGATATTAAGACGTCGGATGGGACAGCAAAGGAAGCCCATACCTGGGAAAGCAGTTCGCTTGCAAGTTGAAACCCCTTGGTTAAAAAAGCTTATCCCGTCACTCCCCACGAGCTTCAAGTCACGTCAGACTTGATCTATGTATCTCTATCTATGGCCAGTCATGACGGGGCCCTTGAATGCGGATTTGGCTTCCCAATTCTCACCAACTCTTCTTTCTGCAATTGCCCATTGACCATACTTAATGAGTTGAAGATAATCCTGGATTTCTAGAGGATCTGTTCCGTGTTTTTCTGGGTGCTTTCCCAAATTCTTTGGCACACTGATTCTTCAAATCATCTGTTGCATCTTCCTCTACCCCGTCAACGAGAATGGCTCAACAGGGGAGCGGTACTACAAGTAGAGGTAGCAGCAGCGAGGAGGGCGTCACGAACAGGTGGTCGCTTCAGGGAACGACCGCTCTCGTCACAGGTGGAACCAAAGGAATCGGGTCTCTTCCTCTCTCTCACTCAAAACTTCGTTCTTTCGTATTGATGGTTTCGATGATCGATCGTTCGTACAGTATAAGTTGGGGGGAGAAAACGTCTTGATTTAGGCACTTGAAAACTGTCGATCTTGAGATCTGGTTTGGCCATAATAATTTTAGCGACAGTAGTAGGATTTGTGCACTGGCCATGGCAATCCGCGGCCAAGTTACTTCTCGTCCTAGCCTAGAATCGGCCAATTTGTTTCTCCTTCTGTGATTTCCCAAACAATAAATTCAGTGCATTCGAAGGCTTTAGTAATCGGTTTGACTTCAATTGCGAATGGGGCACCAAATCTTCCGCCCGTTCCTGGGCGTCGCATGTTCTGAGAGCTGGTCACATGGAGTTTCTTCTTCTGGCAAAGAAGAGCGCTTTATCGGTTCTAAGTTGGCAATCATATCGTTGTAACATGATTAGGCATGCCATTGTGGAGGAGCTAGCGAGGCTTGGAGCCAACGTGTATACCTGCTCCAGAAATGAAGCCGAAATTGACGAATGCTTGAAAGATTGGAAGAGCAAGGGTTTCCGAGTCGCCGGGTCAGCTTGCGACGTTTCCTCGAGATCGGAGCGAGAGAAGCTGATGCTTGCCGTGTCCTCCCTCTTCGACGGCAAGCTCAACATCCTCGTTAGTCTTGAGCCGTCTTTGCTCCTGTGGATCCAGTAAAATTATCGATTTTTGTTCTTGATTTTCATTCGTGGTAGGTAAACAACGCTGGAACCAATATATCAAAGCCGACCACAGATTACACGGCGGAAGATTTTTCCTTCATCATGGCAACCAACATCGAATCGGCTTACCATCTGAGCCAACTCGCGCATCCCCTTCTCAAGGCATCGGGAGCTGGAAACATTGTGTTCTTGTCATCCATGAGCGGCGTTGTTTCAGTGAACACCGGATCAATTTACTCTGCCACCAAAGGTAGATTAACATTATTGAAAGTAACTATCTGAAGACTATTGATATGGAGCTAAACAAACTGCGTCCGTTTTCTCTTTTTTGCATCCGAATTGATTGGCAGGAGCGATGAATCAGTTGACCAAGAATTTGGCATGCGAATGGGCTAAGGACAGCATAAGAAGCAACTCCGTTGCACCTGGGTTCATACTAACTCCACTAGCCGAGCGTGTAACTCGACCTCCCATGGCTTTAAATTTTCTAACTTGCTCAAAGATAGTTTAGTACGTAGATTGTGATCGTTTTCGCCATCGATATGACCTTTAACTCATATGCCGTTGCAGCTACTTAGTGACGAGAAGTTCCATGAGGAGGTGGCCGTAAGGACGCCGCTTGGTCGCCCCGGGGAGGCGAAGGAGGTGTCCTCGTTGGTGGCCTTCTTGTGCATGCCGGCGGCCTCTTACATAACGGGGCAGACCATTTGTGTTGATGGAGGGTTGACGGTGAATGGCTTTTCATTTCGTAGAGCATGAGTCCAGCTTTCTTTTGCCTTTAAGATGTTCAGCGCTCTTTGTCGTCGCACGGACAAAGAAGTTTATTAATCAATAATGGGCAACATCTCTAAACATTAATGTGTCAATCTATATAATTTCTTAGCCATATACATAAGAAATGAAGGAGAGTAGCTTCAATGTTACGCTTATGTTCCCCTTCTCCCACCTTCTATTCAAGCCCCCCTCTCTCTCTCTCTCTCTCTCTCTCTCTCTCTCTCTCTTCAAGGGAACTTCTGTATTTATTTCTGTGCAATTGTAGAAAAATTGGTTGTAGATACTTGACAAGAAATGATTCACATGGTGTGTTGCAATGCGCCATATGAAAATATAACTTGATCTCAACACATGACTAATGTATCAAACTGTATGTATATATCATGTCATTTGTCTATCATTTTATTTTTATCAAACGAGTACTTTATTGTAATTCTTGACGCGAATTTGACAAAACACGTTTTACAATCTCCATATACCAGTTATATAAAGGATTAGAATAGTTTCGATTTATTGAGAGGTTATAATACGAAATTGATGTTAGATCTCACATGATATCTCTCAATTTTTAATATATCGCACGGTATTCTCTATCACATCTCAGTTGAAGTTATCTAATTGCTGTTCGTCAAGATATAGAAATGGACCTTTTGAGTGACCAAAAATCGGTCAAGTAATGAAATCGGACACTGTGAGTAATGGTATCTTCGGGCGTGTTTCACTTGGAGATTATGGATAAGACGGACATCTGAAAGGGCCAGAGAAGACGTGAGAGAGACTGTCTAAGAATGGACGAATTACTCGTGACTTTCTCAAGTGATCAGTCAACCTAGCGAGTCAAACCTATGGGCTATATATATTGACCTTAATTAGATTGATCCGACTCCTTCATGGAACAAAATGGGGTCTCAATTCCAGATACAGAGGTTAAGAGCAGATGCTGAAGTCTCCTTTTCTTAACACAAAGCTTGTCCTTCCGATTACTTGGGTCAGGCAACAATGGAAATGGTGGCGTGGCGCACACTTCACCTTCTCTCTCCCCAAGTGTTTCTCAAGCTCAGCGCCGAGCCCAATATTGGAGGGAGTACTGCATGCATTCGATGCGTATGAGATCTGGACACGCATGGCAAATCATTCCACCACCTGACAAATACCTCTCTCGCTCTCGAACTCTGATCTCTCCTTGCTACCAAACCTCCACGTAATGACCCTCTTCTTTCACTTCTTTGCCGAGATTGCCTGACATTTCACCAAACCAACGCCCGCTCATGGCGAACTCCGATAAGCTTACATGTCTCTTCCTCCCTAACTCGTACCCACCAGACGTCCGCCATCATTGTTATGATGATAATGGTGATTATTCTCTCTTCCCTCTTGTTGGATGGTCTTTAATCTCTCTCACTCTAACATTTTTACTCACACTTATAAGTCAATCATTAATCATTTCCGCAATCAATGTGAAAAGACCACAATAATCTTTTCGTCACTATATTCTTATCGACACGTGTGACATAGTTCTTGACCTGTGTGAACGAGCTTTTCCGTCTGGTGTATATGTCCCTTGTTGGATTGAAAAGTCAAGGAAAAGAAAAGGAGAGCACAACAGAGAGCACCCAAGAGAGAAGGAGGAAATAAAGAAGAGACGACGAGGAGGAGAAAATGAAAGAGGGAGAGGGGGTTCCCCAATACACGGCATAAATATCTCGTCAAGTCAGATTTATTTCATTTCGTAATCTCCGGAATAGTTTTTAGACTTATTACTCAAATTCCGAATTTTGTGAAATTTGAATTACAAATTTCAATTACAAAACTGTTAAACTGCGAAATTATATAATATTGATAGTTTAGGGTATTGCAAAATCGTAAGATTTTACGGAACTCGATTTAGAATTATAGTTTATCCAGAACGAATTATTGAAATCCAAAACAGGTTAGTAACAAGAGCAACAATATATTCCCATGCCTATTTTTGTCAATTTTCAGTCTGATTTTGGGTTCGGCCAAGTAATGAGTCTTCTAGTACTTCAATTTCTTTTGATTATAACCTCGTTTGAAATGAAGTTTGGTGAAGAGAGTCATGACACAAGCAAGTATCGAACTCAATAGCTTTGAATAATTAAGGTTGAGAGTTTGTTAGCACATAGAAATCGGTTCGTTAGCAATCAAGCTTAGTTTAACCGATTCATAGTTGAGGTAGCCTAATACTTGATTTTAACGTTATTATCGTTTACTTGATAGGATTGCGAGTTTGACGATTCATGTCGCCTCTTATTTGAGTTTGTAAACTCATATGTTAGAAAATGCTGAGAATTAAACATAATATGAGTTAAAAACAGTGATTTTGTAGCTTAGAAGTTCGGATCGAGTCATTACTATTTTCACTATTTATGAATGGTTTGAGAATGATTCTAGAAAATGATATTGTGAGAGCATATATAATTGTATTACTTTGTGAACTGGCTTACGAAATAAATGAGAAATGATTCGAGATATGCTTTACAAAAAAATATTTCTGAAGGATAAGCTGTGTTGCAAAAATGTTATGTGTTCGGTTTCTGAAATGTATTGTGGATTTATGGTTGTTCGATGCTCAGTATTTTTGTGCCCTAATTAGGCATGCCATTGTCGAGAAACTAGCAAGGCTTGAGGCAGCGATGTAAAATCGTTCTGAAACACGGCCGATACTAATGAATGCTTGAATGATTGGAAGAGCAAGTGTCACTGAGTCGTGGGTTCGGCTCGCAATGTTTCGTCGAGATCGAATCGAGAGAAGCTGAAGCTTACTGGGTCCTCCCTCTTGGACAGCAAGCTCAGCATCCTCATAAATCTAGGTCGTGTTTGATCCTGAAGATCTAATAACAAGGTCGTAATTTGTGCTTTTCTTGCAAGAGCAAGGACGCCGCTCATGCCGACGGCCACTTGCATAACGGGACAGAGCACTTGCGTTAATGGAGGAGGGTTCTCTGCGAATGGCTTCTTACTTCTCAGAGCATGAACCCACCAACTTTCTTCACCCCGAAAGATGTTCATCATGCATTCTCGTCGCAGGGACAATCAAGTTCATTTTTAGAACAGTCTCAATGCATTGTGGTTCCATGGCATGACAATAATGTTGTATTTTGCATGATTTGTATGGACTTAGGAGTAACCAATCAGGCCTTTGGGCTGTATATTTGGGCCTTAGGTAGTCATATCCCTTGGCTGCCAAATACAGTGACGACTCATCTTGAAGTGCCCTTTTGAGCATCACCTGAGGTCGATTCAAGCTAAAGCCTAAAGATAGATTCGAAAAAGATAAAGAAGAAGAAGATGACGACGACGACGACAAAGATGGAAGGGGAAGCAGCAACAGCTCGATATGGATCCGAATCGAATCGAGCCGTCTCCTGCGTTCGGATAATGATCTCGAGGAGCAGTTCCTCCCTTTCAGGAAATGGTTCGGAACCCAAACCGACCAGTGCTAATGGGATCCGAAATATAATCAAATTACCAAGCGAAGCTTTATGTGTTCACCCTCGGAGGCCGAGGTTAGTTTACCAGAAAATATAACTGCAAGCAACGACTGAATTGTCGTAGTCCAACACCTAATTTCTCGATCTTGCTAACGACATCCATCTCTCCGCACGTTGATTTAAGTGTGTTTTTGACGTGCATGCGCGGCGACTATGAAGGCCGACCACAGGACAAGGTTTGAAGGCTCTCGGTTTTCAGACGAGACCCGTGGAATCATCAAGCATGGTGCTGCACCCAGGTCTGAGGCCAGCTGTTCCTCCTTGTGTCCTTTCTCTTACGTGGGAAGGATGACTGGTATTTCAATCGTAGCTTCCGATTCCAGGAGCAGGTGAAAGGAGCAGCAGATGGCTGAGATCCGCATCCTCCCCGCGCTCACACCCATCTCGTCCTTCCCATCGCTTCGCCCTTCCTTTCGGGGAGCGCGACAGTGCGACGGCGGCGTCTCGCACGCTTCACCTCTCTCTCTCTCTCGCCGAGCGTTCCTCAACCCAACATCCGAGCCGGTATCGCTCGCTCGCATGCACTCGATCCATATGAGCGTTCCCGACACGCATGGCAAAGTCGTTCCACGCAATAACCCCCCCTTTCCCCCACTCCTCTGCGACGCTAACGCAACCATAACCATCCACCGAACCAAACGCTGCAAAACTCAAAAGGCTCACGTGTCTCTCGCTCCCTAACACGTACCCACCAAAGGTCCACCATCGTCGCCCTCTCTCTCTCATCCATGGAGACCACGCGTCTCGCATCCAGACACGTTACCTCGGTTAGTTATTAGCTGAAAGACCCCCCTCTAGTTGCTCCGCCGTGCTACGAGGACTCTTCCCGAAACCGCCCTCCAGATGGTCCGCCGGGTTTCCAATGATCTCCGCCGCCTCACTGCCACCTAAGATCAAAGTTTTTCTCTTGAAAGAGCCCCCTCGCAAGCTATACTCGTCCTCGAATGAACCCCTTCCAGATGGTCCGCCGTGCTTCCGGCGCTTGTCTCGAACCACCCTCCGTATGGTCTTGCCTTTTCGAGAGAGGAGAATGTCAAATTGGGCCGCCATATTCACCCTCCGTATGCTGGACAGTTGCTCTTTGATGGATATTGAAAGCAAAGGTTGTGCATTCACATGGTCCAACAAGAGAGAGGGTAAAGCTCTTGTAAGAGAAAGACTAGATAGAGCAGTATGTAAAATGGAGTGGCGAGTCAACTTCCCCCAAGCAGAAGTTTATGCATTACCGGCAATAGGTTCATACCATAGTCCTCTCCTACTAGATTCAGCCCCAAATAACAGGAAAAGAAGCAAAGAATTCAAATTTGAGGCTTATTGGCTAGAGGACCCAGAATGCAAGGAAGTGGTGGCCAAAGCATGGGGAGGAACAGAAAGGCAAGATGGTAGAATCTTTCAGCGAATCAAAATTGTCCAAAATGCTCTTACCACTTGGAGTAAGAAACGTTTCTCCAACGCAAAGGCACAAATCTCGAGGCTTACAGCAGAAATTATTGAGTTATCAAACATAACCTACTCGGAGGCATTACAAAGAGAGATGCAGGAAATTAAAGATAAACTTGAGAAGGTCTTGCGACAGGAGGAAATGTTTTGGAGCATGAGGTCACGAGTAAAATGGCTTAAATGGGGAGATCGCAACACCAAATTTTTTCATGCAACTACGATACAGAGAAGGACCCGAAATAGGATATCAATGCTGAGACTGGATGATTCTACTTGGTGTAAAGACATTTCTGTGCTGAATGAACAAATTACTGGGTTTTACAAGTGTTTATACACTTATGTGGGGGAAAGAAACTACCAACCAATACTTGAACAATGCCCTATTCTGGTGGATGAGGAGACAAACACGGATAACATGAGGAAGGTGACTATTGAAGAGGTAAAAGAAGCAGTCTTTCAACTCGGGGATACAAAAGCTCCAGGCCCGGATGGTTTTAATGGCCAATTCTACCATCACCATTGGGAGAAGATCAAATTGGATGTCTACAAAATGGTGGATGAGTTCTTCTCCCTAGGCAGCCTAGACCCACAGCTCAATGAAACAAATATTGTCTTAATCCCGAAGACCAAGACTCCGGAGGTGATTGCAGAATTTCGACCCATTAGTCTATGTAACTTCAGCTACAAAATTATTTCAAAGATCATGGCTAATCGACTCAAAGAATGGCTTCCTAATATTATTGCCCCGGAACAAAGTGCTTTTGTAGGGGGTAGACAAATTCAAGATAATATTCTTGTGGTTCAAGAAGTACTACACCGGCTGAGAACAGGAGGGAAAGGAAGGAAATTCCAGGCGGTTCTGAAAGTCGATATGCAGAAGGCATATGACCGAGTTGAATGGGATTTTTTATGTGATTTTTTGAAAAAGATGGGGTTTTGCGAAGCATGGGTCAATCTGGTCTATAAGTATGTTTCCACAGTGAGCTTTAGAGTGAGAATCAATGGAGAGTGCCAGAACTCCTTCAAACCTTCAAGAGGGCTCAGACAAGGGGATCTTATTTCACCTTACCTCTTCATTCTGATGGGGAACATGCTGTCCATTTTGATCAACAAGGCAACGGCGGAAGGAAGCATTAAAGGAATAAGCCTCACAAGAAGTTGCCCCACGCTTACACACCTCCTCTTCGCAGATGATGCTATCTTTTTCCTAAACGGATCTATCCTTGAGTGCCAGAATTTAGCCAATACCCTCTCCCAATACTGTTTCGCGTCCGGGCAAGCTATTAACCTCAACAAGTCTGGCATTACATTCAGTAAAAACTGCCCTATCTCGCTGAGAAACAATATGGCTGCAGAACTAAGAGTCCCTATTTGGGAGAAAACGGGGAAATACTTGGGCATTCCATCAGACTGGGGTTCCTAAAAAAAACATATGTACGCTTGGATTTTGACATGAGTAAACTCCAAACTAGAAGGCTGGAAAGAGAACCTCATCTCTAAAGCGGGTAAGGAAATTCTAATAAAATCAGTAATTCAAGCTATCCCCCTGTACGCAATGTCTATTTGTAAAATTCTAGTCTCAATTTGCCGGACAATAGAGAGAAAAACAGCAGCTTTTTGGTGGAAGCAGAATGTAGCAAGAAAGGGCATTCACTGGAAGAATTGGTACCTTATGAAGAGAAAGAAGGAAGAAGGGGGATTGGGCTTTAAAGACCTGGTTAGCTTTAACATGGCAGTACTTGGGAAGCAAGCATGGCGATTGGGCACAAATTCTAACGCTCTATGGGGTCAAGTCATGAAAGCCTTATACTACCCAACCTTAGATTTTTGGCAAGCTAAAAGAGGATCTAGACCGTCATGGGGTTGGCAAAGCCTAATTATGGGCAGGGAGACTATTGCAAAGGAGATTACATGGCAAGTGGGTGATGGCAGGAATATTAAAATTAGAGGAGATCGTTGGCTGCCACGAGGCATACTACACGGCCCAGTAAAACAAAATGACCCTACCAGAGTCGAAGAATTAATAAATCAGCATACGAGAACATGGAATCATGCGAAACTAGAGGAGATTTTTAACGAAAATGAGGCCAAGGAAATCGAAACTATCCCATTGGGATTCAATCGAAGGACAGACAAACTAGTGTGGTCAGGGAACAAACAGGGAGAATATACTGTGAAAAGAGGATACAGCAACATCAGGATGCAGAATGCCAAACAATCCAATCCCCCAGCATCAACCTCATATCAACCACCAAAAAGTCTATGGACCTCTATATGGAAAATACGGTGCCAACCAAAAATCCGACACTTCATATGGAGTATATGCAATAATGCACTGCCTACTAAAGAAAACCTATACAGGAGATTGATGTTACCTGAACCCATGTGCCCCATTTGCTCAGAACACCCCGAAACAATAGAACACTTGCTATTTCTATGCCCCTGGACAGAGAACGTGTGGTCAGCCCCAAACTTTCTTTTCAACACACCACCTCAAGCAGTTCAAAGAATAGACCGTTGGGTGTCCGAGAACCTTACCATAGAGGCATAATCCAGATCAACAAGCTTTCTAGCCGGAGCTCTATGGCTGGTGTGGAAGGAACGCAACGCAGCGATCTTCAAGAGGAGAAAGCCATGTCCGAGCCGAGTCTTAGCAGAAGCTGCAGAACATGTAAAACTCTTCACTAAAGGGAACATTTGTGGACTCGGGAAAGAGGGGGAGGCGGGATTACCTGAGGGCGAGAGGACTTCGTTGACAACCCCAACAAGAAGAATCCTCGTGGACTGCTCGTGGAACGCGGCCTCATTTGAAGGAGCTATTGCCGGCATTTGCACAGATGAGGAGGGTCGCATCGTTGATGGCTTTGCTCACAGGATCGTTGCTGCTTCAGCCTTCCAAGCCGAAGCCCTAGGTGTTAGATCGGGACTCTCCCTTGCAGAGAAGATAGCAGCGAATCTAAGGGAAGATCCTACTGTGCAAGATAGTGAAGTGCACGTGTGGTCTGATTGTTTAGGTGCTGTTAACTGCATTAAAAGGACTGAGAAGGCTCCATGGGCTGTGGAAACAACAATTGAAGACTGTCAACTCATCTTGGGCCGAAACAACCAGCTTCGGTTGGCCCATTGCCCACGCGAATTGAACACAGCTGCCGACTGGGCCGCCAAAGCTACTGGAGAAGGCTCTCTCTCTCCACTCTGGATCTCAAGACCACCGAACTCTCTTGTTTCTTTATTAACATCGGACTTAATGTTGTTGAACAATTGGTCCAGATGAAATGCTATGAGATTTTTCCGTTCAAAAAAAAAAATATTCACTCAATCGAGCGCGACGTACTTGGCGTGCGTGATTTCGCGCGAAGACAAGATAAAAAAATCATGTGAAATCCGTAAGAAAAACAAAGAAACGATAAAAGAAAGGCACATAAAGTAAGAAATAAAGAGCATAAAGAGCATCGATCGTCCGATTCGCCGATCATTTCTTTCTTCACATACGATCAGTTAAGTCATAATATTTTTCGAATAATTTCATATTTATAAAAATTGAAGCGTGAGCTTGAGTCTAAATAAAAATACAATCATGAAATTAGATTATCGAATCGATTTCAGATTTGATTTAAGAAATTGCGTAATGGATCAACCCACGAGTCCGGCCTCGATAGTAAAATGTGTCAACTCGATGTGGACCTTGAAGAAAAAGATGGTGCTCAATCAAGGTGGATGGAATCAGTTCCCGCAGTACACGTGACATCGCAGGTGATTACACAACCATGAGCGAAATAACCTTTTGACAAAAGCACTACATTTGACTCTGCAGGCAGACATCACGTCCGACCTCACCCAGGATGAATGACCTTTCCCCATCACTTTCGGTAAGTTTGAATTTTTACTCTCCCACGGTAAAAGCTTGACCCGGTTTGACTCCTTTCTTTTCGAGTTTACAGAAATCGAGATAAATTGTTCAGTAATCTTTGAGTATTTCACCTTCTGAATTTGAAAAGAAGGTAATTCAAAAGTACCGTGTACGTATATCGTATTTTCAATTTCATGCTAATGCAAATACATATCCCAAAATAGACCATATCATTTTAAACGGATTTTCAAATTACTTGTGCTTGTTTTTCAAATACGCTTCATTCGAAAAAAAAAGATAATTTATATGCCATCATCAACATGATATCTAATTAACGAGAACATCTACATCTAAGATGGGCCCTGTGGTTATGGCAATCGATCATCGGCCAACGGAAACTCGACGAGATACAAGGGCAGAGCCGAGGAAGTACATGTCGAAGACCACCCCCGCAATGAGAATTGGCGGGATCGCATGGGTCGTGCGAACGCTCGAGGTCCCGCCGATGTTAGTACCTAAAGACATCACATATGTGGCCTAAGCTTTTATATTAATTTGAGATTTTCATCTTGATTTCAAGCACATTTATACATGAGACCAGATTGTGATGATGTGATCATGGCCGAAGATATCAGTCGTCTAATCCCGATGGAGGCTACGGAAATCGCAATGCTAGTGTTCGACAAGACGGCTCGTCTTTCTGTTATGGCGCTTGAGCGACGGTGGAGAATGGATAAGGCACTTGTGGCTATGGCGATCGAAGCCACGGCGGTCGTGGATTGGCGTGGCGAGGAGGATCGAAAGGAAGACGGCGGATCGTCGTCTTCCGAAGGCCGTGATTGGCTAGAGATGAGATCTCCGGGAGGCCATGGGCGGCGATGGTGGCGGAAGCTAGCGCTGCGAGGGGAATCGTGGAGGGGGGGTCTGTTTTTAAAGCCCGATTGCGTCTCGATTCGAACACACAAAAATTGGATCGGTTGCAATAGAGACGAGCAAGTCGAATTCAATCTAATCTAATGCATTTGTACAGGGATCGAGAGATCCTCCAATCGCCCAACCGAACGAGCAACGAGGCTACATCGGATCAATCCAATCATTACCCAGACGCATCTTATATATCACTGTACACAAACCAAAATCTGCCCAACATCACATAAACGATTGCCTGGGCGAAACCAAGCACAGATGTGCACACGCTTTGGTTCGACCCAGTCAACCATATCTGCCGCCGTCCCCCTGGGACATGTAGACCGCTGCCCCTACGAACATAGCTCCCGAGGCGCCGCCCCCATCAGCGTTGGCGGCTCCGTGATGGTTGACTGCGACGTGATGGCCAGCACCTAAATCGGCGTGGCCCCTGCCTCTCAGGTTGCGAGGTTGCTGATGGGGTCCACAATCGGAGGGCGGGGCCGTCCTCGGGGGCCGTCGATTGCGCGGCTCACTACACCCGATCTTGCCGCAGTAATCCGGCTTCCCGATGCAAAAACATAAGTTCAAGCCCTTCATTTCGAGAACGCTGAGCATGTCATATATATACAGAGCAACGGCGAGGCTAATTTTAGATAGACGTGTTCGTTCATAAATAATGCTCGTCATTATTCTGTATATCACTTTGAATATGCGGTGATCTAACAATCCGCTCAGCTCTTGATCGGATGCGGGATGGTGGTTTTATTGCTTGGTAGTTGGTACTTTGAACCAACATTGTGATTTTAACTCATTTTATCCTTTTTTGATTTTTCACCTTTCCTCTTTACTTTCTTCGAAATAATAATAATAATAAAGCACATTTTTAATCCCTTATATGGTGATGTGGCTGTAATGCATCTCGCTGTATGTACCCATTTTACCGGACTTCTTGAAAGAATTTTGAGATTGAAGGTTGTTGTTTCTTTACGATACATATTGAAAATACAAGCTGCCTACCGTCTTTCTTTAACTTTCTCGATCATGTTTATGTACGCGTACGCATATGCCTCACGCCTCATACTACATAAATCGGAATTATGCAACAATTCAAAATAATTTTTTCTTTTCGCATGGTGCGATTGATTATGTAACATAAATCAGATAGACTATTTCATGAATCGTTAAAATCATAGGCTTTTTTTCTCTCCCGTTTTCTTTCAGCAAGTAATTTAGATGTTTATCTAACTCGATGCTGTGATGCAATAGACACAACTCAAGTCGGACGTGATGAAATATACAATGATTTACAAAAAAAGAAAGAATACAATATGAAAAATCTGAGAAGGCGAAAGGGCAAAAGTGTCTGAGCCCGGGTTCGAACCGGGGACCTCTAGTGTGTGAGACTAGCGTGATAACCGACTACACCACCCAGACGTTATGGGACAAACTTTTGTCCGAATCATATATGATGAAACAGTCGACGATAACTGCAACATTGTAGATCCGGATCCTTACCCTTCCTCTTGTTTGGCTGCGCCAGGTTCACCCTTACTTGTGCCTGGAAATTATAGGTGACGACGCTGGATTTTGATTGCCATTTGCCGCCCTTGGCCAGAGTGGTCGATTTCGCCTCCATTTTCATTCCCAAATTGTCGAAGCAGCGGCGTTAGCGGAAAGGCACCCCCTGTCTTCTGCCGAACAAACTCTCTGCTCCGCCAGAAGGGACGAAGACGCCGAATAGATTGGTGCTGCTGAGTCGTAGTAGGGCGATTGTATTTAGAATCCGTAAAACATAAAGCATGAATGGAGAGTAAAACCGAGGAGCCTCAGTTAACCGACATTCTTTCATCAGTCACCGTCGCCTCTAATCTAGAGAGGTGAAAGACACAAACGAAGAAGGATTGAAATGCCACTTTGATATTATGAGTACAGAAAAGCTATACAAGTAAAATGTGTTTTTCGAACGGTACATCAAGTCGCTCTCTCCTTGTTCTCAGACAACCCTGTGTATGTAAATCATGATGGGAGGGACAAATTCAATTTGTTGTCAAATGTAAGTTCCAGACGCCCTTATTCCTTCATTTATAGCTCGAACTTGATCGAGTTTCCACGACCGTTCTGGCATCCTAAACTAAACTTTTGCCTCCTATTAAGAGAGTTTATTGAATGAATCGTGCCCGGCAGCTACCAATAATCCCTGCAGGAGCACACCCCGTCTTTGAAATGGTGAAAACGATTCACGTCACGGACAAGGATCTCTCTCTTTGTATACTTGGAAATGAATTTTGTCACAGAGTGACAGTCTTCACACAACCTTAAGTTCTTGGTAATTCGTATTGTTTCTCCTTTAGCGCTGTTGATGAGTCCAAAGGCCACGGCTAGTTTTTCACTGTGCCCCAACAAAATGCGTTCCTTCTCCTCCAGATCAAGATCGTAATGCACAATTTCGGTTTGTGGCACGTAGCCTTCTTCCTTCATCTCCATTGACAACTTCAGCAACAAGGCATGGAGCTGCTCAATCTGTGGATTCAATTCATCGACCGAAGCAAACGAATATATCTTCCTTTTGACTTCAGTCCAGCAGCGACCGGGGACCTTTTGCAGTCTCTGAGCCTCTAAAAGTTTCTTCACTTTGCTCACCTCATCCCACATCTTGGCCTCTGCATAGATATCGGCTAGGAGAACATAATTTCCAGCATTCATGGGTTCAAGCTCGAAAAGCCTTGCGCTCGCTCTTTCTGCAAGCTCAACATTGCAATGAATCCTGCATGATCCAAGGAGCGATCCCCAAACTTTAGGTCCCGGTTCAATCCGCATCTCTTCTATGATTTTGGCTGCTTCATCTAATCTATTTGCCCGGCCAAGAAGATCCACCATGCAAGCATAATGCTCCGCACTAGGGAAAATCCGATGTTCCCTTACCATCGAGTCAAACAACTTCTTCCCATCCTCGACAAGCCCTGCATGGCTGCAGGCTCCCAAAACACTAATGAAGGATATGGGACTCGGTGAGATTCCATTGCTGATCATCTCATTGAAGACCAGAATTGCTTTCTCTCCAAACCCATGAACCCCATAACTGGAGATCAATGAATTCCAGGAAACTACATCCCTCTCATCCATCTTATCAAAAACTTGTTGAGCTAGGTCAAGCTTACCGCATCTTCCATACATTGTCACCAGAGCACTAATGACTGGCAAGATTGAGTCTAGACCTCTTCGCAGAACGTATCCATGAATCAACCTACCCTGCTCCAGTGCAGCAAGCGAAGCACAGGCTTGCAGCACGCTGACCATTGTCACAGAATTTGGAAGCAAATCATGGGTCTCGTGCATCATCTCCTTGAAAAGTTCCAGAGCTTCAAAAGGCATCCCATTCTTAGCATAACAAGAAATCATAGCACTCCAAGAAACTACATTCTTCTCTGACATCTCACCAAACACGACTCCAGCGCATTTCACGCACCCAAACCTGGCATACATGTCTACCAAAGTAGTCATGATATGAACATGGTCCCGGTACCCATGCCGCAGAATATGGGCGTGAATCTCCCTTCCCTTTTTCAAAAGCGAGAGGCCGCCTTCCGAAACTACACATGCTTTCAATACATAGGTGTACGTGAACCTGTCCGAAGGAATACCGACCTGGTTCATCCTTCTATACAAGTCAATGACCTCGTGTCCATGACCCGCCAGGGAGAGCGCCCTAAACAGCGCGTTCCAAACATATATAGTTCTGTGGTGGGTTTCATCAAACACCTTCCGGGCATTCTCGATGGCGTCCAGCTCAGAGTACATGTTGATGAGCTTGGTCGCCAGGAACGGGTCCTGGTCGAAGCCATTCTCCAAAAGATGGCGGTGAACGACGAGGCCGTCTGAGAGAGAATTCCGGTGGGCGCAAGACAGGATCAATAGCTCGTAGGTGCGCTGGGTGGGGTCGGGTTCTTGAGAGAGGACGCGAAGAGCCCGCTTCAGTTGTCCCTTTTTGCACAGATGTTGGATCACTTGGTTCTTATCGGCGGTGGCCGTGGAGGTGGAGATGGCGGGATTAGATGTCAAGTAGCAGAGAGACGGTCGGCAGGAGCCGCGAGTGGCTGTGCACTTGAGGTGTTTGCTGAAAGGAGGAGGAAGGGGTTGTTGAACAATTTGGGGAGACTGAAAAGCAAACATTACACGAGAGCGAGAACGAGAGAGGCGGGTCGGGAAGAGAGCAGGAGCGACCAGGGCTTGAAAAAGGCAATGGGATGGTGGTGACAGTGAGTCAAGAACCGATGGGAGAAGATAAAAAGCGAGAGTAGCACTGATTTTTAATTTTCTTTTAAAATCCTTGTCGTTTACTTTAGCAGATGTCTTGTCCGAAAAGACCATGTATAACAACCTCGTCCGTGCTAAACATCCTCCTTTCACTTTCTTTCCTCAAAAGGCAAAATTTTATCAATTCAGCCCCTGAAATCTGGCAAGTTAAAAGAATATTGTGAGACTAAACTTGACTGGATCGCATCTGATCGTCCCCCCATGATACGCCGATCAAATGATAAACTCGTCTCTCACAATAATTAAGGTGATGTGCCCTGTATGCTTTGAAACTTTCATTTTTAAATTTGAAAAACGAAAATTTATTGTTATATATCTCACAAATAACTCATATCTCAATTTTATAACGACTAAGAAAATAATGAAACGAACGATCTATACATTTTGACTAAATATGCAATATCATTGCTAAAAAGTTTTACGTCTGTCCGATTCGATCTATAAACTTTATCTCAAAATGCAATCGTGTTTCTGAATTTTTAATTTATTCAACGTAATCTTTGAACTTTTGATACCCATTCACTTAGCCCCAAATTAGATATGTCCAATGTTGTCCTTGAACTTGAATTAATGAAACAGCGACATTAAATATTTTCAAACAATTCGCGGCCTATATTAAATATGTATAAAAAAATTCAAAGGTCATGTTAAACAAATTAAAAATTAAAAAATATTATTACACAATGAGGGAAAATGTATAGACTATATTGAACAAATTTAAATACAGAGATCACACTACATACTCCTACCAAACTTCATGGGTCATTTTTGTCATTTATCCTGACTTAAACGTGACAATTCACTGGCTCACGATACTAATGGATTGTAGCACAATGAAAAAACCAGTGCCATCTTCCTACAGAGAGGAGAAAACCAAATTCACTTTCCAATACATTAAGGAAGACTTCCATTCCTTTTGTTGTATAAGCAAAACTACAGAATTTCATTTTACTGTGCAACGGATGAGCAATTGGAATTCTCTCGTATGAAATTAACTAGAAAAACCTAAAGGGACGAGAAGAAACCAGGAAGAACTATGCAAATGAGATCAGACAACTGGCCAGCATAGTCAGGCAGAGATATTAGCCACATGGCCATCTCGGTAGTTCGCATGCTCAATCAACTATAGGCAAATTTGACGAACAACATCTACAATCGTCTCCCAGCCCAGAATAATTCAGCCATTCCAGAAAGAAACATTTTGCCTAGAAACTAGGCTAACTGGCAAACCGTAAAATTACTTTCCTCGGTGGACAGACAGGCATTTGCCGACATAAATAACTCTCCATAACATGCCAGACAACCTAGACAGTTTTGACCAGAGCATGCCAACCTCTAGGAAGTCTTCACAACATTCTACATGGCAGACATTCAGCTCTCTTGCAAACAAAATGGAAGTCATCTTTGCTAGGCAGCAGCAGGATCATTTATAACACCCAAGAAATCATCCTTAATGGTACCAATGCAGAACTGAAAACAACAAATGAACAAAAAATCAGCTACGCTAGCTTGAATTACACAAATATTGGAAGACCAATCAAATGCATGCTGATATGCCACTACTAAAGTTGCATGATATGTGCAGTATCAACCTTTCAATATTTTACACTTCTTTGGTAAGCATGATTCCAGAATTTTGAGACTTGAGAAAAAAGAAGAAACTAGATTTTCCTATCTCGTCTTATCAGAGAGATTATCCTTCCAGGGAGGAGTTTTCAGTCACTCAAGAGGCCTTCTGAATCTTCTGAAATTCTAAAGCTAAAGGTGCTCACTTATCAGAAAAGATATTCCTAATGAAGAGAACACTCAGCTTGGAAGGATGAAAGCAACTAATTTGGCCCTCCATTAGCAGTAGAGTTGACTATGACTCTAATATGCTTCATCAAGCAAAACTTTCAGCAGATGAAAATTGGAAGGGGCACTTGCTAGATCTGTAGAAGTCTGAATGGAGCTAAAACTAAGCCTCTAAAAGCAAAATTGGAACTTTCAGCAGATGAAAACGGAAGGGACGCTTGCTAGATCTGCAGAAGTCTGGATGGCGTTAGAACTAAGCCTCTAAAAGCAAAATGGAAGATGCCAGTGGTCCTTACAGGCAACCTACGCATTCTCTTATCATTTGGTGACCATTTTTGTGGTTCATGCTTCCATCTCTCCAAGAATATACACACAATTGGGAAATTGGCATGTTAGCTGCAGCATTTAGTGTCCACTAAGAACTACATCAAAGTATGGAATTCCTTGATTTAGTGATCAAACTATAGAAATGCGAGCAATTTACTTTAAAATAAATTTTGGTGATCAAAATAGTAGATAAGTTATCTATAATTCTAAAGCAAAAGCATTCTCAGTCCTCTCCTAGAAACCTGGTTTGATAAAAGCAGGTAGTTGCCACTAATAGTCTTACTGCTTCTGAGCAAACTATTGATCAAAGTTAAGTAAATGATAGAAGGAAGCAAGCATATAGTAAAGATAGAAAGCCATACTATCTCGGTCGCATCTACACGAGTCCCAATTATCTTTAGTCTTACTTCGCTGTCCTTCTGGATTTTTACCTGAAAGAAATCATAGAAAACTTCAACAATGATATAAACCTAAAGACATAGTTTGACCCTTTGAAACATACCGATCCATCTGATGTTGTATAGTTTGGCATGTCTCCAGATTGGAACTCCATGTCATCTGGTATTAACTGAAACTCAAAGGTGATGATTTAATAGTACGAGTAGTTGAAATAAAAGCAAAAGACATATAACTAGATGAGTAGTCGTATCCCTCTTAACTTGACTAATAATTTAAATGCAAGAGGAAGTAAGAAACCATAGAAATTGGTGCACAAAAACTCACTGGAATTCATTACAAAAAGAACGCATAAAAAGACTCTTAGAAGCAATAGCTCAAGCAAGTTAGCGACTTACATGGTTTGAAACAAAAATCTGAACTGGACCAGCTTCGGCAAAAAAACCCATCTGTGTAAAAGACAAGGTTAATAATCTTCACAACTTATCTTCAGAGTACAGGATCATTATTTATTTAGTAATAACAAAAAAAAAAATCTGTGACCTTGTTCACCATTGTGACAACAGCCTCTAATATCTCTCCTTTAAAGGGCCTAAACACAACGCACTGGTACTTCACAGGGAATGTCACGAACCCCGTCCCTTCTCGAATCAATCCTTTGCCAATGTTCTCTATACCAGTTATCGCCACCACAAAACCGTGCCTACCACTGTACCAAAGAAAGGATCACATGATGCTGCAGGAGTGGTGAAATAACAAGTTTTCTCTCCGATGATCATGCCTCCCTACATCAACGTTAAGCATTCTGAAAGAGCCATGATCACACCCAATCTTGCTCGAAAAGAAAGAAAAGGAAGCTACGTCAACATAAACGAGATAGTGGGCGGTAGAAAAAGAAAGAACTTTCACCATCCGTTTAGCATTCAATCGCAAGAAACATTCCCTGTGATGAGGAATTGGCAAAATGCTCCTCTCGGAAATCAAGGAACGCGTTTAAATTTAAAAACCGTAAGACGCCTTCAAGTGCCCTAGTTCTGTATCCCGTTCTTCAATCCAAATTACATGTTAATTGTTTCTTTGGAGGCACAGGTTGCAAGGGGCAACTAAAATCGAAGCCTCTCGCAAATAAAATTCCACAACTCTAAGCAGGAATCGAACACTGTTTACAGGACGCATAGGACAGGAATCGATAAAATTGGAGACTGATGCCGAAACTACACGACGGAAACGGAACGAAAATAAAAGAAGAAGGGTCGACGGAAGAAGAGAACCTGCAAGTGCCCTCGACGTCCTTCATGAGCTTGGCGACGAGATTGTCGCGGAGGTTGCGACCGAAGAAACGAGGGTGGAGCTGCATGTTCCTCTCCAAAACGATGTGAAAAAACATCTTTCCCCTTCCTCTCCCCCACTTCCGACTGAGATCCTACAGCAAACTCGAGGGCAGGGCGGCGAGTTCTGCTCGGCTCAGCACATGGACGGCGGCGGTTCCGGCCGAGCTCGTCGCTTCGTGGAAACCCGGATCTTGATGCTGGCTCTTTTATGCTGCCCTTGGCTTCCATAAGAGGGAAACAGAAGCGTTCTTGAGATATCGACTTGCACAAGGCGTGTCGCGACCTAAATTCCGCCCCGTTCAGAGGTATTTGCTCTTGATTCCACAATCTCGAGCTTAAATTCTCCTAAATCCACGCGAGATCCATACCTCGCGTGTCATTTAAGCGTTTTCAATGATAAATCCCTTTAATAGTCTAATTTTTTTTATAAAAAAAAAAGAAGAGCCGCCACTAAGCTATTAAGGTCGGCTAGAAACCAATCAAAACGCGGGAGTATCGTCTCGATTCCTACGTAACCAGAGATTTTAGGACACGGAGACTTGATTACATTAACTATTTAATTAATGCCCTTTCGGTACCTAAAATTGATTGTTTGGTTAACCTAAATATTTTCATGCAAGCTTACAATATCTGAAAGACTAGTCCACTAATATTTTAATGTTCAGCTCTAAGAAACTATTCAATTGTATTCATTATAGAAATTTTTTACATTTTGTATTGATTTTTTATCCTTTTTTTCTGATTTTTTAATGATTTTCTAACGTTTATTATTCATTTTCTATTTTTTGATTTTCTATTATTTTCTAGTTTTCTATTATCTATTTTCTGATTTTTTTCTATTTCCTGATTTTCTATCACCTATTTCTAATTTTTTTATTATCTAATTTATATTATTTTTTATTATTTTCCGACTTTCTTTACTATTTTTCTTATTATAATATTCTGAATTTCGAATTTTTATTTATTTTCTGAGTTGGTTTTTACGAAATGGGCTGGCCATAAGGCCCCTTTTTTTAAAATTTCGCAGCCCATTTTATCCTTTAATTTCGCGGCCCATCTCTTCTATTTGTTTAATTCGGCCCATTTTATCATTTCTAAACCAACTTCTTTCTAAGCCCATTAAACCAACGAAACAACCAAACTCTCTCTGTAACTCATCCTCTCCATTCACCTACACTCACATTCAACATCAACCGAGGTCAAGATTTGCACAACCGAAGAACAACTAGCGATTCCATGATTTCTAACCATCACTACATAACTAGAGACTTGTGTAATCAACTAAAATTACATGACTAAGCTAAGAATCAAGGAAAACAACTCGGATTTTCATCTGGGCATTTCATCAAACATGTGGAACTCAACATTGATCAGCAAGTTTTAATGCCTAAATCAACCTAAACCAGCTTCAATATAAACAACAAACCATCGAAACCAAGAAACCAAGTTTACCTAGCGTGGAATCGACCTATTTGCAGCAAAACTAAGTTAAGTTTAGGTGCATAGAACACATGAACAAGGGCAAAGCAGCAACTTCCTGAACAAAATGAAAAGAAAAGGACCGATGCTTACCTGTGGAGATGAAATCGCGGGCGGAGCTGGAAAAATCGCGAGCTCGGAGAAGAGGGGGAGGCGCGCGAGCTGCAGGGGACGAGCTGTAGGCGTCCGCGAGCTTGGAGGAGCGACGAACCGTGAGCTGGGGGCTGGAGGCCAGGGGAGGCGCGGACGAGCTGAAGGGCGGCGGAGTCAGGGGAGGCGCGGAGCTGAGGGAACCGCGAGCTGGAGGAGCGGAGGCGAGAACGGTGAGCTGAGGGAGGCGCGGACGGCGAGACGCGAGCTGGGGGCCGGAGACCAGGGGGCGAGGCCGGCTAGCTACGAGCAGGGGCGGAGGTGAGAGTTTGACAGCTCGGGGGGGCTGGCCGCGTGCGAGCGGCGAGCTGAGAGAGAGGGCCGCGAGCCGAGGGGCGCGAGCAGCGAGATGGGGGAACGGCGGAGCTGGGAGAGAGGCCGCGGGCGAGGGGGAAGCTGAGGGCGGCGCTGAAGGAGAGAGAGCTCGAGCTGTGGGCGTGAGGCCCTGCGTCCGTCTGTGGAGAGAGAGAGAGCGAGAGAGAGAGCTCAGCCCCCTCTCCCCCTTTCTTTCTGCCGCCGCCCCCTCCTGAAGGGGGGTCCTAGGCTTTCAAAATGAGGGATGCCCCTCCTGGGGATGGGCTTGCGCGGGCCTGGGGGAGGCGCGGGCCTGGTGGAGGGGTGGGCCGAATTAGGCCCGACCTGAAAATAAAAAATTTCTTTTTGTTTTCTCTTTTTTTTATACTTTCTTTTCTGTTGCTTTCTTTTGCCCCTTTTTTTTACAAATAAATAAAAGGACTTCTAATTTATAATTAAAAACAATTAAATTAAAAGAAAGCGACTTACCTGAAAAGCAATTTCCAACCTTAGAACTGGTTTAGTTAATCAATTAACAATGCTTTTCTATATAAAAAAATCAAAGAAGTAAGGATCGCTTAGACTATCGTGTATGTTTGCTCTATAGCCTATGCATGTCTAATTTAATCTCCTATGTTAGCATTAGATGTATTATTAGATTCGCCATGATTGGACGTTCATCCTAAATTGAATGCTAACGTTAGATCATTTGAATATATGCTATTGGATTTTTCACATGGTAAGGATAATTGTAACTGTAGTATACTTAAGTTAGGTGGTGGTAGACCGATGTCCATTCCGATCTTGCTCTTTGTAAAGGTTCATCTATTGCGCATTAAATTATGCTAGCTTAGGTGATTGATTAGGTTCGCGTAAGCTTAGTCTAATAAAACCATTTTAAATGTAGTATTACTTTTATTAATGAATGATTGATATACAGTCTAGTATAAATCACTCTTGAAACAACTTATCATATCTAAGTCCACAAATAGTCTTAAACAACCAGCTTCCGAGGGATCATGTCTTGAGACTTATAACAAGGCCATGTATTCCTAATCACCCGACGAGTTGCGGGTTTTATTTTTATCCTCATTCGATTGATTATTATCGTATCATACCATGATTGTTTATTTCTCGCACCGCCTTTCGATAAATTGTGTGTTAGTTTCTTTTCTTAATCTCACTTTAGTCTAGATTCGCATGAAAATGACCTTAGAGGAGTAATTGCATGAACACTTAGTAGATTTGAATAACCTTTAGGGCTCTAAAAGAAAAGCAAGAATGCATGATCATTTTAGATTAAACGACCAACTAATTAGGTACCAAAATGGCGCTAATAGATTTGTTAGCGTAAATAAGTCTCCGTACTCTAGAATCTCTGGTTGCGTAGGAAGTGAAGCATTTCTCCCATGCTTTCAATTGGTTTCTAGCCGGCCCGAATAGGCTAGTGGCGACTCCTAGAAATATTTTAGGTTGTTAAATAACCTTAAAATTTGAAAACGCCTTAACGTCACACGAGGTATGGATTTGGGAGAGTCCGAGCTCGAGATTGAGGAGTTGAGAGCAAATACTTCTAAACCTATTTTTTTTCTCCCTTAAAAGGGCGGAATTTTTAGGTCGCGACAAAGTACAAAGGGGAGAGGGGAGAAGGTCCCATACGATTAAACATGTTAACTTAAATCCCATCGTGTGTTGCTGTTGATGCAATGCCGACTTGATCAATCAAAATGTATGACTTTGGTAGTCCCTAAGTATGAACAAGAACTTAGGCTATGATAACGTAAGAACCAATTGGTTTTTCGCCATTTAGGAGACATCGAGCAAGATTTCGAACGTTTAGAGATGTCCCAAACTCCGATCCACTGTTTGATTCGACTTACAGCAATTTGTGGCGTGAAGCCGCTAGAGCGGTCGAGTTGCGTGCCCTGTTTGTGGTCTTAGTTCACAAGCTTCTGCAACTTTTTGCCAGCCACAATCTCTTGATTCGGCATGCGTCATAGATATTTCTATTTTGGTAACATATTAAAAAAAATGAACACCTAATTTTGGTTGACTTTTTATTTCTCTTTGCTGGCTTTCTCGTAATGCTAGTCACAAGTTCCAAAAGAAGATGTGATCAAAACCTTTAACAAGATCTTCGCCATTGATATTTAATTAATTTACACTTCTAAAATGCTGGGCTGTTCACTAGTAAATACGGAAAATTATCTAAAAAGGGCTACACGTATTTTATGTAACTAATTCAATTCTAAATCTTTTAAGTTTGGTAATTTAATCTTAAACCTGCAACCTGCCGATTTAGTCCTAAACATTATGACCGAAAGGTTAGCAGTCACGCATGTGATATTTGTAGAGTACGTTTATTTAAGAGGAAGTGATTTGTTTTTGAAAATGTTTTCTAGGAAATCAATTTCCATCACAACTTTTTTTTCGATATCTAGCTGAATTCTGAAGAAAATTCAAAAAAAAAAATCCTTCATTTGGTATCCTGGTAAAAATAATCAAAAAGTAGTATTTTGTTAAGTATTTTAAATATTAGTTATTTTAAAATAATTTGTTTTTATTTTTTTTCTTGGCCTTGCCGAATTGGCGAGCTTGTTCGTGGCTTGTGGCCGGTTGCCAATCAATGCCACGGTTGGCCACCGGCCAAGCAAGAAAGAGACAAAAATGGAAAGAAAAGAAGAAGAAGAAAAGAAAAGATAAAAATAGCAAAATAAAACTAAAAAGATAAACTTTTTTTAAAATAAAGTAATCTTAAATCTTGGGAACCGACATTGGAGTTTTTAATTTCAAACGTAGAGATTCAAATCCAAGGACCAATAGCTATTCATATTTTAGATAAATGTGTTTCGGTTGTTTTAAGTAGAAAACGTTTTTCTTAAACTTAAGCTTTGGTAAGGATAATATTTTCGGTTGACTCATTTCTTAAATGAACTACACGGCTATAAATGAGAAAAGAGTTTTTCTTGAAACAAATACACCATCAAATTATTTCTTTTTTTAGATCAGGTAAGCTGGGACTAGTTTCCGGGATAATTCAATGGACTTAGTTTAACTCTAATTATGAAGCAAGTCCTTCCCTCAAAACCCATTAAATTTTGACGAAGGACAAATGAATCTTTTAACCCTTAGAATATCTAAATATTGCATCACGCATTTCATCTAACATATTAAATATTTGAAACGGTTAGTAACGATTCCACAAAATCTTGAACAGTATTAGAGTAATAAGTTCAAAGTTCAAGTCTTTTAGGTCCTTATTTGCCAACGTGCAATCTAGTCGCTGAATTTTCAATTTATTTATTATGATCCATAAACTTTTAGTATACATTCAAACTAGTTACTAAACTATTCTAAAATGTCAATGTGATTTCTAAACTTAATTTTAATAGAATGCCCACATTAAATATTTTTAAATAGTTCAAAAATTAATATATATATATATCTATATTTATCAAAAGTTTAATATCACATTAAATAAATTAAAAGTCGGTGGACTAGATTGTACATTGACAAAAATTTAGAAACAGCTTGTATCAAATTGAAAGTTCAATAATCCCATTACACATTAGATCAAAATTCATTGGTCATCATTTATGTCGTTGTCTCAATAAATTTGAACATTAGATTAAGCAATGGTATGTTTGATCCACGCAATAGAGCTTCAAATGGTGAGATCGTGAGAACAAGAAGATAGTTCATGGAAATCACTTCAACAAAATAAGCTCTCTTGAGTCACATTGATTTCTTTATCCAACTAAACAGAAAACCTGACAATGCAGTGCTGAATCACAATCAAGGACAATCGTAGGTCCTAGGCTGCGGTCGAAAGTGCATATGTCCAAGCCCTTGGGCCCTGGTCCACGGTACCAAAACGAAACTCCCAGCCCCACTACACATGCTCTCTGTCATCATCTGCCCCACAGTCAACTGACATGGTTGTGTGTAAGGGTGAGCATGATGGACTGCCCAACCCGGAAACCACTCGGACTGAACCGGACCAGCCGGGTTGGTCCGATTCTTCATACTTGTGGTCCGGTTTCCATGGTTCCAAAAAATGGAATCGGTTCCCGGGCGGTCCGGTTCCCGGTTCTTGGGAGGTTGGGACCGGACCGGACCACTTGGACCGAAGAAGAACCGACCCAGCTCCCTTTCCATTCAGACTTCACTTTAGAGACTCATCTTTATAGTTCTATTTTACTTCATTTCTTTCTTTCCTCACAAATAAGGTTTTTCGGAATCTTGGATCTAAAGACAGAGTCGAACATGATGAACTCAGTACGACGGTGAAATGGCCAACAAGATTAATGATAGCCATTGGATTCGGGATTTACTGATTTTGCAAGGTCCTTGAAGTGTCGGGATGGGAGATCATCTCGTCAAACCACTTGTTCTCCTTCCAACCGATACGTCTTCAAATTCTTCAAGTGGGATAGATCAGGGAAGCTGCACAAGGAACCGCAGCATTTGATTGAAAGACGTTCTAGCGATTCCGGTTTATCAACACCTTCGATCTCAACCAGTTTTGGACAGAACCAAAGTTTAAAGTCCTTGAGATTTTTTAAGATAGATAAGTTGGGCAATGTCTGAAGGTTGTAACACCTCTTACAATGCAAGAGTCGTAGATTCTCCATTCTTTCAAGCCTGCTAAGTTGCAACGATGTTGAATCTTCATGGACCAGCGACTCCTCCGTCTAAGGATTTGTAGCACCCATTAGGCTGCTTTTGCAGTGACTCCTTTATCTTTCCTCGAGCTCTCAAAATGGTTGCTTGACAAACAATGCGTGGATTTGCAGCACCCATTAGGATGCCCTTCTAGATTGCTCAGTATGTCATTGATCCCGGTCCCATTGGACCACCCGAGAACCGGACCGGACTGGTTGTTCCGGTCCGGTCCGGTCCTAGGTTTAGTTGGCCCGGTCCTCGGTCCTACAAAACAGGGACCGGTCCCATCGGTCTGGTTCCCAGGAGGAACCGGACCGCCCGAGGAACCAATCACCCCTAGTTGTGTGCTCCCATCTCAGGACAGATGGAAAAACTTACCACGCAATGAGACTTCAGTTTTGGTAAGTTGAACATGGAAACCCTTCATTTGGTAAATGAAGAAACTAAAAATAAAATAATTAGAAACTTTTTTGAAATAGTAAGCAATCCTAAATCTTGGGAACCAACATTGGAGTTTTTGATTTCAAACGTAGAGATTCAAATCCAAGGACCAATAGCTATTCATATTTCAGATAAATGTGTTTCGGTTGTTTTAAGTGGAAAACGTTTTTCTTGAACTTAAGCTTTGGTAAGGATAGTATTTTCGGTTGACATTTTCTTAAATGAACTACACGGCTATAAATGAGGAAATAGTTTCTCTTGAAACAAATACATCATCAAATTATTTCTTTTTCTTTTTTTAGTTCAGATTAGCTAGGACTAGTTTCCGGGATAATTCAATGGACTTAGTTTAACTCTAATTATGAAGCAAGTCCTGCCTCAAAACCCATCGGATTTTGACGAAGGACAAATGAATCTTTTAACCCTTAGAATATCTAAACAATACATCACGCATTCATCTAACATATTAAATTCTTGAAACGGTTAGTAACTATTCCACAAAATCTCACATAGTATTAGAGTAATAAGTTCAAAGTTCAGGTCTTTTAGGTCCTTATTTGCCAATTGCAAAAAACCATAACTAGAAAGGAATAACTCTTTAACTCATGTCTCATGTTTTGGCGCTAGACTACAAAGGACCACAGAGGACTACTACGTTGCTCGAGTTGCACCAAGATTACACTAAGGTTGGTGTTATATGACATTCATAAAAGAAAGGAAAAAAAACATGAGCGCAAAGGACAATATCTATATGGACAACCATGAAAATTGGCATTATGTGACAACTGGGGAATACTAGGTTATTCACGTTGCACCAGAATGATTGGGGAGTTTGGGATCATCGACAAATACATCATGTATGCAACAATCACAAGACTGTTCGGTATGGGTCTAACTCGTGTAGAACCTGTTCGACATGAGTAACGTGGTGCTTCAATGAAAGACGGGCTGTGGGACTAGGCTACGTACTTTTCAACTTCGAAATTGTCGGTCGTCATTGCCACGGTTGTCACGCTCAGCAGACTTGTATGAACTTGCGTGGGGATTGATTCCTACTTCTCAAGTGGCGTGAGGACCATTGCCAACTCTTCGGTCGGGCATGGGACCGCAGGGCTTATATAATAACGTGGAGATTCATGGCGACGCATTGGAACCAAAGAGAAGATAAAAAGAGTTGGGGGAAAAGATCAATTTTTTAAAGAGAGACAGAGACAGAGACAGAGAATGGCTCTTGAGGTGAAGGGGTTTGCGAGTAGATGCAGCAGCCGCGGCGGCGACAACTACAATAGATGGTCGCTTCGGGGAATGACTGCTCTCGTCACCGGTGGCACCAAAGGAATTGGGTCTCTCTTCATCACCGGGCACTTCATTTTTTCTTATGTCATTGATTTAGATGATCGATCTAACTATTATGATTTGGAATGCTTAAAAAAACATCATGATCCGGTCCAGTCCTAGGTTTAGTTGGCCCGGTCCTCGGTCCTACAAAACAGGGACCGGTCCCATCGGTCTGGTTCCCAGGAGGAACCGGACCGCCCGAGGAACCAATCACCCCTAGTTGTGTGCTCCCATCTCAGGACAGATGGAAAAACTTACCACGCAATGAGACTTCAGTTTTGGTAAGTTGAACATGGAAACCCTTCATTTGGTAAATGAAGAAACTAAAAATAAAATAATTAGAAACTTTTTTGAAATAGTAAGCAATCCTAAATCTTGGGAACCAACATTGGAGTTTTTGATTTCAAACGTAGAGATTCAAATCCAAGGACCAATAGCTATTCATATTTCAGATAAATGTGTTTCGGTTGTTTTAAGTGGAAAACGTTTTTCTTGAACTTAAGCTTTGGTAAGGATAGTATTTTCGGTTGACATTTTCTTAAATGAACTACACGGCTATAAATGAGGAAATAGTTTCTCTTGAAACAAATACATCATCAAATTATTTCTTCTTTTTTTTAGTTCAGATTAGCTAGGACTAGTTTCCGGGATAATTCAATGGACTTAGTTTAACTCTAATTATGAAGCAAGTCCTGCCTCAAAACCCATCGGATTTTGACGAAGGACAAATGAATCTTTTAACCCTTAGAATATCTAAACAATACATCACGCATTCATCTAACATATTAAATTCTTGAAACGGTTAGTAACTATTCCACAAAATCTCACATAGTATTAGAGTAATAAGTTCAAAGTTCAGGTCTTTTAGGTCCTTATTTGCCAATTGCAAAAAACCATAACTAGAAAGGAATAACTCTTTAACTCATGTCTCATGTTTTGGCGCTAGACTACAAAGGACCACAGAGGACTACTACGTTGCTCGAGTTGCACCAAGATTACACTAAGGTTGGTGTTATATGACATTCATAAAAGAAAGGAAAAAAAACATGAGCGCAAAGGACAATATCTATATGGACAACCATGAAAATTGGCATTATGTGACAACTGGGGAATACTAGGTTATTCACGTTGCACCAGAATGATTGGGGAGTTTGGGATCATCGACAAATACATCATGTATGCAACAATCACAAGACTGTTCGGTATGGGTCTAACTCGTGTAGAACCTGTTCGACATGAGTAACGTGGTGCTTCAATGAAAGACGGGCTGTGGGACTAGGCTACGTACTTTTCAACTTCGAAATTGTCGGTCGTCATTGCCACGGTTGTCACGCTCAGCAGACTTGTATGAACTTGCGTGGGGATTGGTTCCTACTTCTCAAGTGGCGTGAGGACCATTGCCAACTCTTCGGTCGGGCATGGGACCGCAGGGCTTATATAATAACGTGGAGATTCATGGCGACGCATTGGAACCAAAGAGAAGATAAAAAGAGTTGGGGGAAAAGATCAATTTTTTAAAGAGAGGGAGAGACAGAGACAGAGAATGGCTCTTGAGGTGAAGGGGTTTGCGAGTAGATGCAGCAGCCGCGGCGGCGACAACTACAATAGATGGTCGCTTCGGGGAATGACTGCTCTCGTCACCGGTGGCACCAAAGGAATTGGGTCTCTCTTCATCACCGGGCACTTCATTTTTTCTTATGTCATTGATTTAGATGATCGATCTAACTGTTATGATTTGGAATGCTTAAAAAAACATCATGATCCGGTCCAGTCCTAGGTTTAGTTGGCCCGGTCCTCGGTCCTACAAAACAGGGACCAGTCCCATCGGTCCGGTTCCCAGGAGGAACCGGACCGCCCGAGGAACCAATCACCCCTAGTTGTGTGCTCCCATCTCAGGACAGATGGAAAAACTTACCACGCAATGAGACTTCAGTTTTGGTAAGTTGAACATGGAAACCCTTCATTTGGTAAATGAAGAAACTAAAAATAAAATAATTAGAAACTTTTTTGAAATATTAAGTAATCCTAAATCTTGGGAACCAACATTGGAGTTTTTTATTTCAAACGTAGAGATTCAAATCCAAGGACCAATAGCTATTCATATTTCAGATAAATGTGTTTCGATTGTTTTAAGTGGAAAACGTTTTTCTTGAACTTAAGCTTTGGTAAGGATAGTATTTTCGGTTGACATTTTCTTAAATGAACTACACGGCTATAAATGAGGAAATAGTTTCTCTTGAAACAAATACATCATCAAATTATTTCTTCTTTTTTTTAGTTCAGATTAGCTAGGACTAGTTTCCGGGATAATTCAATGGACTTAGTTTAACTCTAATTATGAAGCAAGTCCTGCCTCAAAACCCATCGGATTTTGACGAAGGACAAATGAATCTTTTAACCCTTAGAATATCTAAACAATACATCACGCATTCATCTAACATATTAAATTCTTGAAACGGTTAGTAACTATTCCACAAAATCTCACATAGTATTAGAGTAATAAGTTCAAAGTTCAGGTCTTTTAGGTCCTTATTTGCCAATTGCAAAAAACCATAACTAGAAAGGAATAACTCTTTAACTCATGTCTCATGTTTTGGCGCTAGACTACAAAGGACCACAGAGGACTACTACGTTGCTCGAGTTGCACCAAGATTACACTAAGGTTGGTGTTATATGACATTCATAAAAGAAAGGAAAAAAAACATGAGCGCAAAGGACAATATCTATATGGACAACCATGAAAATTGGCATTATGTGACAACTGGGGAATACTAGGTTATTCACGTTGCACCAGAATGATTGGGGAGTTTGGGATCATCGACAAATACATCATGTATGCAACAATCACAAGACTGTTCGGTATGGGTCTAACTCGTGTAGAACCTGTTCGACATGAGTAACGTGGTGCTTCAATGAAAGACGGGCTGTGGGACTAGGCTACGTACTTTTCAACTTCGAAATTGTCGGTCGTCATTGCCACGGTTGTCACGCTCAGCAGACTTGTATGAACTTGCGTGGGGATTGGTTCCTACTTCTCAAGTGGCGTGAGGACCATTGCCAACTCTTCGGTCGGGCATGGGACCGCAGGGCTTATATAATAACGTGGAGATTCATAGCGACGCATTGGAACCAAAGAGAAGATAAAAAGAGTTGGGGGGAAAGATCAATTTTTTAAAGAGAGGGAGAGACAGAGACAGAGAATGGCTCTTGAGGTGAAGGGGTTTGCGAGTAGATGCAGCAGCCGCGGCGGCGACAACTACAATAGATGGTCGCTTCAGGGAATGACTGCTCTCGTCACCGGTGGCACCAAAGGAATTGGGTCTCTCTTCATCACCGGGCACTTCATTTTTTCTTATGTCATTGATTTAGATGATCGATCTAACTGTTATGATTTGGAACGCTTAAAAAAACATAATGACTTAGGCATTTGAAAACTGTGGTGATAACATTACGTGCCGCACTTAATTAATTTATTTTACTTTCTCCTCAGGCTTTTCATTAGGACAAATAAGTTTACGATGGAAACTATTTGGATATAATTGGCGCTGAGCAATTCTGATGTCTAAACACATACGGGAGTGCTAAGCCAAAAGTAGAGAAAGACAACTTTTCGAGAGAAAAACAGGGGTTACGAAATGTACGTAACTTTTGCTAAGATGAAACATTTTACGAAATGTTTGAAGCGTTAATATTGCGTCAGATGATGCCTCCCTCACATTGGGGGCGTCCGATTCAGATCGGATGGCCCTCATTACAAAAATTAAAAAATATATTTTTTAAGCCTTTCGATTCAGATCGGACGACCGAAAAACCGTAATGTCACCGTCTGCCATGCTTTTCCTTAAGTTTTGGTCAATATTGGTTGGAGCTAATGTAATAGGTGGGCAAATAAAAATAAGGAAAAAAGGGGAAGCCATACGAGTGAAAGTAACATGCGAATCTCAACCGTTCACACAAAGTTAGTGAGCTGATCTTGGAATGACACGTGGATGAACCTGGAAGGAAGGTGAGGTTGTATTAGTGTTTTAGAGTGTGTACTTAAAACATATATGACTAGGATGCTTTAAATAAGTTATTTGCTTTAACAATTTCTGTTTCATGTGTCCTTTATTTTATTTTGTAATAACAATTACAGCAAAATGGGTATAGTAGCCCAACTTGGGTCTATGCGGGCCCTAAAATTTAGAGTCGGGCGGGTCGGACTAGGCTTTCGATCATAGCAAGTGCTTTTGAATCCAATAATGTTTGATTTCACTGATAAAAAGTTAAACAACTAATTTCCATCATCACTCAAAATTTTATACAGTAGATCAATTATTTCGAGGATTTCATAGCTGGAGAAGCTGCTTCCCGAATTTTTTCTTTCTTTCCTAGTAGTTTTGTACCCTTTAGATGTTCAGAGCTCATTTGACATGTAATTAGTAGAAGAATTTATCTTCTCCGATTGTTATTTCCAAATCAAAAAGCCAGCGCATTCGAAGGCTTTAATCATTCATTAGACTCCGCACGTTCCAAGGGATCACATCTCCGAATGCCTCGACATTTGGATCTTCTTCCACTGGCAAAGAAAGAAGGGTCGATCTGTTCTTATTTGCAATTGCGAGTTAAATGAATCTGTCGTGACGTCGTCCCGTGATCAGGCGTGCCGTCGTTGAGGAGCTAGCGAGGCTTGGGGCCACCGTGTATACCTGCTCCAGAAATGAAGCTGAAGTTCATGAATGCTTGAAAGATTGGAAGGGCAAGGGCCTCCAAGTGGCGGGTTCGGCTTGCGACGTTTCCTTGAGGTCGGAGCGAGAGAAGCTGATGCTCGCCGTGTCGTCCCTCTTCGACGGCAAGCTCAACATCCTAGTAAGTCTTGAGACGTCTTTGGTCCCGTGGAACCCGATAAAAACTTGAATAAGGTCGCGACTTTGTGCTTTTCTTTCGATGGATTTTGCTCCGTTCTCATTTTCTTGGGATCGGTTCGTGCGCAAGATAAACAACGTCGGGACTCTCGGGACCGACGGTATTGTGCCGACCGTGGATTACACAGCCGCAAATTTTTCATTCGTCATGACGACCAACTTCGAATCGGCTTTCCATCTAAGCCAGCTTGCGCATCCCCTTCTCAAGGCCTCAGGAACCGGAAGCATCGTATTCTTGTCATCCGTCTGCGGCGTCGTGTCGCTGAGCGTCGGGTCAGTTTATTCGGCCACCAAAGGTGAAGTTACAGAGTCATGAGTAACTATTTGTACGCTTTTAAGATGGAGCTAAATAAAATACCTGCCTGCTTCTTATATTCTCAACTCATCTATAGGAGCCATGAACCAGTTGACCAAGAATTTGGCGTGCGAATGGGCTAAGGATAACATAAGAAGCAACTCTGTTGCGCCTTATTTCATAGTGACTCCACTTACTGATCCTGTAATTTAATCTCTCGGGGTTTTGAAATTTTCCCTCCTACTTAGTTCACCGCATAAATTTGGATCATCTTTACCGCTGTGATCTAACGTTAGTTGATCTATCGCTGCAGCTACTTAGTAGTGAGGAATTCCACAAGGAGGCAACAGCAAGGACGCCGCTCGGCCGCATCGGAGAGCCGGAGGAGGTGTCGTCATTAGTGGCCTTCTTATGCTTGCCAGCAGCCTCTTATATAACGGGGCAAACCATTTGCGTCGATGGAGGATTCACCGTGAATGGCTTCTTATTTCCCAGAGCATGAGTTCAACTTTCTTCTACCTTTAAGATGTTCATCGTGCGTTATCGTCACAGGGTGAAAGAAATAATTTTATTAACCAGTAATGGCAGCATCACCATGCATTAAAATGCGTACGTTGATAATTTGTTGGCCATGTATAAAGGAGAGTATCTTACTCCCCCTTTCCATTCCCACTTGCAATCTTTTTTGTCTCTCTAATTTCTGACCTTTATCTATTCCCCCTTTCTTACCTCGCTTGACTGCTCGTTCTTTGCAGGATCGCTCTCCCCTCCCCTCCCCCCCCTCCCTCTTTCCTACTTTCTCTCTTGCTTGTACTAGGACAATATTGAATAGATTAGATTCGATTCGATTCGATTAGATAAGGATTAGGCCTCGTTTAAAAGGCCCCACATAATTAAACCTATGTCGACTTTAATCTTATCGTGCGTTGCATATGGTGCATTGCCGACTAGATCTATCAAAACTTATAACTCGACGATCTCTCGACATGAACATGGACATAGACATGCGATGACTCAAGAATCAATTGAGTTTCCTAGTCACCGATGAGATCACGAGGGAGACTTCAAACACTTTTGGAGCTGTCTTAGACTCCGACCCATCGTTTGACTTGACTCGCAGCATGTTGTGGCCTCGGGTGGTGGAGTTGTCTACTCCCTTGTTGTCCTCGGATACAAGCTTCTGCAACTTCTCCTGGCCATATTCTTTTTTGTTCAGCGTTCGTGCTACTCTTTTTTGATGATATATTAAAAATATTACTAGCCTATTAAGATGACCTTTTTTTTCTGGCTTTGAATCGGTCATCACGAGTTTCTATAATAAAAAAATATATACAATAAAAACTTTTAACATGATATTCGATGTTACTATTTACCTAAATACTTGTACACCATCGGGTTATTTGCCGGCGAATATGTAAATCAGATCCTAAATGTCAAGGGCAAAAGATATGAATGAAAAAGTTCAAACTCAAAGTAATTGAAAATCAGTCAAAACACAAGGGTCAAAATGGCTTTGCAAATTTACAATTGTAAGCTTACAAATAAAATATGCGGTACCTGTAACACTTAAAAGGCATCAATAGAGAAAAGGTACACTCGAAGGCTTGGATGTTTAGTATTAATTTTCGAAGGAATATGTTCACCAGATGTTCCGAAATTTGTCATGAAGTTCAATTGAGTTCTAAAACTTACAAAACATATAATAAAATCTTAAAACTTATCAAATTGATATAATCTAATCCATCGTTAATTCTGTTCAATTTGGCTTACCGAAATGCTTATGTAACTGTTTCAATAATTTATACGTATGTAATCCAATCCTCAGCTTGTGGTTGGGCCCACTGACCCTCGCCGACCATTCTCCCACCGTCACCAGTCGGCAATGGATGTGCAAGCAAGCCCTCGCGCCCTATTCCTCATACCTTTTCGTTTTATAATTTTTACTTGAGCCTAATTTTGTAAATTTCATTTATATAAAATCTATATGAAAAATCATATGCTTACCAAAATGGCGTCATTTTGACCGCATCATTGCCATGTAGGATAGAGTAGATATTTTTTTAAAAAAAATGCCCCCAATTGCGTTTTCAGTTAGCCAAGTTTGACGAAGGTAATGAAAAGACTCGATTACATTAATTTGACAAATTTTAGGACTTTCAATGTACATAACCTCATTTTGAATCTACCTATCCATAGGTGATTAGGGCGAACTTGAATTTCGTTGAGGTCTTGGGTTCGACTCCTCAGGAAAGCGCCTGTGATTTAAGTGGGGGGCCATGGCAGTAGGTTACTGTGCTAGTCTCTCTCGATGAATAGTTAAGGTGCGCGCAAACTTGCCCAAACACCTCGATTATCAAAAAAAAAAAATTCATTTTGAATGAATGAAGATGTTCACCCCTCAACAAGAACGATGAAGGTACTTTATGCGCCAGCAAAAGCAAGTCTTTAGGAGCGGTTCAATTTCGAAACATGAAGTTCCCTTAGTAGCATGGTATTTATGAACTGACGATATTAAGACATCGGATGGGACAGCAAAGGAAGCACATACCTGGGAAAGCAGTTGGCTTGCAAGTTCAAACCGGAATCGGATTCAGTGACCTGGTCAGATTTTGCCCCCGACTCTGATCTGATCTGATCTGACGACCGGGCAAAGAAAAAACAAAAAACAAACTCCTCTCCTATATCAGATGGGATGGCTCACACATGCAGACCACCAAACCTGGAGCGGCGTTGAAACCAATTGGTTAAAAAAGCTTATCCCGTCAATCCCCACGAGCTTCAAGTCACGTCAGGCTTAATCTCGGTATCTCTATCTATGGCCAGTCATGACGTGGGCCTTGAATGCAGGATTTTGCTTCCCAATGCTCACTAACTCTTCTTTCTGCAATTGCCCATTGACCATAATTAATGAGTCGAAGACAGTCCTGGATTTCTAGAGGATCTCTTCCGTGTTTTTCTGGGTGCTTTCCCAAATTCTTTGGCACACTGATTCTTCAAATCATCTGTTGCATCTTCCTCTACCCCTTCAACGAGAATGGCTCAACGGGGGAGCGGCGCTGCAAGTAGAGGTAGCAGCAGCGAGGAGGGCGTCACGAACAGGTGGTCGCTTCAGGGAACGACCGCTCTCGTCACAGGTGGAACCAAAGGAATCGGGTCTCTTCCTCTCTCTCACTCAAAACTTCGTTCTTTCGTATTGATGGTTTCGATGATCGATCGTTCGTACAGTATAAGTTGGGGGGAGAAAACGTCTTGATTTAGGCACTTGAAAACTGTCGATCTTGAGATCTGGTTTGGCCATAATAATTTTAGCGACAGTAGTAGGATTTGTGCACTGGCCATGGCAATCCGCGGCCAAGTTACTTCTCGTCCTAGCCTAGAATCGGCCAATTTGTTTCTCCTTCTGTGATTTCCCAAACAATAAATTCAGTGCATTCGAAGGCTTTAGTAATCGGTTTGACTTCAATTGCGAATGGGGCACCAAATCTTCCGCCCGTTCCTGGGCGTCGCATGTTCTGAGAGCTGGTCACATGGAGTTTCTTCTTCTGGCAAAGAAGAGCGCTTTATCGGTTCTAAGTTGGCAATCATATCGTTGTAACATGATTAGGCATGCCATTGTGGAGGAGCTAGCGAGGCTTGGAGCCAACGTGTATACCTGCTCCAGAAATGAAGCCGAACTTGATGAATGCTTGAAAGATTGGAAGAGCAAGGGTTTCCGAGTCGCCGGGTCAGCTTGCGACGTTTCCTCGAGATCGGAGCGAGAGAAGCTGATGCTTGCCGTGTCCTCCCTCTTCGACGGCAAGCTCAACATCCTCGTAAGTCTTGAGCCGTCTTTGCTCCTGTGGATCCAGTAAAATTATCGATAACAAGGTCGCGGTTTGTGCTTGTCTTTCGATAGATTTTTGTTCTTGATTTTCATTCGTGGTAGGTAAACAACGCTGGAACCAACGTATCAAAGCCGACCACAGATTACACGGCGGAAGAATTTTCCTTCATCATGGCAACCAACATCGAATCGGCTTACCATCTGAGCCAACTCGCGCATCCCCTTCTCAAGGCATCGGGAGCTGGAAACATTGTGTTCTTGTCATCCATTAACGGCGTTGTTTCAGTGAACACCGGATCAATTTACTCTGCCACCAAAGGTAGATTAACATTATTGAAAGTAACTATCTGAACACTATTGATATGGAGCTAAACAAACTGCGTCCGTTTTCTCTTTTCTGCATCCGAATTGATTGGCAGGAGCGATGAACCAGTTGACCAAGAATTTGGCATGCGAATGGGCTAAGGACAGCATAAGAAGCAACTCCGTTGCACCTGGCTTCATACTAACTCCACTAGCCGAGCGTGTAATTCGACCTCCCATGGCTTTAAATTCTCTATATTGCCCAAAAATAGTTTAGTACGTGGATCCTGATTGTGTTCGCCATCGATATGACGTTTAACTCATATGTCGTGGCAGCTACTTAGTGACGAGAAGTTCCATGAAGAGGTGGCCGTAAGGACGCCGCTCGGTCGCCCCGGGGAGGCGAAGGAGGTGTCCTCGTTGGTGGCCTTCTTGTGCATGCCGGCGGCCTCTTACATAACGGGGCAGACCATTTGTGTTGATGGAGGGTTGACAGTGAATGGCTTTTCATTTCGTAGAGCATGAGTCCGACTTTCTTTTGCCTTTAAGATGTTCAGCGCTCTTTGTCGTCGCACGGACAAAGAAGTTTATTAATCAATAATGGGCAACATCTCTAAACATTAATGTGTCAATCTATATAATTTCTTAGCCATATACATAAGAAATGAAGGAGAGTAGCTTCAATGTTACGCTTATGTTCCCCTTCTCCCACCTTCTATTCAAGCCTCTCTCTCTCTCTCTCTCTCTCTCTTCTAGGGAACTTCTGTATTTATTTCTGTGCAATCGTAGAAAAATTGGTTGGAGGTACTTGACAAGAAATGATTCACATGGTGTGTTGCAATGCGCCATATGAAAATATAACTTGATCTCGACACATGACTAATGTATCAAACTGTATGTACATATGTCATTTGTCTATCATTTTATTTTTATCAAAAGAGTACTTTATTGTAATTCTTGAAGTGAACTTGACAAAACACGTTTTACAATCTCCATATACCAGTTATATAAAGGATTAGAATAGTTTCGATTCATTGAGAGGTTATAATACGAAATTGATGTTGATCTCACATGATATCTCTCAATTTTTAATATATCGCATGGTATTCTCTATCACATTTCAGTTGAAGTTATCTAGTTGCTGTTCGTCAAGATATAGAAATGGACCTTTTGAGTGATCGAAAATCGATCAAGTAATGAAATCAGACACTATGAGTAATGGTATCTTCGGGCGTGTTTCACTTGGAGATTATGGATAAGACGGACATCTGAAAGGGCCAGAGAAGACGTGAGAGAAACTGTCTAAGAATGGACGAACTACTCGTGACTTTCTTAAGTGATCAATCAACCTAGCGAGTCAAACCTATGGGCTATATATATTGACCTTAATTAGATTGATCCGACTCCTTCATGGAACAAAATGGGGTCTCAATTCCAGATACAGAGGTTAAGAGCAGATGCTGAAGTCTCATTTTCTTAACACAAAGCTTGAAATTCCGATTACTTGGGTCAGGCAACAATGGAAATGGTGGCGTGGCGCACACTTCACCTTCTCTCTCCCCAAGTGTTTCTCAAGCTCAGCGCAAAGCCCAATATTGGAGGGAGTACTGCATGCATTCGATGCGTATGAGATCTGGACACGCATGGCAAATCATTCCACCACCTGACAAATACCTCTCTCGCTCTCGAACTCTGATCTCTCCTTGCTACCAAACCTCCACGTAATGACCCTCTTCTTTCACTTCTTTGCCAAGATTGCCTGACATTTCACCAAACCAACGCCCGCTCATGGCGAACTCTGATAAGCTTACATGTCTTTTCCTCCCTAACTCGTACCCACCACACGTCCGCCATCATTGCTCTGATGTTAATGATGATTATTCTCTCTTCCCTCCTCTTGTTTGATGGTCTTTAATCTCTCTCACTCTAAAATTTGATTTAAATGGTAACATTTTTACTCACACTTATAAGTCGGGACAATTACCAAATAAATCTTAAACCTTTTACTATTTTGTCGATTCAGGTATAAACTTTTTTTTTTATGCCAAATAAGTCATAAACATTTTACAACTTTGTCGGTTAAGTCCTTCTGGCGGATTTTGGCCGGAAAATGCTTACGTGGCACGTCGGATCTCGCCGGTGATGATGTACGATGACCGGATCCAAAAAAAGTTTTCTTTTTTTTAACTTATTTTTCTAAAAAAAGACTTACTTGGTCGGCGAGCTCCGACGGCCGGCAGAGCTCACCGGCCACTCTAGAGGCCGAGCCGGCCCTCGCCGGCCACGGGCGAGGGAGCTCGCCAAAATCTGCAACGAGGCAGCTCCTCCCTCACCCAAATCCGCAGTTGCGAGGTAACTCCCTTGCAGATTTGTATCCCTCGCTACAAATCTGGGCGAGCTCCCTCGCCGCGATCTGCGAGGGCCAACCTGACCTCTGGATTGGCCGGCGAGCTCCGCTGGAGCTGCCAGCAAGTAAGTCTTTTTTTTAGAAAAATAAGGAAAAAATTTTTGGGTCCAGTCATCGCCACGTCATCACCGGCGAAGTCCGGCTCACGCGCATCATTGCCATGTAGGCATTTTCCGGCCAAAACCAGCCGGAATGATTTAATCGGTAAAGTTACAAAAGGTTTAGGACTTATTTGGCAATTATCTCTTATAAGTCAATCATTAATCATTTCCGCAATCGATGTGAAACGACCACAATAATCTTTTCATCTCTCGTATTCTTATCGACACGTGTCTCGTATTAAGACATAATTCTTGACCTGTGTAAACGAGCTTTTCCGTCTGGTGTATATGTCCCTTGTTGAATTGAAAAGTCAAAGAAAAGAAAAGGGAAAGTGGACTGTCTCATTAAAGGGAAAAGGAGAGCACGACAGAGAGCACCGAAGAGAGAAGGAGGAAATAAAGAAGAGACGAGGACGAGGAGAAAATGAAAGAGGGGGAGGGGGTTCCCCAATACACGGCACAAATATCTCGTCAAGTCAGATTTATTTCATTTCGTAATCTCTGGAATAGTTTTCTGAATTATTACTCAAATTCCTAATTTAGTGAAATTTGAATTAGAAATTTCAATTAAAAAGCTGTTAAACTGCAAAATTATAGAATATTGATAGTTTAGGGTATTGCAAAATTGTAGGATTTTACAGAACTCAATTTAGAATTATAGTTTATCCAAAATGAATTATTGAAATCCGGAACGGGTTATTAACAGTAGCAACAACATATTCCCATGCCTATTTTTGTCAATTTTTAGTTTGGTTTTGGGTTTGGCCAAGTAATTAGTCTTCTAGTACTTCGATTTCTTTTTATTATAACCTTGTTTGAAATGAAGTTTGGTGAAGAGAGTTGTGACACAACCAAGTTTCGAACTCAATAACTTTGAATACCCATTACGGTTGGGATTTTGTTAACATGTAGAAATCGATTTGTTAGCAATTAAGCTTAGTTTTACCAATTCACAGTTGAGGTAGCATAATACTTGATTTTAACTTATTTTCATTTACTCGATAGGATTTGGAGTTTGATGCTTCATGTCACCTCTTATTTGAGTTTGTAAACTCATATGTTAGAAAATGCTAAGAATTAAAGATAATATGAGTCATGAAACAGTATTTATGTAGCATAGAAGTCTGGATCGAGTCATTACTATCTTTCACTATTTCTGAATGGTTTGAGAATGATTCAAGAAAATGATATTGTGACAGCATATATAATTGTATTACTTTGTGAACTGGCTTATAAAATAAATGAGAAATGATTTGAGATATGCTTTACAAAAAATATTTCTGAAGGATAAGCTGTGTTGCAAAAATGTTATGTGTTTGGTTTCTGAAATGTATTGTGGATTGGAATATGATGTTGGATTATGGTTGTTCGATGCTCAGTATTTTCGTCCCCTAATTAGGCATGCCATTGTCGAGAAACTAGCAAGGCTTGAGGCAGCGATGTAAAATCGTTCTGAAACACGGCCGATACTAATGAATGCTTGAATGATTGGAAGAGCAAGTGTCACTGAGTCGTGGGTTCGGCTCGCGATGTTTCGTTGAGATCGAATCGAGAGAAGCTGAAGCTCACTGGGTCCTCCCTCGTGGACAGCAAGCTCAGCATCCTCATAAATCTAATCTAGGTCGTGTTTGATCCCGTGGATCTAACAAGAAGGTCGCAATTTGTGCTTTTTCTTGCAAGAGCAAGGACGCCGCTCATGCCGACGGCCACTTGCATAACGGTAGAGACCACTTGCGTTAATGGAGGAGGGTTCTCTGCGAATGGCTTCTTACTTCTCAGAGCATGAACCCACCAACTTTCTTCACCCCGAAAGATGTTCATCATGCATTCTCGTCGAAGGGACAATCAAGTTCATTTTTAGAACAGTCTCAATGCATTCATTGTGGGCTCACGGCACGACAGTGATGTTGTATCTTGCATGATTTGCATGGACTTAGGAGTAACCAATCAGGCCTTTGGGCTGTATATTTAGGCCTTAGGTAGTCATATCCCTTGGCTGCCAAATACAGTGATGACTCATCTTGAAGTGCCCTTTTGAGCACCACCTGAGGTCGATTCAAGCTAAAGCCGAAGATAGATTCGAAAAAGATAAAGAAGAAGAAGATGACGACGACGTCGCCGACGACAAAGATGGAAGGGGAAGCAGGAACAGCTCGATATGGATCCGAATCGAATCGAGCCGTCTCCTGCGTTCGGATAATGATCTCGAGGAGCAGTTCCTCCCTTTCAGGAAATGGTTCGGAACCCAAACCGACCAGTGCTAATGGGATCCGAAATAAAATCAAATTACCAAGCGAAGATTTATGTGTTCACCCTCAGAGGCCGAGTTTAGTTTACCAGAAAATATAACCGCAAGCAACGGACTGAATTTGTCGTAGTCCAACACCCAATTTATCGATCTTGCTAACGACATCCATCTCTCCGCACGTTGATTAAGTGTGTTTTTGACGTGCATGCGCGGCGACTATGAAGGCCGACCAAAGGACAAGGTTTGGAGGCTCCCGGTTTTCACACGAGACCCGCGGAATCATCAAGCATGGTGCTGCACCCAGGTCTGAGGCCAGCTGTTTCTCCTTGTGTCCTTCTCTTACGTGGGAAGCATGACTGGTATTTCAATCGCAGCTTCCGGCTCCAGGCGCAGGTGAAAGAAGCAGCAGATGGCTGAGATCCGCATCCTCTCCCCGCGCTCGCACCCACCTCGTCCTTCCCATCGCTTCGCCCTTCCTTTCGGGGCGCGCGACAGTGCGATAGCGGTGTCTCGCACGCTTCACCTCTCTCTCTCTCTCTCTCTCTCTCTCGCCGAGCGTTCCTCAACCCAACATCCGAGCCGGTATCGCTCGCTCGCATGCATTCGATCCATACGAGCGCTCCCGACACGCATGGCAAAGTCGTTCCACGCAAATCACCCCCTCTTTCCCCCACTTCTCTGCGACGCTAACGCAACCATAACCATCCACCGAACCAACCGCTGCAAACTCAAAAGGCTCACGTGTCTCTCGCTCCCCAACACGTACCCACCCCAGGTCCACCATCGTCGCCCTCTCTCTCTCATCCATGGAGACCACGCGTCTCGCATCCAGACACGTTAGCTCGACGCTTTCTAAAGCGAGCTTTTCCCCTCTAGGCGTATAACAAGAGTGTCCCAAGCTGCGCGGTTCAGTAAAAGAAAGTCTTAACCACAGTCCCCAGAAAGCAGCGCGCCTATCTCCCTCTCTCTTTCTCTCTAAAACGCTGAGGAGAGAGAGGAGGAAGACAGACGTGTCGAGGAACCAAAAGAGGAGAGACGAAACGGAATGATTAATCGCTTAACCATGGTCGAGTTAAGTCAGCCTTTTTTTCCCGGTCGCGTGGCGATCTCGAGCCTCGTCCTCTGTCAACCTCAGGGCGGCAGCACGGCCTCCATACGCAACACGTGGACCCTAAGTCCTAGACCCTAGCTGAATCGACGTAGGACCCGGCTCCACCGTACTGTCCTATCTGTCTCTGCACACGTTGTCCACTCCCGCATCGCCGCGTGTCCGCAGAATCTCCCGCTCGCAATTGCGATCTCCGCCACCCCCACCACCCGTGAAAGGGACTTTCGCCATCGCCTCTCTCTCCCTGCAGAAGTCTCGCCCCGTTCCACTTTCTTTTTGGTCTCTGTTTCTTCTCCCTTCCTTCCTTTTCTTTTAAATAATTGATTTGGATAGTCGATAATCTCTTCCTTTTTTTGCTCGGATGCTCTGTACGATCGTGACGTGAAAAGCGGGGGAACTTGTTCAGCGATTGCAAACGACGTTTTCCCAAAGTGCAGCGGACCACGGAGACCCAGAGGTTGAGAAAAATGAATAGTTAGGAGATCAAAGTAAGAAGAATGAGGATATAAAGAGTACCGATATAAAGAGTACCAAAATCAAACTATCGGAACTTAAAAGGGACTTTGGCAAAATGGTAAAAAATATGAAGCGACGAAGATAAAGCATTTGAAGAGGGGTTATTTTATTCGATAAGTATTTTTATGTTGTGCATCAAATTCTAGTAAAATTTAATAATCTAAACTTTCAAATGATATCTAATCGGTTCGAAAATCGATGGAATAATTTTTATTTAGTAATTGCACATCGGCTATGAATAACAACACATCGATAAAATTTTCTGAAAGCACGTTCATTAATGATTAGAACTGAGGACGAGGGCGATCGATCCGACAGACATTTTTCGCAACGGGTTGCCCCGAGCACAACATCAGATACTTATAATTTTTAAAAATAAAAAAAAAACACGTGGGAACTGGGAAGGAAGGGCCGAACCGACCGGGTCGTCCTCGCCGACAACGGGTCGGGGCACCCGGGATCCCGCTCCGGTTGGTGGCGACACGTGGTGGCCGATCCGGAGACGGCCCCTCGCGGAACACGTCCGCGCATCTTCTTTCCTTGCGATGGATGGGAGGGGGCCGTCAACGATGGGGACGCGTGGGCCCCACATGTCAACCGTCTCCCCGATACGTAGCGGCGTCCCATTGGGCCACGGCATCCCAGAAGAATAATTCCCCTTCTTCTTTTTTTTTTTTTTTCTTTTTTTAACTAATTCTCGAAACCAAACATAAATAATAACAATAATAATACTAATAATAAAGTCTCAGCTCGGATGCGAACGACGCGTGGCACCAACCCGAGGGGATTTGAATTTCCTAGCGAAAGGACGCGTGGGGGGACCGGACCGTCCACGTGCCCGGCAGGTAACCCCCTTCTAGACTTCAATGTCGCACAAAAATCAATCTGTCTATCTAGAAAAGGAGCGGATAAAATTCGTTGTTGCGAAATCCGAGTCCGATTAAAAAAATCTATTAATCTAAAAAATGTTTTCCTAATTTTAATTGCTCTTAATATTTTTAATTAATAAAAAATATTTCCATCTTTCATGATAATTAATGTCTGTACGCATCCCGTGGATAACGATGACCCTTTTCGTTATCCTGTTTTTTTTTTTATGATATATATAAATGATTAAATATAAGGAAGATTAAATAATTAATTTCTAGAAAGTCAATAGTGGAGGGAGATTAATTCGTTTTATTGATCAAAAAGGTTGGCCCCAAAAACAGGTATCCGGTCACCCCATGATTAGTCTGTAGGAAAATTCTTTAGTCTGCCTTCCTTGCTTTCGGACCACCATCGTCGTTCGTAGATGTCCGATTGGGCCACGCAGGAGAGAGAACCGGGGTACACGTGGTGGCTTCGACGTGGGAGATGGACGGCTGAAATGGCCTCTCTCCTTTAGGCGGAAGCACGCCAGCGTGACGTGCGTCGGCGAACCTGCCCCGTCACGAGACGAGACGACGCTTCCTCCTCTTCTTTCATAGAAGGTGGAAGCGGAGGGAAGTAAAAGGCAGCTATTCTTCAATTCTCTTTGCGGACGGAAGTTTGTTTTCCTCAGCGTACGTGAAGAACGACGGCGTATCTCATGGGATCGATCGTGAACCTCCTCCCTTATGAGCGCTCTTGGGTTCTCTTTCATGTCTTCGTTCTGGTGTTCTAGCATCGATCTGCACCGAAGTCATTGCCGTTTTTAAAGGAGTTGAAGGGTTTCTGCTCCTTTACTGAACTGTACTGAAGAAAAAGAAGAAGAAGAAGAAGAAGAAGGTGGTAAAGCAAAAGAGAAAGGGGGGGAGAAAGGCGATTGCTTTTGCTTTGCTAGTGCTTTCGATGGCGGAGATCTGCTGCGGGGTGGTGAGCGAGACCGAGGCGAACCAGTCGTGCAAGCCGAGCTCGAGGGCGGCGAGGCGGCGGAGGATGGAGATCCGGCGGTTCAAGTTCGTCACTGGCGGCGGCGGCCTCGCCCATCCTCAAGGCAGCGAGACGACGAGCGGGCGAAAACGGAGGAAGCTGCTCGATGCCGCCGAGAGCTCTTGCTGCTACGTTAAGAAGCGCTTCGGTGAATTGGAGGACGGGAGATTGGAGCGCAAGGCTGCGTCGATCAGCGATGACTCAGTGAGCCTGATCAGGGTGAGGATGACGACGACGGCTCTGAGCAGGACGCTGTCCAGCCCGGCTGCTCTAGAGCTCCGGAACGAGTATCCGAAGTTCGGAGTCTCGTCCATCTGTGGGAGGAGGAGAGAGATGGAAGACATGGTCGCCGTCCATCCTTCCTTCTGTCGCCGGCGCGGCGAGCCCACCACCGAGCTGCATTATTTCGGTGTCTACGACGGACATGGTTGCTCTCATGTAAGAATTTCGGGCTAACTAAATTCAAACAACATCGCCAGCTTTTTAATCCATAAAATAAAGATTTTTTTTTTGTTTGTGTGGGTAAAAGCTTCTAAAATATGATCCCTGGGTTTATTGATAGGTGGCAGTGCGTTGTAGAGAGAGGATGCACGAGCTGATAAAGGAGGAGCTGGCGGTGGTCAACAAGGAGGGCGGCTCGGCTCCGGCAGAGTGGAGTGCGGCGATGGAGAGGAGCTTCCGCAAGATGGACAAGGAGGCGATCGCGTGGAACGAGGGCGTGGCGGCGGTGCACGAGAGGTGCAGGTGCGAGCTCCAGTCACCGGAGTGCGAGGCGGTCGGGTCGACGGCCGTCGTCGCCATCGTCACCCCCGACAAGATCGTCGTCGCCAACTGCGGCGACTCCAGGGCGGTGCTCTCGCGCAAGGGCAAGGCGATTCCTCTCTCCTCCGATCACAAGGTCGGCATTCTTCTGCTTGGCTTATCTTTCTGCGAATCGTTGGGTGACTCCGGACAAATGAATGGCCTTCCGAATCTGGTTATTTTATCTGAACTGAACCCGATTCTCCGGATGATGTCCTTATTTTGAAGGAATAAGGATTCATGCGTGTATTGGCTCGATATCATTAAGAATTCATACATAAAATTAGTATATTGAACTGACTAATCAACCACGTTAGCGAATCCTAACGGGGTGATTTCTTGCAGCCGGATAGGGCGGACGAGCTGAACCGGATCCAAGAAGCTGGTGGTCGGGTCATCTACTGGGACGGACCTCGGGTCCTCGGAGTTCTCGCCATGTCGAGAGCCATCGGTATAGGTTTTCATCGGGTGGCGCATGAAGATGGGCTGTCCTCTTCATTTTAAATCTCTCCTTTTCATGGAGAACGTGTTTAAACTTCGTTCGGTGCAGGTGATAATTATCTGAAGCCGTACGTTTGTTGCGACCCGGAGGTGACGGTGATCGAACGGACGGCCGACGACGATTGCCTGATCCTCGCGAGCGACGGGCTGTGGGACGTGGTCTCCAACGACACAGCGTGCGGGGTGGCGCGCATGTGCCTGAGGGGGAAGATCCACGCCCCGCGGGAGGACGCTGCGGCGGAGCCGCCGCCGGCGGGGATGGGCGGGGAGAGGTCGGACAGGGCGTGCTCGGACGCGTCGCTGCTGCTGACGAAGTTGGCGCTGGCGAGGCACAGCACGGACAACGTCAGCGTGGTCGTGGTGGATCTCAGGAGATCTTGCTAGCACGTAGAGCTCACCCTCTTCTTTCATTTTCTTTTTCTCCTCTTCCGTGGCTCTCTTATGCAAATTTAAATCTCAAAGATTGAAATTTGTTCATTGAAAGGAGAACAGAATTAAGTAGCTCATCTGTTATATTGCCGGGTGATTCCCGGAAACGGAACTCCGACGCAGATCTCTCGATGGAGCAATGAGCTCACTTTGTCAGTCACGAAACGTGGAGGAGGTGGTTGGCGGTCTCTACTGCTTGGGACCTTTGCCAGTCCTTTTCCTTTTTCATCGATTGCTCCTGAGTTACTTGTCGGTCTCTGCCTTCCATCTTTGTATCGAGGGGATCTCCAAACTGAACAAAATGGGTAATATTGGTCTAGCAACAGGAAGTTATCCCATTTGCCCATGAAGCTCGTTTTAGTCCTGTAGCATGTGATGGTACGAGGCGGATGACACGCATGAATATGTTGATTTTGCCCAGTAGATTTGCCAAAAGAAGAGGTTACGTTTTATTCCATACGGATACGTATGCAGTGTCCATGCTGAAGCCGAGTCGTCAAAGGGTGCCTTTGACTGACGTTTTCACATGGGAGGGGTTCTCGAGTTCCCATGGCTCCGGAGAAGGAAAGCTTCCTCCGGCCACAATGTCCATCAGCAGGAGCTCTTGCTCCTAAAGAACGAGCTTCTGAGGTTTACGATGACGAGGACAACGCAATAACAGCACCTAGGGGCAACTGTTCAGGAAACCATGGAAGGCGAGAAATGAGGCAGTCTTTCGTGATCTGATACATCTTGTAAAGATGCATGACTTAGTGTTGGAGACGTGTTTGGTTCATCGAGCTAGCAAATTGTTTTATTTCACAGGTCATCGTTCCACGGGATTTCAAATCGAATTTGCCAAACCGGATTATAATATCTTGTCATGCGAAGGTTAGGTTTTTGCGTGTTCACCAAAAAGACGTGAATAGCTAATAAAAAGTTCGTTTGCTCAGAAAATAGAGTGATCCAAGATGATTAAAGGTCGGAAGGAAATCCAGGGTGTTGCCATGTGATTAGGTCACACCTTGGCCAACCCTCCCCAACTTAATACAATCTTAAAGACGTGACCATATAGAGCGTTTCGTGCGGAACGCTTTCGCTTGCTTTGAAGAAAGTTCAAAGTCTTGTTCCGAGTGAGTGAAGATGATGCGATGAATTCCTTGAATCTGAAGGAATTTATTATGGCCAGAAAGAACGGCAATTTCTTTCTTCGGCGAACCAGTCCTTTCCCCGAAATGGAACAAGACAGATGAATTTCAAGAAAATTGTCTGAAGACGACAAGGGTCCAGCTGATTCCGCTTCAACACTAGGACACAACAACCTTAATGTAGACCTGTCCGGGAAAGGCCCTCTACATCCAAACCCGTCTATGGCAATTCCATCGTCCTTGAAAATCATGATTTCTAAAGCACTTTACATACAGCAATTGACTGCTCCCGGTAAGGGACTTAAAATCATACATTTGATTAACGGCATAAAATGCAAAATTGTCTGAGTGAACAGACTCGGCTAAGGTAAAGCCCAAAGCCTATGGAAACAGGTCAGCGGCCACACAACCTCGTCGACGCAGAAAATAGGAGAGGAACAACTAGTTCACAGGAAGCTTTCCACTGATTTCACATCATAGATGCTACCGAAAATGAAGGAAAAACTCTGCGATGAAGATGACGCACTAACTGAAAAGAACCTTCCTCTGAGGTCACTACAACCATACAGCCATTTCCAATTTCAAGAATCGTAACAGAATTTTCCTTCGCTACATTTCCTTGCTGAAATCTTCGACATGACCAGACTTCAAGGCCTTCAACTTTCTGTACCCCTTGTCAGTTCCAAAGATCCTGGCAACATAGATAAAACATGCCACCACCCAACAATGAGGCTTGCAATAATCAAAGACTTCATACAATCAACATCTCTATAAAAATCAAAGCCCTGATCCAACAATAACGACGGATCAAGAGAAAGTAAGTACAATCAAGATCATGCGGTTAGGAGGTGAACAAATCACGCATATCTCTGCTGCATGCAACAACTTAAGTATTGTGTCCAAACAATGTGCTGTGCGTGCCTATCTTACTTCCAATCGAGACGATAGCAGAATAAAAATTTTCTGTGACGAAATACTTAATTCAATTACATCATTTACACAGGGTACATCATAAGAGTTGCCTGTAAAACATCACCATCTAAGCAACGTATAAAGCTGGCTAATTCTAAATTATTTGCAGTCCATTTCTACTCAGGAAAAGACACAATGGAAGGATCAAGTAGACAAGTTCTGATACAGGAAAAAGTCTCTCAACAAACAACTATCGACAGAGTTTCAAAGGAACTTTGGTTTGTGAGAGGCTCGTAACACTCAACACTGAAGAAACATACACTCCTAGAGAGTGCAGCGGGTTACACAGGCCCAAATTCTCTTGACGGAATGATTCCAGGGTCAATATGACACTTCAGGTTACCGTGCACAGAAGGCAACTTAAACTATAAAAGATTGACCCTATTTTTTATCTGGAATGGTAGGAAACTACCATCCATTAAGCATTTATGGGATATAATTTACATATGTGCCAATAAAATAGTAAATGGGAACAGAAAATAGTTCTGGTCTGTTCCTATTAACTCATACTTATTACCTTTTTCTTATTGAAATCTTGTGGCAACTTTTCACAAGCTGGAACACTTAAAACTTCCACAAAAATGCAAAGGTTGACCTGGTATTTTTTACAGAATTGATATTTTAACTTTTAGCGGGAAAGCAAAAAAGTACCTTCTGCTTTTGCTTAAAGTCAAACAAATAAAGCCCGAAGAAGTCTGTTATAACTGCAAACAGCTCTTGCCATTAAAAGAGACAAAATTTTACGTATGTAGCAAGTAGGAAATGCAGCCAGCAAAGCAAGGTAGGTATAAAAGATAATGTTACCTCCCAGAATTTGATATAGCAATGTCATGTCATCCTTTTTTACTCATTTATGTAAGCCTTTTCCCACTCATTAGATTCATGAACAAACATAAGATGATAGGTAAAATACAAGGAAAATAAACAAAGACAGAACATAAAAATTGATAGGAAAGCAGTACTTTCCCATCATTTTTGGCTTGGACTACCTTAAAAGAATGATAGAACAATTAAATCTTATGGCCTCACAACAAGCACGAAGTTAAAAACTCACCAATCCATGTACACAAAGGTTGACGCGTAGTTTCCAGACTTGGTATACAGCAAGCGGTGGTGGTAATCATGAAAATCAGCGCTGAAAGATACATGAAAGAGATTTTTCAAGCAAAAAGGTCAATGCAGGAGCAACTCAATACAATACATAATAAAGAGAGTGACAAGATTCTAACACGTACCCTCCATATATTGGCAAGAAGTTTGAAAGGCTCCATGGGAAATGGTAACCGGAATGAGCTTCCACTGTTTCCAGCACTCTGACTACCATCCATAGCCATAAAGTCATCAGATGAGGCCCAGTAATGGCAGGCCCAACAATGGTTGCAAAACCAAGAAACAATATCTCAGCAGGGTGTGCATACTCAGAAGTCAGTCCAAATGGCGTGGCATATCTGTGTTAATATGAGTACAATCACATACTTTTCCAAAGAAAGGGCTAGAGTAAACTGAAATTCCTTGCTTACTCATGGTGGACACTGTGAACATGCTTGTACAGCCATTTTGTATGTAGAACCCTGTGGCCCCAATAGAATATAAAGTCCTCAAGGATGAAGTAGAATATAATCTGCGTCAACACCGTCTTCCTGCAACATCCGAACAAGGAAGTTGGTAGCTCCTCAAGTAAAGATACAAATAGATGGTAATGATGCATTCCAACCTTGAGGACTACTTCAAACAATGTTGCAGTAAAAGAACATTTCACATATAAAGAACCTAAAAATACCAGGATGGCAGGGGAAGACTACTTCGCATGCCCATGAATCTGAAGACAGGATAGGAGAAAATCATCACTGGTAGGTTTACACACAGATGGTACAGTACTAGACGAGTGATGCATTTTTCCTGAGCGGCAGGGGTGTTATTCTTCGGCTGCACATATTGTTAAACTCCATCAAGGTGGAAGAAGGAATAGGAGAATCCATAGACGACACAGACTAATTTCATAAGTAAACTTCAAGGTACTACTCAAACAAACATGACCAGGATTGTCGACACAACCTTCAAGTTTAATAGCAGAAACCTCTGTGACCAGAGAAATCAGGTTGTCAATGCTTAGCTTATACCATTCCTGTTCCCTCAATATTGCTAATTATAATTTGTTCAACCATCACAAATGAAAAGTTTTACCACCTGCAACAATCTTATCTCTAATCTTCTAGCTTCAATATCAAGTACACAACATCTAAAAGATAAGCTTTTGATAACTTTTATTGCCCATGCTTTTCGACATCATACTAGCACAGACACATTCAAAATTATGGATAAGCAGTCTCAAATGAACACGAAAGCTCTTTACCCAAAAAAAAAAAATGAACACGAAAGCTGTTTTATTCCATACATGGTTGAATGCCACAAACATACATATATCCACATATTGACGAGCATCTTTTGCAAAGATGGCCTTTTAAAAACTGTACAGTAGTTTCATCAGCTGTCTACACAAGATCACCACTTCCATTCACATGTCAGAAGTGGGAAAAGGAATTTTAAAACAAGACCAAGTGTAGTATTATCAAGGCAAGAGGAATAAAGACACAAGACGGAAAACTTTATCAAAAGAAGTCCAACCTGTATTTTATACTTGCTCAACCATCCTGCCCGTTCAAGATATATAAAAGGCAGTCCTGATAAGAAGAACACACTTTCATGAAGAAAGAAACTCCCGAGGCAGGCCAATTGAAAGTCACTGAAATGTGTGACCAGATACTGCATAAAAAGAAAATAAAGAATGGATATTAACTTATGCCCAACAGGAGACTGAATAGAGGTAGGAGAAAACTGAAGGCAGCAAGTGTTTCTAAGATATGAGCAGTATTTTAGAGCTCTCCAATAAAATAAGTGACTTTCTTCCTATGCCAATACTGCAAGGGATACTTGTCAAAGCGAACGAATCAAGGGGAGCCAGAAAACCAAAGAATTAAAGCTTCATCATTGCCTAATAACATGATAAACAATAAGAACAACAAGGAGCAAATACAGGTACAGAGCACCAATGTTGATTCAGATCTCTATTGATTGAAAAATCAACAAATATAGCCAATTTTCTCTTGCAGTCGACAATTAGCTAGGCCAAGGATGAAGATAGAAGCTAAAAGACCGCAAGACAATGATCTTGATAAGAATTGGCACCAGAAAGACTTAAGACTTCCAATTTGTGTGACTGGATCTGCGGACAAAGAAGGTGAACTGGAGATATTTTAGTTGCTTCAGATACATATAAGCTCCAATGTTTTTGCCAGTTACCTTGCTTCATAGAAATTTTGCAAATAGAAAACCAAGGAACGTATCAGGATGAAATGCAGACGAGCAGACTTTTTAACATCTAAATTCTCATCAGACAAGCAGAGAACAACCAAAAATCAATAGAGAAGGCCATCTCTTCATTCCATGTGCCCCAAAAAGTGCTCTAAACCGTATCAACCTTTGATATAATGCCTGCATGTTGATTTAATTAACATTATTAAGGATCTTTAAGCCCCAATCCGCGGCGCCAATGTTAAAAACACATCGTTGAGGTAGATGGACTTTTTCCCAGAGCAAATTAAGGGGAAAAGAAAGCAGAGGAACGAAGCACAGTTCCCAGAACGAAGGGCCTCAGAAGACACATTCATGATTGCCTATAGTCCTCACGTCCAGTGGCAGACATTGGTCGTCCACCAACCAGAGTCAAAAGCTTCCATAAGCTTCTCGTACTCATGAAACAGCTAGAGAACAAAAAAGGGTCAAGGATCTAAGCGAACTAGAATTGCCCAAGTGTCCAAGGGAGTCAAACGAGCGCTACTGCTAGAGAGACGCAATCACAACGCGCAAAAAAAAAAAAAAAAACAATCCGACACGGCCAAAGGCATGCCCACATTTCGCAGGTCCAATGCCGTCCCGACACCCCAATCGCTCTCGCAGATAAAACCTTCCCCCCGCCCATCGGTCGCGAAACCGAGGACTATCGACTCTGATCCGTCCCTTCCTCTCCGGAATCAACGAAACGAGCGCGAGCGGAGCAGGCTGAACAGAGCCCAAAAGAGAAAAAAGAAAAAGAAAAACATCTTTGCCCACGACGGGAGCAGATCCAGATGCAGCCCGGGTAGCGGGAAAAGACCAAACTGAAAGCTAGAGAAACAGGAAGGAAGATGGGAAAGAAAGAAAGAAACCCGCGTACAGAGGATAGGCAAACAGAGAAAGCGATGGGGAGAGAAAGCAAGGGAGAGAGAGAGTACCAGCCAACCAGATTCGATGATCGAAGCCATGACGATGAAAGAGAGAGCAGGAGCGACCGTGGGGGGGCTTGAAAAAGGCAAATGTGATGGTGGCAGCAGCGCCAGCGAGTGAAGAACTGAGGGAGGAGGGGGAAGACAGAGACAGAGAGAGTAGTAGAGAGAAGAGACGCGAGACGAGACAGACTGTCAAGGTGGGGCGAATCTGAGGCCTTTTGAGATATTAAAGAACAGAGGGATAGAGAGAGAGGAGCGAAAACGACGAGTGAACGTGAGCGTTCTCACCTACGTGGCCTCCTCCTGCCTTCAATCAGTTCTTTAATACCAAATTCCCCACCCCTTGTATTGACCTTCCCATCTCTCTCTCCATTTCCATCTTTTTCCGTTTCTTGCTTTCTCTGTGTGGGGGGTGGTCCTCTGCTGCCCAGATCTTTTCCCTCCTCCCTTTCCTTTTCCTTTTCTTACTTTTTTCATCGCTCGGCTCCACCAACCTCACATGGCTTTTCCACTCCGAGGGTGACAGCGACACCCCGCACGGGCGGGATCTCGTCACCCGTTTTCGTCGCGAACCCATTCCGCCTCGCGCATCGGGGAGAGTTAAAAAAAAAAAAAACAAGACATGTACGTGCTACAGTAAGGGGAAATTCCGGAAAAGCACCTAAACCATGTCACGCGTGAGCCCCCAAGCCATAGCCGTCCTCGAACGACCCCCCAGATGCTCCGCTGCGGAGAGATGGATTGCCTAAATGTCAAATTGAAAAAGAAATAATCATTTAAGTGTTAATGGTGAGATATTTCAACTAATAAAATGACGTGATTGGCTAAAAATACTAAGTTAGCATTTATAAAATAAAATAAAAAATCGAAGGGAGAGTGGCAAGCCCTCGGTGCCGCCACCCTACCCTCTCTGGTGAGGGTGGAAACGGTTGGCAGGGGTCGCTGGTGCCGGCCCTCGCCAACACATGCCCTTGCACACCGTCGCGTCCATCGTCAGGTTTAAAGGGACCCCGCCATTGAAGCCCCAACTCGACCCCCTATCACCACCACCACCACCACTACTGTCGAGTCCATCCTCCCAAAGCTCATGGAGCTCCGTGGTCGGGGGTCTCCACGCAGCCATGTCTTTCCTGAACCGGTTGACAGTTAGCGCCCAGAGTTAGCGAGGTGCTCAATGTAGTCCTTGGCGGCGGTGGTGCGGTTGATGTTGCCGGCGGAGGAGGAGAGGATGGATTCAATGATCTCCGCCGTGCTACAAGGACTTGTCCCGAAACACTCTCCACGGAGTCTGTCGGGTTTCCAATGATCTCCGCCGCCTCATTGCCACCTTAAGATTAAAGGTGTTCTCTTAAAAGGGGCCCCCACAAGCTATGCTCGTCCTCGAATGAACCCCTTCCAGATAGTCCGCCGTGCTTCCGGCGCTTGTCTCGAAGCACCCTCCAGATGATCTTGCCTCGTTCGAGAGAGGAGAATGTCAAATTGGTCCGCCATATTCACTCCATCGAGCGCAACGTAGTTGGCGTGCATGATTTCGCACGAAGACAAGATAAAAAAAAAATCATGTGAAATCGTACGAAAAATAAAGAAACGATCATGATATAAAGAGCATCAACCGTCCGATTCGCCGATCATTTCTTTTCGTCACATACAATCAGTTGAGTCATAATGTTTTTTAAATAATTTTATGTTTATAGAAATTGAAGCGCGAGCTTGAGTCTAAATTAAAATCCAATTATAAAATTAGATTATCAAATTGATTTTAGATTTGATTTAAGAAATTGCGTCATGGATCAATCCACGAGTCTGGCCTCGATAGTAAAATGTGTCAACTCGATGTGGACCTTTAAGAAAAAGATGGTGCTCAATCATGGTGGATGGAATCAGTTCCCGCAGTACACGTGACATTGCAGGTGATTACACAATTATGGGCGATTAACCTTTGACAAATATATACTACAATTGACTCTGCGGGCAGATGTCACGTCCGATCTCACCTGGGACGAACGACTCTCCCATCATCTTCGGCAAGTTTGAATTTTACCTCTCCCACGGTCAAAGCTCGACCCGGTTTGACTCCTTTCTTTTCGAATTTACAGAAATCGAGATAATTGTTCAGTAATCTTTGAGTATTTCACCTTCTGAATTTGAAAAGAAGGTAATTCAAAAGTACCATGTACACGTACATCGTATTTTCGATTTCATGCTAATATAAACGTAAATTCCAAAATAGATCGAATCATTTAAACGGATTTTCAAATTACTTGTGCTTATTTTTCAGTTACGCTTCATTTGGAAAAAAATGTCATTTACACGCCATCATCGACATGATATCTAATTAATGCAAACATCTACATCTAATGTATCCCGACAATTTTATCGATCAAATTCATTCTCTTTTTCAATTTTGAAATAGGTTTACTTTTGTTTCTAGTTATTTTAAAACCTGATAAAAGATTTTAGCATGTGGTTTGGAGATGATCGAGGAGACGGGGTAATTGCCAAAGACATCATTCGTCCGTAATTGATCATCGGCCGACCGAAACTCGACAAGATACAAAGGCGGAGCCGAGGAAGCACATGTCGAAGGCCACACCCGCAATGAGAATTGGCAGGACCGCATGGGTCGTGCGAACGCTCGAGGTCCCGCCGATATTAGTAGCTAACGACATCACATATGTGGCCTAAGCTTTTGTATTAATTTGAGATTTTCATCTTGATTTCAAGCACATTAGACACGAGACCAGATTGTAATGATGTGATCATGGCCGACGAAAGAAAGGGTGATGGCCGAAGATATCAGTCGTCTAATCCCGATGGAGGCTACGGAAATCGCAATGCTAGCGTTCGACAAGACAGCTCGTCTTTCTGTTATGGCGCTTGAGCGACGGTGGAGAAAGGATAAGGCTCTTGTGGCTATGGCGATCGAAGAAACAACGGTCGTGGAGGATCGAAGGGAAGACGGTGGATCGTCGTCGTCCGAAGGCCGTGATTGGCTAGAGACGAGATCTCGGGGAGGCCATGGGCGACGATGGTTAGCGCTGCGAGGGGAATCGTGGAGGGGCTGAAGCCCGATTGCCTGTTGATTCCAACGCACAAAATTAGATCAATTGCAATAGAGACGAGTAACGTCGTATTCAAATCTAATCTAATCTTATGCATTTGTACAGCGATCGAGAGAGAGATCCTTCAATCGCCTAAGCGATGACGTTACATCGAATCAATCCATTTATAACCAGACGCATCTTATCCATCACTGTCCCGCAAACCAAAATCTGCCCAACATCACATAAACGAGTGCCCAGGCGAAACCAAGCACAGATGGCCATGCGCTCCGATTCGACCCGGTCGACTAAATCAACCGCCGCCCCCGCCGCCGTCCCCTTGGGACATGTAGACTGCCGCCCCTACGAACATAGCTCCCGAGGCGTCGGCGCTGGCGGCTCCGTGATGGTTGACGGCGACGTGATGGCCGGCACCTAAACCGGCATGGCCCCGGCCTCTCGGGTTGCGAGGTTGCTGATGGGGTCCACGGTTGGAGGTTGGGGCCGTCCTCGATGGCCGTCGATTGCGCGGCTCGCTAGGCCCAGTCTTGCCGCGGTGATCCGGCTTCCCGATGCAAAAACATAAGTTCAAGCCCTTCATTACGAGAAGAGGATCGAGAAGGAAGAGGATGTCCTCCATATATAGAGCATCAATGAGGCTAATTATAGATAGAAAAGTTCTATTGCAATTACTGCTCCTCATTAATCTGTGTACATCGCTTTGAATATGCGGTGGTCTAACATTGTGATTTTGTCTCGTTTTATCTTTTTTCCATTTTCCACCTTTTCTCTTTACTTTTTTTCGAAATAATAATAATAATATTAAAGAAATACATTATTTTGTCCCTTATTAAAAAAAAGAATCTAATATGAAAAATCTGAGAAAGCGAAAGGGCAAAAGTGTCTGAGCCCGGGTTCGAACCGGGGACCTCTAGTGTGTGAGACTAGCGTGATAACCGACTACACCACCCAGACGTCATGGGACAAACTTTTGTCCGAATCATATATGATGAAAGAGTTTCGCGACGATAACTGCAACGATGCAGCTCCAGATCCTTACCCTTCCTCTTGTTTGGCTGCGCCAGGTTCACCCTTACTTGTGCCTGGAAATTATAGGCGACGACGCTGGATTTTGATTGCCATTTGCCGCCCTTGGCCAGAGTGGTCGATTTCGGCTCCATTTTCATTCCCGAATTGTCGAAGCAGCGGCGTCAGCAGAAAGACACCCCCCGTCTTCTGCCGAACAAACTCTCTGCTCCGCCAGAAGGGACGAAGACGCCGAATAGATTGGTGCTGCTGTGTCGTAGTAGGGCGATTGTATTTAGAATCCGTAAAACATAAAGCATGAATGGAGAGTAAAACCGAGGAGCCTCAGTGAACCGAGATTCTTTCATCAGTCACCGTCGCCTCTAATCTAGAGAGGTAAAAGACACGAACGAAGAAGGATTGAAATGCCACTTTGATATTATGAGTACAGAAAAGCTATACAAGTAAAATGTGTGTTTCGAACGGTACATCAAGTCGCTCTCTCCTTGTTCTCAGACAACCCTGTGTATGTAAATCATGATGGGAGGGCAAATTCAATTTGTTGTCAAATGTAAGTTCCAGACGCCCTTTTATTCCTTCATTTATAGCTCGAACTTGATCGAGTTTCCGCGACCGTTCTGGCATCCTAAACTAAATTTTTGCCTCCTGTTAAGAGAGTTTATTGAATGAATCGTGCCCGGCAGCTACCAATAATCCCTGCAGGAGCACACCCCATCTTTGAAATGGTGAAAACGATTCACGTCACGGACAAGGATCTCTCTCTTTGTATACTTGGAAATGAATTTTGTCACAGAGTGACAGTCTTCACACAACCTTAAGTTCTTGGTAATTCGTATTGTTTCTCCTTTAGCGCTGTTGATGAGTCCAAAGGCCACGGCTAGTTTTTCACTGTGCCCCAACAAAATCCGTTCCTTCTCGTCCAGATCAAGATCGTAATGCACAATTTCGGTTTGTGGCACGTAGCCTTCTTCCTTCATCTCCATTGACAACTTCAGCAACAAGGCATGGAGCTGCTCAATCTGTGGATTCAATTCATCGACCGAAGCAAACGAATATATCTTCCTTTTGACTTCAGTCCAGCAGCGACCGGGGACCTTTTGCAGTCTCCGAGCCTCTAAAAGTTTCTTCACTTTGCTCACCTCATCCCACATCTTGGCCTCCGCATAGATATCGGCTAGGAGAACATAATTTCCAGCATTCATGGGTTCAAGCTCGAAAAGCCTTGCGCTCGCTCTTTCTGCAAGCTCAACATTGCAATGAATCCTGCATGATCCAAGGAGCGATCCCCAAACTTTAGGTCCCGGTTCAATCCGCATCTCTTCTATGATTTTGGCTGCTTCATCTAATCTATTTGCCCGGCCAAGAAGATCCACCATGCAAGCATAATGCTCCGCACTAGGGAAAATCCGATGTTCCCTTACCATCGAGTCAAACAACTTCTTCCCATCCTCGACAAGCCCTGCATGGCTGCAGGCTCCCAAAACACTGATGAAGGATATGGGACTCGGCAAGATTCCATTGCTGATCATCTCATAGAAGACCCGAATTGCCTTCTCTCCAAACCCATGAACCCCATAACTGGAGATCAATGAATTCCAGGAAACTACATCCCTCTCATCCATCTTATCAAAAACTTGTTGAGCTAGGTCAAGCTTACCGCATCTTCCATACATTGTCACCAGAGCACTAATGACTGGCAAGATCGAGTCTAGACCTCTTCGCAGAACGTATCCATGAATCAACCTACCCTGCTCCAGTGCAGCAAGCGAAGCACAGGCTTGCAGCACGCTGACCATTGTCACAGAATTTGGAAGCAAATCATGGGTCTCGAGCATCATCTCCCTGAACAGTTCCAGAGCTTCAAAAGGCATCCCATTCTTAGCATAACAAGCAATCATAGCACTCCAAGAAACTACATTCTTCTCTGGCATCTCACCAAACACGACTCCAGCGCATTTCACGCACCCAAACCTGGCATACATGTCTACCAAAGTAGTCATGATATGAACATGGTCCCGGTACCCATGCCACAGAACATGGGCGTGAATCTCCCTTCCCTTTTTCAAAAGCGAGAGGCCGCCTTCCGAAACTACACATGCTTTCAATACATAGGTGTACGTGAACCTGTCCGAAGGCATACCGACCCGGTTCATCCTTCTATAAAAGTCAATGACCTCGTGTCCATGACCCGCCAGGGAGAGCGCCCTAAACAGCGCGTTCCAAACATATATAGTTCTCTGGCGAGTTTCATCAAACACCTTCCGGGCATTCTCGATGGCGTCCAGCTCAGAGTACATGTTGATGAGCTTGGTCGCCAGGAAGGGGTCCTGGTCGAAGCCATTCTCCAAAAGATGGCGGTGAACGACGAGGCCGTCGGAGAGAGAATTCCGGTGGACGCAAGACAGGATCAATAGCTCGTAGGTGCGCTGGGTGGGGTCGGGTTCTTGAGAGAGGACGCGAAGCGCCTGCTTCAGTTGTCCCTTTTTGCACAGATGTTGGATCACTTGGTTCTTATCGGCGGTGGCCGTGGAGGTGGAGATGGCGGGATTAGATGTCAAGGAGCAGAGAGGCGGTCGGCAGGAGCCGCGAGTGGCTGTGCACTTGATGTGTTTGCTGAAAGGAGGAGGAAGGGGTTGTTGAACGGTTTGGGGAGACTGAAAAGCAAACATTACACGAGAGCTGAGAGCGAGAACGAGAACGAGAGAGGCGGGTCGGGGAGAGAGAGGGAGCGACCAGGGCTTATGGTATGGTGGTGGCAGTGAGTCAAGAACCGATGGGAGAAGATAAAAGAGAGAGTAGCACTGATTTTTAATTTTCTTTTAAAATCCTTGTCGCTTACTTTAGCAGATGTCTTGTCTCCGAAAAGACCATCTATAACATCCTCGTCCGTGTTAAACATGTGGTGCGCTTTGGCCCCCGAAATTCGATCCTCCTTTCACTTTCTTTCCTCAAAAGGCAAAATTTTATCAATTCAGCCCCTGAAATCTGGCAAGTTAAAAGAATATTATGAGACTAAACTCAACTGGATCAATAACTTCGAGCATCTGATCGTCCTCCCATGATACGCCGATCAAATGATAAACTCGTCTCTCACAATAATTAAGGTGATGTGCTCGGTATGCTTTGAAACTTTCTATCTTTTAATTTGAAAAGCGAAAATTTATTGTTATATATCTCACAAAATAACTCATATCTCAATTTTATAACGACTTAAAGAATAATGGAACAAACGATCTATACGTTTTGACCAAATATGCCATATCATTACTAAAAAGTTTTAAGCTTGACCAATTCGATCTCTAAACTTTATCTCAATATGCAATCACATTTCTAAACGTTTAATTTATTCAATATAATCTTTGAACTTTTGATACCCATCCACTTAGCCCTCACATGAGATATGTCCAATGTAGTCCTTGAACTTGAATTAATGAAAGAACAACATTACATATTTTCAAACAGTCCGCATAATTAAATATGTATAAAAAAATTCAAAGGTAATGTTGAACAATTTAGAAATATGACGATCATATTGCACATTGTGGTAAAATTTATAAACTATATTGAACAAATTTAAAATACAGAGATCACACAGCATACTCCTACCAAACTTCATGGGTCATTTTTGTCATTTATCCTAACTTATACGTGACAATTCACTCGCTCACGATACTAATGGATTGTGGCACAATGAAAAAACCAGTGCCATCTTCCTACACAGAGGAGAAAACCAAACTCACTTTCCAATACATTAAGGAAGACTAGCAAAAGTACAGAATTTCATTCTACTGTGCAACGGATGAGCAATTGAAATTCTCTCGTATGAAATTAACTAGAGAAACCTAAAGGGACAAGAAGAAACAAGGAAGAACTATGCAAATGAGATCGGACAACTGACCAGCATAGTCAGGCAGAGATATTAGGCACATGGCCATCTCGGTAGTTCGCATGCTCAATCAACTATAGGTAATTTGACGAACAACATCTACAATCGTCTCCCAGCCCAGAATAATTCCGCCATTCCAGAAAGAAACAATATGCCCAGAAACTAGGCTAACTGGCAAACCGTAAAATTACTTTCCTCGGTGGACAGACGGGCATTCGGCGACATAAATAACTCTCCATAACATGCCAGCCAACCTAGACAAAGTTTTGACCAGAGCATGCCAACCTCTAGGAAGTCTTTACAACATTCTACATCGCAGACATTCAGCTCCCTTGCAAACAAAATGGAAGTCGTCTTTGCTAGGCAGCAGCAGGATCATTTATAACACCCAAGAAATCATCCTTAATGGTGCCAATGCAGAACTGAAAACAACAAATGAACAAAATATCAGCTACACTAGCTTGAATTACACAAATATCGGTAGACCAAGACATAATCAAATGCATGCTGATATGCCACTACTATAGTTGCATGATATGAGCAGTATCAACCTTTCAATAAATACACTTCTTTGGTAAGCATGATTCCAGAATTTTGAGACTTGAGAAAAAAGAAGAAACTAGCTTTTGCTATCTTGTCTTATCAGAGAGATTATCCTTCCAGGGAGGAGTTTTCAGTCACTCAAGAGGCCTTCTGACTCTTCTGAAATTCTAAAGCTAAAGGAGCTCACTTATCAGAAAACATATTCCTAATGAAGAGAACACTCAGGTTGAAAGGATGAAAGCAACTAATGTGGCCGTCCATTAGCAGCAGAGTTGACCATGACTCTAATATGCTTTGTCAAGCAGAACTTTCAGCAGATAAAAATTGTAAGGGGCACTTGCTAGATCTGTAGAAGTCTGAATGGAGCTAGAACTAAGCCTCTAAAAGCAAAAATGGAACTTTCAGCAGATGAAAATTGGACGGGACACTTGCTAGATCTGCAGAAGTCTGGATGGCGTTAGAACTAAGCCTCTAAAAGCAAATGGGAGATGCCAGTGGTCCTTACAGGCAACCTAAGCATTCTCTTATCACTTGGTGACAATTTTTGTGGTTCATGCTTCCATCTCTCGAAGAATATAAACACAATTGGGAAATTGGCATGTTAGCTGCAGCATCCAGTGTCCACTAAGAACTACATCAAAGGACGGCATTCCTTGATTTAGTGATCAAACTACAGAAATGCGAGCAATTTGCTTTAAAATAAGTTTAAATGATCAAAGTACTAAATAAGTTATCTATAATTCTAAAGCAAAAGCTTTCTCAGTCCTCTCCTAGAAACCTGGTTTGATAAAAGCAGGTAGTTGCCACTAATAATCTTACTGCTTCTGAGCAAACTATTGATCAAAGTTAAGTAAATGATAGAAGAAAGTGAGTATATATAGTAAAGATAGAAAGCCATACTATCTCGGTCGCATCTACACGAGTCCCAATTATCTTTAGTCTTACTTCACTGTCCTTCTGGATTTTTACCTGAAAGAAATCATAGAAAACTTCAACATTGATATAAACCTAAAGACATGGTTGCACCCTTTGAAAAACATACCGATCCATCTGATGTCGTATAGTTTGGCATGTCTCCAGATTGAAACTCCATGTCATCTGGTATTAACTGAAACTCAAAGGTGATGATTTAATAGTATAAGTAGTTGAAATTAAAGCAAAAGACATATAACTAGATGAGTAGTTCTATCCCTCTTAACTTGACTAATAATTTTAAATGCACGAGGAAGTAAGAAACCATAGAAATTGGTTCACAAAAACTCACTGGAATCCATTACGATAAGAACGCATAAAAAGACTCTTAGAAACAATAGCTCAAGCAAGTTAGTGACTTACGTGGTTTGACACGAAAATCTGAACTGGACCAGCTTCAGCAAAAAAACCCATCTGTGTAAAAGACAAGTTAATAATCTTCACAAATGTATCTTCAGAGTACAGGATCATCACTAAATATTGATATTTAAAAAAAAAAAGTCCGAGACCTTGTTCACCATTGTGACAACAGCCTCTAATATCTCTCCTTTGAAGGGCCTAAACACAACGCACTGGTACTTCACAGGGAACGTCACGAACCCCGTCCCTTCTCGAATCAATCCTTTCCCAATGTTCTCTATACCAGTAATCGCCACCACGAAACCGTGCCTACCACTGTACCAAAGAAAGGTTCACATGATGCTGCAGGAGTGGTGAAATAACAAGTTTTCTCTCCGATGGCCGTGCCTCCACTATATCAACGTTAAGCATTCTGAAAGAGCCATGATCACACCCATTCTTGCTCGAAAAGAAAGAAAAGGAAGCAACGGCAACATAAACGAGAGAGTGGGCGGAAGAAAAGGAAAGAACTTTCACCATCCGTTTAGCATTCAATCACAAGAAACATTCCCTGTGATGAGGAATTGGCAAAATGATCCTCTTGGAAATCAAGGAACGCGTTTAAAAACCGCAAGACACCTTCAAGTGCCCTAGTTCTGTATCCCGCTCTTCAATCCAAATTACACGTTAATTGTTTCTTTGGAGGCACAGGGTGCAAGGGGCAGCTAAAATCGAAGCCTCTCGCGAATCAAATTCCACAACCCTATGCAGGAATCGAACACTGTTTACAGAACGCATAGGACAGGAATCGATAAAATTGGAGACTGATGCTGAAACTAAACGACAGAAACGGAACGAAAATAAAAGAAGAAGGGTCGATGGAAGAAGAGAACCTGCAAGTGCCCTCGACGTCCTTCATGAGCTTGGCGACGAGATTGTCGCGGAGGTTGCGACCAAAGAAACGAGGGTGGAGCTGCATGTTCCTCTCCAAAACGATGTGAAAGAACATCTTTCCTCTTCCTCTCCCCCTCTTCCGACTGAGATCCTACAGCAAACTCGAGGGCAGGGCGGCGAGTTCCGCTCGGCTCAGCACATGGACGGCGGCTGTTCCGGCCGAGCTCGTCGCTTCGAGGAAACCCGGATCTTGATGCAGGCTCTTTTATGCTGCCCTTAGCTTCCATAAGAGGGAAACAGAAGCGTTATTGAGATATCGACTTGCACAGGGCGCAGTACGGTGTCGTTGTAATCTCAAAAGGGGCGGGGAGTTTTTTTTATTTATTCATTAATAAATTGCAACTTTTAGATTAGTGATTTTCTTCTCCCACCAAAAGATATGCTTTTAACTATCTAGTACCTATAAACTAATTTTGGGCCCTATTATTTGGACAAACTACATATTCCTCGTTTTCTGCAAAATCGAAAAACAAAAATGTTGCTAAGTACCAAAAATGTGTGTGTTTGGTTAAGGTGTTTTATAATCATTTTGAAAGGGATTTGAGGAGGAAAATTAACCTTGAAAATGTTGAAAACTGAAAACAAGTTCTATTGCTTTTTAGTTTTTTCCCAAAACATATTTCAAAACTGAACCAAACGCAGTTGTAGTGTCGGACGTTTATAATTAGTATAGAAACCCAATGGCAATTTTTGATGAAAGGTCTACACTCAAGTACTGCTTCTGAGGAATTTGGCCCTTAAGGGCTGGACTGTGTAGTTTATTGCCCAATATAATCCTTTTTTACTATTACGTGTTGAAATAAATTCTAAATAAAAATTCGAACTTGAATTATTATTTTTTAAATGGGATTAGAGTGGACTTTATTTCAAATAAAGATTTAAAACCGCCAAATCAGTCCCAAATAAAGGCCTATATTCGCTGAACGGCCGAATGTTCACTAGTTGACATTTGCATTATTTTTCTTTTTCACTTATTATCATAATTGCATAGATAGGCAAATGCTCATGTCAGATGACCATCTTCGACGCCTATTCATCCAATTCTATCTGCAGTCGATGGTAACATAAAATTTCGTTGAAATCAGGATAAAAGAATATTGCAATGGATAAATTTTGTAGCAAAATTAAGTTGGAATTACCAAAAATGAACCTGAGCAATAGAACATCTACATTGATCATAATTGCAATGTTCGACTTTTTTTATATATTTTATTTCATGGTCGTCCCTTGTTCATCTTTGGCGTCAAGTCAGGATCTTCCGTCAAAGTTTGGATGGAAGCATGGATTTTGTCATGAAATTACAATTGGGCCAATGCCGGTTGTCATGAAACTACAATTCGAATGGACCATTTGAGGAAGTAATTCTTTGTATAGGATGGACATGCGTGGGTCACCAATTTGTTTCCGTGGGGAGAGATTCCAGCCAGGAGCAATCCCAAAAGCGTAGGCGTAATCATTGCGGTGCCATAAAAACAAATTGGTTTGCGATGTGGTTCCCTGAATCTTTATCCCTCCAAAGCTTCTGTATCACGTTCTGCCCGTGGATCGATAGGAGCGTTTTAAGGGTTGTCGCTGGTTACACTAGGCATGATATAATGGAAACGGATCAAGTTATCTGCTTGAAACTAGGGTTGACCTCAACTTCCACTTGTTCAAGGAGTTCTACGCCACTGTAGATGAGTTCGATAGCTTTATCAATTCCCGATCACACTAATTATCCCATCTGAAGACAATACAAGATAAATGTTCCAAGTTTTCCTGGGAAATGAGCTATCTTGTTTCTTTTCATTTTTAGGGCACAAGCTTGGTGGGGAAGTGCGATCAGATGGAAGTAAAAAGAAGAGCAAACGGAGACACGGGCCAAGCACTCGCTTCACTGCTATCCACTGCCACGAACGAGATCGTCAAATTTCTAAACAGCAGCGACGCGTGGGAAAGGGACATAATGAACTGAGAACAACGTCCATTACACGAAGTACTCATCACTACACTTGTTACTTCGTTCAGTTGACAGCGAGGACTAGGCTACGCCGGACTCCACTAACATTATTGTTTCCGCGTGGCATTGTGTGTGCATACAAGTGTACGGAATCCTAAGCAAACTTTGAGCTAACCTGACACTCTTTCTGAGGTAAGACGTGTCTCTGCGTACGGCGGCGGTGGAGGGTAAAAGGACGGAGGCGGGTCGGAGTATGAAGGTGACGACGAAGAATATGGCGGAGGCGGAGGATGATAGGATGGAGGAGATGGTGGTGGTTGATAGGTTGGAGGTGGGGGCTGATAGGATGGAGGTGGCGGTTGATAGGATGGAGGAGATGGCGGTGGCTGATAGGTTGGAGGTGGGGGTTGGTAAAATGGAGGTGGCGGTTGATAGGATGGAGGAGGTTGCTGTGGCGAAGGCTGCCTGTGCGGTGGAGAGTATGGCGGTGGTGGGGACGGATGTCTTGGAGAAGGCGGACGGTAATGGAGAGGTGGTGGTGGATGCCGGTGAGTGGGCGGCCGGTGCCGGTGAGATGGTGGAGGGTGTCTGTGGGAGGGTGGAGGAGGGCGCCTCCCGGAGGGTGGCTGTTCTCGGGAGGGTGGTGGAGGCTGCCCATAGGATGGTGGTAGAGGCCGGTGTCTTGGGGGCGGTGATGGCGGCGGCGGCGGAGGGTGCCTTCTGGAGGGTGGTTGTTCTCGGGAGGGTGGTGGAGGCTGCCCATAAGATGGTGGTGGAGGCCGGTGTCTTGGGGAGGGTGGCGGAGGCGGAGGGTGCCTCCGGGAGGGCGGTTGTTCTCGGGAGGGTGGTGGAGGCTGACCATAGGATGGTGGTGGAGGCCGGTGTCTTGGGGAGGGTGGCAGTGGCGGCGTGTGCCCCCTAGAAGGCGGTTGTTCTCGGGAGGGTGGTGGAGGCTGCCCATAAGTTGGTGGTGGAGGCCGGGAGGGTGGCAGGGGTGGAGGGTGCCTCCGAGAAGGCGGTTGTTCTCGGGGGGGTGGTGGAGGCTGCCCGTAGGATGGTGGTGGAGGCCTGTGTCTTGGGGAGGGTGGCGGAGGATGCCTTCCAGAAGGTGGGCTCCCTCGGTGGGGAGGTGGAGGACGTCCATAGGAGGGTGGAGAAGGATGTCCGGGGGAGGGAGGAGGAGGAGGAGGATGCCTCCGGGATGGCGGCTTCACTCGAGACGGTGGTGGAGGGTATCTGTGCGAGGGCGGTGGAGGTTGTCTCTGAGATGGCGGTGGACTCGGGGGATACTGAGGAGGTGATGTTGGTGGGGGAGTTTGGGGTGGCGGAGGGTACGAAGGTGGTGGCGGCGGAGGCGAATGCCCACGAGAAGGTGGTCGAGTTTGCCGAGGGGGTGGAGAACCCCCGGAGGGTGGAGGCTGAGGAGGCGGAGGGCCAAACACCGGAGGCGGCAACCGTCCGTACGGCGGTGGAGAACCATATTGAGGAGGCGGTGGGTAGTTGTAAGTATAAGGTGGACTCCCATAAGCTGCTTTGTCGTTGCTGAAGGTGTCACCGCCCAGATTTGTCCCGGCGGGATATCCAGCGGAGAGACCGGTGGCGCGCTCAATCACGAGCACCATCGCCACCACCAAAATGGGAAGACACCGAGCAAGCCTCTTCATTCCTCACTCGAGCATAGAATGCAACGCAATAGCCTCACGCTTGCGCTTAGAATCAGTATAGAGAGAGCGAGAGCAGAGCGAGAGCGAGCGAGATGGGGATCAAAATCCCGTGAAGGGTTTTAAATAGAACTGGTTCGGGTCTCACTTCGTCCACCCTAGGGGCTGGCATGCAACATGCAACAGCACGTAACGGGAACGCTGCAAGGATTCGAGCCACTTTGTGCACATGGCTTCATGCAGGATGAGGGAGCTCCGATCATACTCCACGTGAGCTGCTCGTCATCCGACGCGCCAGGTCCCAATTTTGGTTCCCTTTCATTTTCGCGTGGTGGAGTGCCTGATAAATTCGACTTTAACCCTCTCAAGAGCAAGACGTCAGGAAACTCTGAAAAGGGAAAGGCAATGCGGGAGGAGCGAGACACGTCCCTCAGGAACCGTGTGCGAGAGTGCCGTGCTAGCGAGATATTACCCAGACGAAGATGGTGAAGTCATGCGCACATTCCCCACAGGCACGACTCCGCACGATGCATGAAGCCTGATGTGCGCTCCTGGGCTAGCAGAGAACGGCGTGTTGCCCATCCTTTCAGGGTTGGCCCTTAGAGACAGAAATTGAGAGCCTTGTGGTATACATGGATGTAGATTTTACTCGCAATGAAGAGTCATATCTCTGATGTCCTATGAGAGTCCGAAAACTTTGACATGTTCGTTTAATTAAATCCTAAAACTAATAAATCGCACGTTTAAGCCTTAAAATTTGTCAACTTCGTGCAAACAGGACAAAACATGAGATAAAACGAAATTTTGCCTCTGCAGCCTCATTAAACGACTCAACCCCTAGCTGAAGAGTCCTAAGTTCGTCTTATTTGACAGAGATACAAATGATGAAAATATGACTTCTCTTTTAATGAGAAGATCATAAATGTATATGGCATAGACATACTGAAAAAACATTAACTACTCCTCGGAGTTTCAAGGTCTGTATCATCAGCTTCTGATCATTTTAATTATGTCAGCGATCGTTGGGATATCACAGGGCAATATCGTGCAAAAAGTCAGGAAATATAAATCTCTGCGGCGTAGAAATTAATGAAAGGAAGCTATTGGATCTTCTCCATTGAAAGCAAGCCTGAAAGCCCGAGGCGACATTTCAATAGAAAGACAGAAAAAGTAAAACTTCGCTACTAAAATCAAATGTTTGGACATGAATGCACCCTTGCAGTTGCAGGCACCAACAGGGGAGACACGGCACTTTCTTGAACCTTGAATCATCAATAAGCATGGAAGCCACGTGTCGCACCGACGCAACACGGAAAATTCACTGCCTACATGATGTGGCGCGTGGTATAACTGCTCAGCCAACCGTTCTTGCCTAAACAAATCAGTGGTGCAGAATGCACCTAAAGACCGTAGAATGTGATCACGTCTCCAGCAGAAAGGAGGAGAAATTCCACAAGAAAATGCAGAGGCATGTGAACAAACTCTGTCGGCTGCCCAAAACCCAATGCTGCCGTGGAAAAAAACAAAGGAATGAAAAGACCCCGATTGTAATCTAGTAGCTGAGAAGTCCTTCCACGTTAATCTTGATGGCAAGACACCTTCAAATGGAACAAAACCATATCTTTTCTGCTGGTCCTGACGCATCAGCAACATTAATTGGAGTTCCTTCACCACGACCGGAAGCAGCGGCAGCAGTTTCCCAATCTGATAATGCCCTTAGCCTCTTAATATACTTCATCTGGGTTAAAATTGTTTGGAACGCCCTCTCGATGTTTGTTGCGTCCAATGCGGAAGTCTACAGAAACAAAAGGCCCTCCTCGTCTGCCAAAGCTACAACATCCTCTCTTTGCACGGCTCTGAGGTGATTTAGAACATGCTTATTGCCATCCAGCATGATAACAATGTTAGGGTCCGCATGGTCGCTCAGTTGACGAAGCCAACTCTGGATATTATCGAAAGTCTGCCTCTTGGTTATATCATAGACAAGGAGTGCACCAACAGCTCCCCTATAACATGCACCACTTACAGCCCGGGACCGCTCTTGACCGGCTGTATCCTGTATCTGCACCTTAACCATCTTTCCTTCCACCTGCACCGAAGAACACCTCTTTTATGGTATATCAAGAGCCCGCACCGAATCTTTCCAACCCTGATAATTGAAAGCGAAATCGATCGCAATAACATTTGCAGTGTTAAGTATATTCAGCCTATGACTATGGCTACGCAAACTAAGAAAAGTCATCTACTGGAATGCTTAAACAACAGAGCTTAAACAACAGAGTCAAGAAGACCGAAGTCATCAACTCCAGAAGATGTCAAGAGATGAAGTTCAATGACACGTACTCAGCAAGAACAGTTTGACATTCTGTTTTGCCATGTAACTAAAAGTAGTTAGTTTGTTACATACAATCTGTTGAACCTCATGTATATACAGGCTCTGATGCGAACTATACTGACTAAGGCTCTCAGATGAAGTCTTCATTCAAGAATACTTTGTTCCTTATTACTCTGTGAAAAATACAAACAGAGCACTTCATACTTTCATCATTCCTTCTTCGTATTCTTCATCATCTTGTTCATCTTATCATCCTCATCTTCAATCTGTGATTGAGTTGAAATTTCTTCATGGTATCAGAGCCATTATAACTAGAAGATTCATAGAGCATACCTGTGTTTGCAATAATGTGAGCAGTGGCTCCAGTATCATGATACCATTCACTGCCCTTTGCATCTTCAATATGCATTGCAACTAAGGCAGTTGGAATCTCATTGGCTTGATAAGAGTTATCAAAGCGGTACCAACAATGAAGTGCATCATGTCCTGGTCGTCGACATATTTGACACTCAAGCCGAACTTTATCTAAGATTCTCTCATCCTTATCATACTTAGGAGGAGTGAAATTTGAAGAAGGAAAAGACTTAACAGTTTGATGTCTCTGTGAAGCTGCATTGTGTGGCCGAAATCCTGACCCCGAGACAAGACTAGAAAAATTGTTATACTGTTTTGCATGACTATTTCCTTGATCAAACATCATATTTTGAGGTTTATAATTCATACCTCTTCCTGAAAAACCAAAGTTACGTCCTCTATTATTGAAGGACCGTCCTCTGCCATAGCCTCTAGTTCCACGATTGTTAACTCTTACACTTTCAAAAGCAGAGTTTTGCCAACCAAGCTCTTCACTGTGATCAGTCCTTTGCTGAAAACCAGTATTTCTTTGGCCATAAAAAGCCAGATTCGAATTAACACTATTAGTTGAATAACTCTACAATCTTGCATCAAACCTTTCCAACTGTGTGATCACCTCATCATACTCAGGCTGAGGCTTCAAACAATATATGGTTGTGCGAAAATTTTCATACTCGGCTCCTAAACCCTCAAGAACGCCGAACATCTTAGTGATCTCATCTATTGGCTTGCCTATCGCATGCAGCTGATCACAAATCAGCTTGTACTCTCTGAGATATACTTGCAAAGTACGACTCCTTTTCTGACAAGCCTGGAGTTTTGCTCTTAATTCAAACTCCCTTGCTATGGACTTTTGTGTAAACTTATTGAGTATAGTCTGCCATATTTCGTATGAAGTGTTCAAACCTATGATTAAACTCAAAATATCTTCAGAAACAGCACCATTGATCCAAGAGGAAATGAGTTGATCAGATCTTACCCAGTCAGAGTAATCTGGATTAACAATCTCATCGTTTCCTTCAGCTTCAACACGTAGTACTTGAATAGGCGAAGGTATCTCTCCGCTTATGAAGCCATACAGCTCTTGACTCCGCAAAAATCTCTGGAATTGTGCTTCCCAGAGTAAGAAATTATCTTGATTCAGCTTGATCGTGACAAAGTTTGCGATGTTAACATGAATCGGGAATGGAAATTTTGGTGTTCTTGTAGCCATATCTGGACGAAAGCTTCTATATGGATCAAACGAACAATCACTGATTAAAGAATGGCTCTTAGAGAAGGCTCTGATACCATGAAGAAGTTTCAACTCAATCACAGAATCACTGATTAAAGAATGGCTCTCACATCAAGTATTTTCATTGTGATGGTGGTGGCGAATTTATTGGTCACAAAGTTCAGAATTTCCTTCAATCTTGTGGAATTATACAATGTCTTTCCTGTCCCTACACTCCTGCACA